>CM017474.2:16345604-17545604 GCA_007827005.2 Populus simonii
TGATTGCATATAAAATACAAATATGTGGTCAATCCAAAGTTTTTAGAATTTTTATTTTTGTTTAAAATTTTATTTTGTTTATTTTTCAATTTCTATGTTTGAAAAAGAGAGAGAAACTCGATGAAAAACAAAGAAGGAAAAGAAGGTTATCAGTTGAGCACATTCTAGCCATAAAAAAAAATATGTGTCAATTAGTTTTTGTTCTCGAGGAAATTTTAATGGAGGTGTTTTTTTCCTCTCTAAACATGGTTGAAAAGGTAGATCGATTCCGTTTGATTTATTTTGATTTGATTGATTTTTATTTTTAGTGTGATTTTTTTATCTTTTAGGGTCGTTAAGTGATTTTTTAAGGTTTATATGGTGTTTGGATATGTTTTGGGTAAAAAAAAAGAAGACAAATTGAGTTTTTAGAGGTCGAAAAATAAGAACCCTGATTTTCCATTCACCAGAAGTGACTAGAAAAAAAAATCAATTGATGATAGGTTGTTTGCCATTGTAGGTGACTTGTGCCTATCTTAAAAATATAAAAGAAAATACAGGAGCAAATGAAACATAAAGGCTAGGCTTCTAGGCTCAAGCATGCCTAAGTTTTTGCTTTTTTTCTTTTATTAAAGTTATTCAAGACCCTATCTTAGTTTATTACATTTTTCATTTTTTTCAATTAAAAAAATATGATACATGAAACATATTCATAATTTAATTACTTTTCTATCATGTTATAAATTTATTTGAAATCATACCCGCAATATAAACAACATGTTTGTATTTTTTAATTAAAAAAATCATGATATATTAAATACATTAATAATACTAACATATCCCTTTATTATGTTTGAAATTAACTTGGAATTCTCTTTGCATCGAGGCACGAGTGATAATACTAGTTAAATTCTATAGAAATGTAAAAAACACTTAAAAGAGAATTTTAAGGATAGTAAAGTATCATTTATGTTTTTTATAACTAAAATTGAACATAGAAAAAAATTGTTTCTAAGAAAACATATAAAAATAACCAATTGTCAAGATCTTTTATAATCAAACAAAGAGATTTTCAAAAACTAGTTTTTATGCAAGTTCATTGTAAACGACCTCCACATCATCAATATTTTTTTATTTTATTTTATTCATTATTAATTTTTTCTTCTCTTGAATTATTTTAATTTATTTATAAAATCAAATACATAATTTTCCTAGAAAAAAAAAAGAAATTAAGTATCAATGGTGAGCAACAACCTCTTCACTAATGGTAAAAAACAACAATTCACCATGAGGAACCTGCAACTTCATGCACCATGAAATACTTGCAACTCCACTCATCACGAGGTGCCTATAACACTCTCTACGAGGTAAGATAACATGATCAAGTTCTATAAATACCTTAGATCATTAGGTAAGCAAGCAAGCCAAGTTCATTCAAGAGCTCTATACTAGATCATTCAACAATCATCATTCCCTATGTTTTTCATTTCCTTTTATTTCTTGTAAATTGCTCCTCTAAAATTTACTGACTTATGTATTATAGGGTCTTTTATTTTGATAATGTACTTGTTTTGTAGGAAAAAACCAAGCCTAAAGACAAAGTCTACATTCAAGCCCACACATTTCAGTATAAGATGCAACAATGTAGAACACAATTCAACCCTAAAGTTTTCATAACCTAAGTAGTGATATTGTTTGTGGGAAATTGAACAAAAGTTGGTTCATTCATCACCATAAATTATTTTCATGGTTGAAGACTTATAAACTTCATGACATGGAGAGTAACTAAGCTCGACAATACAAGGACACTTGTTTTTCAAGATTTCCACCACTTTTCTCAACAAGTAAAGGTGCTCAAGGATGTTTTTCTAACTATACAACAATAACTCCATGCTCTTCCACTCTTTTAACAATAAACATAATAAATAACCCTAGTGAATGCATATAAACAACTCTAGTTCCTTGAAGGAACAAGGTAGAACAACATGCAAGTAAGTAGACACAAGAATACTTATACTCTAGCCACTCTTGATTTAAATGAGTATACCTATAATGTGTGAAAAATCCTAGATCTTGTAATATAATTTAGTAATGTCATGTGTAAAGTCCTCCTAATAAAATTCCAAGTATCTTTTTAGTGTGGTACCATAACCTAAAACCTAGCTCTATTATTAAATTTCATGATCTTAGCGTCAAACTCATCTCCTTGAGCTTCATTCATTCATGATTGACATTCCTTAAGTTTATAACAATACCTTTTACCACCACACATGTGAGGTATTGAATACCATGAAGAGAAAATATAATTCATGTGATACCAACCTCTTAAGAAGAATGGAATAAACATAAGGAATCCCAATGATATTTTTTTTTCTTTCACCATGACCATTGTCATGATAATGAGAAATGACATGCCCTAAAAAAAAGAGATAGAAAGAGTAATCTATATGGATTATGTCCAATAATTTCTAAGGAAGGAAATGCAACTTGAACAAATAGAGAAAGATCTCTACAATGCATTACCTGAGATCATATAATCTCTAGAAATTATATCTTCAATTGCATAAGAAAATATTTTGAACTTTCTATAAAATCAACAGTGTCTCTCAATGTCTCCAATGTCTTCAATGAAAATCTTCATGTCTTCGATGAAATCTCCACGACAAGATATTTATAACCTAATTCTTCATGTCTCCAATAAAATCTTCATGATGAAACCTCCATGTCTCCAACAAAAATGTCCATGAGAATCTTCACATCTCCCAACATAATGCTTTGACACTACTTTCATGATCACAAAGCATTCTCCACTTTTTAAATAATAATGTTCTTTGCTTTAAGAAAAACAAGAAAATTGATCAAAATCTCATCTCTGGAAGAAATTTCTCATCTCTCTTAGAGACAAGTTAACAAAAGTCATAACAAGGTAATATGACATGTATAATTTTCCTTCCCTCTTACCTCTACTAGTTAAGTCTTTTAAACATAAATATTTAAAAGACTAGGGCACAAATGATGGTGCACTAATATAATACCAAAAAAATCCTAATCATTCTGCCTAGGCTTGAATGGCTTCATCACCTCACCAAGCCTAAACAGGTTATTCGCCATGGTTTTTAGGCCTCGATCCAATACCAACCTCTATACATGTATCTCAATGTATTTTATAAATTTAAGAAGTTAAAACAGTGGTGCGCACCACCTACTAGTGCTCTCCAAGTTTTCTATGTTGAGCAGAGGGATCTTTTTTCACTTTCATGATTATTTCCTACCCACGTTCACCTTAAGGGGCATTGCCCAACAACAACCCTCTCAATAATGACATCTTAAGGGCCACTAACAATCACTAACCCTTTCGCTATTGGTATAACAAGACGTCACAACCAATACGAACACCAAAATCTCCAGCAATTGTAAAACAACCAACAACTCACTAAGAGATACTTATAACTCTTTCACATTCGTTTATTCAACAATCATACACTTTTTATGTTTTCCATTCTTCTTCTTTTTTAAGCACTTACTCCTTTTACATTTACTCACTTAAGTATCAAAGATCTTCTATTATGATAAAAAACTAGTTTAGCAGGAGAAAACCAAGTCTAGAGAGAAAACCAAGTTTAGAGACAAAACCTACATTGAAACCCATGCACTTCAATCCAAAACACGAACGTAAAAAGCCTAATTCAATCTTGAGGTTTTCATTGTCTCAATGCAACTGGAATTTGTACTTTATGCCATTTTAATATTTCTCTATCGTTATTCATATGCATGCCTTCTGTACAGTCTTGAATTATTAGAGAAGAACTTTACAGAAGGCATAAAAAAAAAGAAAGAACAAATATCACTTGAAAGCAGAGCTTCCATTTAAGCGTTTCTCCTACATGTCCAAAGGCATATGGACTCGATAAAAAAAAAAAATGGAACCCATACAAAGAACACAGCAGAAAGGGCCGAGAGAGACTGGACCCTGGCCACAAGGGCTCATGCATTTGATGGGTTCGTTATAAAAGGCCCAATCCAAAAAGGAAAAGTTCTTGTGATCTCAGCATTGAGCGTGGACTCTTTGACGGTAAATGGTCAGCTTCACGCAGATTGACCAGATGGCCTGCCCCTCACGTCAAAAAGTTGAAACTAAATTTCATACACCATGACATCATACAGGTTGATAATGGAGAGTAACCTTCCCTATTCCTCGGACTCACGATGATACATCCACTCTACCTAATCGCAACGATTGTTTCTAATTACATATTTATTTTAAAAACTAATAATTTTACTAACTTTATTTTATATGTTGAATAATTAAAAATGTTGTATGAGTGCTTAGGTAGAATATTAAAAATTCAAGGAGTTGACGATATGATGATTAATGGCCTGTTTGAGAGTGTGATTACGATTATTTTTTAAAATACTTTTCGTGCCGAAATGTAAAAAAATAAAATTTTTTTTATTTTTAAAAAATTATTTTTGAGATCAGCGTATTAAAACATGTAAAAAATTTAATTTTTAACAAAAAAATTAAAAACACGAATACAATCATGTTTCCAAAAACTCACTAGAAAGATACATTATCTTTCTTAACTTTCGGTTCAAACTTTAAAATAATATTAAAAAAAATTATTAAATTTTATTGATGTAAAAAGTATGCAATTGAGATTGCATGCAGAGAAAAATTAATCTTGGTTGATGCACAAAATGATATAAATATTGTTTAGAGTTCTAATCCTAAGAAAAATAAAAAAAAATATTTTTTGTAAATATAAATGAAGATAAAGAATTAATCTTGACATGCCAAAAACAACTGAAGTCTTTATTTTAGAAATATATTTGCAAGTTGTAACCTGCAATTATATCATTTGGCAATTTGTAGACTAAATAATCGTAATTTTCTTTTTTATAAGAAAATTTATTTTAGTGAAAAGTCTTTATTTTTCTAACAATAACAGATGTTAATGTCCAAGATTGTCCACGAAAGTCCACAAGAGAATACCTTCTTTATACAAATTGTCCATTCTACCCCTACTTTCCATCAGGAAGTTCCCAAGAACAGGCCTACAAGCTTCCCGTAGAATGACCACCTTACCCCCGATCAACCTTCCCCGAAACTCATAGGTGCGAGGCAGCAGTTCCCCGGGGAAAAAGAACGTGGTCTTGACCTTCCTTCCTTCATGACCTGTCCCATAGCTGTCTCCCATGGCCTCTCCTTCTTGGAAATTCCAATTCCCTATCTATATATGAACCAAAGCCATGAACCTAAACATCCATCTCTCAAATACCCACAAACCAAGTTACTATTTTCCTCTGTTTACAGTTTACACCTTTCTTTATAGAAAGATGGCTTCTTCTTCAAATTTTGAAGATTTCTTGCCTCTTATGGCCAACAAGCTAGGTGGCGACGGTCTTGTAGGAGAACTATGCAACGGTTTCAATCTTTTGGTGGATAGTGAAAAGGGTGTCATCACTTTTGATAGTCTTAAAAAGAACTCAGCTTTATTGGGTTTGCAAGATTTGAGTGATGATGATTTAAGGTGTATGTTAAGAGAAGGTGATTTTGATGGTGATGGAGCACTTAATCAGATGGAGTTTTGTGTTTTGATGTTCAGATTGAGTCCTGAGTTGATGGAAGAGTCACAGTTTTTGTTAGAGGAAGCACTTTCACAGGAATTCAAACATTATTGCTAATTTTTTTACCTTTTTTTTACTACAATTCTTCCCATTTTATGGAGATATATCTTATCTTTCTCTTTATTGGTTGTAATGACTTGTATTATTGGATCATTGAATATAGTGAACAAAAGATTAGAAATTGAAACAAGTTGCCATTTTCACTCCAGTGTTATCTTTTTATCTTTGTCTTTGTTATTATGCTTCATAATGACATGATCTCGTGCTTAATTTAGTGAGTTTGATTGAAATTAAGGTATTTCGGCGTTCCAGCGATTACTGTATGTTTAGTATTTTCTGATGTTGTTTTCCTCGAAAAGCAGAAGCAGAGGATGTACTTTGTTCTTCCTATCCAGTGATGTGGCCCCTACAATCTACTTAGTACAGAATTGATAGGGGCATTACAGAACGTAAGAGGCACGGCTGCAGATTACAGACTCTATTCTAGATCCTCAAATTACATACAAGTGCTTCCTAGAATGTTGGGCAACTAAGTTTCTGTGGAAAAACCGTGCACGTTAATGGAAATAAAACAATTTTTTTTCTTTTTGGAGTGGGAATTCATACACGAGCATCCGATCCCAGTCTAGACGTTTGAAGAGGTACTAATGCTGTAGTCCCTTTTAGATTTAGATTTTGATCAGTCACTGAATTGAATCTGCATGCTTTGACGCTTTAAATAAATCAAGCATGTGTTTTTTTGTTCTGTGAGAAGCAAAAGGTTGCTAGCAAAATTAGAAGACTTAAAAGTTTAGATAACAGAAAGAGTTGTAAGTTTTGAGGCTCTGAATCACAATCCTAAAGTGTTTAATTAGGGGGTCAGAAGTTGTTGCCTACTGGTATTGAGCAACAGACGAACCAGTTCTAGATAAAGCACGACTAATGAGGCATATAGTTTTCTTTGTGGTGGAGTAGGCACTTGCTTCTTTGGTTTTCAATCAATGAAATTTCATATGACAATACATTTTAGCCAAATTCTGCCCCAATATAGATACATTAACTTCACCGGTCTTGGCTGTAATGGTGAACAGAAAAGCAGAAGTCAGTATTGTGGCCCTGGCCATGCTAGATTGCACTTGTTTTATCAGAATACTGCTGCTTCAACTTTCAACTGATGATAGTCTACCGTGCTTCTAACAACGTCAAACTAACTTCACTTTTTGAGTAAGCTTCAATCTGGTTTGATGAACTTTCCTGTTCAAGTGGATTCTTTCCCATGAAAATAAGGTTATTAAGGCTGAGGCAATGGATTTTCATAGTTGACATTTCAGCCTATCTTCTGCTCTTTGTTGCACCCATAACAAAGCCACATGAATGCATCTTAAAACTTCAGATGTATTCCTAGATGAGCTAAACTTTCACCAATCAGTTCCAATGGTGCTCCTTTTATCCAAAGTATCCATGCCTAAGAAAACAAGGCAATAGGTCATGTCGCAACAGAAAAATTGTTGTTAGAAACTCCAGATAAACAAATATGTATATTGTTGAGTAAACAAAAGAAAGCATCCTCGATGTAATCTCTGTCTGGAGCCTTGATGGAGATAAAAGAAGCCCTCGAGCAGTTCCGCCTATAATGTCCATACACTTACTCCAATCCAGCAAGGCAGCAACTTTCTTTTTGTTTGGTCTGATCAATTATCATCCATGTTAGTCTCTGATTAACAACTTGACATGATATATAGAACTAAAATGTTGTTGATTCGGACAGGTATTAGTACCAAAAATAAAAGAGTTTAAACTTTTGTTGGCCATATATTAACATATTTTTATCTTCATGAATGCAGCAGCCACGAGGCCTTACGAGATTGTGGAGCTGAAGCTCAGCAATTAATATAATTTCATTTCTTAACTCGTCGAACCCTTGAACAAAACTCTTCGAAAGCCTTTTCACCGCTATTTCTTGTCCTCCAATCAAAATATGCCGTATGTCAAGATGATATGTTCCGGTTGGTGATTCTTTTGCTACTTCCGTACAGGTCCAAAACCACCTTCTCCTAACTTGCTACTGCATGAGCTATAGAACTTAACAACTCCATGTCCCCTTTTCTTACTTCTTCAAATCTATTATTCTTCATAAGATTCCTCCTCCGCATCCAATAGATCATTCCTGCAATTAGCCTGCCCGTGCCCAACAAAGCCGTGCTCGCAATTATTCCTGCTTTCTTCTTCTCACTCAAGTTCCCTTTTTTCAAGTTGCACCTGCTTGCAGAGAAGAATAATTAGAAGCAACTGAAAGTCTCCCTAGTTCAAGATTTCTTCGTAACTACAGCTCGAATTAAATCTTGGAATTTTTTATTTAGAGTTGAGGGAAGCGGAAGAAGAAAAAATGAAGCGGAAGTTTATCATAATTATGTTTTGAAGAGGGAAAATTAGCACAAGCACTGCAAGAGCATTTCTTCAAACATAATCTCTCACATTCCCTATGACCAATGCTCTTTTCAAACAAGGAAGAAGATGTAGCTGACAGCTTATTGGCAGTATACTTGTGAACGCCATCTTTATCACAGCATTTCAGTGGAGTCCTTCGAATACAACTATTTGACCAATCTGAAAAATTCCAATCTCCCACGACTTGGGCGTGAATCCATCCAAGCATATACATATAGGAGTTCTACTTATCTAGCAGCGTGTTAGTGATGCAGTATAACAGAAATCCTAAAACTGGGATTTCTGAAGCTCTAAGATCACAATCTTAAATTGTAGAGAGGAAACTCTAATATATTCTGAAAACGTAATAATTCATTAGAATGACTTGAAAATAATACACCACTTGTTTTTATAGTACCAACAACCAACCTAGCCAATATAGAAAAAAAAAAAAAAACTAACTAGGAAATAAAATCCAGATACAACGATGAAAAATAATAAAAAGTTCAAAACCAGCATTTTCCAGGCCTAAATTGAGGGGTTTTTGACCTCTGCTGGTGCAAGCTGACTTACCTCACATGGAACAGGGCCTATAGAACCTTTTCCTCAAATTTCCGCATCATCCAATGGTTAGATTTAATGTTACGACTGTTTTTGTCATACTGGACTTCTTCAACGTCAGTTAGGTCTACAATCACCCAATCTTGAGCTCGTTCATTCCATGTGTAGCTCTGAAAAAGGCCCAACGGATTTAGTGTAAGCCTTGAAGAAATTGAACTTCCATCCTGTACTCGAAATAAACCTCTTTGCTGTTGAACACAAATTCATTTGTGGAAATTATATTAGGTTTCAGTCTAGGATTTGATGTAAATTTTATGCCATCCCATGACCCCGTTCTAAACTCTGTTTTATTCCCTCTTCAAAAGTAGCTGTGGATACCCGTGAGGAATCTATACCAAACGAAAACAGCTCTTCCAAGATGACAGATACCTTTCAATCCGTGTTAAGAAGTTGATTCCCATTCTCATTCCAGGTAGTAAGGTATCACAAGGATGATCAAAACTTTGCCCCGGAAAGTTTGCAGAGTTATCATCATTTCCTTCTCTTACAGCAAAATTTCACTACTCGGAGAGCTGTGCAACTGGATTCTGCCTATTTCTTGATGCATTTGAATTTGATGACCAAACAATATGGTTTTTGGTATTGGGAGGATGAGAATCCCTTGAGTGGTGATATTTAGAGCTCCCAAGTTATTAGAAAGTGATTTTTCTCTGTTGGCTACACATAAAACTGCATGTGGAGACTTCTTGAGCCACAATCCTAGTAATTTCTAACATGGTATTAGCACTAGTTCAATCCAGTGAGGTGTTTGAGAAATTAAAGCATATGCGTAGATGAAAGAATGAATAGATAAAGTGACATCCAAAAATAAAAAATAAAGGGGCAAGTTGATAGGGTCTAATAAAAAAGTTGAAGTCTTATATTAAGAGAATAATAAAAAAGGCCTGAGAGAAAGGCTTAGTGCAAGCCAACAACTTTTGCACAAGAGATGGTGTGATACAGTAAAAATCACACAAAATGAAAAGAAGAGAGAGTTCTCTTTAAAGAAAAGAAAGGAAGAAAGAGATATGGCCAAAGAGTCAAAATGAAGAATGTGTCAGCAATCATAATCATAAAAGGAAAAAGGAAAACTGAAGAGATGACAATGAAATGCCATTAGCAAGTCATGACAAGATGATCTTGCAACACATTTTAAATTTCATGAGTTTTGAGACTTTCAAAATTAAGAGGGAGTGTTGGAATTAATTTTAAAGTCTTAATATAAAGTGTCTTTTTGTTCTTCTAGAAATCTCCTACATATATGTATAATTATTAAAGATGTGTTTAAATTATCCTGCTAGTATAAACATGTGTGTTCAAATATTGTATAAAAGTCCAAGTATAACATGACTGCCTTTTTATGAGAGTAATATTATATGAATGAGAATACTTAATTGACAGGTTCACAAATTCTCCTTCCCATATTCTAGAGTACCATCAATTTTTCGTGTGACAAAAAATCTTTAAGATGAGGTAAGCAACCAATAGGTGAGCACTGATTTTAAACCCAACTTGACTTGACGGGTTGACTCATAACCTGAATGAACTAGAGTTTAGGTCAGGCCAAATTTCAATAAAAATAAGAGGAGAATTGACCCAGAGTGATCTAGTAAAAAACCTAGGTTTACTTGTGACCCGGTTAGCATAGAGAAAATCCAGTCAAAACTTATTGATTTTTTTTCCTTTTTTTAAAAAAAAAAATAATATCATTTTTTAGTTTTTTATAAAATAAAAAAGTTGGGTTGACTCGGTTCAACCTGGGTCAAACTATCTACTCATGACCCAGGACTTGCCTCGGCTCAAACCTTAGGTGGGTACTAAAATTAATAGAAATAATGGCAACCAATTTAATGAATGCAATTATGAGAAAGGAAAAAAAATAGAATATTGGCCTTGATTTTAAATAGATTTAAATCATGTTATCAAATACTGTGACAAGATAACACAATCTGAAACAACATACAAAAGATAATAAGTATAAACAACATACAATTTTATCAAATAAGGTCTAAATATAAGAATTCTAATTCAAGATCTTATTAATAAAGTTATTCTAGGGATTGCCAAACTAAATAGAAAAAATAAAATTAGGAAACAAGATATTTGATTTCCTAAACTAAAACATAAAAAAAATATCATAAAGTAAACCATTTTCCTAAATTAAAAATAAATAAAAATAAATAAGAAAATAAGTTGTCTCCTATACTCTTGCCTATTAAACAAGTTTTCAAAGTTGATAATAGATTCATGATCACTCTTTATACGACCCCTCAAGGTTCTCACCTATATCAACCAATAAGTTAATTCTATATGTTTTTTTATCACTAGTTTTTACTTAAACATTTTTTTCAAGGGAAAACCTTCTTATCTCTTTTTATACGAGCACATCATGCATGTTCTACTATCTCTTTTAGGAATGATTTTCAATAACACACAACAAATAACTACTAGAAATCATTAATATCTGATACCAACTAACATAGCTTTGATAACAACTAATACAACTTTGATAACAACTAACACATTCAGAAACACCATAATAAAGATAATAAATATAAGCAACACATAATTCTATTGATCAAGATCACCACACAAAAATTCTAATTCAAAATTTTATTATTGAATATTTTATCTTCAAATATTCCACTGAAATACAAGCTAAACAACAATATTTATACTAGTTATTGATCTAATTTGAAGAGAAAAAAAAATCCAAATAAATAATTGTAGAGTTATTTTAGTAATTCCTAAACTAAATATAAAAAATAAAATTACCAAACACTTATTAAACTAAATAGAAAAAAAAAAGATCTTAAAGAAAAAAATTTTCCTAAATTAAAAAAGAATAAAAATAACTAAAATAACAAATAACTTCCCTGAAAACCCTGTCAGATGGTATGCAATATTAGCTTTGACTTTAGACAAGTCTTTGCTAAAGGAGTAGAGTTTCTCGAATGGAGAATCGGTATGCAATATATGCTACAATAGTAGTGATGTTATCTGATCCAAAAGAGGTATATTGACTGATAACTTGATTCAGTTAATATCTTTGCACAAGAAATAATTACATTGATTTTCTGAAACTCTACAATTTATTCTTGGATATTCTAATTTATTTGTTCTCTGTTTCGTTTTTTTACTGCTAATGGCTGACATATATAACCAATTAAGGAAAAATGTATCGAATCGGCAAAGGTGCCCTACAGCACACAGGTGTTAAGTATTATTACCAGCGCATTGGTTCTATATTAATTTGAAGGTCTATAATATCATATTCAAGAAATTAATGTAAGTGATTTTAATGCAGTGATCAGTAAGTTTACGGTCTCTTGCAACAGCATATCAGGAACCTGTATTCACTTCGCCATTTTTCTTGGTATATTGTCAACTAGGCAGAAGTTATCGGCTTTTGTTCTTAATTATGAACAGGAAGGAAAGCTTAGGAGGTCCTTGGAAATTTATGGGCCTCATGCCTTTATTTGACCCATCAAACGTGTTGGAGCAGAGTGAATTCATTGATTTGTTTTGCAGGATTAACACAGGCCCAAAATTCATCAGCGTAAAATCCATTTTATGTGAAGTTTATCCACAACTTCATCACTTAGGATATAGGGCATGGCACTGGTTGTAAGATAAACAAAATGTCTAGTGATATATATTCACCACAATATCAATAGTATATGTCTCGAAATGAAATGCTATTACTAGCCGTATCATTAGTTATTCCATAAGTTAAAGCTTCACAGAACTTCCCTCAAATCCTATCCTCCTAAATTCTGATTGCTCAAAAGCACAACTCCTCAAGCTGTACCTTCTAATCTCTATAAAGGGACATATAATCTAACATATTTCAATCCAGTTTATTGCTTAAGGCTTTTGCAGACAAATGTTTTGTGCAGAAACTTGCTTACCTGTTGGTATGTTTGATTGTGAGTTTTCTATTTCTGTTTGACACAAACCAGTAACCAACACAGTGCATTTCTGCTAAATAAGATTGAAGATGTCGCAGTTGTAACTCCTGTTATGCTCTCAGCTCAAGACATTATCCATACAAAAAAAAAGGCACCATAAGCACATAAAAAGCATCTTCTGAGGCCATGAAGTTGTTTCAGCACCTCTCCTGCAGTGTTACAATATCTTTGAGGCTGACAGAAAAAAAAACATACCCGTTCGTCAATCTACAACTAAATATCACCCTATGGGGATAATTAGTTCTTCAAAATTGTGCAGAAAACTTACACACAAATACTTACAAGGAAGAGAGTTCAAATTTCAGATCTAACTTTTACTTGCATTCTTATCTGGATTCATGCCATGCCTCACTCCTGGCATCACAAAACACAACAAAATAATTAACTTAACGAACACTAAACTCTAAGTTGAACTAATTCTCGTAAAATAAGTTGAGTAACTAGCTTTTAGTGCGCATCAATATAAACAATAACTACAAAGAGACTGGTACTTTTGTGCATTGATTGCATATACCTTTTAACTACAACAACTTTTTTTTTTTTTTTTTGTCATGTATATATGCGCATGTATTATTCCACCATTTTATAGTATTTTATTTCAATTTTTATTTTTAAAAAACTTTATAAATAAATAGACTTTAATCTATTAAATTAAATTGTTTAAAACATAAAAAATAATAATTTTAAAGACATAAAATTGGATTATCTTTCAGTATAACAGTTTGTTGGTACTTCATATGCTCTTAAAAACAATAATTGCTAAAAATAGTTACACTGATTTGATTTATTGATAGTATAATTAATGTCACAGCTGATATTTTTTCGATCACGAAGATATGGTTTGTTCAATTAGTTTTTTTTTTTTAATTTCTTGGATAATTATAAAAATCTTTCTATAATTTAATTTGAATTTCACTTTCCTTTTGTATTTGTATAATAGATTATATTTCACTACAACATTATCCAGTTTTACCGACGGACTCATTCCGTCGGTGACAGCAATGAAATCCGTCGGTGAAAACAATACCGACGGACTCACCAACGGAACACGTCCGTCGGTATAACAGTCGTCGGTAAATTCCATTTTCGTCGCTAAGTCTGTCGCAAATAAAAAAAAAAACACCCACCGACGGAACACAGACGGTCTTACAGACGAACATGCGCGCGCCAAAAAAAAAGTTTCCCGCGGGAACATTACCGACGGAATAAATCCATCTGAAATTTCAACGGTAATTACTGACGGCATTACCGACAAAAAGTCCGTCGGTAATGATGGCATGGCTGGTAATTTTGTTACAACTCTCTGTGTAATACCGACGGATATTATCCGTCGGTAATTCCGTCTGAAATTATCCGTCGGTGATGCCGTCGGTAATAATGGCATGGATGGTAATTGTTCGACAACTCTCTGTAAAATACCGACGGATAATATCCGTCGGTATATCCGTCGGTAGGTATTTAAAATATATAAAAATAATAATTTATTAATTGTATAAAACCTTAATAAACAAATAAAAATGCATTAAACATTAAAAATGTAAAAGTAATGTTAAATAATATTCATTACAAATTCCCACTGTGTTTAAAAAACAAAATTAAACTAGAATAGTGGCGGAGCTGGAGGAGGAGGAGGAGGCTGGTTGTTCCCGGGACCGTACGGCCAAAAAGAAGCTGCACAAGTATCGTCACCCATCTTTGATCTCATCTCCATGACTATTTGACGGAGCTCATCATAATTTGTCGAGAGTTATTGATATTGTTGTTTCAACGCAATGAACTCCTCATACTGGGTGTTCGATACTGATGGAGAGCTTCCAACAGTTGAGACACTACGAGTCGAACGCAAGTTTTTAGACGTAGTGTTGGAGAGCCCGTAGACCCTATTTTTATCGGGTCCACCAAACGATCCCGCCTCCATCCACAAATCTGGATCGAAATCTGGATGGGTCGACGAATTGTCCCCATATCTCTCCCTCAACCGGCTATTATAGGTCTCCTGAAAATTCCATCGGTAAAAAAATCATCAAATGCAATTCAAGATGCAATTCAAGAAAATAATAACTTACAAAATAAAATGAACGAACGAACATACCACGAAGTGCTGAGCACGGTTGTCCACGAACTGCTGCCCCCCCTTTTGGCGGTCTTGACTCCGCACATGCGTCTCTAGAAACAGCTCCATTGGACTCGGTTCACGTCCAAGAGACGCAGCCTGTAAGGAAAAAATAGGTTGAAAGTTAAATATATTATAAGGAACGACAAATTAATTAACGATATATTTCATTAAAATTAATCTTACCATCCGCTTTGCATGTACGCTGAATGGGACGGATCCACCAGTGTGCGTGGTCACCGAACCATGAATTTGCCGGTTTCGGTTGTCGGCGCCGGACTGTGAGCGCCGTGAGAACCGCTCTGAGGTCACGTGCTCAATATATGTCGTCCATATTTCCCAAGAGATGAATGGCGGTTTGAATTCCTGCCAAACCGCCACCTCATTCCATCCTTCAAGACCGTTATCCCTCGCATGTCTTTTTGATTTTTTTTTTGTGTCATACCAAAAATCACGCAACCTACTTCCATAGTAACAAATTAGAATTTAAAACATAAAATTATAAA
The DNA here is from genome assembly GCA_007827005.2 of Populus simonii. NCBI lineage: Eukaryota > Viridiplantae > Streptophyta > Magnoliopsida > Malpighiales > Salicaceae > Populus > Populus simonii. The sequence goes on from CM017474.2 coordinate 16,360,808, forward strand.
ACAAAATAAATATTATTTTCGATGTTACCTAGTTACCGCGTGATTCTCTCATACCCTCCTCACAACATTGTTGTCTGTCCTATCTCACTCAAATTTGTTCTGTGTATATAAATAATTCATATAAAATAAAAATAGTACAAGATATAAAATTATAAAAATCATTTATAAAAAATAAACTGGAAATTAAAAATTAACACCGACCTGAAATCGCTTAAACCATGCATCGATATTAGGTTTCCACTCAGGATGTGTGGAAACCTGGCTCCATTGAAACAATGGAATCTCCATCGATGATTTAAACGCCAATGTTATAGTCCTTGCAGCCTCAATGTTTGTGAACCTGAAATTAAATAAAAGTAGTAATATTAATTAGTTGTTCATAAATTATGTTATAAGTATATATAAAAAAAACTAAAACCTAAACAAACTTACATTGAGAGGTTATCCTTCCATTGTGCCTGGTACTTGCGGGTGAATTGACCCCGCTGTGAAGGCACACCGCTTCTGCGCTGTGAAACCGCGCTAGAAGAGGCAGCATCACAAGTTGGCGTGGATTCCTCGTCGTGATCAGCACCTAAGGATACGTCCTCCTCGCTGCTAGAAGAACTAGCTGCGACCGTCTTTTGACGACGTGCTGTAGATTTCATTCTACGCATCTACACAAATGTATACGAATAATTACATAATTAACTTCGATTATTTTAAAAAAAATTCGACAGAGTCTCCCCTGTACTTGGGGGTCCCAAGTTGTCGACAAAATCATATTACACTTCCAATTTTATTTCACATCCCGATCCAATCATCCTGGATCTCAACCCAACTCATCATCATCAACACAACATTTTATTCAATAACATCATATAGAATTACAACTATGAACATTCATTGTTAAATTGGTACTTAGAGTTACAAACATTAGATTAAAGTCATACATTCAAATTTACGGATTAATATTACATTTTTAACATAAATTCAACAATAACAATTATAGCAATACAAAAAATAATATCATAAATTAAGATAAACTAATTAAATGCAATTATATATATATAAATTAACATTTTTAAAATAAATCAACAATAACAATTATATATATAAATTAACATTTTTAACATAAATTCAATAATAACAATTATAGCAATACAAACAATAATATCCTAAAATTAATAAACTTAAAAACACTACACAACACACAACATAAACACAAAACAAACAATATACAAAACTAAAAAACATTATATCAATTCAAAATAAATTTGGGAATAAAAAATGCTTACCTTAATAATGTGTTGAATTTAAGATTTTATCTACAAACAATACACAAAAAAAATAATCATAATTAAAATAAAAAAATACAAAGATAAAGAAAAAAAAATACATACCTTTTAAAACTACCACCAAAACAATAAAATCCTTCTAAAAGCTAAATATAAACGAGAGAAGAAGAGAAAGGGAGAAGAGGATAAGAGAAAGGGAGAAGAGGATAAAAATGAACAAAGTGGGGGGGGTGAGCGGTATATAAAGCAATTTTTCCGACGGAATTACCGACGAAAATTAATTGCTGTCGGTGGAATTAAATTCCGTAGGTAATTCCGTCAGAAATTAATTGAAATGCACACCAAAAAAGTTCGAAAATCCCCCAAACTTTTCGATCCGTCAGCAAATCCATTGGTTTACGTCGGAAATTCCATCGGTAATGGTGCAGATGGACACGTGTCAGACATGCGTTAGCCGTCGGTGATGCGGTCGGTATTGGACGTCGGCAATTCCGTCGGTATTCATGCAAACGGACATGTGTCAGACATGCGTGCGATGGATCCGTCGGTGATGCTGTCGGTATTTGACGTTGGAAAATCCGTCGGAAATCCGTCGGTGAATGTGGCAAAATCCCGTAAATTTTTTGCAACTCTTTGTGAAATACCGACGGGTTATATTCCATCAGTATATCCGTCGGTGAAACGGTAAATTTTTCTTATTTTTTTTATGTAACCCTGTCAAAAAATCTTGAATTGCAATCTTACAGCACGCACAACACAATAACAAAGGCTGACCCTTAAAGAAGAATAAATATTTCATGTTTCAAATTATTACATTATAAAAATAAGGCTTTATAACATGTTTAGTTAGTCGTAATTTTCATCTTCGTCCTCTATTGAATTGTTATCATCAGCTTCATCGCACTCTTCAATTTCGTTATCATCTTCTTCAACAACATTCTTTTTCCACTAGTAGAGCTCAGAACAACATTCAACTCCTCTGCGTCAACATCAACAAGACTATCGTTGAAAACACGAAAATTCAAATTTTCTTCTAAGTCAATCGACGGAGCAACTCGGTATGGTTCAACCAACTCACTAGCTTGAAAGACTTCATTTATCACACTTGTGTCTTCGTTGTCATCCTGAACAACCTCGACACGACCCTTGGGTTTTGTTTTTAAAATGGATAACCAATCAACTCTTGATCGGTCCTTTCTAAAGGAAGGGGTATATGTGTAATAAACTTGTTGGCATTGCTTTGCGAAAACAAAGACGTCGTTTACGTTGCGGTGTCTAGCTTTTGAGTTGATTTCAACGAGACCATAGTGAGGATCTACTCTGATTCCTCTGTCAGTTGTGTCATACCAATAGTATTTGAATAAAAACACTATATTTTGCTCGCTATGATATTGCAGTTCGATAACCTCTTCCAATCTACCGTAGTAGTCAACTTCAAACTCACTAGAAGTCGATCCCTTAATACAAACACCGCTGTTGTATGTCTTTCTTCCATGCCCGTATTCTTCAGTATGAAAGACATATCTATTGACAAAATATCCATTATAGCACTTGACTTTTCTTTCAGGGCCCAGACATAGTAAAGACAGTGAAATAGCAGCACTACCTCCCATTTGATAAACCTAGCTTGTAAATTAAATACAACAATAATCAATAAACAGATATTATGTAACATTGACTACAATTAATTACATTGAAAGAGATAGTGAGTTTGTGATAGGACTTACATGTGTTCTAAACCATGTGGCAAATTGTTCATCTTGTAATTAAAAGATCTGGGATTCGGTCAGCTGTGAGTTATTGGACAGTAAGTATCGTCGATGTTGCCTGCAAGGTTGTTCCAAATTATATGAGTGTATGGTATCACAAAACATAAATAGTACACTCTTGACAAAGTTTAAGTCGAACATCTACTTACTTAATAAAAGGTCTCAGCTCATCGCAGTTAAATAGGACATAATTGTGTGCTTGTCTGAACTCTATTTCAGACAAATATCTTCCCCTCACGACATTTTTAGGTGTGGGTCGTCCAAGATTGGAGAATATTGACAAGTTCCCACTTGAATGCACTTCACCACCATCATCGTGCCGTGGAACACGGTTTATCCTCGTTCTCAAATGAGGTTCGAAATAGTATGAGATAAATGTTGAGATCTCCTCAACAATATACGCCTCACATATTGATGCATCAACATGCGCCTTGTTCTTAACTTTTTTTTTAAGATTGAACAAGTACCTGCATATATATATATATATCAATTAAAAACATTAAAATAAAAATAAAAACATTTAATTATAAATATCATAGCAACTGTAATATCTAACCTCTCGAATGGATACATCCATCTGTACTTGACCGGTCCTCCAACTTTTACCTCAAACGGTAAATGTACGGGTAGATGCTCCATTGAGTCAAAAAATGATGGAGGGAATATCATCTCAAGTTTGCATATTGTCTCGATGATATTGTTTTCAAGCCTTTCAATGTGATCAACATTCAACTTGCTGGAGCATATGTCTCTGAAGAAATGACTAATCTCTGTTAGTGCATCCCATATCCCCTTTGGCAACAAATCACGAAAAGCTAATGGGATGAGTGTTTGCATAAACACATGGCAGTAATGACTCTTCATTCCATATAATCTGCATTCCTCCGTATTAACCAGCCTTGATATGTTCGAGGCATGTCCATCGGGGAAACGCAGACTCTTAAGACATTTGTAGACTAATAGTTGTGCGTTTTTCTCTAGCACGAAGCTTGCTCTTGGTTTTGCGACCCGTGACCCATCACAAACCAACTCCATATTTTTACGGTTACAGAACAACGCTATATCCAATCTAGCCTTTATGTTGTCCTTTGTCTTCCCCTTCACATCCATGACGGTGTTGAAAATGTTCTCAAACATGTTCTTTTCAATGTGCATGACGTCAAGGTTATGACGGAGAAGATTGGTCTTCCAATAAGGAAGCTCCCAAAATATACTTCGCTTCACCCAATTATGGGTCAAACCAAAACCAGAAAACTTCTGCTTACCTGATTGGAGACCAAACACAATTTCACCGTACTCTGACACAACATCAAACAATTCTTCACCGGAAAGACGCGGGGGTGCAACATCATTTCAACTCTGCCAACAAGAAATCCTTTCTGTTCTTTCTATACCTGTGGTTATGTGGCAAGAAACAACGGTGACAGTCAAAAAAAGAAGCTTTACCCCCGTTTGTTAGCGTGAATGCCTTGTTGTTCTCCATACAGTATGAACATGCTAGCTTTCCATGCGTGCTCCAACCAGAAACCATTTCATAAGCTGGGAAATCATTGATAGTCCACATCAAAGCCGCTCTCATAACAAAATTTTGTTTCCTCGAGATGTCATAAGTCAAAGCTCTAGAGGACCACAACTGCGTCAACTCATCAATCAACGGACGAAGACAAACATCTATATTCCGCCCCGGACTGCTCGGACCTGGTATGACCATAGATAAAAACATGAACTCCGGCCTCATACACATCCCCGGTGGCAAGTTATAAACCGTTAGTATGACCGGCCAACAAGAATAAGGAGCAGCAAATGACCCGAATGGGTTGAATCCGTCTGTACATAACCCAAGACGCACGTTCCTTGATTCAGCTGAAAAGTGAGGATGCATACTGTTAAAGTGTTTCCAGGCTTCACCGTCAGAAGGATGAACCATCACTCCATCAACCGCATGGTGTGATTGGTGCCATGTCATGTGCTCAGCAATCCTTGGTGACATGAATAACCTCTGCAGTCTAGGTGTGATTGGGAAGTATCTAAGTTTTTTATATGCCACGAGAGTCTTCCCTCTACCAGTTCTGGGTTTGTAACGGGAATGCCCGCATGTCATGCACTCGGGTCATCTCAGCATTTTCAAGGTAGTATAACATGCAGAAGTTAGGGCATATATCAATTTTCTGGTATCCTAAATCGAGGGGTTTCATCATGGACTTGGCAGCATATAAGTTCTCTTTCAGCCTGTTCCTTTCAGGTAAAATGCTTCTCGCCCATTCAATAATCTTGTCATAATTGGCCTCACTCAACCCATGATCTGACTTGATGGTGAACACATGTGCTACGGTTGATAATTTACTGTGGTTCGTGCAGCCATCCCATAATGGTTCGTCAGAATCTCTCAACATATCAAAAAACCTTGCTGCATCTGCATTAGGTTCTTCTTCTATGATTGGACATTCCCTGACATTACCTTCACTCATTCTCATTGCATCCATAACCATATTCCTGTAAGGATTACTGTTCTCATTTCCAACTTCATGCATGTTGCTAGCACTAGAAGTTGACCCAACCACCTGTTCTTCCATGCTCTCATCAGGAACAAATAGTTCTCCGTGAGCATACCAACACAGGTAATCTTCCATGAACCCTTTGGTTAGAAGATGCATCGTTACAACATCTTGATGCAGAAACTTTAAATTTTTACACTTCCTGCATGGACACCTAATACCGCCATCAGTAAAATTCCTCGGAATAGATGTTGTGAAATTAATAAAACCCTGGACACCGTTACAATAATCCATCCTCCGCAATCCTTGGGGTGAGTCCCGATACATCCATGAACGATTATCCATGACTTCTATTGAACCTCTATAAAACATAACAAAAAATATTGGTTTTCCCCGACATTATCCAACAAACTAAAACAACACCTATGTTAAATATTCATTATCAATTATCAACTATCAACGTTCATACATACAAATTTATACATATATAAATTTACAGAAATCACAACTTCACAATAGAATTGATAACAATTAAAACAGACCCGTTAAACAAGCTAAAGCTATTAATTATTTATTTCATCACAAAACATTTAATTCGGTGTAATTCAAACAAAATTTCAACAATTTACAAACAAATATAATTTGACAAAATCTAAAACAAACTATAACAACTACAAAATTATACATTCATACTACAAGTTTCTTTGACAAATAACAATTAAACAAGTACAAACGTTAACAAAATACATATACTAAAATAATAAAATTCACAATTAAATATTAAAACTAAAAAGGATAGATTTACTTACAAAAAAATGATAAAATCTACAAGAAACGGATATTGTGACCACGTACAAGATATAAGAAACTTGAGTGCTCGTGTTGAGAATAGTGGAGAGTTTGGGATGGGTGTTTGGCTGCAGTTCGGGAGGGGAGCTGCAGTTTAGGAGGGGAGAGGTGGGATGGGAAAGAAGAAGAAGGATAAACAGAGGCAGAGAGTGTCGGTCGAGTGGGCATATAATGGTTTTTTCCGACGGCATCACCGACGGACGTAATTCGTCGGTGATTCCGTCAGCGATAGTGACACGTCACTGTACGGCTATCTCAGTTTGAATCCCTCGGTAATGTCCGTCGGTAAAATCGCCTGACATCACCACACCGTTGCATATTTCCAGACGAGCTGTATACCCCGTCGTGGAGTTGATATATATATATATATATATATATATATATATATATATATATATATATATATATATATAAAAGGAATCCAAACTATTATAGAATGAAGAACAGAGATACGTAATTAAGCTTTAAACTGGATATATATCTCTGTTCTTCATTCTATAATAGTTTGGATTCCTTTTATATATATATATATATATATATATATATATATATATATATATATATAAAAGGAATCCAAACTATTATAGAATGAAGAACAGAGATACGTAATTAAGCTTTAAACTGGAAAATCTATAAAGTAGAAAAGAACATTTGTAATTAAGAAGAATATACTCCACAAAAATTACATATCATGATTGATAGAAATCTGATTTGAGAGTACTTTTCTTTTCCATTACGAAAGTGATTCATTCATCCGTCCCGTATGGGCTGTGGCATGCAGCTTTAAGTTGAGATTGATACTGGAAAGGCAAATTTAACTCCTTCATTGACGCAATTCCTCGAGAAATACTGCTCTTCTATTGTTCAAACTTCTATGCCCTTCTAAAACGGCATCCATTGCTGCCACTCGATGGTTTCAGCCAAGAAAGAAAGGTGCGACCATTTCTACATTTACCTTTCAGCTGTCGCTTTTAAGTGAGTGTGCTCCAGAACCATTGTCTACGTTTTGGAGAATTTCTATATGTACAGTACACCGTCTATGATGATGGCGTTTGATGCGCCTTACTGTCCGACGCGTGCAGGAAAAAATCAATGATTAAACTCTAGCAACGTGTTTTTTTCTCTTTCTCTTTCCTTCTAGAAAGACATGTTGATCATTAAAAAAAACAAAAAAATTTGTTTTTCGTTTGGCTTATTAAAATAAAATTTTCATTTTTTTAATTACAATGTATGTAGTTTTAAGTCATTTATTTAATTATTATTTTTTCAATTTCATCCGCATGATCCATGTCACAAGTTCTGAAGATTAGATCGAATTGACTTCAGTTATTTTTTTTTTATTTTTAATTTCATTCATCATTATTGGGTTCGTTAGAAATTGAATATTCTTTTTTTTTTAATCTTATATTTCTATAGAGTTATTCTAATATCATGTATCGGGTCAAGGATTTAGTAGGTTCACCAGGTTTGAAGCTCATACCCTTTTTTTTCATTGCTTTTTAATATTGCTTTTTAATATTAAGTTGGTTTAAGAATTGAGTTTCGTAACTTTATTCAGTTTGCTTCTACGAAGTTATTCTAATTTTACAACTAGATTATAGATGTAATTTAATACTAAAATTGAAGGATAAAAGATTTTCATTTCCAGTTCTTTCAAAGGATGTATTTTTAAGAATTTATCCATGTTTTAGATGATATTGTACCCAAGCATGATTAGTCAGGTTTGGGAGTGGGGGTGGTTAATTCCTACCCCTTTTTGAATTATTATTTTTTTTCCTGATATGAACCCTTGAAATATAATTGCAATTATTATAATTGCAGTAACTTCGAATTTATTAAATAATATGATAATGACTAATAAAAATTATTGTCCACAATTTTAAAATTAAAAGATTTTACAAAAATATTTTAAAAATAAAAAATAATAAATATTATCTATAAAGACAAATCTCATTTATACTTTCCTGGTATAATAATCAAACTCTATCTAAAATAACAACCAACTTTAAAAAAAAAATTATACTTAATTTTGCATATCTATCATAATTATTGAACATTTATATGTGAACTAAAAATAAAATTTTATTTTGGTATTATCAATATAATTAAAAAACAAATAGGGTAAAAATAATGTTTACATGAAAAGTAAATCATTCGAGTTTTTTTTTCTTTTCATTTTTTTATAAGAGGAATTTGATGAACAACTCCTGTTCCCGTTTCAAATGATAATCAACTCAGTCAATTCAATCACACGTACACCATTAATTATTCGGACTTCTGCTGTCATTTCAACTTATATGCTTCATTATTAGCCGCAATATATATATTTTTTTCAAAAAAGCAATTTTTCAAAAAAATAAAATAAAATGGAAAGCCGGATAAGTTGAAAAAGTTTCTGTAAAGTATTTTCATCCTTATTCTTTTTCTTCTCTTTTAATTATTATAATTTTGTTTCACAAAATTAATGTTCAGATAATTATAAAATAGTATTTAAAATTACAAACACTCAAAATATTACGAGATGTTATGATTTTTTTTTTCGCATCATTTTTTTATTTAATCATTTTACTTTTTATTTAATAATTATAGTTTGGTTTTGAAAGTGTTATTATAATTGCTTTTTAAAGTGTTTTTTCATGTTAAAATAAATTAAAATAATATTTTTTTTAAAAAAAATTATATTTAAAATTAACACATCAAAACGATTGAAAACACATATAAAAATTAATTTTTAATAAAAATAACAAAAAAAAAATTAAATTTTTAGAAAATGCGGTGCTGACAGTGCCAAATAGTGTTCAGAGATCCTGTAGAAAATCAACGAAGATGGCGGATGAGAAGAGACGACACAAGAAATGACAAGGTAATTTGTTTGCAATTTATCAACACTCAACAGTGGCCCTACTTGGGATGCATCAATTTTCCACACGAAAGTTAACGTTTCCCATGTCTATAAACAATGTAATCATGCAGCTAACTTCCAGTATTTATCCTTACAATTAGCAACTAAGTATGAAACAGCTTAAACACTTGGCATCATTGGATATGATCCTTGCATTCGTATTTATCATTACAAAACTACTTTTATTCCTGTTCAAGTTCTCCACTGCCCTTGACACCATTAGTCCATCAGAATTTATGATTGATGGCAAGACATTGGTCTCCGAAAAGGGAACTTTTGAACTGGGTTTTTTTAGTCCTGGCATTTCCAAGAAAAGTTACTTGTAAATATGGTACAAAAATATCCCAGTTAGAACCATTGTTTGGGTTGCAAACCGGCGCAATCCTATTAATGATTCCTCTGGCTTGTTGAAGGTAGATAACTGCTGCAACATTGTACTTCTTAGCAACAACACTAATACTGTTGTTTGGTCTTCAAACTCAACGAAAAAAGCAAGCAGTCCGGTTTTGCAACTTCTGGATACCGGGAATCTAGTCTTGAGGGACAAAAATGATGGAAGTAGTGGACTCTTATGGCAAAGTTTCGATTATCCATGTGATACAATGTTACCAGGAATGAAGATTGGATGGGATTTAAGGACAGGATTTGATTGGCGTCTATCATCTTGGAAGAGCTCAGATGATCCATCTCCTGGAGACTTTACAATGGGGATCGAACGAGAGAGTATCCCCGAAGTAGTAGCCTGGAAGGGCTCGAAGAAGCACTACAGGAGCGGTCCATGGAATGGCGTTGGATTTAGTGGTTCTGCAGAGGTAAAGCCTAACCCAGTTTTTGATTTCACTTTTGTCTCAAATGACATGAAGGTGTACTATATAATCAACCTCAAGAGTGAGTCTACAGTGATCACAAGGTTAGTTTTGAACCATACTACCTACGATCGTCGGTGCTATACATGGAATGAAGAAACTCAAACTTGGGTGCTCCAAGTTTCTGTGCCAAGAGACCGCTGTGATAATTATGGCCTTTGTGGTGCAAATGCAAATTGCATTATCAATGCCATACCGGTTTGTCAATGTTTGGAAAAATTCAAGCCCAAGTCACCAGAGGAATGGAACAAAATGGACTGGTCTCAAGGGTGTGTGCGAAATAAGGAATTAGACTGTCAGAAAGGAGATGGATTCATCAAATTTGATGGACTCAAATTGCCAGATGCTACACATTCTTGGGTCAACAAAGATATGAATCTCAAGGAATGCAAGGCTAAATGCCTAGGAAATTGTTCCTGTATGGCCTCTTCAAATTTAGATATTAGAGGAGGAGGGAGTGGCTGCGCTAATTGGTTTGGTGATCTGAAGGATATTAGACTGGTTCCAGGTGGAGGCCAGGAACTATACATTCGGATGCATGCTTCCGAAATAGGTATGTTGTTGCCATAGTTTTTGTTAATCCATAAGCATGTGAAAAAGCCACTGAAATTAACTTTAGTTTCCTTGATCACAACTTCATTGATTCAGTTTTAGCTGACATCCAAGTCTTCTTAATTTGCATCGTCAGGAGACCGTGAGGCTAAAGCTAACATGAAGATTGCTGCGATAGCTACAGCTGTCGTTGGCTTAATCTTGGGGATACTAACGATCAGCTATCATGTCTTGAAAGAAAAGGCAAAGTCTGCAGGTAAAGTTTCCTAGACTGATCACCTTCACTAAATAAATGACCGTCATGTTGTTATATATTTCAATTGGAGTTATAAGCTTGTACAAACAAACAGCAGAAAAAATATATAATTACATAGAGGACACATTCTTCTGTAAATTGTAAAAGAAATATACAAAGAGAACGTCAAATCCTAGATCTTCAATCAATTCAATTTCAGTAACTAGCAAAGTAGAAACATTACTGTTCTGTGTTTTAGTTCATTTTGGTATTGACTCGCAGATGATATTAGCTAATTTGGATTGATTTAATGTTTTAATCATTTTCAGCACTTCGAAAGTTTTCTTCAATAAATGAACCTAATGTTTTAAAATTTTGTATCCTTCTTTTCTAATCTTTTAATATTTGACATGGTGCCAAGAAAATACTTCATCTGAGAGAACAGAAAACGACTGGAAAAATGATACGAACAATGGTGGGCAAAAGGAAGACATGGAGCTACCACTGTTTGCGTTCTCAGCCATAGCTGATGCCACCAACAACTTTTCAGTCAACAATAAGCTAGGAGAAGGTGGATTCGGACCTGTCTACAGGGTAAACTTCCAAAAAAGTTGAGTTTCTATAAGAGCAATAAAGCATATTGTTTTATGCACAGCGTCACAAGTATTTTATAAATTTTGTCCTTTAGGGTAAGCTAGAAGATGGACAGGAAATTGCTGTGAAGAGGTTATCAAGGTGTTCTGGTCAAGGATTCAGTGAGTTCAAAAATGAAGTGATTCTAATTAACAAGCTTCAGCACAGAAATCTTGTAAAGCTTCTTGGTTGCTGCAGTCAAAGAGAGGAGAAAATGCTGATTTATGAATACATGCCTAACAGAAGGCTGGACTTCTTCATATTCGGTACACTACGGATCCCTTTTAACCTGATAAACATAGCTGTCCTAAGGTCTTGATAATAAGAAAATGCTTTAAGTTATTGTTTCTATTAAATTTGTTGTTTTAAGTATTCCAATAGCACTTGGCCTAATATCAACGCTTGACTTATCAGATGAGACAAAGGTAGACTGTTAGACTGGTCCAGGCGTTTCAACATCATTTCTGGGATTGCAAGGGGGCTTCTCTATCTTCATCAAGATTCCAGATTGAGAATTATACATAGAGATCTCAAAGCAAGTAATGTTTTACTCGATGATCACATGAATCCAAAAATTTCTGATTTTGGTTTGGCTAGAATGTTTGTGGCTGACCAAACTGAAGGCGACACAAGCAGAGTGGTGGGAACTTAGTAAGACATCTGATTCATTTGCCAGTTCTAATATTCCTATATTACCATTATGTTTTCTTATGTTAAACGCTTCATGCAGCGGTTACATGGCACCAGAATACGCTACCGATGGTCTATTCTCAGTGAAATCCGATGTCTTTAGTTTTGGTGTCTTATTGCTTGAGATAATAAGCGGAAAGAAAAGTAAAGGGTTTTACCATCCAGACCATAGCCTTAGCCTTATTGGACATGTAAGTATTCAAGGTTAAATTGATTTGTCGACTTATTACATGTCCTGAACTAATGGCTGACAACAAGTCTTTTGTTTGTCTTAGACATGGAGATTGTGGAATGAAGGCAAAGCATCAGAGTTAATTGACGCTTTGGGAGATGAGTCATGCAATCCATCAGAAGTGCTGAGGTGCGTACACATTAGCCTCTTATGCGTGCAACATCATCCTGATGACAGGCCAAGCATGGCCTCTGTCGTATGGATGTTGGGAGGAGAGAGTGCGTTGCCTAAGCCAAAAGAACCAGCTTTCCTTGGTTACAGAACTCCTGGTGAATCAAGTTTATCTTCGAGCAAGGTTGGATCATCTTCAACCAATGAAATTACTGTCTCAGTCTTGGAGCCTCGGTAGCTAATTGCCTCTATCTGGTTAACTAGACTGGAATTAAGGTCTGCTTTAAACTATGTAGCAGCATTGGCCAAATGCTCTGTTTTGCTTCTGAATTATATCCTGCTTGTCCTATCATTGCATACTAGTTACAAACCCTCACGTTGCTTTGGTGATCAAAATCTTTGTGTGATTTTTAAGCAGAAAATTTCTACTATTAAATCATTTATATAGCCTGTTTAATTTCCATGTACATTATGCAGACTTTTTTATATAAAGAAATAATTTAATTGAGAAAAAAGATGACTAACTAAACAAATAATTATTTGTATAATAGGAAAAAGAAGAAAACAATGTTATATTCCTAATATTCAATATATTGTCTAATTATAAAATCGTTTAAATATCAAAGTTCATTCTTGTACTAAAAAAATATAATTTATAAGTATATGAGTTCTAAAACTTTATAATAATATATCATTTTTCAAAAGAAAATAGAAATCAATTAGATATCATTCGAGTAACTAATTTAATTAAGTACTTAGATCATTGTCACGCACTACACTGGGTGAATTTAATTTTATTTTTTTAAAAAAGTAAAAAACATGTTGAGGCATTGCTAAAATATTTATAGTAGAATTTTTTTAAAAAACCGTATGGGGATTAACTTGATGTAACACGGTTAATTTTACAGTTTCAAATGCAACTTATATGACCGATAAAAACATAGTTTGACTCAAAATAAATATTCAAAATGAGATTTTTTTTATAAATATTGAAACGACAACATATCAAATCGATTCAAGTCAATTCGGATTAACAGGACAATCCTCATGTCGGGTCATGAGACCATAATAACCCAATAGAAACTAATTAAAACAAATTATAAATCCCAATTTTCAATAAACTCAATGTTTAATAATGAAACTAAAAAAAATCCAATTAAAAAAAACTCAAAAAAAAAACCTGAGTCAATCTGAGTTAACATTCTAAACTCACGACCCGATCATGAGACTAGGATAGCCCAATATAAATCAAATTGAGACAAATTATGAAGTCTAATTATTAATCAACCTAATGTTCAAATATAAAATTGAAAAAAAATTCAATTAAAAAATAACACAAAAACATCTAGAGTCAATCTAGGTTAACCCGCCAAACTTGTGACTCAAATCATAAGACAAAGATAATCTCCTATAAAGCAATTTAAAACAAATCACAAAATTTAATTCTTAATCAACCCAATATTAAAAGGATAAAATTGAGAAAAAAATCGATTAAGAAAAAGAAAATGAAAAAAAAACTCAAGTTAACTCATTGAACCCACGGTTTAGGTAATTAGATTGTGATAACCTAATAAAAAATAAATTTAAAACAATTATAAAGCTCAATCCCTAATAAATCTAATGTTGAAAAATAAAATTAAAATTAAAAATTGATTAAAAAGAAGGAAAAAAACAATTTAAGTCAATTCGGGTTAACCCATCAAACTTATAATCCAAGTCATAAAATGAAGTAACCTTATAAAAAGAAAACCAAAACAAATCAAGAAACCTTATTCCCAAATTACACAATGTTAATAACTCGAGTCAACCCTAATTAACTTACCAAACTTGTGACCTGCATTATGATACAGAGATAACTACATTGAAAGCAAGCCCAAACAAATCATAAAACTAATTTCTAATGTAATTAAATGGAAAATAGTCAATTAGAAAAAAAAAAAAACTTTATTCAATCGAGTTAATCTAAAACCCGCGATCCGAGTCATGAGACTAAAATAACATTATAAAGGAGAATTGACCTAGAGTGATCTAGTAAAAAATCTAGGTTTACTCGTGACCCGGTTAGCATAGGGAAAATCCAGTCAAAACCTATTGATTTTTTTCCTTTTTTAAAAAAATAATGTCATTTTTTAGTTTTCTATAAAATAAAAAAGTTGGGTTGACTTGGTTCAACCTAGGTCAAACCATTTACTCATGACCCGGGACTTACCTCGGCTCAAACCTTAGGTGGGTACTAAAATTAATAGAAATAATGGCAACCAATTTAATGAATGCAATTCTGAGAAAGGAAAAAAATAGAATATTGGCCTTGATTTTAAATAGATCTAAATCATGTTATCAAATACTGTAATAAGATAACACAATCTGAAACAACATACAAAAGACAATAAGTATAAACAACATACAATTTTATCAAATAAGGTCTAAATATAAGAATTCTAATTCAAGATCTTATTAATAAAGTTATTCTAGGGATTGCCAAACTAAATAGAAAAAATAAAATTAGGAAACAAGATATTAGATTTCCTAAACTAAAACATAAAAAAAATATCATAAAGTAAACCATTTTCCTAAATTAAAAATGATTAAAAATAAATAAGAAAATAAGTTGTCTCATATACTCTTGCCTATGAAACAAGTTTTCAAAGTTGATAATGGATTCATGATCACTCTCCACAAGACCCCTCAAGGTTCTCACCTATATCAACCAATAATTTAATTCTATATGTTTTTTTATCACTAGTTTTTAATTAAACAATTTTTTCAAGGGAAAACCTTCTCATCTCTTTTTATACGAGCACATCATGTTCTACTATCTCTTTTAGGAACGATTTTTTAATAACACACAACAACTAACTACTAGAAATCGTTAATATCTAATACCAACTAACATAGCTTTGATAACAACTAATACAACTTTGATAACAACTAACACATTCAGAAACACCATAATAAATATAAAGTATAAGCAACACATAATTCTATTGATCAAGATCACCACAAAAAAATTCTAATTCAAAATTTTATTATTGAATATTTTATCTTCAATATTTCACTGAAATATAAGCTAAACAACAATATTTATACTAGTTATTGATCTAATTTGAAGAGAGAAAAATCCAAATAAATTAAAAAGATAAAGATAATCTAGTTAACCCGCCAAACTCATGACTCAAGTCATGAGACAAGATAATCTCCTCTAAAGTAATATGAAACAAATCATGAAATTTAATTCTCAATCAACTCAATATTAAAAAGATAAAATTGAGAAAAAAATCGATTAAGAAAATGAAAATGAAAAAAAAAATTATTCAATCGAGTTAATCTGTTAAACCCGCGATCCAAGTCATAAGACTAAAATAACTTTATAAAAATTAAATTAGAAAATAATTATGAAACTTAATTCTTAATAAACTTAATGTTAAAGGATATAATAAAAAAATAAATATATATATATATATATATAAATAAATAACTATTCAAATAAATTGTGTTATGTCTCTTTCAATTTTTTTTGTTAATTTATATCATCATAATACATTCTTTTTTTTTAAAAAAAAGAAGAAGAGAAGAAGAGAGAGAACACCTTTTGGTGTCATCACATACCCTTTTTCACTAAAAATATTAATGTTCAATAAAAGAAATATTTTAACTTAGTCCTTACTGCATTTCAAAATTAAATTGAAAATAAATATTTTATGAAATCTTGATAATATCTTTTTTCAATTATATTTAAAATTGTAAAAAAAAATATCATGTTTATATTTCAAGTAGTTGTGAGAAAAAAGTACAATCATATTTAAATAAAATCTTTTAAGTTTCAAATTTTTCATTAGAGTTTTTTTTTTTCTTAGAAGAGGAATCGAGAATTTTTCATTAATTTTTTTTTTTTCAAACTTTCCTTCGTGGGGGGTAAAATAGGTTCCAGTTTTAGTTATAAAACATAATTGTTATTAACTAAAACTAAATTATTTAGGGAACTGTAGCAATAATAATATTTGGTCTTCACAAATAGCCACAAACCTAGCAATTGAGGAGTAAATCTATATGTTTATAAAGACACATTAATCATTGACAAATTAATAAGAGATAAAAATAGTTTTTTACTTCCATTATAAATAGTATATAATGACTTAATTAGCTTTATAAAAAAGAAAAAAAAAACATTAAGTTGAGTGCAGGGCCTTTCTCATTTTCATCTTCGAAGCACAATTAAATTACTGCACTACACTAGGAAGCAGCAAAAATTAAGCTCCTACAACGCTTTCATTTTGTTTTTTTAGTTATAATTAATTAAATTTAGGGGCAATTTGATTTTTATAAATATAAAATTAATAAAAAGAAAAAATCGATATGTGCTACCGTTTATACTTCAGTCTATATTTTTTATTGCTATTTATTTTTTTAATGATTTTTTTCTTCAATTTCATCCTTAATCATCAAAATTTCATTGATTTATATCAAATTTAAACTGTACTCTTTTGATATTTTTTAATCATTTCTCTAATTAAATTTATTTCAATTTCATTCCACGTCATTTGATTTTGATTTTTTTTCATGTTAAATTGACCCCCATTATTTTTATTGATGTTTATTTTGTTTGGATAATTTTTTATTGTATTTTTTTAAATCTCATACCTTGGCATTTTTCTTATGGAGCCTAAAGTTTTAAAGATTATTGACTTTGATCTTTTTAAAATCCTTCTATAAATTTGATTTTTATGAAATTAGTCTTCAAGCTTCTTCTTTTTTTCACCTTTTCTTTTTATAGTATTATCCAAATTCTATACTCATGGTTTCAAGGTTGATGGGTCAATTAGGTTACTCAATTTTTTTGTTTTTGCATTTTTAATTTTTTTTTTAGTTTCATTCCTGGCATTTTTTTTATTCAAAATCTTGTTTCGTTGGTTTTTAGGGTTTGCCTTCTATGCTGCAATCCAAACCTTATAATTACAATAATGAGTTTCAAAGGTTACACTAGTTGTTTTTATTATTTTTTTCCAATCTTATCATTTAAGGGTTATTTTATAGTTGAATTTTATAGTTTGATTTAGTTAACTTTCTTGGAAGACTTTTTTTTTTTTATTAGCACAAATATCTTAATCTTAGTTATCTTTTGATCAAATATCAATTTAATTAATTAAATTGTGTATAAGCATTTGATTTGTAATTGAAATTTTTTTTTATATTAAAAAATTCATTGAAAATGCCTGTATATTTACTTTTTTACTAAGAAAAAACAACTCACAAACAGAATGCAAGTACAAGTCTAGCACATACTAAACACCTCAAGAATCTTTCTATTTTAATTTCTTCTTTTTTTTTTTTATCATATCTTCAAGAATCTTAAGATTTAAGCAACAAACATGTAAATTTTATTTATTTAGATTATTTAAATTTTAATTAAAAAGGGAAGTGCATGATTAAATGAAGATGTAGGGCTAAAATATTATGTACTTCTTAAAATAATTCAATTTATATTAGTTCAATAACTTATATCATATTACCGTAAAGGTTGAAAATTCTATCATTATGAAAGAAAGAAATAGGGAAAGAAATTTTAATTTTAAATTAACCTAAGATGTATTTAATCTCTACATCGATTTTTCAAAGATATCATTTGTATCTAGCTATAATATTTTTTAAAATTTATTTTAACATCAGCACATTAAAACAATCTAAAATCATAAAAAATCTTTTTAAAAAATAATCAATTGTTTTTAAAAATTATCAGCCAAGCCAAATGTTTGAAACTATCTCTAGTTTTGGCTATATTTTTCAAGTATGTTGGCCATCAAATAACAATTACTAATTCAAATTATTTTGAAACTAAACTATTTCCTTAAGAACAACTTATAGTTATGCCCCCCTAAAAATAACGAGAAAAAAGTACTTGAGTGGATGAATTGAAGATTGCAAGAATACTAAGGCTAATAGCAGACGATAACAATACTGAATGTAAAAGAGCCAGAAAATGTTTACTTTTGTACATTTCAGATCACCAAACAAGGAAAGGTCCTGGATTGCTATTCAATATGGAGGGGGAAACTATAATAAATGAGATGATCTCATATTAAATTACTCAAAAGATGCCATATTGAGCATATGACTAAAATGTTCCAAGTAATTTCAGACAATGTGAAATTCAAACAGAAGGCAGTTCCAACATTGAAAAGATTTGAAGATGAAACACGAGAGCAATCTTAGACCATTAGCATTGACTAGCTTCCTCACAAGTATAAATTTTTCCACCCCATCTTTAGAATCTTTAACAACATCTACAACTTGTACAATAACATAATCCTCCTATAGGTCTCAAATGCCTTGGTCCAGTTAGAATCTTTACAGAAACTTCCTCAATAGGGTTGGTCTGATTAGAATCAATTAACATCTTCATAGGTATAAATTTTCCCACTCTATCTTTAGAATCCACAACACCTTCTACCCATGAACCTTTGCCAAGGTTCTGGATTTTGTCTCAATTCCAAAGATCTATTAATATACTTGCAGACAAAAGGTGCATAAGTTTTGGAATAATAACTGATACCATGAATAAAGATCAAGAGATGCTTATGGGAAGAGGTTTCTCCCCCTACATAACCATGAAAAAACAAGCAGAATATTGGAGTGGAAAGGTTAATCATGAAATTTGCATATTCATGACTGAGATAATTGGATTTAGTCAATTTACTAAAAGTAAAACTATAAATTCCATGACATAGAGCAATCTCAATAAGCCAGACATAAATACAGTTGAGTCCATTTAAAAATTAATATCCAAGTTCGCATGTCAGCTAGAAAAACATTCTTTGAAAACTGAGGGAACCACAAAGAAGTTTAAGTTGGCTAAGGTTGCAAAACAAGACGAACAAGATATACTACTGGTCCTAGGAAATAACAACAAATTCTCCAACGATAAAACCATCACCCATAGAAAAATGCAAGCATCATAAGCATAACAAGGCAATGATGGTGGAAAATGGTGAGAGCAATATCAAGGAATTTAACAAAGGATCCAATGGTCTATCTAAAATCTGTTGATGGATCCTTTCCTGGCAAGCCTATATCCTTCTACTGCTCAAATATTAAACCATAAAGTTCTTCGAGAAAGGCAGCATTTTGTAAGGCCTTCAAAGCTTCTGAGAGGAAAGGAAATATACTATAGAATATTGCAATCAGGGAACATTCACGTTTCAAAAATTAATGACCTGATTGAATGCATGAAATGTGTGAATTGAAAAGGTAAGGACTCGTAAGAACGATAAATATACAACAAACGAGCAATTCATCTTTCTATTTTAACTAGGTTGTGATGATTCTATATTTTTCACACCATAACTCTCAATAGATTCTTCAGAAGAAAGGGTACCTGGTGTGATAAAACTAAACTATCATAGGCGACATCTATACAGTTCTGCAGCCTATGCAAGCATTCCTCCTGATGAGAAGCCGAAAACAAGGGTCTTAAGGAAATCAAGGTCAATAGAATCATATCTTTTGGCATATGCAAGAAAAGATGGTAACATGAAACAACAATGTCCTCTTTGAGAAATTTGCTAACAAGGAAGTACCATCCCTACACATTATACAACAGAAATTTAAAAAAAAATATCCAATTTTTCTCAACAACACTTTATTAAAAATATCAGCAAAGGTAGGATTAGTTACTAAATGAGACCTATAGTAATTTCAGACATTAACGAGTTAAATGGTCTGCTTACCCAAATTTAATAATAGGATTAGTTACTAAATATCGAGAATGTGATATTATATGCTTCTAGCAGTCACAAATCAGTTGTTGTAGCAAGAAGGCAAAAGCATTTGTAACCCCTTATATGCAATAAAAACTTTCAAGACATAAAATAGAGAAAAAGATGCCTTCAGTAGTGTAGAAAGAAGAAATTAACATATTTTAGGCAGCAACATTACTTGGAAATATGGCATTTACACTACAAATTAAAACAAAAGCATTACAACAAAGAAACCCTATCAAGATTAAGACACACAACATGCAGAGAATTCATATTAAAGAAGAAACACATCAATATTTGAAAAAAAAAAAGGAGAAAAGAAAGGAGAAACCAATTACATGAAAAGTGAAATTAATAAATCTTAAAGAGAAACAAGAAACTATTGACTACAAAATTCAATCTAAGAATGAAATAAAAAGAAAATAAGCTAAAAAAACCAAAACTTTAAAACTGAAATTCTTCAATCCCTTAATAAAGTCAAGAAATCATAATTTACAATGACTAGAAATTTTTAAGAAACCCAGATGCTAAAAAATCAAAATCCAGAAATACACACCAAAAACTTTTGACCAAAATAAATAGATAAAAAATCCCATAGAAGAAGAACAAATTATGTATCTAAAGAGAGATTGATAGAGAAAAATATTGGAACTCACAGAAGTAGAACACAGAATTTGAATCAAACTTCAAATAGAGAGTTTAAACGACTAAAAGAGGATTGTTGTTTCTTGAGAGAGAGAGAGAGAGAGAGAGAGAGAGTTTTTCTTTTGAAATTGAATGTGAAGTTTTAGAGAGGCTGGATTTTCACACTGCAAGAAAAACTACAGACAATTAAAAAAACTATCGACCGTTGGAATTATTGAACGACAGGGTGTTTGGTTTTTCCGTTTGCTTTGTCTGTTTAGGTTTTCCAAACGACAATTTCTCATAGGGATTTAAAACAATTAGGGATTTTTTTCACCTTAATGAAAAACCATTTTTATTTTAAAAAAATAAAGGGGAAACAATCAAACACCATAATGTAATTCAACCTTTTATTATGTTTTTAATCATTTTATTATTTTCATATGTTTCTAGGTTTATTGTGTTTTCTCCTCTTTTGTAAGCAAAATAAAGAGGAGCTTGGATTTATAAAGTGCAATGCAACAAGTTTTTTTTTTTATGGAACTGAAAGAATATTGTCTTATTTTTTAAATAATTTTTATTTATTTATTTATTTATGATAATTATGTTTTCTTTATTCATTAGAAAAATAAATTTAATTCTTTATTCATTAGAAGATAAATTTAACATCTCATATAAAACAAGGGAGTAATACAACTTTTTATATTAGTATAGTTTGATTTAGATTGGCGAGTTTTTAATTGAACTAGATAAGATATAGACTTTGTCATACATCTTTGATTTGATCGAGTTTTTAGTGATTCAATTGACTATTCAAAACATAATCTGGTCTAATGGGTTGATCAGAAAAATTCAGAACTCAAAGCTTCATTGGACCAAGTTTTTAATTTAAACTAACAAAATATTGATCCAGATAAACACATTCAATCCAAGTTTTTAGTGATGTGGTTGATTTGGTCAAACCTAATCTAAACTTAACCAAGTCAACACACAAGAAAAAAACTTTGTTTTAATAAATAAAAAAAATTACCTGAAGTCTCCTTATTATATAGCCTAGATTAGCTAAATAAGAGGGTACCTTATTTGTTAACAAAAGGTTAAGAAAACAAAAAAGAATGAGAGAGATACTATGCTAGTAAACAAATGTCTTCTCCAAGTGAAGTTTCATAAGAATTATCTCATTATTGATTTGTAAGGAAGCGTTGAGCTTTGAAGACAATAAGTTTCAATTAACAGGTTTTCAATCGATATACTTGATTTTAAAAAAGAATATAAAACATTCAAATTTCTAATGTGAATGATCAAGTCGAATAATGATAAGATCCTTTAACACACACATAGCATACTTAAGTTTGTAGAAAAAATGCAAAAATTTAAATAAGAGATATATAGAAAGTAAGATTTAAATGAACCTTACTTAAATTTGTATTAAAATTATTACAGAAGATTTTGGTTTTAGAGGTTCGGATTCAAGAAGTACGGATCTTTTTACATGATAAGAGATAGTATTACAAAAGGTTACATGGGAATTTGAATATGTTATAAGAGGATAAACGTGTGATGCTTTTTATAGAAGAACTCTTATATGAAGTTTTGCTCTGAAAGCCTGGGACAAGTCTCTTTATATAAAACAGAACGACACTATCTTCTTTGAAAATTTTGTAAAGTAAATGATTTGCTTTTTATAAGTTAAAAAAGTTGTCTGTCAATTTCCATCGATAATTATTTATTGTTTATGCAAGTGGGGGGTCAACTTTTAAAAAGTTGAAGTGGTAGCTGGCTATTTTTTCCATTTGTGCCAACAAGAGAAGATGGATCTAATGGTTTGGAGGATCTCGACTATGAAATAAAATAGGTTAAAATATTTTTGGGCTTCTTAAACTACCTTTTTTTTTTACAGAGTAATGATTGCCTAAGATTTTTGTATAAGAGAGAGGATATCATAACAGTCATTTTCATTGTCATTTGCTAGGCTGATTATAGAACTTGAGCATGATGAAGATGGAGATGAATCATTGTCTTTTGGTGCTTTATAAGAGTTGCTTCATGATTTTAAAATACTTTTCCTCAGATTGTGCTGCTGAGGCAAGAAAAGCAGAAGCATGAGATCTATGTGCTAGGAATTTAGATTGAGGATTTGAGTCTATAATTGGAGCATTTTGATGATGTTGTGATCATTTCATGACAACAAGTTTAAAACTTTTGGTTTCTGCTACAAAAAAGTTCCATTATTTTACTTTATATCTTCTGATGATGATGAGATACTCATACTAGGTATTGTAGTCAAAATACGAGGAACATACCCCAGCGAGAAAGAATTTGAAACATGAATATTGGGGATTCAAAATAATTGTCAATCCTATTATTAATATTCCTAACTTTGATATTAGTGAACATTAAGGATATTATTAATTCTAATATTAGTAAATACGAATATTCCTGACTTTGGTACTAATGAATAAACTAGTAAAATTCAAATTGAAAGCAAAAATACATATTCCTATTATTTGATTTAGAGATTAAAAAAGAAAGAATAGATATGTATTGCATACTAAATTTATATTTCACAGTTTAAGTCTATAACTCAATACTAAGTAAAGTCGTTAAAAAATTATGAGGGGCCCACAAATAAATCCAAATGGATCCCTAATGTTTTTGAAATTTTCTGATATCTTAAATGACATGTTTGACTAGATATCAAAATAAAAAAGAAAAAAAAAAAGAGGACAAGACATAAGGGTGTGTTTTTCCAAACACACCTTTAGCCCAAAGAAAATTAGGTCAGATAGGCCTGAGGCCTAAGCCCAGCTTAGTCTTAGCAATTTCTATCTCTTTCTGTTTTTTTTTTTTATGGACTAGATCTAGCCTAGCAATATAAGTTAGGCTTGAACCAGTCTATCAAGCTTGGTCACTAGCCCAATCCAGTGACAAAGCCTTGTAACAATAGACATGCGTGGATTAATTCAGGCATGCTTGCATAGTGAACAACTAATTAAAATTGCATAACGGGGGAAAAATAAGAACTTACCTACTTTAGTTGTTGTTGGAGATGAAGACTCGAGGCGATGCTGGTTGGACAATGCTCCTTTCTTCCCTTCCATTTCTATTTCGTTTGTTTCTCTTTAGTCGTCCTTCTCTCTAGTTTTAGGTTCGTTACTCCTATTTTCTTTGGATCTTCTCTAGCTCTCTCTCTCTCTTTTCTTTATGGTTTTTTCATTGGTTGGACCGGGCGAATCAACACTAGATCCTTGCTTCTGTTTTGTTGTTGTTTTTTGTTCTTTCCCTCTTTTTTTTTTGTGGTCTCTTCCTCTACTCTCTAGGTTTTCTTCCTTATCTATCTCTTTCATCTTTCTTTATCTCCCCCCCCCCCCCCCCCCTGTGTTTCTCTGGTTCCCTACTTTTATAGGGCCAAATCTGAATTTTTTAAAATCTCATCTTTATCTCCTAGGATTGTGATCTTGTATAGAGATAGCTATTGCTTTAGGTTTGCTTTGTATTTGGTGGAATGAAAACACCAACAGTCCTGCCATTGTCGAAGTGAGTTATCATGTTATAGGAGAGTTGTGAAGGCGAGGGATACGGAACCAAACTTATGAGTTTTGTGGTAGACCATTTGGTCTGCAAGTTGAAAATTTTGTTAAAATATTCATTTTAGCCCCCTATATTTTTAGATTTTAGGTGACAAATCCCTTGAATTTTAAGAAAATACATCTTAGTCTCAGTCTCATGACCAAATTTGATGATTTTGAAAATTAGATCTATTTAACTTTTTTTTTTTAATTTTATTTTATTTTATCTTATGACATTAGACTATTGGCCTTGAATTTTTTTTTTTAAAATTTCCAGCTTCATTTGAAATTATTTCAAATCATTAGTTTATTAAGTAAACCCAAAATCATTGGATATCACTATTTAAGTTTTTTATATTAAAAAAAATTATATATTACAGACAAAAAAATCTAGTCAGTCTTAAATTACATCATTTTCAGGCAAGACTAACGAAAAAAGACAAGTAACAAACGTATTTCAGGGGAGTCGATACTCATAAGAACATTCAACCCAAGCACTAGATTTCTACCCTGGTCGACACGACACAAAAGCCATCATTTTCATATCTTTTCAACACCTTTGAAAATAAAAATAGTTCTAAAAACTTCTCCAAATACTTGGGAGGCATGTTTCGAGAGTCCTTGTACAGCTGTTCAGGTTTGTAAAAATAGTTCACAAAAGTTATTTGAGATTTGAAAAGAAAAATCATAAAAAAAAATCTTGAGATTTTTAGTGAACACTTTCTTCCTCTTATGTACATCTATTGACTTTAACACTAACCAAATGCAATGCTGGGCCATTAGAAAGAAACAAGGTTATAACCTGTTGCTATTTATCAACACTCAACAGTAACCCAACTTTCTGGGCATCATTTTCCTATTCAAAACTCATGTTTCCCCAAGTCTATACTGCAATCATTCATATAGATTGCAGTATTTTTCTCTATAACTAGCAACTGGTTAAACAGCTTGAAAGCTAGACATCAATGGGTATGAACCTTTTACTTACATTTATCAGTACTAATGTACTTATTTTGCTTTTGAAATTCTCCAATGCCCTTGAAAGCATTAGTCCATCAGAATCTATGGGTGATGGAAAGACATTGGTCTCCAAAGAGGGAACCTTTGAGCTGGGTTTCTTTAGTCCCTGGCATTTCGAATAACAGTTACTTGGGAATATGGTACAAGAATATCCCACTTAGAACCATTGTCTGGGTGGCAAACCGGCGCAATCCTATCAATGGTACTTCTGGCTTGTTGAAGATAGACGACACAGGAAATCTTGTACTTCTCAGCAAGAACAGTAATGTTGTTGTTTGGTCTTCAAACTCGACAATAAAAGCTCGAAGTCCAATAGTACAACTTCTGGATTCCGGCAATCTGGTCTTAAGAGACAAACAAGATGCAAATACTGGAACCATATGGCAAAGTTTCGACTATCCGTGTGATACACTGTTGCCAGGAATGAAGCTCGGATGGGACTTAAAGACAGGATTTGATCGGCGTCTATCATCTTGGAAGAGCCCGGATAATCCATCTCCTGGAGACTTTACATGGACACTGGAACTTCAGAGTAACCCTGAGGGAGTGAACTGGAAGGGATCAAAGAAGTTCTACAGAAGTGGCCCATGGAATGGCATTGGATTTAGTGGTGCCCCAGAGATAAGGGCCAACCCACTTTTTTATTTTAATTTTATCTCAAATGACCAGGAGGTGTATTATTCATATGACCTTAAGTATCGATCTGTAATCACGAGGATAGTCTTGAACCAAACTACCTATCGTCGTCAGCGATACACATGGAGTGAAGATACTAAAAGTTGGATTCTTT
This sequence comes from Populus simonii, assembly GCA_007827005.2. Taxonomy (NCBI): domain Eukaryota; kingdom Viridiplantae; phylum Streptophyta; class Magnoliopsida; order Malpighiales; family Salicaceae; genus Populus; species Populus simonii. The sequence continues at coordinate 16,387,173 of CM017474.2, forward strand.
ATGCTTCTGTCCCAAGAGATTACTGTGACAATTATGGTCTTTGTGGTGTAAATGGAAATTGCATTATTAGTGCGATGCCCGTCTGTCAATGTTTAGAAAAATTCAAGCCTAAGTCAGTAGAGGCATGGAACACAATGGACTGGTCTCAAGGATGTGTGCGAAATAAGGAATTAGAATGTCAGAAAGGAGATGGATTCATCAAACTTGATGGGCTCAAGGTGCCGGATGCCACAGATTCTTGGGTCAACAAAACTATGAATCTCAAGGAATGCAGGGCTAAATGCTTACAGAACTGTTCTTGTATGGCATATACAAATTTAGATATTAGAGGAAGAGGCAGTGGCTGTGCTATTTGGTTTGGCGATCTGATAGATATTAGACAAGTTCCAATTGGAGGCCAGACACTATACGTTCGATTGCACGCTTCAGAAATAGGTATGTGGTTGCCATAATTTTCAGTAATCCATGAGCATATGAATAAGCCACTGAAGTTAACCACTGTTTCCTTGATCACAGCTTCTTTGCTTCAGTTTTAGCAGAATTCTAACTATTCTTTATTTTGCAAATGACCATGAAGAGGCAAAAGCTAAACCTAAGATAAGGATTGCAGTGATAACTACAGTTACCATTGCCGTGGTCTTTGGGATGCTCATGGCCATCTATTACGTCCGCAAAAGCAAGGCAAAGCGCGCAGGTAAGTTAATTTGACCGATCGCTAGCGGTCACTAAATTTGTGACCATTTGGTATTCTTTCAATTTCTTTTAGGGTTACGAGTGTATAGATAGAATTAGATTGAACAATAGATTACTACGAGATTGATACGTAGGATTTTTTTTTTAATTTATAGCTAGCATAATTTTTAATTTATTTATTAAATAGGGTTAAGATTTTTAAAGAAGATTCTAAAGAATCTACTTCATATAAAGTTAAAATTTCATACAAATAAGAGATTGGGAAGATCTTATTATTTTATAAATTACTATTCAAGAATATTTGACATAATTTTCTAGTTGATTTATAATTTTTATTTCTATATAGTTTAGAATTCTTTTACTATTTTTTAAGTTTTTTTTATATTTTTTTTCTAATATAAATATGATTGTTTAACTTGTATTCAATAAACAATTTAAACAGAAAATATTAAATAGTACAATTTCAATAGATAATTTTGTGCTAATAGATATAACTTGAGGCCTTTAAATAGAAGTTAATATTCAAGAATTGTCATAATTCCCTAATTGATTTAATTATTAATTTTTTGTATTTAGTTGTGATTTTTTATTATCTTTTATAGCTTTGTTTAGGATGTTTTTCTTAGTATAAATAGAGTTATTTAATGTGTATTTTAGCAAACTGCTTGAGAAGAAGATATTGATTAATAAAATTTCAAATTGGTAGAATTTTGTGTTGGTTGAATTTACTTTTTTTCTTGTATTTTCTATGTCTAATTTACCCTGTGAAAGAAATTTATGAAATGGTCTTCAATCAGTAGAATTTCAGCACCAAAACTAACATATTAGTTTTATTTTATTTTATTTTTAAGACTAAAAATCTAATTTATTGAAGGAGAGCGTTGAAAAAATAAAATTCTTACAGGAGCCTCTGCACCTGCCAGCCCCCTCTAGTAACAATGTCTAATCATTGTGGGATTGATCTAATGTTCTAATCATTGTCAGCACAATCGAACATTTTCTTCGGTGATCAAAATTAATATTTCAATAACTTGTAACCATTCATTCCTATCTTTTTTTTTTTTTAATATGGTGTTGATATTACCCTGTTTTAGAGAGAATGGAAAAGTGCTTGCAAAATGATCATGAGAAAGATAAAGGACAAAAGGAAGACTTGGAGCTACCACTCTTTGAGTTCACTGCAATAGCTAACGCCACCAGCAACTTTTCGATCAACAATAAGTTAGGAGAAGGTGGATATGGACCTGTCTACAAGGTAAGCTTTAAAAATGCCTAGCAAACGTCCTTTATGACAACTAAGGCATTTTAATTTATGCAGAGAAGCGCAAGCATTTTATAAACGTTTTCTTTTAGGGTAAGCTAGAAGACGGACAAGAAATTGCTGTGAAGAGGCTGTCAAGGAGTTCTAGACAAGGATTAAATGAGTTCAAAAATGAAGTGATACTGCTTAACAAGCTTCAGCACAGAAATCTTGTAAAGCTTCTTGGTTGCTGCATTGAGAGAGAGGAAAAAATGCTGATTTATGAATACATGCCCAACGGAAGCCTGGACTCGTTCATTTTCAGTACGGGTCTCTCGTAACCTAATTAACTTAGTTGGCCTAATCTTCTTCAAAAAAAACTTAGTTGGCCTAATATGCAAAAAAGTGTTATAAGTTTTTGTTGCTATTAAATTCTTTATTTTGTGTATTCCAATAGCAGCTTGGCCTAATATGAAAACATGACTTATCAGATGGGACAAAAGGAAAAATGTTAGACTGGTCAAGGCATTTCAACATCATTTCTGGGATTGCAAGGGGGCTTCTCTATCTTCATCAAGATTCCAGATTGAGAATTATACATAGAGATCTCAAAGCAAGTAATGTTTTACTTGATGATCACATGAATCCAAAAATTTCTGATTTTGGTTTGGCTAGAATGTTTGTGGCTGACCAAACTGAAGGCGACACAAGCAGAGTGGTGGGAACTTAGTAAGACATCTGATTCATTATGCAGTTCTAATATTCCTATATTACCATTATGTATTCTTACGTTAAACGCTTCATGCAGCGGTTACATGGCACCAGAATACGCTACCGATGGTCTATTCTCAGTGAAATCCGATGTCTTTAGTTTCGGTGTCTTATTGCTTGAGATAATAAGCGGAAAGAAAAGTAAAGGGTTTTACCATCCAGACCATAGCCTTAGCCTTATTGGACATGTAAGTATTCAAGGTTAAATTGCTTTGTCTTATTACATGTCCTGAACTAATGGCTGACAGCAAGTCTTTTGTTTGTCTTAGACATGGAGATTGTGGAATGAAGGCAAAGCATCAGAGTTAATTGACGCACTGAGAGATGAGTCATGCAATCCCTCAGAAGTGCTGAGATGCATACACATTAGCCTCTTATGCGTGCAACATCATCCTGATGACCGGCCAAGCATGGCCTCTGTCGTTCGGATGTTGGGAGGAGAGAGTGCATTGCCTAAGCCAAAAGAACCAGCTTTTCTTAATGACGGAGGTCCACTTGAATCAAGTTCCTCCTCAAACAAGGTTGGATTATCTTCAACCAATGAGATCACTGTCTCAGTCTTAGAGCCTCGGTAGCTAATTACTGGATATGAATTTTTCACTAATTTCACAGGTTGTGGTAATATTAATTATTGAACCTATATTCCTTTAGCTGGTAAGCTTAACTTGAATTAATAAGGTCTGGTGATCAACTTTTTAGCAGGATCGATCGACTCTAATTGTATTTCTGAATTATACTCTGTTTTCTCAATACACACACACACACACACACACATTTATGAGTACAAGATTTTATTAGTGTAGCAATGCGTATAAAATTACATTATTTTTGCAGATAATAATCACTTGCTTAAGTTTAATCATTTGACAACGTGTTTTAGCTAAAACAACGAAACCTGATGGCAGTAAAATTATAGATTTTATGATGCATAAATGTTGAGCAACTTTGTATCAGTATCTATAAACACAGCATGAGGTTATAGGAGCATCAGCATGATGAATGCAGTGTCCGAAAATCTTAATTGAAAAATTGCCGAAGCCTGTAAGAAGATCTTTCCAGTCTTCCTGTTCTTGGTCAAAGCTTATTGTTTCATGTAATTTTTAAGCAACAATGACCTGGTAAGAGAAAATAATAAAGCTTTGATACTAGTCAAGGGAGGCTAGGATCGAAATCATCTTAAACTCTCTCTCCACATAAGAAACTCAACTACTTTATGACATGGTCAATATATGAATGTTAAATTAATGTTTCTCTAAAACTACTTACTAAAATAAATCTAAATGTTATTATTGTAGATTTGAAATCTGTCTCGATCCAGGATTGAAACCGGACTAGATTAAAAAAAATAAAAAAAAAAATAAAATCTAGTGTGACTCAATGACCCGGTTGACCTAGTTAAAAATCTGGTTGCAATTTATTGATTTTTGTTATTTTTTTTTTACTAAAATGATATCATTTTGATTTAAAAAAGATAATCCAAGCAATTCAGTCAAAACCCGATAACCCGGTCAAAACTTAAAATCATGACCTTGAATTGAATCGGATTTAAAAATAATTACAATAAATACATATATTATCTTGATATTTGATAATTGATTTTCGAACTAAAAAAAGTTCGAACGGAAGCACCACTTACGGAGGGAGGCTAAAATTTCTAGAGATGTGTTATGCTTCCAAGAAAAAATGAGATCATCAAAAAAAAAAAATTAAAAAAAAAGTTAAATATTTTTATTCCTAAGTTCATTTATTCTAAACCACAACTTATATCCAATTATTATCTAAGTTTATTTTGCAAGTTTATTTTCAAGCAGGTCTTTGATATAAGTTTAGAATTAATCTTAGTATTAGCTCGTCAATATTTTATTTTATTTGCTTTTCATGTCATTAATAACATATATACATAAAAAATGAAAATTAAATCTTATGCAATTATTCACAAAATTAAATAAAAATAATTATAAAATCCACGAATTAAAAATCTCGTCCACTCGAAATTGGATCCAACTAACTTTCCAAATAAAATATTTATGTGGAAAATGCAAATTTTGAAAATATTCTAATAATATATTGTCATGAAATGTAAATAAAAGAAAAGGGAATTTATGGCAAGCAAATATATATGCATGACGACTTATTTTAAATAAAAAAAGATATATGTTTTAAAAACACGATTTATGCTAGTGATATATAGACGACACCACAATAAAACAAAACAAAGAAAAATCAAAACAAAACTATGGCTTTCACCAAAACCATTTAGATATGTCTCGAATGTCAAGCCGTAAGCCTAACTTGCAAGGCTGGACCACCATTATTGAAGATTGTTATCACTTGACATGGTGGGTAAACCCAAAATTCAAGTTGACCAGCACCTTAGTCCGAGTCGGTGTCAAAAATAATTAAATAAATTAAGAGTTTACTTGATTAACATGTTAATTAGTAGATTAATTTGTGACTAAACCCAGTCAAAATCAAATTGATTATTTTTTTTTAATTTTATAATAATATCTTTTAGACTTTTAAAAAAAATTATTTGATCAAGATCATTCTATCTAACCAATAACTCAAGTTTTGCACAAGATCGATTTTCAAATCGTGTTATAGTTAACATATAGGCAACCAAATAATGAAATATATAGATAAAATACTATACAGCACTATTATATTGGAGATAAAATATATTAAGGTGATTATTTTTAGTTTGGTTTAACTTTTACTTAAAAAAATAATCAAACTATTTTAAAAAAAAATAATTTAGGATTGAAATCAGTTCAGATCGATAATTTTTAATTTGGTTTGGTTTAATTAATTAATGTTAAAAACTGGAAAAACCTGATTTCTTTTTTAGGAGGTTAACATTTTTCAGGCTTTTAAAAAGTTATTATATGATGTGAAAAACATTCTAATTGCCTAATTTTTTGTCTTTTAATTGATTTTTTTTTGTGATTTTTGATAGGCTTTTAAAAAACTTTTAATTGATGTAAAAAACCTATTGCCTAGATTATTTTTTTTAAAAAAAATTTTGAACTTTGCATTTTAATTTTTTTTAAAGGAGTTATTCACAATATCAATCCATCCTGATTTACATCGTTTTGTCACATGAACAAACACAATGATACACACAATAATCATCAAAGAAATTACAGTCTTTTATGAAAAAAATACACATTGATCCATCAATCTAACTTATGCCTTGTTTGTTTTCAGGAAAATACTTTTCTGGAAACTATTTTCCTCATTTTTTTTTTATGTTTGGTAAACATACAGAAAGTTAGTAAAAAAAATGAATTTCAGTCAAAGAAAAAATTAAACCTTTATGGCAGGAAAGTGTTTTCCTTTTCTTATCCTAAATAAAACACTTTCCTTCCTTTACAAAAAAAACATAACACGATACATAATACAAATCCCTATCTCTCTTTCTCAAATCTCTTTACCAGGAACAATTGAAGCATATTCCTCTTATAGTAGGTTACTTTTTCCCCTCAAATGTCTCTCTATTATTTGCTTTATATTTTCATTTTTTGTGTTTAGATCTGTAGTTATAATTATGGCATAAATCTTGTGATCTTGTTTAATTCGCTATGTTTTTTTCACATAAACCAAACAAAACATCTTGTTTAATTCGCTATGTTTTTTTCATAGAAACCAAACAATACATGATTGTATTGTTTGGTTTCTGTGAAAAAAACATAGCAAACCCATGCTCTGTTTTTTTCATTCCAATTGATCTCCCCACTTGTTTTTCATGATTTTTTTTCAAACCATTTTCAATTTCACAGTTGATCTTCCCACTCTGGTTTCTGTGAAAAAAACAGAGCATGAGTTTGCTGTGTTTTTTTTCATTCCAATTGATCTCCCCACTCATTTTTCATGATTTTTTCCAAACCATTTTCAATTTCACAGTTAATCTCCCCACTCCCCTTATATGATGTTCCGATAAACTTCCTCTCTAGCATGTCCCCATTTGCTTTACTCAACAACAAAGCTCTGCTTTACCATTTCTTACCCTGCCTTGGGACTCATATTTTGAGCCCCGTACCTCCTCTTTCCATCATCAATTCATTCACATGAAGGACTAAACGAACCTGAACATACCGATTCTTTATCCTTTGCACTACCTAAAGAAATCCCCTTTCGCTGTGGAGTGAACGAGTGACAACAGGAAAGGGACAGTTTGTTTAAATTAAAAAGATTTGCTTTTAATTCCACTCCATCTCTTCCTCTTCCTCTCCGTTTCTTCAATTGCTTCTCTTCCAATAGAACCCGACCCACCCGATGATGTCTCCTCGCATCACCTTCTCTCCATCATCTCCCATCCTAAATGGAAAAACACCCTTATTTCCATAAGCTAATCCCAAATCTGTCCCCTTCCCAAATCTGCTACATTTGGCTCTCCTTCTCCTTCTCTTTTGCTTTCCTATAAATTTTGAGATTATGTGTTGTTGGCGAGAAAATCTGCATTTCCATGATTAAAGTATGGGTCTCTGTTGATGATGTGCATTTTATATTTCGGTATTTTGAGGTAAATGAATAGAGATGACAACGATATTAAGTTCAAGTTAAGTGTTAGAAAAATTGAAATGGTTTGGTAGAAAAATCGTAAAGGGTGTGAGCATATAATTTTGCAATAAAATTATATGTTCAAACCGTGAAACATAAGGTTTGAGAATTTATAAAATGATATACTTTAAGGCCTTGTTTGTTTAGAAAATCAGATATCATTGCCATAACTATTATACATTGTCAGCTTCTTTGAGCATAATTTCTTGTATTGATTGTATAAATATTTTATATGTTTTTTTAATGTTTTTTTTCATAAATTTTTAGGTTTTGTTATCAGAAAACTTCATTTTCTTGTTATGGATAGTAAGATTATTCATGCAACTTGTATGAGAGCAGCTATAACTGTGATAGCTACAGGGGTAACTATTATTGAACAAGAAAGGAATATAATTTATATACCTAGACAACCACATAAAAATACAATTGCTCAACGAGAACTCTATATTGATAGCATTTTGAATCGAGGTGATAGACATTGCGTTGAACAAATTCGTATGAAACCAATTGTCTTATATAATTCATGTGATGTTCTAACAAGTCGTGACTTATTACGATCAACTCAAAATATGTCTATTAGAGAGCAAGTAATTGTGTTCTTACAAATTGTAGGCCAAAACCAAAGATTTTGTTTTATTAGTGGTATATACTATAGGTCTGTTGAAACTATTTATTGTTATTTTAGAACTGTTTTAAAAATAGTTCTTTAATTTTAACACACCTAAGTTGCAAAATCAAACTTAATTTCATCAAGTGATAAATAAAATATATTTCCCCAAATCCCAAACAAAAGTTATATAGGGAAAAGCTTTAAAACACTTAAATATACAATCAAACTATAAATACTACAGATAAATCTCAATAAATTAACTTAAAAAATAAATGAGTTATAAAAAAATAAATAGGTTTGCTTTCTTGGTGGAGTGAGACTTGACAATAAATGGAACCAAAAGAGAGAAGCTAACACTACAGACAAATATAGATTGACGCTGGTTAGTTGGGTGGCTAGATTTGTGAAGAGGTTGGCCAAATTTGCTAATTAATTGGGGGAGATAGGATGTTGTTTTGAAAGAGAAGAAAGGGAAAAACATGATCGAGATATGAGGAAATGTCATGTTTTAATTTATTTAAAATCATCAACATAATTTCCATTGACAATTTCATCAACATTGATGACGTTTCAAATTGCCAATGAAGTTATTGATGAAATTTTTATTGATCTTCTTTTTTCTATTCCTTTTCCATTTCTATTAGAAATTATTGATGGAATTGTTTTGTTGGCATTTCATTAAAAAAATTATCAACAAAATATTATGATCTGTCAGCGTTTTCGTTGGTTTTTTCTAATTTTCCGGCAATGAAACTTCCTAATGGTCTCCAACCTTTAGGTTGTGTAAATTGGCATAACAAAACATACCTTACATAAAATAATAACATGCAAGGCACAAAGAGGATGAAATTAAGTAACCTTAGTGATCACTTGGACACAGTTGTTGTTAGGGAGGCCAATGCATGTCCCCACACACCATCGTGGCTGTCGGTGCCTAGAGAGTGACATGAGGTGAATCTATGCATCGGGGCAGTTGAAGTGAATTATTTTTTCAGATCTGAAGCAGAAAGTCTTCTTCTTCCCTTCTATTATAACAGTATGGTTTACCCATCATTCAAGAAGAGATGATCTGAGATACCATGTAAGCAATGAGGCTCAAGGAGCATCAGCTTGATGTAAGCATTTGCGTCCAAGAAATTTGGTTCTAACTAAATACTAAATTAACAAGAGGAGGCGCAGTTTTGACAGAAAAGATTCTTGATATGATCAAATTCTTTTATTTGTTCCTCGTTAAACCTACCTAAAGTTGACATGGCAAGTTATGACGTCCCATAAATGGTCACTGCTTCCATTTTAATTCTCGAAGCCTCGCCAGCTTGGATTAATTATTACAATATTAATTCCAGGTTGAGTAACACTTTCAAACTCTCATCCTCAAATAGGACAAAGGCAGCTACGAAGACCTTTCTCGTTCATTGTTTTATATGGATATGGCCCTTGTGTAGCTCCGAAGGTAATTAAGAGTGCCGGCGGCCTCTAAAGGATAAGTCTTTGTTTAAGACCAGCTTTACATATCATATGACTTTGCTTGATAGATAATAATGCATGTAATATCAATTACAAGTATGGAAGTTGACAGATCTGTGTTTGTTTTTGGCTCCAATCTATTTTTTAAAATACCTTTTAAATTATTTTTTCTTTGACGAAGAGATATATATCAGATTAATATGTTTTTATAATTTTAATTTGCTAATATAAAAATAAAAAAACATATGAGAAAACAACTTGCACTAAGACTACAGGGATCGTCGGAGCAAAAGTCACGTTGCTATTCGTATCCTTGTGGGCCTCCGTGATAGATTTCTCATTATCCAAGGAATATCCCATCTTTCAGTATCTTTTTTCTTTTACCAATACAAAAAAGTTATACATCTTTCATTGCTCTTGACTATTAATTAATTTGCTTGTGGCCAAGAAAAATGATCTGTTAATTAGCTGGAAAAAGTTACATTAATCACTTGAAGTTCAGCCAAAGCAATGTATTAATCTCTTTCCAGGGTTTTTCAAAGTGAAAAGGAACCCTTTAATAAACTAAGAACAGTTGATCATGTGATCTTGTTAGGTGAAAAGGGATCGCCATGCATGCATGCATATATCCTTGTCAGATTCGTTAACATATCTTAGATCGCCTTATAAAGATAACTATATATAAATTAGAATTATAACTTTGGACCATGCAAAAGCTCTCTCTATATATGATCAAAATTGACCGAAAGGGAGTTGGATTTTCTTGACAAACAAGAGCACTTGTCTTCTAAATTGCTGCTGCAAATTAATTAATTTTCAAAGTTTACCACATAGAGCATGTTCTTGGTACGTATTCATCTTCTCTAATAACGTTTTGCATGTGGGGGACTCGTTCTACGTTATGATCACTTTTGCAAGAGGGCTGTAACAATTTATACATATATATATATATATATATATATATATATATATATATATATATATATGACTTGAATTGCAGTGCTTTAGGTTCATGCCCACTACAACTTTGTATATATATAATTTGTGTTGATCCAAATTAATTAAAACAATATTTTTTAAAAAAATAAAATAATATTGTTTAAAAAAAATTAAAAAATTAAATCAGATCTTAATTGTGTTGATGTAATCGCAGGTTGACTAGGTCAATTCTCACCTAAATTTTTTTAAAAACTCAACTTGATTTTAACCATGTGAACAAGATTCGAGTATACTGCATGCATGATAGAGTATGTGCACAAGCTGTTAATTCTTTAAACATGATAAAAAGCTAGAAATAATAAAATTTTAGGGTTCTTATCATCACATTCTTTGCACATTGGTTTCATTTCACTGTACTAGCTAGCTAGGGATTTTTGCACCATGCCTAATTCATAAAACATCACGTTCCATTAGTTTAACCAGAATTATTTCCACTTTTTATAATTTTTGGTTAAGTAATTATCAAGCTAAGAAGATGCACTGGCTAGCTAGCTCCATCTGCTCTCTTCCCGTTTCTTTTTCTCATACTTTGATAAAAGTGTTTCTCTTTTCAAAAGTTAAAGAAGGATGGCTGATAGTTATTGTGCATCAATAATGGAAAAGTCTAATAAAAGAGAGAAAAAGGAGTGATCTTGAATTTCTCACAGCCTGCGTGGCACATTTGTAAATTCGATAACCATTTTAGGTTTGGGTCAGCATGCAATCTATTTTACGTCATCCACCCATCCCTTCGAATTTGTCTACATCGAAAACTCGGTTTTGTTTTTATTTTTATTTTGTAAGACTAGAAGTCAACCAATTAATATTCCGATTTCACACACAAAAAGAAAATATATTCCAATTAGATCCCCAATGGTTCCAAGACTCTCAAAAATCAAAATGTATAATCCAAAACAAGCAAATGGCTCAGCTGCGCAAACGCATCTCATTGACCCCACCACCACACATCTAATATTCCTTCCCTTACCGTTTGCTATTTGATTATTTGACATTAATACATATATTAAGGATGGAAGTAGATTAATAGTATAATAAAATAATATTATTTAATTAATTAGTTGCCTCTAAGATGGCTTGAAAGACACTATGAATACTAAAACATCGTTCTTTTTTCCAGTTCACACTAAACATCAAATTATTGATTTTATATTATTTTTCCTTGTAAAACGAAAAAGTAGGGTGACAACTTCTAATAAGTGGCCCGGGCTATATCGCAAAAAATCTTTAATGCCAAAAAATATACATAGATATTGTTAATATATTTTATAAAAGTAAAAAAATATATATGACACGAGTTATCGATCCGACTAAGCCCAATAATTTATTTTTATTTAATTATATGATATAAAACACGCAATGACAATAAATAGACTGAATCTTTATAGAAATAATAATCATAACCTGCACAAAAAAAATGCTTCCCAAAAGAAAGAAAAAAAAGATATCATGAAGCTAAATTCTCAAACAACTTAACATTGTACAACAAAATTGAAATTGAAAATAAAAAATGACATGTGTTGACCCAAGATAGCATGCCAAACCGACAACTCAAGTTGTGAGGTCGAAACAACTCCACAATACCAGGATTTTTAGATTTGCTGACAAAATTTTTGTCGGTATTTATACTCTCAATCCATTGGCACTATTTTTGTCGGTAAAACTCTCTTTAGTGACTTCTGGTCTTTTAGTGAGTCCGTCGGTAAAATTACTAATGGATTTACTAATGGCAAAAGCGCACTAAAAAAAATTATCTACTTCATTCCGTTGATATTTCTCTCGAGAAATTTGACATATAACCAATAGAAAGACCGTATGCAATTCCATCGGTAATTAAATAGTGATAGTGACATTTGCAGTAATTCATTTCAACTTTGTAGAATATACTGATGGACTTAATCCATCGGTATTTATTTAAAAATATTTTTGTAAACAAATCTATTAAACAAAAGTATAAAATAATTAAAATAAATTAAATTAATATAAATCAACACTCGATAATAATATGCAGGAACTGATTTGCTTAGAAAAAAGAAGAAGAAAATCAACTCAAATAAATTTGCAACATATAAATAAACAACAGTAACAAATAAATAAATCAACTAAAAAACACTTCTACCTAACCTAGAAAATCTATTTCAAAACCCATAATCCAGCAACAAATAAATTCATTTAATTGAAATTCAACAATAAAATTAACTATTAATAATTAAAATCAATCCTATACACTTAATTGAAATTGAACAAAAAAAATCAAAAATGTAATCCAACTAAAATTCAACAAAATTATTCTCACATGAAAAATCTGTCTACAACAACATTCATACAATTATTAAAAATAAAAAATATTAAGAAACAAAATAATGAAAAAAACACAAAAAAAAAGAAAAAAGAAAAATCTTACCTTAATTTCGTTGCAAATGAAGATGAGAAGAGAAAAAAATAAGACAAATTCATAAAGTATTTTAATTAACAAAAAACAAAAAGGATGAGATAAAAGAAGAAAAGAGGAGAAGACATACCTGCCCGTGGAGGAGAAGAGAAGAGAAGGAGTTGAGGAGAGGAGAAAGAAAAGGAGGGACATTGGTGTTTTTTACATAAAAGGAAGAGAGAAGAAGATGATGAGAAGAAGATGTTTTTTACATACCTGCCCGTGTGTCTGTTATGAAATTTGTGATTCTAGTCTTTTAATTGAGCTTTTTTACTTGTAGTTTTACAGACGGATAATTAAATATTAATATTTTTAACTATTAAATCGATGATTCACTTGTAATATTTAATTTAAAATTTGAATTAATCAAAAAATTTCAGAAACCCTCCAAATATCACCAGCGACTTTTGAGTCCATCAATGATTCCACTTGTAATATTTAATTAAATTTTTTAATTAAATTTTTTTTAGAAACCCCTCAAATATCACCAAAAACTTTTCAGCCCATTGGTTATTCCGTCTATAAGGAACAGTAATTAACAATACAATTGAAAAGTAAATAGTTTCAAAGCTTTTGAAAAATACCAATGACCTTTAATCTATTAGTGATATCTTTATGTAATTGACAACATGAACAATACAATTAAAAAGTGAACAGTCTCAAAGCTCTCTGAAATATACTGACAAACTTAATCCGTTGGTGATACTCTTTGTATTAACTTAATGAATAGTGCCAGAGAAAAAGAAACAGTTCTAATGCTCTATGGAATATACTGACAAACTTATTATGTTGGTGTATCTATTGATATTTTACAGTTCCAATGCTCTCTTAAATATTACAGACGGATTTATGAATGAATTTTACTGGCGAATTAATATTGTGGGTAGTGCCATCAGTATAAATGACATGTCATTGTATTTTTTTAGTTTTTTTTTAATTATTTCTTTTCCCACTATAATCCCCTCAGTATATACTGACGAAGTATTTATGTTGGTGTTTACCAAGAGATATAACAAGAGAATATTCTGTCAATAAAATTCATTGCAATCTATTAACGAAAATATTTTCTTGGTATTTCCATTAGTATTTGCCAATTTTTTATAGTGAAATGCAGATAAAAAAAATTTATAATCCCCAATTCCCAACAATCCAAATATAGAAGGATGAAATCGGGGGGAAAAAATCAATTAACAAGAAGGACAAGTCTTATTCGAATGGAATAACCTAATATAAAACAAAACAGAAAAAAAATTTGGTCTTATTCCCAAATCAAACAGGTGTTGAAGGACAAATCCGAAAAAAAAGTTAAAATCTTTAAAAAACAACCATAAAAAAGACAGATTAAACCCTCGCCAACCCACTAAACCCACAAATTATGTTATGAGACCAAGTTAATCTCGTAGAAAGTAAAGTAAAGAACATCATGAAGCTCAATTTCCAATAAACCCAACACCAAGAGATAAAATCAAAAAAGAAAATTAGTGAAAAAAAAACTAATGTTAACCTGGGTTAACCTTTTAGACCCATGATATAGGTCATAAGGACGAGATCACTTCACAGAAAAAAATATGATGAAGTTCAATTTTAAATTGACCCAATATTAAAGAATGAAATTAAAAACAAAACTCAACTAAAAAAAATCCAAAGAAAAAAAAATATCAATCAAAAGAGTGAGATCTAAAATTAACATAAAAACATAATGATAGGATTTTTTATTTTTATTTTTGCTAGACCATAATAGACCTCGAGTAGAGGAGATGAGAGAGAAAGAAAAAAGTCATGTCATCACTTAATCGTGAACCATCGACTAACACGCATATAAAATCGAGTCCCTGATATTAACTAGAAAAAAAAGAAATGAATATTTGCCAAAACCTCAATTTTGGTCTTCTAAACTATAAATTTTTTAAATCAATAAAATTAAAATTTATTTTATAAAATTAAGTATCAACCAAATAACAAAATATTTCATGACACCTTTAAATCCTCATATACGAGCATAGAAAATAAATCATCAAAACCAATCAGAAATTAAAAAAAAAACCAAATAAAAAGAAAAAGAAATTGAGAAACCAAAACGTAAAAACTCCTAGGAAAAAAAGAAAAGAAATAAACAGTAAGCAATATGGTTATAAGCATGACCACAACATTTCATCATCATCATTAATCATTAATTATTTCGATTTGAAATTAATCAAATGCATTTCGTCCGCTTCTCTTCACGGCACCCATCAGAACTTAAGAAAATAACAAAAACTTATATTTATTTAGAGCTGGCAATATTGAATAATTATTTATTTGTCTTTTTCCTCTAATTATTTATTTGTGTTTTTTTCCTTTAATTATTCAATTCAGAATAATATTTCAAAAAAATAATTAATCTCCCTCCCTCTCCCTCCCCTCCCCTCCCCTCCCTCCGTAAGGCGTAAGCAACTATAAATACGCGTTCTGGCCACCCACCCGTTTCTATTCTATAAAATCATCAACGTTTCTTTTCCTTTTCTCCTCCTCTTCTTAAAATCACACAAGCAACCACACACACAAAAGTAGTAGATCGCTCGCTCTGCAAAATTCTTCCAAATCAATGGCAACCAAAGTCTATATTGTGTAAATCTCTTTTCTTTATACTCTTAATTTTCCATTTCTAATCTCTTATAACCTTGAATTAGTTTATTTGTATTCAATCGCGATTTGAGCAAGGGTTTATTCTATTGATTCATTTGCAAATATTTAAAGCCTGCATTGCGTTTGTTTGTTTCTAATAAGTTCTTCTATTTTTAGTGTCTGATCTGTATTATATCTCTAATTAATCATGCAGTTTAGAATTTTAATTTATTTTTTTATTTTGTGGATTAATTAGTGTTGCTAAGCTCATCCTATGCTTGATGACTAAGATAAGATATAAATGTGCGGTGTTGATATTTCGGATCTTTGAATGCAATGGAGTTCGAGGTCTTGTCGGTATTCACATGATTCTTGTTTTCATGTCAGTCGAACATTTAATTCAATTATTTATTGAGTGAGTCGGTCTCAAGTTCGATCTTCTCTTTGTAACCCAAAAGAATTAAAAAAAATAAATTATTGCTGCTCGTTTATTGTTCATCTGGCAATCCTTTCATTGCCTGGTATTTTCCACTTGTAAATCTTTTTAAAGGCTCTGGAGGAAGTAAATTTTTGTTGCTTAAGTGTTGAAGTTAGAGTATATTTAGCTCTCTCGTTCCATAAAATTTTGATAGATTAGTTGAGATAATAATTCTCTGAAGATCCAGTCTAAATCCCCATTAAAAGAAAGGCATTTGCTGCTGCTACAGAGTACAGACTACGATTTTTCATGATTTTCACCAGTTGCATGGATATCGTACTGGTTTGCGGACACTTTATTATTTCACTAAGAACGGTCAATTTAGCTGGTAGTTCTTGCCATGTTATTGGTATGAAGTCTTTTCCAATCTCATACATAGTGGGCTAGTGGGCACTATCTAGGCATCCACTATTTCGTGGGATGGTCTATTGGGGTCAGTTGGTTTATTGCTAACAGAATACAAAACACAATGAGGGAAAGTATTTCTTTCTTTTTTTTTTCTTACTTTTTTTATTGGGTGTAGGGGGTGTGTGAATGGGGATATGTTTGCACATAAGTCTAGTTTGCAGATCTAGAATTCTCAGAATCCAGACATTACAGCATAAAATGTATAGTAAGTCAATTCTTTGAAAGATAGGATGAAATGATGTGGTAAGCTTGTTGGCGCTGTGTCAGTTTAGGCATGATGAAGCATGAAAGTCAACCTTATCTATTTTCTCACTGTGTCCAAAGTAACCATGACATATGACTCAGTCATTTCAGTGGCCTGATGGTCTTCTGTTGCAAATTTTTTAATGTAATGGGTATGAGGTCCCATTTTATTTGTCATATCTTAAGGACTCATCTGCTGTACTGTTTGATCATTATGTATGGTGCACCAAGTATTGCAGTCTATATTAACCATTGCTAACTAAGGTTTTCGTATTATGCAAACACTTTCCAGTAGACCAACTTCTGGTTTGGATTAGACGATCTTATGGACAGATATTCGATTGGGTTTAAAAACATGATGGAAAGGCATCACCTTTAAAGACTGTTATTAACAGCTTGTGTATATGCGATTTCATGCAAGTTATTCTTATATGCTACAATCTCTCCTTCACATTCTTTCTCCTTACTGAGGTTTTATTTTTTGGGGGTTTAGGGATGTGGTTATGATGAAGCATGCTTTGGTGAGACGCATGCTTTGGACTTTTCTCCTCATAATCTGTCTCATAAAATTTCTTATAACTTCTACAGGTACTATTCCATGTACGGGCATGTAGAGAAACTGGCAGAAGAGATTAAGAAAGGGGCTTCATCCGTTGAAGGTGTTGAGGCCAAATTATGGCAGGTAAGGAAGTATATGTTGAACTATTGAGTTTACCTTCATGTTGTAACCTGTATATGATGATACCATCTTTGTTGTTGTGATGTTGAACTATTTAGTTTAACTTCATGTTGTAGCCTGTGTATGATGATACATAGTAGAATGCCACTAGAATTTTAGATTGAAAAGGAACTAGGATTCCTTTGAGACTTCATGAATCTAGACTTGCTTATAAAAATGTTGGCTTCTTGAGAAGTTCTGTGGTTATCAGAATTCATCATCAACATCCATGGATCCCATGCTTTATGTGAACTGCTGAATGCAGTTTTGAAGGTTTTCAATGTCATTGCATTTATGACGATCAGTATTATCACTTTAATCTCTCTCTTAATTATGTCAATGTTTCTCCTACCTACCAAGTTTTCTCATCTTGTTTGCCACTCAAGTTTGTAATCTAATAAAATAGGAATGCAACTTGATAGTTCAACTGGTGGCTAGGAAATCCTTTCAGTTCAATTTTTCTGAAGTTTTCTACTTGAATTGATTGGTACAGCTACTTATCATTTTAAGCACAAAATTCCACTAGCTGTCACAGTCTGTTGCTTATCATGGTTTTGGAACAATGCTGAAATTTCTTGGATTATTTTTTGAAGCAGAGGCTCTTCCTTGTGGTTTTTAAGATATTGCAAAAAAAATGTACTTATCTAGTCCTCATGTGTATCAGGTTCCTGAGATACTGCCAGAAGAGGTGCTAGGAATGATGAGTGCACCACCAAAGAGTGATGTACCAATCATTACACCTAGTGAACTTGCAGAAGCTGATGGCTTTGTGTTTGGATTCCCAACAAGATTTGGAATGATGGCCGCCCAATTCAAAGCTTTTCTGGATGCAACTGGAGGTCTATGGAAAACACAGCAACTTGCTGGCAAGCCTGCAGGAATGTTCTTTAGCACTGGATCCCAAGGTGGTGGCCAAGAGACCACAGCGTAAGTCCCTCTTTCACTGTTAGCAAATTACCCTTTTCACCGTTAGCAAGTTAAGTGTTTTACTTGAAAACTTGCTAGAAAGTGAAAGCAACGACGCTTTATGAAAATGCTGAGATTGTTACAGGTTGACTGCTATTACCCAACTCGTTCACCATGGGATGATATTCGTTCCCATTGGCTACACATTCGGTGCTGGCATGTTTGAGATGGAGAAGGTTAAAGGTGGAAGTCCTTATGGTGCAGGAACTTTTGCTGGGGATGGCTCAAGACAGCCAACCGAGCTTGAACTGGAGCAGGCTTTCCACCAGGGCAAGCACATTGCTGCCATCACAAAGAAGCTCAAGGGAGCTGCATAAGTTTTACTCGATTACAAGAATACAGGCTGGTCTTCCATTTTTTACTCTCATAAAGTATGCATTTGCAAAGAATAATTGTTGATCTGTTGGTTATTATATGCTTAGTATGTGTGTAATACGATAGTATTAATTGCCAATGATCACAAGGTTGATTGTGCTTCCATTTGTTCCATTCCCCAATGCATTATAATTTGATTTCTTCCGTCCTCTGTTTTCAGGACCTTTACTTCAATCTACTCTCTTGTATGTTGAAAACCAGTAAGATTTACATAATCGTTTGAAATAAGAGTTTTTTTTTTTTTTTAAGCTGATGCCAGGCAGAGCCCTGCTTTAAGCAGCGCATCAATCTATGAAATTAAACCATAGTTCTATCAAAGTTCCTTATCTTGCCATTGCTGATTGTGCCTGCAGAAACAGTTGCTTGTCATTCTTTACAACTGTTTGGAAATGTTTAGGAAATAATATTTTTTTAAAAAAAATAGTTAATTTTTAATACCAGCACATCAGAACGATAAATATATATAAAAAAAATTAATTTTTTTTTATATATTACTGGCAATCCACAACGCAAACATGATGTCATAGTAGGCCCAAGTGAAACAAAGCATCAAGAATAATCACATCTAACAAAAGTTAAGACAGTCGAAGTTCCACCAGCTATAAAGTATAAACTCACCTTCATGTTCATGCTTGAAAGAAATATATAAAACACGATGGCCCGGTAAATATTAAGAGGAATTTGATTCAACAATCATTTATTATTTAGTTATTGTTCTCCGAGTAGATATGAGAACCAACCTATTCTCGGAATACGAATCTCCAAACAAGGCTGTTCATCTCATTAAAAAGTGTGCCCTCAAGCAAGCTTTTCTCAGCCACTCGGATTCTGGATTGCAGGGATTATTAAACATGGTGCAAATGCAATGTATGACGGCGTCTTTTCCTTGTTCTAGCTTGTAAATTATCGTTTTACAACCAACACGTCAAAGGGTTTTGGCTTCTTTGCAATCAATGAACTTCGAATTGTCATTGCAATCAGGCATCTGTCACCAAGAGAAGTGTTGCAACTCTCAAAGCTGTTTCTTCCCGTGATCCGGCCAGCCATCCAGTCGCAGGAGAATTCTCCAGTCTCACCACTTTTTACGGCCGTGTTTGATTGCAGGAAAGTGAATTCCTGGAATTCACTTTCCTTGTTTTCCCAGGTTTGGCAGCAATATAAAAAAATAGTCAAAGGAAACTGAATTCCGGTCAACACAGAAAACATAACTTTAACAAAGGAAAGTGTTTTCTTTTTGAAAAGAACCGGAAAACACTTTCCTTTTCTTTCATTACACACATTTTTCTCTTCTCACGTTCTCTTTCTTTTTATTAGAAGCAGCAACAAGTATTTCTCTGGAACCCAAATTTATCAACCAAGCCATAAAAGCACATGTTTTCCATTCTTTCTCACTCACATCCTGCAGAACCAGCAGAACCAAACAAACCATTTCATCAAATCAAAGCAAAATCCCTACCCTTAAGATTACTGTGAATCAATTAAAGCAAACTGCCCAAACTTATCAAGGAATTAATCAACCATATCAAGGAATGAATCAACCCTTGCTCTTTTTTTTTCAAGTCCCAGTAGAAGTAGTCGGGGGAGAGAGGGAGGAGAACTGGGAAGGAGGAGCGGGAAGGGGGAGGGGATGGCAGAAACCTGGAGAAACCGAACAGTGGAAGGGGAAGGGGATGGGAGAAACCGAACAAGGAGAAACCGAAACCGAAACCGAACAGGTGAAGGGGAAGGGGATGAGAGAAACCGAACAAGGAGAAACCGAAACCAAACAGGGGAAGGGGAAGGGGATGACAGGGGAAGAGAGAAACCGAAACTGAAACCCAAAAGGGGAAGGGGAAGGCGAAGGGGAAGGGGATGAGGGAAATCGAAACCGAACATGGGAAGGGGAAGGGGATGATAGGGGAAGAGAGAAACCAAAACCAAAACGGGGATAACAGGGGAAAAGAGAAACCAAAACTGAAATCGAAGAAGGGGAAGGGGAAGGGGATAAACCGAAACCGAAGAAGGGGAAGGGAAAGGGGATGACAGGGGAAGGGGATAAACCGAAACCGAAGAAGGGGAAGGGGAAGGGGATGACAGGGGAAGAGAGAAAAAACCGAAGAAGGGGAAGGGGAAGGGGATGACAGGGGAAGAGAGAAAAAACTTGAGAAAAACCGAAGAAGGGGAAGGGGAAGGGGATGACAGGGGAAGAGAGAAAAAACCGAAGAAGGGGAAGGGGATGACAGGGGAAGAGAGAAAAAACCGAAACCGAAGAGGAAAACTCAGCACAATTATATGATAACACTAAAAATTGTTTAATAAGGAGAATTAACATAATCAAATATAAAAATGTTGATAACACTAAAAAGTATGATTTTTTTGCCACAATTATTGTTTTATTTTGCTATATTTATTATAATAAAAAAATTCATCATTATACTTTTTAGATTTTATTCTTTTATTGTAAGTGATTAAATATTTATATTAAATATTTTATATATATTAGATAAACTTGAAAAAAAAATTAATTCATTAATAAACACTGGAAAATGTTTTTAAGTTCATTTTCCATAACACAACCAAACACTAGAAAGTGTTTTTCTGAAATTCACTTTTCAGGAATTCACTTTCTTTAAAATTTACTTTTCAAAAAACAATAATTTTCCTGTAAATAAACGGAGTCTACGTGTAACTTACCTATAGCTTTTCTTTCTCTGCCTAAATGCTCGACTTCCCTTTTCTGCTTATGCAGTAATCAATTATTGTACCAATAAATAAAACTTTGTACTACAGTATCTTCAACTTAATATATGATTCGACATTAAATTCTGTGCTCGATTTCCAAGGTAGCTAGGCTGATGTAATGTATTACCTCATATCTTCTTCTCTGCTTTATGCTCATGCCATGTTTGCATAGTTGGATGCCCATTAGTAGTGATAATAAAAATCTCAAGCACTCATTGTCTTGCAAGTTGACAAATATATAAACTCTCATCAAAACATTTTTAACTCCACTGCACTACCCAGAACAAGAGTCTTAGGGCAATCATTTTTACCCTAAACAACTACAAGATTCCACTTTTTCTCTCTAAATATGGCTCTCCTTTCCGATACATTTTAGATTTAAATCTTAAAAAAATTATGCAGTGGTAATTTTGCTGCAGCACTGGCTGACAAAAAGCTCATGGAACTTTGAAAATAAGGTTTCCAATTGATGAAATGATCGAAGAGGAAACAGTCCCTTTAAACTCACATGATGAGTACTGACTGAACATGAGCAGGCAAAAGCTATACTTAAATGCAAGATAATGATGGCATTAAACTAGCTGAAAAACCAATTCTATTTGTTGCAATGTCATTGGATTCGACTGGTCTAGCTAGTCTAGTGGTATCTAGCCTTGGAATTTATGTCTTAAATTTATATATATAAAAAAAGGATATGATGCTCGTGAACATTGAAAATTTTCTGTATTTTAAGAGAAAGATATGTTTTAAGTGCAAGAATTAAATCAAACAAAGCTCCTAGAGCAATCTTTGTTTGTTTCGATCCTTCTTCCTTAAAGGGTTTATACAGATGTCATCTTTTCTTTTGTGGAAATTTCTCTTTGACAATTTGAGTAACTGGAGCAGTCTCCAGTTTCCTACTCCTCTCTACTGCCCTGAAGAGGTCCAGGATGGTCAGTGAATCACATGCATGTGGAAGGGTAATATCCTGTATCTTGCAGTATACGATGTATATATAGCCCAATTAATGACATTATATTATATTGGTAAAGAATGTCTATAATTAATTCCTTCCAAGTAAGAATCTTTGTCAACATTAATATTGTAACTCAGCTTGGCAGGATATATAGTAGATTGAAACAAATATGAATATTGTAAAAGAAAGAAAACATAGATTTAATGTGATTCGATAATGTATCTATATTCATACGAGCGAGGAGGTATATTTTTTTATGTATCAAATTAGATTTACATGATATGTATTTATAGTAAATCCAGTTTTACAAGAGTATTAATAATTTCGAATAATAATTTTTTATCGTAATTCTCCGCTCTTCTCATTCCGCTCTACTTCGATATCTATACATGTACTATAAAAAAAGTGCATTTAAGAATCAATAAAAACTTGTAATAGAAGACAAATATATAGATAGGAAAGTAAGCTTTTGAAATCTAGAAGTCACATGGAAGACTGTAATATTGGTGAAACAATAATCAACTCTTAGATTCTATGTTTTTTAGTAAAGTTGATGTAACTTTCAGTAACTTTAAAAATCATAAAGTACTTGATATATTAATTATAAGGTCCCGAATCCGGTGCTGAGCTTAAAAAACTATAAGTTTCTTCAATGATGTAAGATCATAATTTATTGCATAATTAGAGGATTAAGCAAAAAATTAATTCCAAATAATTACTTGGAAAGATTCTCTCCATTTTTTTTTCTTATTCGTTGTTGATTGGCATCTCTTGACACGATCGATTTCCATATTTCGTACACAGATGTGTCTTGAAAACAAAAATCATCACAACTTGAGCCCTTGTTTGCTCAAATTTGTACACAGAAATCAATCATTGCTACGATTGGAAGAGGATAAAGGGTTTCTCTCCAGTCCGTCATTTGATACAAAAACTTTTACTCATCTTCTTGTTGCTTTCTTCCGAAGAATTCAACATCAAAGTTTTCACTTTCCTCCTACAACACATATATATTTCTTGTGTCCCCTTTAATCATAATTCATAAATACAAACAAGCAACCCTTGAAATAAGTAAATAGGATCATCTATTCATAGTTTCCAGCAGTCTCAAGAATAAAATTAATCAGCACTAATTTATTTTTTTTAATTTTTCTACATGTGAAAGTAAGAGAGATTAATGAATAATCGGCTTGCCTTCACCTTCCAATGGAAGCCCCTCAATGTGGCCATTGGATGAAAAGCACAAAAGCAGAGACTGATAGCATCTACACACACATACCTCCATCCCTAACATTTGATGAAAATAAAAACCTAAAAGAGGAGGAGGTGTGGACCACCTTCTGACTTCCACTAACAATATTCCAAACACATAAACAAATCAAAAGTGAGATTTCCAATCAAATGACATCCCCACACTCACTCCCTATCCTGGAATTCAATTATTCCCTTTCATTCAATTATTCCCTTTCATTCCTTTTCCCTCTTAGTTAAATCAAAACTGAAGCTAGTGCCAGTTTATTCATGAAATATATATATATATATATATATATATATATATATATAGCAGTAGAAAAAAATATGAAAGACAAGAGTTTCTTTATATATCTTCTACTAAACTCGGCTACTTAATAACAGATTAATGTTATCTAAACTAAATCTTCTTGACAGTACTTTCCCTAAAATCAGCACCTATTTTCGTTCCTGACCCACGTTTATTACAGCAAATAATATGCTTCCAAACATTGGCCATATGCATCCTTTTGACTTTCCGAGAAATGTATTAAATCTCTTTGAATGTACTAGCTGATATGGTAAGTGAGCCTGCCTGCCTTTAAGATTATCTGAAGAGAGGATTTAATCTCGATCAACACAGAAACTGGCGCTAACATACTTCTAGCTGTCGAAACAAAAATATCATTTTGCCTGTAGCTGGCCGCGTGTACCCTTGGAGAGTCATTTCCTTTTCTTCTCTTTCACAGTTTCTCTACATAGTGTTCTTTTCCATCCAGAACTACAGTTAATATGGGGCTTCTTTGTTTTCTGTTCCTTATTTTTTCTATCGTTAATCTTATCATTCCCAACTTGGCTAGGGTTTGATAAGATCATATACACTAGTTGCATAGAATCTGTTCCCATGCCCGAATTTTTTACCATCGTCCTTTCCTTTTATCTGAAAGTCCCTCCAAATGTGGGGGTCCAAAAATCAACTGTGGTCTCATGAGTAACCGGAAAAGTGCTCGATACCGGTACTAAACATAGCCCTCGGCTTCTAAGATCTTGTTTTTGTCCTTCAGAGTCCCTGGACTTCTCAGAACTCTACAGCAAAAAAGAAGATGCCATATATCAATTTCATGAACAGAAAAAAAGATTCTTACTCCTTGATATTAATTGAAGAATTTATAGTTAAGTATTGAATAATCGTTGGAATAGTTACTATATGATTATATACTTCTGGATGGAGAATATGATTGTACCTGCTGGTGGTGTATGGGAGCTCCATTTTTCATGTATGGGGTGCTCAAGACCTGAAATATAAAATTAGAAGATGAATATTATAGAAATGCTAGACAAATCTACACTTAATGGATGAATGCATTATTTACAACTCATGTCCTGCATCATTTCTTTAGTATAGTTTTCACTAGAAGGATGCAAGATTTGTATAAGATCACTTACAGTGACTTGCTCATGGAGGAATTTGATGTATTCAATAGCTTCAGAGAGCACCGAGGCCGTATCAGTCTGACATGATAACATGATCACAGGCCAAAAAGACAATCATTGATAAGCTTTAATGATTCAAGAATGAAAATGATCTGTCACTATTTACTCTTCGTGAGAGTGAGCAGCAGAAAAACAAGAGAGTTATCTTACCTTTCCGAAAGGTGAAACCAATTGTTGGAGCGCAGTGATTCTGTCCCCCATCTTCTCTTTCCTCGCCTATGATCAAAGCTACTAATTCTCATTCATGTCTATAAATGATGGAAAGGATAAAAAGCTTGTATAGACTCATCTTGTCAAAAACTTCTCTTAAATTTTTTTGTACCTTAAAAGCTGGCGAAGGTGATGGTGTTTCATTTCTTGGCCTTTTTGCTCCTGCTTCACCCCCACTTTTCTTTACTGCTGTATTCGAATCCCGTACTTCAGATATATTCTGCTTGGAAAAAACGAGTGATCCAAAAACTATCAATCTCAATAGTCCATACCCTAATCTTGAAACCACAATTAATTACCATCAATCGAATATCTGTAAATTGCATTTAGCTATATATATAAGGCTCAGGCGTAAGATGCCTGGTTGTACTCTTCCATTATCATTTTATATTTGCATACCTTAGGTTTTTCATCGAAATTGGATGTGGTAAACTGCGGTTGCATCGACGGGAAAAAGCTCGGACGGACATCACTCATGGCACTTGAAGATGCATTCCAAAAGGGAGCATTATTGGAGAGGTGCAACTGGTTATGAGGAGGCTGTTTGGGTGGTGAATTTCTCAAGAATTGAGGTATTTTAGACCAAGAAGGCAACAATTCATTAGTGCTAACACCATAATTTGCTCCATATGCATAACCCATCGATCGGTTGTCGAACGAAGACTGCTGTACTTGATTATCTGATCCCAATAGTCCTTGCAACATAGTTGAAGGGCTTCCATATATACCTGATGAATCCATTGGGAAACTAGACTGCAAGCCTTGACCTGTCACAGTACTATCACTGGAGCTCCCGTGAGGACTAAACTGTGGTTGATCTAAAGAAAAGCCCCGATTCATTTGCTTAAACTCATTCATAGAGGAGTCTCCACTGACCCCAGCGAACACTCTCTCTGATGATCTCCACTGAGCTTGAGAAGATCCAATCCCAGTTTCTTGCTGATAATTGGTGCTTGAACTCAAATTATCTTGTAGCATCGATCGAAAACTGCTCTCAGACTTATCTCCGCGACTGCCAAAAAATTTGAGCTTTAAACTCGATATTTATATTTTTTATAATAATGGAGTGTATTAATTAAAAGGTAGTCATTTTAAATTCGGTAGGTATGCATATAAAGAAACAAAGAAAATATACACATGAAGCAAACTCGCATAGCTAGCGTTACAAGTGTGTATTTGTATGTGAACTTACAGTAAGGCCTGGTTCCAATCAATGGCTGGTGAAGAGAGGCCTAAGCCCATCATATGCAAGTCAGCAGAAGAATCATGGCCTTGTTGCAGCTTCTGGGAACCATGGAAAACAACAGAACTATCCGAGACTGAAACAGTTTCCATAGAAGACCTTCCTTTGACATCAACCATTTCTGTTGGCCAAGCAAAGCTTCCTAAACTAGTATGTCCCGAAGTTGTAGATGATGATCCAGTACTATCAAACCTGTTCCTGCTTGATG
Organism: Populus simonii; assembly: GCA_007827005.2. Taxonomy (NCBI): domain Eukaryota; kingdom Viridiplantae; phylum Streptophyta; class Magnoliopsida; order Malpighiales; family Salicaceae; genus Populus; species Populus simonii. Next base: position 16,413,794 of record CM017474.2, read on the forward strand.
AAGATGAATCCCACCAGTTTGTGCTTGTGTACTCATCTGCCATGGCTTAACTATAGCGACTGCTTCTCTTGAGCTGGTCTCTGTGTGGTTGTTGTGCGCAAGATTCTTGTGCTTTGTTTCTTGATTTCTTGGATGCTTTTACTAAGCTTCTATGGTTACATAAAATGATAGAAAACCGTTCAGTGCAAAACTCGAGTATATATAGGAGTGGTAGCCAAAGTGACCATTTGGGTCCTGTGGTGTGCTAACGAAAGAACTAACCGGAATGTTGGCGGTTGACCTTTCTCTCTGTGTGTGTGAGTGAGTGACTAAGGAAATGTCTTTTTGATATTGATTTTTTATTTTTTTATTCATTTGTTTGGCCTGGCTAACAAAGAATAGTATATTTTGATACGGTATTGCCATGCCTATGAAATCATGCCAGGTTAGGATCCACTTGTGTTAATTGGAGCCACTGGGCCAATCATAGAGCAGGGAATGCTAGCCATCTCACTATTATCATCATCATCATCTATTATAATATATAATAGTTAGTATTTTCCTCAAAGCAATGATTTCTATGTACAGAGCTTCATTTTATACAGGTATTACAGCTGCAATTTTTAATTTTTAATGGTTGTTTTGGGGGTTTTGATATGAGATATTTTATTTCTTAGTTTAATGAATGGAAAAAAATTATTTTGATAGATTTCACGTAAAAAAATATTTAAGATATTTATAGATCTGCATAATTATATATATGTAATTTTACAGATATTGTAAATGTATAAATATAAATATTGTTATTAATATTATAAATATAAAACTTTGTAAGAGAATTTATACCCACATTGACAATATTTTTGTATCTGTGTACCTACAAAATAAAAGTTTTCATACAAAAAAAAAAATCCCGAGTGGATCAATTGTGTTAGCAATAGTTGCAACAGTTTGATAAAAATCACTTCCAGTAATTTATTTAAACCTTCGGTCCTGGGACAATTATTTTGAAATTGAAGAGCCATGATCACTTCACACTACATTGCTCAGAAAGTGCTAGGCACCAAAGCACACGTACGTGCATAGTACTAAAACAAGTTAATGATGCTAACCTAGCTAGAAGTTTCGTCACTTCACTTCCTCAATTCATTTACCGGAATTTGCAATAAGCTATATATGCATCCACCGGATTCTGATGTACCAAAATACATGCATTATTCATGAAGTTTTGCTTGTTCCATTAGACAAGGAGGCATATGGACAAGGAAAAACACATAGTCCTGGGATTTAATTTACTAAGTGTTTTTTTTTTTCAATATTACACATGGCAAACTTTATATGCATTCATGAAATTTTTTGAATTGAGCCAAATCAAACCTAAAAAACTTTTCATTCAAAACTTGAAATTTCTATGATTTATTACTAATTTTATCGAAAATATTTTTGGAAAACTACTTTTTGAAACTCATAATTGAGATGGTATGATGAGAACCACCACATATGTAAAGTGGTGACTGTTTCTATTTATATTGAATTCATGAATTGATTACATTTCAGTTAGAGATTGCATGAATTGATTACATATCAATTGGAAGTTAAAACATGAAAAGTATATATAATGGGATCTTCTATAATTAAGGTCAGTTATATGGCAAGCCTTTGATTATGGCAAAGTATCATGAACACCGCCCTCCAACCCACCCTTACCCCTTATGGCAAAGAGATTGGGAAACGCTTTTTGAAAATATGTTGGCATCCTATATATGAGAGGGCACATACTGCATTTGAAGTTTGCCAACAACAATAAGTTATTGAAGGAAATGGTAGTCTAATTCAACATGTTTGACCTTCTTGTGAGGTATAAGGTTGGAGCTAAAAAATGACCTTCTTGTGAGGTACAAGGTTGGAGCTAAAAAAGGTGGCACTTTTGTTGTCATATAAGAGAAGAGGCCATTATGATATAGGAACATATAGGTCATGAAAGAGATGTGTGAGCCAAAAGAGTTTAGTTATGGTATATGCAAAGCACGATGCTTAGATTCACAGCAAAAAAGAGACACAATAGGGTTTTTTTAGCACTCCAAGAAACCAAGTTGTCACCGAGATAAATAGAGTAGCTAGAGGTAGAATGATGAGTGTTAGGACAACGTGTTTAGTCAGCATCAGAGTAAGCAACTAAAGCACCAGAGTGCAGATGGGCGAAAATAAAATCCAAAATAGAGGGTACCTTTGACATAGTGTAGAATACGCTTAACAATAAGAAAATGATCATTGGTTAGAGTATGCAAATATTGGCTAATAGGATTGACAACATGAGCAATGTCTAGGTGCATCATAATCAAGTATTAAAGTGTGCCAATGAGAGACCAGTAAAGAGTGGGATTCAGAAAAAGATGACCATCAACAAACAGATACTAGGAAACAACCATGAGAATATGGTCAGGTTTGCTATCAAGTAACTGAGCTCGAGTACAAATATCTTGTCTATATTTTAAATGACTAATAAAAAGACCATTTGCAATTGGCGTAGTCTCAGGATTAAAAAAGTAACTAAAATGATCTAAATCTTGAGTGGTGAACTTCAAAATGAAGCTTACTAGTAAAGTTGTTAAAAATAGATAAGTTGTTATTAGTAATAATAATTTCATTAACATAAAGAAGAAAATAGATAATGTTTGAGTGCTTATAAAAGACAAATAGAAAAATTTCAACACACCTGTAGAAAAAACCAAGTTTAATTAGAAAAGTGTTGAAGCTCTAAAACTAAGCATGATGATCTTACTTGAAACCATAAAGGGTTTTCTTCAGTTGACCTACACGAGTAGGAAAACGAGGGTAATTGTACATAAGAGGTTGTTCTATATAAACATTTTAAGTTAGAGTTTCATTAAGGAATGCATTCTTAACATTAAGTTAATGAAAAGGCCATTTGTTGGTCACAACAATAGAAAACATAACACAGATAGTGGTAGCCTTGATAACAAGAATAAAGTATCAGTATAGTTAAGACCATGTATTTATGTAGAGCTTTTGACAATAAAGTGAGCTTTAAATTGCTCAATGGACCTATCGGTTAGATATTTGATCTGAAACATATTTAGATCCCACAATATTGGTGTTTGCAAGTTTAGGGACTAAAATCTAGGTGTGATTATTTTGCAGAGCATGAATATTTTTATCCATGACAACAATCTATGCAGGATTCTTATCAACAAATTTAAATCCTTTAGGTTCAGTAAAGGCAATAAGAGCAGAAAAAAATATAAAGGTCTCATTACACCAGGGTTTGCCAAATGTAATGTTTTGAAAATACTAGTTTTAGCTCGAGTGATCATAAGGTGAGAACCCCAAGGAAATGCAGGAGAAGAAACATCATTAATGGATTATGTCTTAGTAAGGGATAGACTAGAAGCTTGTGGTGGTAAAGAGGGACTTGCAAAAGAACTAATAGCCACTATATTAGTATAAATAGCACACATGGCAGATTCACATTCATTAATATAAGGAGAATGGTGTTTCAAGGTTGAGGATGAAGGATCTATATGGAGAACATTAAATTCTAGAAAGTTAGGAAAGTGTAGAGAGGAGAGTGGTTGAGCTTAATATGTATCGATGAAAAGAAAAAAGATTTTCATCAAATTGAACATGTCGAGTGATATAAAACCAAGAGGTTACGGGATCAAGACAACAAGACCCTTTATAAGAGGGATTGTAACCTAAAACAAATACCGAGACTACTAAGAGGAGAAAATTTATTAAGCATATAATCATGTAAACAAGGATAAACATGACAACCAAATGGATGAAGATTTTTATAATTCGAATATGAATCATAAAAAAACTCAAACGATGACTTACCTCTGAGAATGGTGTAAGACAATAGTTAATGATATTAGCTATAGTGCTGAAGACATCAACCTAAAATCGAGGAGAAAAATGGGAGTGAAAAAGAAGAGCTAAGGTAGTTTTCACTCACATGGTATTGTTTTTATTCATCACGACCATTTTCGGCAGGTGTATATGGGCAAAAACGTTGATGGTGAATACCAAAGGTACAAAGATAATATTTGGAGAAAGTATTAGTAAATTCACCCTAGCCTTCCTTTGAAAAATCTTGATATGAGCAAAAAATTAGTTTTCTATAAATTTTTAAAATTAAGTGAAAAAATCATAAAATTCATATTTGAGTTTCAAAGGATAAAGCTAGGTAAATCATAAATAATCAATAATGAAGATAATGTAATAGGTGTATTCCAAATATGATTTGATAAGGGAAGACCCCTATATATCAGGATGTATAAGATCTAACACATTAGATGTCCTATGTTCATTATGAAAATAAGGTAAACAATTATTTTTTGTAAGTTGACATGTAGTACATAATTTTGAAGAGGGAAATAAAGATAAAGATGTCATTTTTTATTTAAGTAAGAAATAAGAGAATTATTCACGTGTTCAAGGCGAGCATGCCATAAATCATATGAAGTATGTAGAGATTTATTCTAAAATACATAAATAAATGATGAGTTGTCATGCTCTAGAACATATAAGCCTTCATCTCTCTTATTGGTTGTACAACCCTTTTTATTTGACAATTCTGAATAAAAAAAAAAGATTATCAATAAAGGTAACTAATAATAATAAAAATATTAATTTACTAATTGAAATGATATTTTTTTTGTGAGGAGAGGAACAACCAAAACATCTAATAATTGAATATTTAGAGTAGGAGAGAGGGTACCGATATGTGTAATGGGTAGAGAGGCTTCATTCTTTACAATTACTAAATCCTTACCCATATTATGACAATATTGGTTTAAAATGGATGGGTTATTGGACATATAAGCTTAAGCTCGAGTATCTAAATACTAATCAAAGGCCATAAGTTTTTTTATAAAACAAGAACTAGTGAGTGCCCTGGTAAGATGAGCACTAGAGTCATTGCGAGCATACCGTTACTTACACCTATCATTAAAGTGACCATCATTTCTATAAATTTGGCAGCAAGGAGGGTGATGTCTTTGAACAGATTAAAAGCGACTATTAGAGTTGCAGGAGAAATTTCTCTAATTTAACTGCTTGGAACCATGATTTATGGCGATGAACAGCACAATAGGAGGAGCAAAAGGCTCAAGAGACTTCTAAAAAAATATAAAAGATCTCAATTTTAAAGGCCAAATCACTAAAATATAGAAAAAGTGCAAAGTCCGTCTGTGAAGTCGAGAAGCTTAAGAAATCATAACCGAGGACTAGAACCCTTTATCAGCATCATCAAGTTGTTGACCAATTACATAGAGTTAGTGATAGAGAGCCTTGAAGGCTTAGGCATAAACAACAACAAAACATGTGTCGCACTTTATTTGTTGAAGATTGTTTTTAAGACGGAGTTTATAGGCCTTCGAACGATGGCTGAAAATATGCTCTAAGGTGATCCAAACATCATGTGTGGTAGAAAGATTAATGACTTTAGCCATAGCCCTTTCAATAAGTGAGGAAAATATTGGTTTAAGAAGACATTGGTTAGTAGCTTTTCATGCCAAGTGTTTGTCATTTGGTATGTGAGAGTTAACGAGTTCAAATTAAGATAGATAATGATCGTGTGAATCAAGGTGTTGAAAGGAAGAAGGGTGAATGAGGATTCGATAGTCATTGAAAGAAAGGTTTACAAGATCAAAAAAGGGATGTTAATCTAATTCAAAACTCTGATACCATGAAAGGTTTTGATGAAAACCATCACACATATATAATGATGAGTGTTTCTATTTATATTAAAATGATGAATTGATTACATATCAATTAGAGGTTAAAATATAGAAAGTATACACAATAAGATCTCCTAGAATTAAGAGTAAGTTAAATGACAAGCCTTTGATGAAAGCAAAGTATCCTCACCAATAATCATTGGATTTGGATATGCATCGATGAAATCCACTAAGTTCAATTGATAACTAAGATTTTTAGGAGAAGTGTTTTTGGGAATAATTTTCAACAACTAGCAATAATCCTATCCTAATCAAAATACAACCTACTATAAAATGCATGTATTCCAATAAATATATAGTTAACACAATAAATATTTATTATATTCAAGAACTAATGAATTTTTTTTTACAAACACTTACTTTTTTACATGGGTGCTTGATTGATCATCAAGACAAGACCATTAGCTTCTTGACAATCACCGGCTTCCTTAAAATAAAAATCACATGAAGGAAGTTGGCAATCAACTCAGCATATCAAGAACATCTAGTACGTGGTCAAATTGTTGTTGATCAAGTAAATTTTGTTTGCTAATTATGTGAAATTGTAAATTATCAATTAATATTGTTCCTATATTTTTTATGTTGGTGAAATGACTAGGATTCAAGATTAGCATATACTTTAATTAAAGGAAGATTAAATATCTATGACTAGTGTCATTTATCAACTATGTTAGAATTGTATGATTACGTGTGGTGTAAGATGATAATATATTTTTTTAGTCAAGGATAAGATCATTTTGACCTTTGCTATAAGTCAAAGATAATTTGAAAGTTAAAGAGGAGTAATTGTTCTTGTGTTTCCTTGCAATGATACTCTTAGCCTCGTCTTCTATGATTTTTTTCCCTTTTCAATCGGAATCGTCCTTGCAAAAATATAGGAGGAGGAGAAGGTTTGATAAAATTTTATCATTTTGAAAATAATTTTACTTACTACGAAAAGAAAATATCCCTATAGAAGTATTATTTTTACTTACTAATATCTCAACACAAAGAACTACAAAACAAAAACAAATCCCGAATAGTACTACTTTATTCACATGTAGCAAATCTGTTTCCATCAAGAAAAAAGAAAATTGACAATCACTAACACCTATTACAATTGTGTCCCTATTTCCTCAAAAACATTATTAGGGGATAAATTATAGCATAGCTATAAAACCAGGTGCAACTATGATCTAATTCAGGGGTTGAGTGAATCACTTTAGATTAACCCGATCAATCCAAAACTATGTTATTTCAAGTTTTTTAAAAATAAAATAATATCATTTTAAAAAAATATAAAAGTTAAATTATATCTCATTTAAGTTTTGATCGAATCAATCAAGTTATGAATTAACTTATTTAATCAATTAAATTTTATCGGATTAATTCTTATCAAATTTAACATAAAAATAGATATGTTCCGGTTTAGGTTAAATAATACTCAAAATTATAGTATTTACTTAAAAGAAAAATATTGTCAAATTGATTAAAAAAAGAAGAAGAAGAAGAAGAAGAAGAAGGACAAGCATTTAGATTTTGACTTTTAAGGTTGGGTGATAGATGATGAGGCGGCGGCGGCTGCAGCATGAGGAGGAGGAGGGAGAAAGATAATGGTGGAGGAGAGAATACAGGAAGAATCACGCGTCACGTGGAAACAATTATATAACCTTTGTTTTTGAAATCTAAAAGAGTCAACGGGTAGGGTCCACGAGACTTGCACGCGTGCCACGACAAGTGGGTCCCGCGACAGAGGCCTCCTAAATTCCAAACCCATCCACAGGTCAGCCAGCTGCCTCATCAAAGTCAGAGCCAGAAATTGACACTTCTAGGAGGACTTGTACCTATTAAAAACAAATTTGTGTTATCTTCTTCAAATTCTAATCATTTGGCCTCCCGTTGTTCACATTTCAATTTACTCTTCTTCTTCCATATTTCAATCTTCGAAGAAATTTATATGTCAAGGACTGCACTAGGATTGCTTGAGGTGGCAAATGATTCTATTTTTCATATTATTATTTAGTACAAGAAGAATTAAATTATGAATACATTAATCATGATAATGAATTTAAGACTCCATTTAATGTATTCTTGATGTACAAATTTTAGGCGAAATAATACCATTAGAGGAATTGTTGTTTCTCCATTTTTGTTTATATGCATCATGTATATGGATATAAATTTAATTTAAATTCGATAGATATGAAGTCTATCCAATCTAAATAAATAAATATTTTTGAATAGTTATTATACTCGATGGATAATGGGTAGAGTATATATATTATCAAGCCCGATCCAAAACCACCTGAACCTAACTCGAAATATATATTTATAGAATATATATTAACTATTTTGTTTTTTTTATTGAGTAATAAATAATAGTTGATAATAAATACCTATATGAATACTCAAAACCTAGTGAAATGTTTATAAATATTTAAATTTTTTACTCGATAATAAATAAATAGGATATAGATATAAAAAATCAATCTACAGGTACCATTAACATCCCTAATCAAGCAGAAACAAAATCATTACGACTCTGAATGATAAAGCCATCCGTAAGAGATGAATAAAAATACAAGAATGATCGGAATTGTCTGGTGGCAACACCTGGGATTGTTATATTTGCAGGTGGGGGTGGCGTTTCGGTGTTTGTATTGTGCTTTTCTTTTGATTTTTAGGTGAGTTTTGGCCAGTTGTTTATAGTTTATACATTCTTTTCTTGGAAATTAGTGGAGGTAGTTGGCAAGTGGCAATTCTAAGAAGCTAGCTGTTGTATATGATCCAATGAATGAATATGGACTTAACTTTATGGGGAACAATTTTGTCTTGGAAGATATATCTTATATTTCTAAAATTCTAAACCATTAAAGAAAAATATTATAGGATAAGTTTTTATATATACCCCACTTGAAAGAATGAATGAATATGCACGTATCTTTATTGGGAACAATTTTTATCTAAGAAAATATCATACAATAAAAAATAAATTGTTATAAATTAGCTGAATAACCTTATATGAAACTAAACTTGCTTCTACATGAACTAATATATATACACAGTTTCAACTAACATCATAATCTGTAAATATAAAAATGATCTTTTGAACAAATTGTAAGCTTTATATAAATATATGAGTGAAAATCCCTGGCAATTTATTAATTAATTGATTTTTCTTAGAAGTGGGGTTATATAACGTTATGTTTGTTTAAAAATACATCAAAATCAAGTTTTTTTTTTTAAAAAAATTATTTTTAATATCAGCACATCAAAACGATCTGAAAATATAAAAGTTTTCATTTTAAGCAAAACAAATTCAAAATTTTTGGAAACGCGGTATGCACTACATTCCCAAATACTCTCTAAATGAGTAAGGTAGCTTTAATAAGAAGGGTAGATGACATTAGAGAATAATATAAAATTATTTTTAAAATCTAATTCAATAGTTTAAATGTTTTAGGTAGAGATGATTTTTTAACATAAAATCAAACCTTAATTGTTAAACAGTAAAACATTTAAGTTTCATCACTCTATTATATCTAATTAAAATATTGAAAAATATTTTTTATTTTTTTATTTATATATCACATTAAATCATAAAATAACATAAAATAAGTTATTTAAATTATTCCTAAACTATATAGTGCCATTTTTTTTCCGAGAAAACTTTATCATATTATTAAATGAAAGGCGCAAAATCTTTAATTACAAAAGAAAGGACACAAAGAGTAGCGTCCTCAATTACCTATAATTCGAATACACATCAATTCTCAAGCTCTGTTATTTATTAAGTATATTAAAATGAGTCTGAAATTGAATCATATTCTTTTTTAAATCTCTTATTCCAATGAAAAGGGCGAAAAATCCAATTAATTGTAGCTGCAATGTCCCCCGATCGAAACTTGTCTCCTTTTAATGCAATTTTCTTGTTGAACCAGCTGGGTTTTTATGCATACATATATTTTTGTTGGAATGTTGATAAATAAAACCATTATTGACATTGACACGTATATATGAGAATATTGCCAAATATTCAAGTGTTCTTTTATTCAATACTTTTCCTTCATCATTTCTTTTTTTTTTCAAGCATATAATGAGTTGTAGATAATGTCAAATCTTTGATGATTATATTATACATAATTGAGTTGAGTTGTGAAAACTTGTGTGGATATGTATTCTACCTCCTAATTAATTTTTTTTTCTATTTTTAATTAGAATTCTAGGAGCAAATACTTTTATATATATATATATATATATATATATATATATATATATATATATATATATATATATATATATATATATATATATCTCCAGGTTGATATAGAATATCATATTCTGTATACGCTAGCTAATAACCCATTAAATGATATTCTATTTCGGTGAAATTTATAAAAGAAAAAAAAATGACTGTCAATGATAATTTTTAGAATTAAAGGTCTTTAAAACTAATAAATATTTTTGTTTTTATTTTCACCGGAAAACATAAAAAATTAAGAAAACTACAAATTAATGATAACAAACGGTTCATAAAATAAATATTAATTTTTAAATTATCAGCATCTTTCTATACGTGATTCCAGGCTAAAGAGTGAAGAGTAGTGATGATTGTACTATGAACTAAAAATAAATGATTATTAAATTCCATTATCCACTTATTATGATGCAGAAATACATGACAGACGGACCTAAGTGACACCATGTAAGCGTAATTTGCGCCTGAAGCATTTGGGGACTTGAAGCCAGTCAGTCAACCACAAACATTTGCGTTTACTAATGTACATCAAAATTAATTTTAATTTGTTGTGCCATAGGAAAATGACTAGTTACATGCTTCAACTAATATCAATTTAAAACTTAATCAATTCGAGAATTAATGCAAGTTAGATTAAATAAAATAAGATAAAATATAACATAATCAAACTCGAGTTATTTTAAAAGAAAATTAAAATAATATTTTTTTAATTAATCTTAATTAATTAATCTAATTTGTAATCTACACACTCGATTATATGTATTCTTTTAATTACTAATTAAAATTAGTACCAATAATATAGATTTGTGTTTTTTTTTTTTTTTTCAAAGAAACGGCCCTTGCCAATAATATATGTTAACAACGTTAATAAAAAATCCATAAAATTCATTATTTTGTACCTGTACACATGTTGTTGTCTCTACATGTACCTAATTTAATAATTAAAAGATTATGAGAAAGATATATAGTTTATCTAATTATATAACTTTAGTTTTAAGAGTGATTTTAGTGCCTGTTTGGAAATTAGATTACAACTAAGCCTCGTAACCTTAATTATGAACTTGAAAACGCCACGCAAACAAGTTCTCCAAACTAATTATGAACTTGAAAACTCCACGCAAATCCAAACTACGTAACATTTTATTATAAACTGTAAGAAAACACAGCAGACAACGCCAGTAAGTTTTAATTAATAAGTTCTCTGTGTATATCTTTCAAAAATAGGAATTGTTAAGTTATTTCCTCTTTATACGGGGAATAACCGATCCAATATATATATATATATACACACACACACACACACGAAAGAATATTTTATGTTTTGTCCTTGATAGCATTTATGTACTATTTAATTATTTTTATAGTAACATGAATGCTCTTAAGCTTTTATTTTCCTCTCCCTCTGTTTTTTTCTTCTTCTTTTGCACATGCAAGAATGTTATAGCTTGTTTAAGTTGGATTGTTTTTTTTTTTTAACATAGATGTTCGGGTCAGCTTGTGCGTATCTCGATTAATCTCACGAGTTCTGAAATTAACGACCATATAAACCTCCAGTAATTCTTATATTAACAACCATAAGATTTGAACTTGAGACTACTAAGAGGAGTAAATCCCTTGATTCCAAGCTCTTACAACTAGATTACCTACTAGATGGTTCGTCGTGTTATATTTGTTATGCTGTTGTGCAAGTCATATCTATTATATTGTGTCATATTATGATGTAAGATTAAACACTTCAAATTAATTATTTGATTATCGTGCTATGTTAATAAAATCACTTAAATAAGAATTATCATTAAAAATGTAACTTAAATTAAATATATTTTTTAAAAAAATATTATAATTAAGAAATTAGAAAATGAATTTTTTCTTAGAGAAATACACAGATTTCATAAAAAAATATAAATAAAGAAGAAACAATAAATAAAACATTAATATATTTTTTTAGTTAAGAGGACCACTACATAAGTTAATTAAAATCATAATAAACTGAGATTTAATATAATTAAAATAAAATAATTGAGATTAGAAATTTTTAAAATTTTTACGGTTGCTACCTATGTAATTAAATACAAGTCAATTACTTTGTATTAAATAAAAATATTAAAGTTAGTTAATTTTAAAATACTTAAAATTATTTTTTAAAAATAAAATTAGTAGTATCTCATCTCGAAAAGCATCAATTCTTGTACCTTTTTAGTGGAAGCTAATATACTTTCAAATTGTTTTTATAAACTAGAAAAAACAAGGAGACAAATGACTCTAATTAAAACAAGCAAATATTAGTGAATGTCCAAATTAACAGAATAAAACAATTAGGAAAAAAAAGAAGAAGAAGATAGTAAACAAATGATCACTCAATAGATCAATCCATCCATTTCAAGCAACCCGTCAACCATATTTGAAAATTGTCAACTTAAGTACATTTCACGAATTCAAGCAATGTTAGCATCAGTGAAGCTTCTAGGAACTTAAAAAGTACTTTTACGTTATTTTGAATTTACCGACATTTGAATAAAACTAAAAAATAATTCCTCTTTGTAAAAAAAAAAATAGGATAACAACATAAAATGTTAATCATGTAAATAGAAAACCCACTGGCCATTTTGTTTCCGAATCATTATTTCATCAAAATGATGTCACGATGCTCTAAGCTTGAGGTGTGAAAGCGACAAACTAGACAACCATACTTAGATTTGGACATAAAGTGGTGACCTCCATGTGTATGTCTGCAAGAGAGAGAGAGAGAGAGAGAGAGAGAGAGAGAGAGAGAGCAAGCACCACGAGTGAATGAAGGATACAAAGAAGTACAGAGCAAAGCATGTGGGGTCTTTGGGAATTCATCGAAAGTAAAAGGAACACGGCAATACACACACAAGCATGAAAAATACACCAACCTTTTAGCTTTGTGTTAATTTCAACTCCATGTGTTTCTAGCTATCCATCTTCAACTTCATGCCTCTCTTGCCATTCTTTATGTTTTTTCTCCAATATCTTAGTCAATTCCAAGTGTATATGATCACAACGGGTACGTTTACTTCTTGGATATTCCCCTAATATACTATTTACTAAAATTAATTAAGTGCACGATCAATGCTAAAAGAATAAAATATGAAGTGGCTTAGGGTAATTGATCATCTTGTTTGACGTGATAGATTCGTGTAGAAATCATCCAATGGTTCATAAATGATGCTAGTTTGATGAGTCTCAAGTCAATGAATTCTAACCATTTAAAAGAAGAAAGTACTCGTCGTAGTCAATTGATATAATTTCGGAAATTGACTAAGGGAAGGGGTGAAACTGAGGGAGCAAGTTGAGTGGTTTAAATTTATTTTCATCTATTTAATTTGGCATTTGAGTTCATATATTCATGGAGAGACTCTTGAATTACAATACAATCTACTGACGTATTATGTCAAATATATTGCTAAGAAATTAGTGGAGTAGCGATCTCCTAACATATATATATCGCTGAGGAATCTTAAGAGATTAACTTGATGTCATGCCGAGGAAGAAATTAAGTTGAAATATAAAGAGCAGATACATAACCATAGAACCTGGCACTTTGCTGTGGGAGCTAAGTAGGGGATATAGATGATGAAACTTATGCTTCTAGATCTATGAACGTTCCGGTTCGCTCTTTCTTTCTATTAAATAAAAATAAAGTATGTTTTACTTACCAAATTTTTGCAATTAATTAATTATTGCAGTTCTAATCCTACAAAAACCAACTAAGATTTCCACTTTGTGATCTCAGACTGCTTGCCTAAAACCCGTGTAATAGACAAAAGACAATTTGCCAACCTTTTAAAAGCAGGCTACCCAAAAAAGGCAAGTGGGGAATGGATATAAATATTTATTTGAGAACCAAAAACAATTCAATCATGTCCATTAAAAAAAACAAAAAAAAAGAGGTTTTGATCCCTGGTTTCTTGTTCTAATAAGATCCACTAGCGGTTTTAGAAAGTAATTTTAGTGAGAACATTGATAATATGTAGAAATTAATTATAATTTCACCCAGGATTCGAGCTCTTAGTTATTATATTCTCATATATTTCAATTGTATATTAATTAATTAACAATCAAACTGTATTAATTGAGCATGCTAAAAAAATCTCTTAGTTGTTGTTGTTGAGAATATATTTATAATTAAGCTTACTGGAATATTATATTTTATATTCATGCATATAGTTAAGGAGATTTCTACCATATTTACATAAAAATCAAAATTTAAAATAACTCCATGGATGAGTTTAATCAAACGTATATATTTCACCTTCTCATGTTATATATACTCGTCACCAACCATCTCCAAACCAATTTCTATGGATTTTAAAATATTATTTCCTCATAATTTATAAAGGGTAAGACAACGTTAGCAAGAGCTCGTGTAAAAGATGTGAAAGATTGTAGGTTCATGCGTAGTGACCTCTCTTTTCATTGACTTGTTTGAATTTCAGCCCTTTGAATATTGTTGTGCAATTTACACCATATAAAAAAAAGACCTCTAATTCATCTTTCAACAAGATATGATAATACTCTATGTAAATAAATAAAAATTGACTAGTTAGTGGGCTATGTCTTTTCCACTAATTTATTCTATTCCCCCCCCCCCCCCCTGGTGGGGGTTGACATGGATCTTGACCCTTCCTGTTGAAACATTCTTTCTGGTCATCATTTCAGTCCCCACCTATTTCAGACTTGTTTATAATCCTACAATATTTGAAGACAAGGGTTTGGAATTGAATGTTGTTGCTTCAATGGTTGTCCTGTTATGCTTTTCTAATTGGAAAACAATTCTATTATTTCTTTTGTCCACTGGTTGTGTTTTCAACAAGTGTAATTTACTTAATATATTGTAGGGACATGGGAGATATAAAGGGAGACTTTGCCCTTGCAAGCATCAGTTTTTCTCTCCTTTTCATGGAGGATTGTACTATATTAATATTATCATTTCATAATGATTGCTAGCTAAATTCATTATAATAAACACGTTTTATGTTAATTTTTAAGCTGTTTCAAATTAAAATTCATCTATACTACTAGCTATAGAATTAGGGAAAACAAAATTAAGGCTACTCTAATTGTATGGCCATCATCTAATCAGACTCTAGGCTGGATTGATGATGATAGGAATGCTCTCCCGATCTTCGTTGTAGCTCATTGTATATTAATTTAGCCCGGTGAAAATAATTAACAAGGGAGAAAATACCTTACATTTCTGTTTTCTAATAATCAATTTTCATGTTACTTTGGTCTATTAGAAAATTAAGAATTATGTTTGAGTTCCAAGCTTAATAAATTCAACCGGGCTAAAGTTATATTATGTTTTTTTTTAATGTGATGTGATGAAGTTGTAAGAACAAACTTTAGACTGAATTGATTTCATGTCTAATGATCTTGGACATGTAAAGTGACTAAGTTTAACCATTAGTCTAGTGAGTTGGCGAAATGAATTTTACAAGTTTTCTTACAAAATAATTCCATGTAAGAACAAGAAAACATCTAATGTTAAAATTAATAAATTTAAAACTAGAACAACATATAAAGCTTGAAAGTGAGTAACGGAGAAGATGAGCAGAATAGTAAGTGAGCATGAGGAGGAGCATAGGAGTAGCAATGTGAATTTATGACCTTGCATGGTATGCTCTACTTTATTGAAGTTCTGTTGTGAAGATTTATTTTTCAGTTATGTTGTGTTGTTATTCATGTTAAGTTATCTAGTGGTCCGAGATATTTATAGATATCGGTCATGTCAATTTACATTATGTTAACTGATTGTTATGATTTGTTGTGCTATTGGTGAATTGGTCAATGATTGACAATGTCTTTTGAAGTGATATGTTGATAAGAAATAATTATTAATAAGAAATGAGATGTCTTTTCTTTGCATAGAAAATTTGATGTGCACTATTAGTTGGTGCGTAACAATATTCTGACATCTCAAAAAAAAAAACTAAAATACATGCGTGTCTAGTAAAGATGTCGAGGCTAAGAAAGCGTGATGGGCAACTAGAATGGGCTTGGTAAAGGTAAGAATGAAATTGTTTGGGCCTAGCTTGAATGGCTAATTTTTTTCCCCCCTCAATGCCCCCATCATGATCAGAACATGATAAAAACCCTGAAGAGAAGATTACCATTATTTCCAACTTTCAATGAGATGTGGCCGAGCGGCCACGATTCGATCCAGGCCACCAAGTGCACAGCATGATCTCATATATACATCATAAATACATGTATATTGTTTGTTGTTTTCTTTCATTTTGAACTTAAAATAACTATGCATAAGGCAATGAATTTGGTACGGAGAAGAGAGGAAAGAGAGAGGGGCTATGTTTAAAGTTTAATGATTGTTGGTAACATAAAGGATTTGAAAATTGGATGGACCTACAATTCTACAATTCTTGGTCCTTCCATTCCCTTTCTTCACCAGTCATGATTGTCGTTTAAGGCCAACCTCGACTTTCTGTTCATATTACCTTTTATCAAAGAAAGCCCTAGAGAGGCTGATTCTAGTCCCTTGTCCAATGGACCACATCAAGTCTTAACCCCATAATATTGCAAGATTGAGTTTAACAAATGGAAGAAGCCGAAAGGAATATTGTGCATGCACCAAAATAAATTAAAATGTGAAACTGTAAATGAATTGTCTGTCTCACTAAATGTAGAAGTCAATGGGCTTTATTTTCTCAGATTATGTTTTTTTTTTTTCATTTGAAGGTTACAATTCAATTAAAAAAAAAAAACCTTGTCTCGTACGCCCGTAATTGTTTTCTTTTAAGGGGGATAAACATCCTTGCTATCAATAACGAGTTTTTTGGAGTCTGAAAATTAGTTGTGGTACACGTAAACTGACCTGAACATTCCATATTATATATAAAAAAAAAACAGAGTTTTTGGCCCCAGTTACTGTTTAGTGGCACAAATGTTTGGTAAGCACTCTTGCTATCAATAACGAGTTTATTTAATATTTCATACAAATAACTGAAAAATAAAATTAAAAAAGAAAAAACGCTCAAGAAATTTCTTTTACCCCCACATAGATCATATAAAATCTAAGAAGATTGTATTAAAAAAATATAAACTATGAAGTGAAGCTGTGTAGAATAACGTTAATGATCTTATCGAATATTGTTTTGAATTCACTTCTCAAAAATCTCATATACTAAGTAGATGGTCTTACTAATGGGTCCTGTAAATCGAGAAATTAAAACTTTTGAGGTGTGGATTCAAGAAAAAACCAATTTCTTGGTGACAGAAAGAAATCAAAGCGTAAGACATTGCTTAAGGGATTTAGTCGCCTAACTTTGTGTAACTTGTTAAGGGTCAAGCCTATATTTTATGGGCTTCCATCAGAGTAGAACAAGCTGTCCTCCTCGTTTACATTGCTAGACTTTCATTTTCTTCTTCATTTTATTTATTTTCTTCGCTTCTCTTTTTGGGTATTTCTATATCAAGAGAGATAAGGAAAAGTTTAGAAGAATCTCAAGAAAAGAAAAGCTTCAAATTTAAAAGCCTAGAAAGTTACGATACCACAAACGAAACGACAAAAGAAGAAGAAGAAGTTACGAACCTCATCTTATATGTTCTCTCTTCAACATGCATACCCTATAATGGAAAGTTTTATATCACCCATTGGTGGTCTTGTCAAATGCATTTCTACTTACGGGCGAATAATATGATTCAATTTCATATCTTTATTATCCAATGTGATCTATGAAGGATTCAAACTTTAGAGGATTCCTAAAACAAAAGAAAGAAAAAAAGATATTGATTGATTAGAATATTTGATTTTTAAATAAAAAAAATATCGTGATAGTTATAAAATCTAAACCCGTTAGAGAATCAATTTAGATTTGATATATTGTGATTTGATATCTAGACTAGTCTAGATTAAAAAAAATAAAAAAAATTAATTTGATTAAGAATTCAATCAATTTAGTTCAAATAACATCAAAACTTATCAATATTTTTAAAAATTTTATCAAAATAATATTTTAAACTTTTTTTATAAAAATAATTGGATTAATATTGATCAACCTTGATCGAAATCCAAGCCAAACGGCAAGTTTAATATCTCGGATAGTGCATTGATAAAAAAAAAAAAAAAAAAAAAAAAAAAAAGAAGAAGTAGAGAGAGAGACCTATTGTTGGGCTATAGGTCAAGGACGGGTTGAATGAGCCGGTGGATCCTTCGATGGGCCAGCATTTAAACAGATACATCCATCAATCTACAATTTTTGCCCCTCTTTCTTGTATCAAACTCAAATGTTAGAAGCTCAATTTGTAAATCCAACTCTAAATTACATTGCATCTGTCAAAATCCTAATTAGGCAGCACTCAATTTCGAGGCCTTTTCAGCAGTTGCCTACTGAATGTGGTGCCCAAAAGAAAATGACTTGGATAATGAATTGTGAGTCTCAGAAATTTCACTCCATCTCTCAATTTATTTTCGTTCATATGTGTCTACACACACACACGTATAAATATAATTTTTCATGAATAAAAAAAAAATATTTTAATTTTTACAAAATCATTGTTTAAAATATAATTGTTAAAATGAAGAGTTTTTTCTCGCTGAAGACAAACGAAAACTATCACAATATAATGAATGATGCATGTTGTATTCCAGGTAAAACCCAGTTCCTTTCAGACCCTCTCGCAATATAATATATGAGGCCAAATGTAGCAGAGCCCGAAATCATCAATCAGAGCACTACGAGGGTTGATGGGTTGTTGATTTTACAGAGCGTATGGACCTTGAACAGTTTTGGTCAATCTTGACGTTTGATTTGAATGGAAGGGCCACATTATGAAATTAAATCAATAAAGGACTGGAATAACCTGTCAAAATATTTAAAGGAAGAAAGAGGTCATTGAACCCTTAGAAGATTCCCCTTGCAACCTTGCCTCGCTAGCATAGTTTTAAACCTTACTTGATATTTAATTTGGTTTAATAATTGGGTTATAAGTTAGATAGATTAACCTGAGTCAATCTAAAAACAAAACAAAGAATAAAGAAAAGAGAGATGACATCTTTCCATCCAGCTGCGTAAATTTTCAAGGCCTCCCCTGTGAGACTAGATGACATCTTTTCACCGGACTTGACTGCTATCATGGTTCTCCAATACAGGTCTATGCCTAATTCTACTATATCTTCAGCCCACCACCCTTTGCTTGGTGGTTTATGTCTCTGGCTCTCCGTTCCATTACAAGACTCGTCATCTCTTTCCCTTCTAGAGTAAATGTGTGACAAACTCACCTTTGATGGATGAGTTAAGACTTTAGAGGCAATCGCTTCAATGCATCTGCTTGTTTTTCAAAGTCTTCTGACCACGAAGAAAATTCTTTGGTGCTCTGCAGAGTGACAATAAAATCTTTCCACCCATGAAGTATGCAGGAATTGAAGAAAACTTCAAGCTTGTATGTTAGGTTTCCCTTCTCTATATCCTTTGTCGTTTGTAAGTATTCCAAGGTCATCTTCATTATTTTGGCTTTTTAAAAAGCCAAAAAGACATCGTTTTACGTTTATATATATATATATATATATATAAAGATCAGGTTTCAACCGGGTTTACTCGAATCGACCAGGTTTTGTCAGGTCAATTTTCTAGCGGGTTTTTACTTAAACCCGGACCGGTCTCAGGCCCGGTTCAACCCGCCGGGCCGATTTGGGTTTCAAAACTATACTCGCTAGATCAAACCAAAGCTCCGAATGAAAAAAATTGAAAAAACGCCCTTGGCTTTTTTTGCTAGATGAGCAACCATGTTGCTTAAAGATATGATTCTTATTTTGTTTAGTGATTCTGTAATTGGCCAATACTAGCTTCTTGTTTAGCCGCTGAAAAATAATCACATGATTGTTTTGTGCAACATTAGAGTTTGATTTTGATTATTGTAGATACTGTAATTAAGTAAAGGGCTGCTGAGTCTTTCTTATCTTTTCTTTTTTCCGAACTCTGGTTATCAGTTCTGGGAAGTATTGGTGATTTGGAGATACCCAGTGATGTTTTGTCATCATTGAGACATGCAAAGGGCCGTGCATCGCGAAGTCAAATACCTGAAAGGCAGGCTGTGGATTTGCGTAGACATGTGCTCATGAGATGCTCAGATAGTCACTTCTTTGCTATGTCTTTTTTTATAACAAAAACAGAGAAAGAGAGGGGGGTTGTTGAATAACTCAGAGTGAAAATCAATGATCAACCCTTATTACTCGATGTATTTTAATTATTTTTTGGATTTCTGTATTTTCAGTTTTATTACCATGTTAGTAGGTGTTTTGATTTTGAGGGTTGCCTGTGTCTAGGGGACTCCAGATGTTTATGTTCTTAGGTTTAATCATGCGTCAGCCCGTTTTATCACGCTTGTGTGATAAAATTGCAGGGAGAAGCCCCTCGTGCCATGCCATTTCACAATAAATTATCCGGACAAGGTGAACAGACCTGATACAGAGTACTGAAATAGCTATAACAATTCAGTCATTGCCAGGGGTGTTGTCTGTCATGATAATGCTTGTAGTTTTAGGATATGTAGTGGAGTGGAGTTTAATTAACATGGCATAGTTAAGCATTTAAAGTTTCAGTGACGCAGATTCAAGGAAAGGCCAACTTCAAGAACCTTGAAATGTGGATAACTAATTTATTGTCTGAAATGCCTGGGAGTGAGTTTTCCTGGCACAAGGCTTTGTTTTTTAAGTTCTGCTAAATAAAGCAGGGAATTGGTAATTTTTTCGCAGCTGCTTCTTAAGAAGGTGCTGTTATAATCAATCAATATCACATTTCACTGAATCAGAAACCTCTTCAAACAATTCGGAAGCTTGGAACCAAGCACCATGTTTCCCAAAGAAACACTTCATTTATGCTTCATACTGTGGGAATGGGGATGTTTCAATATTTGAGCGAGCTTTTTCACGATGGTTGGTTCAACAGTTCCCCTGGGAATCTGGAGCAAACAAACAAAAAGGCAAATCTTGTAGGCAATTTTGCACCTTACACATGAATAGAAAGGCAAGAGCAATGAATTAAGCTGTAACGAGCCGTGGCTGCTATTCTGGCCTTGCTTTGGTCTTGTTCGTGCAGCATTATTACGAGTGTCTTGTTTAAGCCTAAAAAATGGATATGTAGGATGTGAATTGCTCTATGTTTCTAGCATTTACGGAGCTTTAGATTATGTGTGTGTGTGTGTGTGTCTACATATATATATATATATATATAGACACCCTCTTCTAGAGAATTGATTATTTTGAACCTTAAAATACAGGGTTAAAAGGAGCTTCCTTGTCACGATGTTTTCCAAGTGCAGTTGAAGTGATTGAAGTTGTCCAGTTAAAGCTCAAATTCTACTGTCTGGAGATCAATAGATGTGCTTATTGTTGGAATTTGTGCTACAAGAAAGCACGCTGTTAGCCATGGTTGCCATCTACAAAATGTTTTCTGAATGTTTTGCCACTTTCCACACTTGCTTTCAAAAAGCCAGGAAGAAGCTCTTGCGGTTTCATCTGAGTGCTGCTTTCGAAAAAGGATTGTTAGTGAGGACAATGACACTCAAGTCGGCATCATCAAGTTGCAGGTTGCATATTGAATGATCGGGGAAAATTCTGTCACCATATGGATTATCAGCGTGTCTATTTATATGATAATGAGAGGTGTGATATGATTTTTCGTTTAACATCTTCATGCAGTTTTCCTTCCAGCGTGGATCTCTACAGGCCCACACACACACACCCCCCACTGGGCCTGTCTTGAACCCTAGACTCATTTGGTTTATAATAATATATAGATGATAACTATCCAGTCAGCCCCAACCTATAATTGTATTTGAACAGAGTTCGGAGCCAAAACTGCTCGGCATGGATTGAGGACGATTCAGTGCAGGGTTTTAAATTGAACTTTGAATGCATCTTTGAAGAAGGCAAGATGTTACTTGTCATGTCATCTTGGTATTTCAATATTGCACTTGGTCTTGTCCAGATACCTCTTACCCAAGCCTGCCCGTCTTCCATAAACCAGTTGAGGAGGTGATATGATGTGGGGGGGGCATATTCAAAGCTTTGTTTATGTTCTTCCACCTCTCTTCCACGAGAAAGAGAAGAGGAGGGGGGGGGCCAAAAATTTCTAAAACAAGACATAGTTATGCACTCTCCTTTCCATTCTTCATGGGGGGCAATTTCAGGGGGACAAGACACACCACCTCCCTTTTTAGATGCATTTGCTCATGGGACCAATGATCTCCCAAGATCCTATCTACCAACACCACCTCATGAACACAGACATAAGCCAAAAGAAAAATATACAAATAAATAGCAGAAAAAAATGCTTGTATCGATCTCCACGTTCCTTGCACTAACTAGAGAGAGCAGGCATTGAATTCTAAACATGAATGGTCCACGGCGCCTCCCAAGACTGTATTGGAATATATGATAATCTCTAATCCTATTTAGGTGAGGAACACAGTTATGAACCTACTTGCCTATGCATATATAAATATATAATTAATTTTTCAACTTCCATATGAATATGTTCCCCACCTTACTTGGTCTCAAGCATCCCCCCTGCCTTCCCTCTCTATCTTCAAAATTAATCTCCTATATCTTTATTAATTTATCTCACCATGTTTTTTCAAAGACAAATCAAATGGGGTAAGAAAGGGAGGCTCAATGTGGGATGATGTTCAATCGATGGCAATGAAGCTCAAAAAAAGAAAAAAAAAGTAAACTAAAAAAATATGGCCCCCTCCTCCCATATGGCTGCAATCATAATCCAAAAGAGAGATATCTTTTTCTTCATGTACTTGTTGTCAAGCGAGTGTTCGCCTTGCCAGGACCCACCGGCTAGCCTAACCGGCGACAAGAAACGATGGGCTGAAAGTTTTAACCTAAGCATAAGCAAAACTGATATGCATCTAGGATTGGACAAGAAACTCAACATAGTCTAAATAACTATGATGGTGAGCAGCATTACGTTTTTCTTTTTTTTTCTTCACTAGTTAGGCAAGAGGAAACAACAATGAAAAGGGATGTGAGACTGGTTAACGATGGAGAATTGTTTGGAATCATAATAACCTAAAAAGCAAAGTGATTTTTATCTTTTGTTAATTTTGAGTTGTCTACACTTTTTGATCCATCTTGTCTTGTTTTCAACTATAGATTAATGTATATCCTCTCCGAGCTACATGATAGACCATGATCAAAATGTTTGTGTATCGACACAAAGCGTAACACATCACCAGCCTTCCAATCTAGGCCCTAAAAAGCGAGCCGACAAACTCATTTTTATTGGCATCACCATGTGATTTGTGGCCATTACCAAGTCACTCCCATTTGGTTGGTTCTTCTTTTATGGCATCAAAGGCAATGAAATTTTAATAACTTTGGCAAAGCACCGATCTATCATGATTTTTCTCAACTTCTTTAATTTACCCGTTTTGGAAATATTCCTTTATAAGGCCTTCTTTGTAGGCCACTGTAGCCATTCAACAAGTTGCTCGCACACTTTATTTTCGTTTTTAATCTATATATTATTTTTTTTATCGTGTTGTAGCATGCTAGCTAGCTAGCTGCACAAACCTAGAGAGAAAACATGATTATAAGATCTAAAGCTTCAATTAACAAGAATTTTCGTATGCTAATCATATCTTAAAAAGCTACGTGAAAGATGTTTGAAGGTACTATATATCACCAGTTCATGCCACCAAGGTCTGGGAACTGAGTCCACCTATATTGCTTTAGATTCTATGTGCCTTGTACGTCTCTCAATTTAAAGCAAGATTTCTATTCAGCTTTTTCAAAAGGTTTTTTTAGATTTAGTACCCTAACATCTAGACAAATAAGTTTCAGCCCAGCTACATTAGTTTATTTATTTTGTATTTTTTTATTAGTGTTTTTAAATGATTTTAATGTAATAATATTAAAAATAAATTTTAAAAAATAAAAAAATTATTATTTTAATATATTTATAGATGAAAAGAACATTAAAAAATAACCAATATTATTATATATATTTCCCATGTAAAGTAACATTAAAAATATAACCCGACGCGACCCCCCTAGTCACCAGTGAGTCAGTGAATAATTACATATTAGCTCATAAACAACAGAGATAAATTATTATATGATAGGGCTCGTGTAGAGACCAAACCGTGTAATTAATTAATTTTTTTTTTTTTGAAAGAAGTGTAATTAATTAATTGGTATAGTAATTAAATCTCAGTATTAATACTAATTACTAGATATTATGAGTACTCAATCGTGTATTGCCATTGGTTTAATTTGTCTACGCGAACCAAGTCAAGTAATATTTTTGGTTCAAATAAATTAAATTGATTAGTGTTGCGATGCGAATTAAATTAATTTTTTTAATATAAATTTTTTTTTTCAGTATTGGTAATGTTTTTTTTTTTTAAATTGTAATCATAAATTCAAAATATCATACCTATTGAATGATATTTTTTAAAATATTAATATAATGACATATTAGATAATATTTTTAAAATATTAAGACGATGACATATTGAATCTCTTTATGTTAACCTATAAAATCTAGACTATGATAACTGTATAAAGAGTAAGTCAAAATAATTATAAATGCTAATTTCTAATCAATTCAATGTTGAAGGATAAAATTAAAAAAAAATTAAGTTAAAAATAGTACAGATAAATCTAGGTTAACCTATTAAACCCGCTCAAGTTAACCCCACAGAAATGAATTGAAAAAAATACGAAATCCAATTCCAACCAACTTAATGTTGAAATATGAAGTAAGAAAAATCAATTAAAAAAAGAAAAAATAATAATAACTCAAGTCAACTTGGGCTAATCTGTTAGACCTGATACCTGGGTCATGAGACTATGACAACATTATAAAAGGTAAATCAAAATAATTATGAAGGCCAATTTCTAATCAACCCAATGTTGAAGGATTAAATCAAAAAAAAATTAAAAAGCACAAAAAAACTCGGGTTAACCTATCCACTTGGGATAACCATATAAAATAAATCAAAAACAAATTATGAAGCCCAATCTCAACCAACTTAATATTAAATGATGAAATAAAAAAGAAAATCAATTAAAAAAAGGAAAAAAAATAACTCAAGTCAACATGGGCTAATCTATTAAATCCGCTACTTAGGTCATGAGACTAGGATATCTTTATAAAAAGAGAATAAAAAAATATGAAACTTCATTTCCAACAAATCCAATATCGAAGCTTGAACTCAAGAAAAACAAATTAAATTCATGAAACCAAGATAACTTCACAAAAAGTAAATTAAAAAAAAATTACGAAACTCAATTTCTAAACAAATCTAATATTGAAGGATGAAAATAAAAAAGAAAAAAAACTAAAAAAAGAAGAAGAACATTGAGCTGTGGAGGGTGAAATTAAAAAAACAATATTCAATTTAGAAATGGACCAAAAAATTGTACCAAGTCAACCCGGATTAACATTCAAATCTACGATCTAGGTCATGAGATTGGAACAACGCCATAGAAAACAAATAAAAAAAATTAGAAATCCCAATTAAACATATTAAATTAAAAAGGACCAAAAAATGAACAAGGTCATCTTGAATCAACCTCCTAAAACCAAAACTCGATTCATGAAATTAGAATAACCCATAGAAAGAAAGAAAAAAAATGAAACTCAATTTCCAACCAACTAGATATTGAAGGATAAAATAAAAAAAATCAATTAGAAAAAATGACCCAAAAAAATGACTTGAGCCAACCTGAATTAATCTATTATATCAGCGACTTGGTTCATGAGATCAAGATAAATGTATAAAAAACAAATCAAAAATAATTATAAATACTCAATTCCAACAGATTTAATGTTGAAAGTTGAAATCAAGAAGAAGAAAAATCTAAATCTGTGAGACCAATATATAATCCAACAAAATAAAAATTGAAAAAACAAATATGAAGGATGATTCCTAAAATAATCTATTTAAAGAATGAAATAAAAAAAACTAAATATATAAAAAAAGATTTAGTTGTTGAAGAGCGAAAATAAAAAGAAAAAACTAAACTAAAAAAGCAAAAAAAAAAAACATAAACACTATTATAATAAATAGAGTTTTGTGGGTCGGAGAAAAATTTTTTAATGAAAAAAAAAATCTAGGCATTACTAATATTTTTCTTGTAGAACAAAAAAATAAATTGTGTGGAATTGATCCGATGTAACCCAGTCATCTTTGCGAGTCTAAAGGCAACCTGTATGACTAGTAAGAACAAATTACGAGTCAAAATAAATATTTAATATGAGATTTTTTTTTATAAACATTGAAACAATAACATATTGGATTGATTTGAGTCAATTCGGGTTAACATTCCAATCTGTATATCAAGTCATGAGATCATGGTAGCCTAATAAAAAGTAAATCAAAACAAATTATGAAGCTTGATTTTCAATAAACTCAACGTTGAAGGATGAAACTGAAAAAAATCAATTAAAAAAAGACCCAAAAAATAAAGCAAGTCAACTTGGGTTAACCTACTAAACCCGTGACCTTGGTCGTGAGACCAAGATAACCTGATAGAAAGCAAATTGAAAAAAATTATGAAACTCAACTCTCGATTAACCTAGTGTTGAAATATGAAATAAAAATAAAAATTGATTAAAAAAGAACACAAAAAAAACAACTCAATTCAACTAAATTAGGGATAATCTTATAGAAAACAAACTGAAACAAATCATGAAGTCTAATTCTCAATCAATCTGAATTGAGAAGGGATATAGTAAAAATATGTTTTCCTTTAGTTTTTTGTTAACTAGCCATTTGACTCATGCTCTACCGCGTGTTGGATAATTGTTTTCTCAATGAAAAAAAATTAATATGAAATCGTTTGCAATGAATTGTTTTACACAAAGAAAAACTTATAATCACAAATAGAAAATCCTATACATGCTTTTAATTAAATAAATCAAGAATTATATATGACAACAAATATAAAAAAAAGTCATGAACAATAACTAAATACTAAATTAAAAAATTAAGAGATAGATATGTGTAAAGATATATGATCTCGCAACAAGGGCAATGGACCCAGTTATGTTGAATAATGATGTTTCTTGAAATCAATTTCTTATTGAATCGGATAATCATTAAAAAAAACACGCAAAATCAAGCATGATGGGAAAAAAAAATTGAACACAAGAAAAAATGTCAAGTAATTGTCAATTATTTTTTAGCAAAAAAATAAGTCACGAATTCATAATCTGACACATACAAGAAGAATTTGTTTTTATAAAAGTATTGAAATGAAATCATATTATGTCAACTTGGGTAAACACGAGTTAATCAGCTAAATTTGCGATCTAGGTTATCAGACCATCATAACCTCATAAAAACCAAACCGAAACAAATTATAATGTTCAATTCTCAATCAACTTAATATTGCAAGACGAGATTAGAAATAAAAATATTCAATTTAGATAAGGATAAAAAAAAACTTGTGTTAACCTAGGTTAATCTGTTAAACTTGCGATTCAGATGATGCTCCCTATTATATTAAACAACTATTTATTTCTGAAATTATTTTTATTTAATTATACATCAACCAGTTGTATATGAATGTTTTTATATCATACGACAAATGTTTTTTTTTTAAAATAAACAAGGGTGGCGCGTTGGATTGAAATAAAAAATAGCACTAATTTTTTAAAAGATTGGCTAAAAAAAGAGTTATTTTTTTCAAGTCACACAAAAAAAACATTAAAAAAATAATGCATTTTTTTTAAGTTTAAGGGGTTTAAATAAAAAATGAAATGAAAAGAAAAAAAAAAAAGGTCAAGCATGTGAGCCTATTGACACGCTAAGCCCAATAAAAAGGCCTTGCCTGTGAGCCAAACCCTTTTTTTTTTACAATATTAGAGGGTGGATGATATCTCGTCTGCCTTTAATTTAAAATATAATAATGCATACAACTCTGTTGGCTAGTTTTCAATGATCTTTAGGTTTTTTATTTTTCTAAAATTCATTTTTCATCTCATTGTTTACCTTAATAAACTCGTCTATGACCTTAAACAACTCAAAAATCCATCTAAAAACTCAAAATCAATCTAAAACCAAAAACATCATTGAGCTCATATGTACCATCTTAGGCAAGGTTAGGGGCGAAGAGCACCTATGCTAAACTTCATCCATCAAATGTAACCAATTGACACCAAAATTAACTTTTTTTGTTGTCGAAATCAATTTCAACTAAGATTTTTTCTTGCTACCATTGGAATCTGGCTACTTTCTCTATCATCTCTCAAACCAAGGACTAAAAAATAAAGAAAATGAAGTTTTTAACTAAAATTGAATTTTAAAAATAGCAAGTGATTGAAAGTTTATGATTAGAAAAGTAGGATGACCAAATTAAACTTTTTGACCCAATTTTAAAACTACCATCTATTTTCTCTGCTTTTTTCACTTTGGTCTTCTTTTTTTTTCAATCATACCCTTCCTCATCAAATATGAAGCAACTAACCTTTAATTTGGCCGTAAAAGGATGAAATTGCCCTAAAAAAAGCTTGATGACCAAAATTAAAAAAAAAGAAATAAAAGAGAAAATTTTGCAAAGTGTGTCTTGGTCTACACTGCAAAAGTCTGTAGAGTTTTTGCCACACCTTTTAATGTTTTCTATAATTAAAAAATTATATTCAATTAAACAAAGAAAAAAATTAAGAAAGTCAACTCGGGTGCACTTTCCAAACTCGCGATCTGGGTCATGAGATTGAGATAACACCATAGGAAAAAAGAAAAAAAAACTATGAAACTCAATTCCCAACCAACCCAATGTTGAGAGGTAAAATCAGAAAAGAAATCAATTAGAAAAAAGCGGCCCGATACAAAATGACTTCGAGTTAACCTTTTAAACCCGCGATTTAGGATATGAGATCGAGAAAACCCTATAGAAAGCAAATAAAAAAAAGTTACGAAGCTCAATTTCCAACCAGCCCAATATTGAATGATGAATTTTAGAAAAAAATCAATTAGAAAAAACAACCAAAGAAAATTACTCGAGTCAACCTGGGTTAACTAGTTAAACCCGCGACCCAAGTCGCGAGATTAGAATAAATTCACAATAAAGCAAATCAAAAACAATTTATGAAGCCTTATTTCTAGCTGATTTAATGTTAAAGGTTAAAATCGAGAAAAATAAATAAATTCATTAGACCAATATATAACCCAACAGAAAAAAAAAAAAAAAAAAAAAAAAGACGAAGCACAATTCTCAAAACAACTTAATATTGAAAGATGAAATGAAAGATAAAACTAAATAAAAAAGAAGAGGATTGAGTTGTTTAATAATGAGTTTGAAAAAAAAAAACACAAAACACAATTCTAATTAATAGTGTTTTATGTGTGTGATTACAATGATTTAGGCATACTGGCTACAATAATTTAGCCACACCTTTTAGCGTTTTGTTAGTGATATCGAGATAAATTCATAGAAAGCAAATAAAAAAAATTATGAAACCCCACTTCCAGCCAATCTATTGTTGAAGGTTGAAAATGAGAAAAGAAACTAAATATATAAGACTGATTTATAACCCAATAGAAAGAAAATTGAAAATAATTATGAAGCATAATTCCCAAAACAACTTAACAATGAAGGATGAAAATAAATAAAAAAACAAAAAAAACTAAACAAAAAAAGAAAAATAAAACACAAAAAACAAATAGTATTTTATGGATGTAACTACAGTAATTTAATCACACCCTTTAATGTTTTGTTAATTTCAATTCATTGATGAAACAATCAATTTGGGGAACAATAATTGTTGTAAGTTGCAAATGTAAATACATAATTAAGTGACATGTAAAAATGATTGTGGTATGTAAATTGATGGATCAGTATTTTTCATATATATTTTTTACCTGGATCCTCGTTGAGAAGAACCAAGGGCCAGATGGATGGTCAAAACAGACCTTGGGCATAACTAAGCATTGAGCCCAAATATGCAGGGGTCTGGAAAGGCTACCAAACCCAGTGTTCTAGGCTCGGCCAAACGCTAAGTCCAATCATACATGAGTCTGGAAAGGCTATCAGACTTGGCATCATTAGACTCAACCAAGTGTCGAGCCCAATCATACATAAGTCTAGCAAGGGTACCAAACCCAGCATTCTTGGGCTCGGCCAAACACTAAACTCAATCATATATGGGTCTAGAAAGGTTACCAGACCCAGGATCATTGGGTATCTATCGCCAAACATTGTTTTTCTTCTGATAAAATTAGAGATACTTTTCCTCACTAAAAATACAAGGGAGATATTACACTTTAGCCCCTTTCTCTCCTTAAAGCGACAAGACTCATGAGTTATAGATATACAATAAATCCTTTAAACACTAGGTTCTTAATCTTCATTCTCTACTGCATATTTATTTTCAGAGACTCTCTAAAATATCATAGTTTTTTCTCTCAAAAAGATATTTACTTGAGCATCGGAGAGTCTCTAAATTCACCAAATGAAAAAAGCAAAAAAAATATATAAATTTCGATAAGAAGTAAATTCAAAAGGCCAAAGTTAACGACAACATTTTTATCGTTGCACAAATAAATTCATAAACAATGACATATATATATATATATATATATATATATATATATATATATATATATATATATATATATATATAAATTATTACTTACTATAATGGGGTTTTGCTAGTTTCTTGTTGAAGGGTGAAAAAATTGATAGTGATTGTCGTTATTTTCATAGCAATATATGGTGTGTACTATACATGGGCAGGGGCGGAGCCACAATGGGGCATAAGGGGCAACTGACCCCTTAACTTTTTAAAAGCATGTTTATGTGCAGAAATATAAATTAGGAGTTGGAAAGTCCCATGACTAGGAGTTACAAAAAAATATAGGAAATAAAAAGGAGAAAAAGAATACTCTGTGTCTTCACGTCCAAATAAAGCAAATGCATGTTTCGTGGAAAATCATCTATTTTTGGATTTTCTTAAATGCATTATATTAAAATCACTACAAAAAAAATTTTTCGACAACCTTTTTTTTTTATGGTTTAGGATATTTTGAGAAAAATATTTTCGATGAGATTGATAATAAAATTATTATGAAGCGATTTTAAAATATAAAAACTCAAAGAGAATAATTATAATGTAAATTTTTTTATTTTAAAAGTATTCTTAAATTAATTTTATTTGATATGGGTTAGTATATATGTTTCAAATTAATTTTTTATATATATAACGCATGTCTACATAATAAATAATATCAAATATTTATTAATAACTTGTCTTTTTATTTAAAAAATTCTGGCTTCGTCAATGTACATGGGCATGTGTAGTTTTTGTTTTCGTCTTATGTATCCAAAGGACTACTCTTTTTTGGTGATTGTGAGTAAGCCACTTTGATTAGCTTTGCACTGCCAATTATATTATGATGATCTCAATGTTGGCAAAGCGCATTAAAATTTGTGAGTTAGAAGGGAAATGT
The DNA here is from genome assembly GCA_007827005.2 of Populus simonii. NCBI lineage: Eukaryota > Viridiplantae > Streptophyta > Magnoliopsida > Malpighiales > Salicaceae > Populus > Populus simonii. The sequence goes on from CM017474.2 coordinate 16,445,222, forward strand.
TTTGCACTTGTTGGAAATTAAACAGGCTAAGTATTTGGATTTTCTAAGATTATGCGTAGGCTTTTATATATATATATATATATATATATATATATATATATATATAGGAGGATTAAAACCTCTCGCCATAATTTAATAAAGATTTTAACTAACTAGTTAAACAATAATTTTAATTAACTAGTCTAACATAAGTCTTTTTTTATTAATAATTTCTACATACTTTAGAACTTTATCTAACTATCCTTCTCTTAAACTCATGTTTTTAACACTTAATTTAACAATAAGAAACTCTCTTCTAAATAAGGTCTTTTTGAGTACAAACACCAGGTAATCTCCTGAGCTTCATAAATAATTTCAATTTGAGAGGCTAGATAAATATATTAGCAACTTAATTTTTATTTTTGCAAATGATGATTTTAATGGTCTCATCCTTTATGAGAACTCTTAAAAATAAATTAACATTAATATGCTTGTTTTACTATATAGAACTTGATTTTTAGAGAGTTTAATTATTGAGTTATTGTCACAAAAAAATACAATGGACCCTTGTCTCTTGAAATTAAGTTATTCAAGAAATTTCTTCAACCATATCACTTGACATGCACATGAAGTCATAGCCACAAATTCAACTTTCTTGGTTGATAAAACGATAATTGATTGCTTATTTAAAGACCATGAAATAGATCTTGAACCAAGCTTAAAAGCATAGCTTGAAGTGTTTTTCTATCATCTTGATATCCTGTATAATTGTTATTAGTAAAGTCAATCAAATCTATCTTTTTCTTTTTTTGTTTAGAACAATCCATTTTTTATAGTATCTTTCAAGTATTCTTTTAGCAGTTAGAAGATGAAATTTTGTTCGATTTTCCATGTATCTAGCCTTATTGATGTCAAATACATCAAACTCCCTATAATTTGCTTGTAAAGTGTGTCATCAACCTTCTTTCCTTTATGATCCTTATTTAGTTCCAAATCAAACTCAGTTGGTGTACTCACTAAATTGCAATTCTTCATTCAAAACTTCTCTACAATTTCTTGAACATAATTCTTTTGAGAAATAAGTATTCTGACATTCGATTGAATCACTTTAAAGCCAAGAAAGTAATGTAACTTTCCAAGATCATACATATTAAACTCAGTCATTATGGACCTTTTAAATTTCTCAAACATGGTCTTATCATTACAAATATAGATCAAATCATCTACATATAAGCATACAAAAAGCATCTCTCCTTCTTCTTTAATTTTGATTAAAAAAAAAAAGTATATGCTCATGTAGACATCTTTTAAATCCTTCATTCGGAAAATAAGCATTTATACGACTATATCAAGCTATTAGAGCTTGCTTTAGCCTATAAAAAAGTATTTCAACTTATATATCTTATACTCGTTATCAAATTTTACATAACCAGGAGGTTAATCAACAAATACCTGTTGTTGAAGGTCTTTAAGTAGAAAAGTTGACTTTACATCTAACTAGAAGATAAACCATGAATTTTGAGTTGTCAAAGCAATAATTAATCTTATTGTAGCATGCCTTGCAACCGGAGCAAAAACTTCTTTATAATTGACATTATAATCTTACTTGTAATCTTTAGCTACCGATTGAGCTTTATATTTATCAATTTCACCATTATCCTTTAATTTTTGCTTATACACCCATTTAAACCGATAGTCCTTTTTCCTTCTAGAAACTTTGTTATCTCTCATATGTTAATTTTCTCAATGGCATCAATTTCATCATCCATAGCATTTTTACCATTTTTCCTTTAACAACATCTTTAAAAGTCATAGGATCATAATCTAATAATATAGCAAAATAAGTAAAAGGATCATCAGATTGATCAATTTTAGTTATCTCATAATCACTCATCCATAGAGGCCTTATCTAATACATTGTGATCTTTGAATATTATGTAATATCCCACATCGGCGAGTGAGGGAGTGGTAGCCGGCCTTATTAAAAGTGCTGGTTGCCAATTTGTCATACGCGTTTTGGGGCGTCAAGCTCAAAAGTGGGCTCGCGTCACCAGGAACAAAACCGTGAGGGCGGTGAGGCCCAAAGCGAACAATATATGGCAGGTTGGGTCGAGCTGTTACATTTGGTATCAGAGCCGACCTCACTGGCTTTCCGATTGTGCCGACGGGGTCGTCGGGCTCCTTAAGGGGGTGGATTGTAATATCCCACATCGGTGGGTGTGGGAGTGGTAGCTGGCCTTATTAAGAGTGCTGGTTGCCAACTTGTCATATGCGTTTTGGAGCGTCAGGCTCAGAAGTGGGCTCGCGTCACCAAAAACAAAACCGTGAGGGCGGTAAGACCCAAAACGGACAATATATGGCAGGTTGGGTCGGGCTGTTACAATTAGGTGTACTATGATCATCTACTAGTTGTGAAGCTTTCTTTATAGGATTTTCCCTTCTTTCATTATTCTCACCATTTAAATCCATAAGAATATTATATCTAACACCATCATTACTCCATGTCCAAAATTAAGCTTCATTAAAAATAACATAACGACTGATAATAATTTTCTTGGTGCATAAGAATTATATAGTTTATAAGCTTTTGAATAATTACTAATACCAATAAAAATGAATTTTTCTCCCATATGATCAAGTTTTTTCCTCTTTTGCTTCAGAATGTGGGCATAAACAGTGCATCTAAAAATTATGAGATGATCAATTGTCGATCTTTATCCACTCTAAGCTTCATATGATGTCTTATCTTGAACAAAAAGTGTAGGGATTCTATTCAAAATATGAATGCTCCTGTAACACCATACCTCACTAGCAAGATATTGTCCGCTTTGGGCCTCCCAGTCCACTCATATCCAGGGCTTCCACCCAGGTCCCCCTCACGGGTTTGTTCTTGGCAGCCACACATGGCCCCAAATGCGTCTTACTAGTCAAGGTGAGCATGCACTTATAAGGCCCTGGCTCTGGACGCTCGCTTCCGATGTGGGATATCACAATCCCCCCACCTTAAGACGAGCCGTCCTTGACTCTGATACCAAATGTAACACCCCACGTCACTAGCAAGATATTGTCCACTTTGGGCCTCCCAGTCCACCCATGTCCAGGGCTTCCACCCAGGTCCCCCTCACGGGTTTGTTCTTGACAGCCACGCATGGCCCCAAAACGCGTCTTACTAGTCAAGGTGAGCATGCACTTATAAGGCCCTGGCTCTGGACGCTCGCTTTCGATGTGGGATATCACAGCTCCAATTTACTATTTCAAGCTAAAAATTCTTTAATATGTCACTCCTTGTCAAAAGATTTTTCACCATATCCCTAATAGTACAATTCTTTCTTTTGTAAACTCTATTTTTTTTAGGCATATAAGTTGCAGTGAGTTTCCTTTTTGTTCCATAGGTGTCACAAAGACTAAAAATTCATAAAAGTTATACTCTCTACCACGATGCGTTCAAAGAATTTTTATTGGTTGGTTAGCTTCATTCTCAATAAGTGCTTTATACCTTTTATAGGTTTTAAACGCTTTGAATTTTCTTGCAAAAAATGAACTCAGATTTTTCAATAATCATCAATAAAGGTGATTATGTATATTTTACCTCCATTAAAAAATAGAATTATTAGCCTGTAAATATCAGAACAAATAAGCTCCAATAACTTCTCACTCTCCATGATTTTCCTCATGGAAATTGATTTATGTATTATTTGCTAACAACATATTCTTTACAAATTTGAGGAGTTATAATTCGAGGAAGACCCATCACCATATTCTTTTGATGTAGAATTTTTAATCCACCAAAATTAAGATGTTCATAATGAAAAAGCCATAATCATGTTTCTTTTTTTAATCTCATAGAAAAACATGAATGCCTACTATTTTGAAGACACAAAGGAAACAATTAATTCATCATCATGTTAACTTTAGCAATTAAGCTCAAATTGTCAACTTCAATTCTACATACTTCATTTATTACATAAATCCTTTTCCTTTTTCTTGAAGTTGATCAATGCTAAGTAAATTTGTTTTTAATTCTAGAATAAAGAAAACATCGAATATAGTATGGACAATATTCTTCTTGGTTTTGAGTGCTACCGTTCCTTTTTCCACAACAAAAACTTTAGATTCATTACCAAACTTCATAAAATCTTGATAAGATTCATCTAAGTAAAAAAAGACTGACTTACCTCAACTTATATGATAGCTACTCCTAGTGTCTAAGTACCATAAGTTTTGGTGATTTCTCTCATTCATATGACAAGCCATCAATAATGACATTTCATCTCTCTTTTATATAAAATTAGATTTTCTACCATTACTCATATTCAAATTAGTTTCATAATCAAACTTATAATGTCCATACATGTGATAGCTGAAGCATTCAACTTTTGATTTGTCCACTAGCTTTAACTTGTAAAAAGTTAAATGATTGTTTTCATATCATTTTCCTCTTCTTTGAGAATTAGAAGACTCATTATCTATAAGTTTTTTTATAAAATCTATTATTATTATTATTATTATTATTATTATTATTATTTCCTATGCTCCCTCCTCTTCCTTGACCACCTCTTTGTGAGGTAGAAAAATGATTATTACACGAAACTCATAAAACTTGCTCTTTCTTCTCTTGTTAATTCAAATTTTACTCGTGAGTTAGTAAGGAACTTTGCAATTCATCATTAGAGAATTCATCAATATCCTTAGATTCCTCTATTGAACATACAATGAAATTGAACTTTGGTGTCAACAATCGAAGAGTTTTTTCAATGATGGTGATATCCTTGTTTTATAGCCATGGATTTGCATCTTGTTAATGGTTGCCAGTGTTTGTGAAGAATAGAATGTGACCAACTCTCCCATATTCATCCTAAGAAATTCAAATTTTGTTCGAAGTGTTTGAAGTTGCTGCTTTTTTGCTCTAGCTATTCCCTGGTACTTGTTTTTCATTGATTCCAAATATCCTTGGAGGTATTTGTTAGGGAATAATATAAATCATATCTTGAAACCTCACCTAAAAGTTTAAGCTTTTGGGTTGAGATGGTTCTTTGACATGGTATCAAAGTCTTGATGATCAAGTGGTCATGAGTTCGAATCTCACCATCACCATTTATTTGATAAAAATCAAGCAAGGTAATGTGGATCTATGCAAGTTTCAAGCTCAAAAGGCTTTCACTTGAGGGGATGTGTTAGAGAATAATATAAATCATATCTTGGAACTTCACCTAAAAGTTTAAGCTTTTGGGTTCAGATAGTTATTTAACAATATTCTTTTCTAAAATGCTTTCCAAGATTGATTGGTCAATTGATTGGAAAAAATATTTTTTTACCTTGAAATCTTTCAATTTTTGTCCTTCTATCTTTTTTTTTTTTTTGCACAGCATTTATTGTTAATCCAAATGATAGTTCAATTATTCTTTAAGAAACAATTTTTCAATACTCCTTGGACCTTAAAACATTATCCACTAACATGCTCTAATTACCATAATATCCATCAAAACATGGAATTGCATGTTGAACAAAGTTAATGGAGCCATGATTTAATTTATTTATTTTTAATGATTTTGAAATTATTGCCAAAAAAACTATTTGAGGTTCTTTTCTTATGTTATTGGAAGCTAACTTGTTGTCTTGCTTGTTGAGATTTTATTGTTGCAAAAGAACTCTTTTCCTGCTGCTACCAAGAGTTTATCTTGCTTTATTGATCTCTTAATCATCTAAACTTGGATACTAAATGTTACAAACTAAACAAACAAGTATTTGAAGCTTCAAAGATTTTATTGATTAATTCAAAACTCTTAAAATTCTAGATACATGGGCTTTTATATTATAGATAGATTAATTAAAACCTCCAACGATCATCATCTAAACAATATTCTAATTAACTAGTTCAATAAAAATTTTGTTAGAATTCTTTTTAATTCTTACATAAACTAGAATTTTATCTAAGAAAAACCCAACACAAGATAAGAATCCAAGTCATTTGCTTTTAATTACAGTGCAAATTGTTGCCTCAAAATTATGATTTGTACACAGTAATATACTCTTCTTCTTCTTCTTTTTCTTTTAGTTTAACGTGGATGTCCGGGCCAGCTTGCGTGCACCTCGACTAATCCAACGGGTCTTGAAGTTAACGACCATGTAAGCCTCCAGTGGCTATCATATGAGCAACCACGAACCTGAGACCATAGAAGGAGCAAACCTCTTAGTCCCAAGCTCTTACTACTGAGTCACCACCTAGATGGTTTCTTCTTCTTCTTTTTTTAATTGAGAGAGAGAGAGAGAAAGATTTATGGACTGTCACTACAATTATTCCTCCACTTCCAATATCAAAAAAAAAAAAAAAGCATTTGTCCTCGATTAATCATGTCTTTAATGATATTCAATTTTTTACACTCCACTAATTTAACCAAACCAAGTATCAGAAGAGATTTAATGGCTCATAATCCGAAATTAGTGAGAATCGAACAATGGTTCCTGGAGAGAGCACTTTACGACTAGATCATAACCAATGGCTGTGACACATATATTTGAAAGACCAGTCATGGGTTCCCTTGTATATTTATCCATAAACAAAAACACTATAACGGTGTTTTCAAATCAAAAAATTGAAAAGCTTGAAAAGACAATTCACACAAAAGATGTAAAGAGAACCAGAATACTTTCTTTCATAAGAGCACATGATTCTAAGATTAACAAGGGCCATTCCCTAGTTGCCTTTTTCTTTTTCGTTAAAAGTGCAAGTTTCAAGTCAGTAAATCATTGCTCTCTGGACTGCAATTCTAACTGATATCCATGGTGTCCTAGACTATAGTGCTTTGCATGAGAAGCTAGGCGACATAATTGTGACCCACGCCAATAGGGCCATCAATCTTCAAGGTCAAAATGTTATGTAGTGGATCATGATCCATCGCTGCATACATGGACTGTATATGGGACATAAGTATTGCCCTGAAACATTCTATTTATGAGAAGGGTCACTTTCTACCATTTATGAAATATGCCACATTTTTCATGCTTCAACAACTTTGGTGTTTCGTGAGTCTTGAAATCTCATGATTTTGTTGCATGAATATTACACTTTATCACATGAGGAAGATAAGAAAAAGATTCCATGGCCAGTAACAATGAAGCAAGCAGGTTACGGTTTGCTAAACTCAAAAGAAAAGTCTCAAAGGGTCTTGAGTCCATTATGACATGAATTGGGAGCAGAGCTCTTTTGCCAGCTTCCTGATGGCAGTGATTAAAGCAAGACTACCGTGTCAGACCATAATTTGATCGCACCATTTGAATCAAGAGATTTCAAAAAATAAAAAATAAAAAAATCGAACACAATCTCCGAAGCCCTTTCGAGTTTCGAAGCGTCAAAAAGCAAGCTACCTTTTTATGCTTTTTACCTCGACTGTTCTACCATATGATATGATCATGAATTCCACGCTAAAACAGCAAACCCCAAAGCATTGGGGTAAATTCTGGAGTACTCGGTGTTTAATATAGGTTTTTTTTGTGTTTGTTTCAATTAAAAGAATGTAACAATTTAAAATTAAAGTTTTAGATTAAATAGTTTGAATTTTGAATTTAATATTAAATTTACTCAAGTAATTCTAAATTTATATAATAGAATTATACGAGTATCAATATAATTAAATCTACTTTATACAATTAGTAGTTTAACTGAAAAAATAATCAAATAATTAAAATAACTTGAATGTAAAGTAAACTTAATAACTTAGAAAATAAATATTTATATTTATCGAGTGATTTATATTCTAATTACATCTAAAAATTTAAACTCCTGGATAATAAAACATCTTTTTGGTACTTTTTGGTTCTCTTTCTTTGTGATCTTATCTGCATAGTTCTTGTTGTATCTCTTAATTGTTTTTTCTCTTGAATTTTATCAACCCGCCTTTATCTTTTGGATCTGACATCAGTCCAACATTCTTTGGAACTCAATGGTAAGTGTCTTAAGGATTTCTTTTCTGGATAATTTCCTTCTTGCCTCAACTCTTCCTTCGACCTCTATTGATTCTTATTGGTTTTCATTTTAGAATGAACCAATGTGATTGTCCTTCCAAAGCACATCCTGAAAAAGGAGACTATGCCTCTTTGCAAGTCTCTTTTAATATCTATACCTCAAGACGTCAATTGTTTTTTCATGTTTGAACTACAATCATTATACATGGTTTTCACAATGAGTTACATGTTTTTGAATAGCACCTCTACCTCTGGTAACTATGCGACCATATTCCTTGCTAGGGTTCTTTCCAGATAAATCATGTCATCCATGTTTAACCTTTGCATTAGTATTGGTCGTCTTCCTTGCATCAGTCTAGATCTTAAAAAGTTACTCAAGTCTGTCAACTCTATAATTTGCATTTGTTCCTCATTAAGGCTTATTACTTCTTTCACTACTTTGTATGTAACAAATCTCTTAAAGTTTGCACATTTGTCAGTAGTATGGCTTATAGTCATATGCCATCTGCACAATCCTTCAATGTCTTATGATTTGTGCGTTATCACGAATCTAAGCATTTGATATGCTATTAAGACATCAAACAACTCACTTGTTGCAATTGTCACAAAGGTGACACCTTAGGACAATAAATTATCATTAGCAATGGTTGTCATATTAATTGAAAACATATTAACTAATGGAAAAGGGTTTTCATCAATTCTTATTGTTTCATTTTTTTCAAGGAATCTAACATACTTTGACTCTATCAAATCCTGAATTACATTTCTAAATATTACACAATTCGTTATGGAATGGCTAATCACCTTATGCCACTTACAATAATTTTTCATTTTCAAATCTTTATGAGTCATCTATTTATGTTTCCCTTTAATTTTAATATGTTTGTTTGCTAACAATCAATAAAAAATAGGATTAGCTTGATTTATGTCAAATGAATAATGTCTTTCTTCATTTGATCTTAAATTTGTTAATGCATCATAAACTATTGGCTCACCATTTTTGAATTCTGCAACATCTACATCTAATGTTTCTTGTGATATGTTTTATAAATTGGGGCATTTTTTTTCTTACTCCTTTTAACAAGTTCTCTCCATCCTTTTGAATTTCTTTCTGAAACCCCATTTCAAACCTTGTTGTGCAATTATTACAAAAAAATTTTAGGAATTCTAGACCACCGCTTTCCTCTAGGTTGCATAAATCTATCTAAATATTGTTTCACAGTCTCTCTAGGATATTGTTTCAATTTTACTAAGTCTGCAAACACAAACTCTAGTTTTGTTCTAGAAAAGAGTGCCTAAAATATGGTTTACATGTCATTCCTACTCTGGACAGAGTTTGGTTGTAAATGTATATACCATGTGAATGCACTTCCCGTTAATGAATTTGGAAACAACCTTGACCTTAGAAATTTAGAATCAATAGCTTCTATATATTGGTAGATAAATCTAGCTATGTGTTCCAGAACAAATATTATCCCTTGACCATTGAACAGTATAAAGTTTGGGAATTTAAAATTAGGAGGATAAGGATACATTCTATCTATGTAGTTTGGATAGGGTCTCTTATAGGTTAATCTATGAATTTGTTGAACCCTTGAACCATAAGCATGTTCAACTACCCCTAAAATATATTCTGGATCAATCCTATCTAATTGGGTATTAAATTCTAGATTGTCTGGTATCGTTTTTCACCAATGTTTCTTGGCGAGATATCCTTATAATTTATAATCCTTGCTTTTGAATTACTTTCAGCTTCTTCTATAACTATAAGTTTTGCTAAATTTGTTCTAGGTTCTGGTGAGAAGCAGCTCTTTGAATTGAAATGTTTTGGCCAAATTGGTTATCTACCAATTGGCTTAGGATCTGTTTTCTTAAAGTTTGGTTCCTTAACTTTCTTCTCATCTATGTGGTTTTTAACTTCAACTGCCACATGTTCATATATCTTATTAATTGTTTACATCATCACATGGTTAAAGTAAGATATTATTTCATCATTTCCACTTTTTATTTTGGTGTCTATCTTAAGATTAACATCTTCCAATGTTTTAACGACTTCTTGGCAAGAAACTTTATTGAAGTTATCTAGTTTTTCAAAACTTCCTATTAAATATCTTTCATAAGTTTGCATTTCTTTAACAATGGACTCTAGCATAGCATAAGTTAATTTAACATTCATCGCTGCAATCCCATTGTAATAACTATCATAAAATTTTATTTTTGACTGATGTTTTTTCTCCATTTGTTCAGCAACGCGTCAATATTTTTCATCAATGATTCTATTAGTTTCTTCAAATTTTCGCTCAAGACATGCATATCTCTCTTTTGATGGCATATATAGGTCTCTCTCTTCTTCCTTTTATAACTCTATTTCCTAAAAAATTGATACTTTATGTTCTGTTCCAATAGAAACGTCAACTAACTCATCTTTCTCTTCTAAACTTCCTAGTAATTTTGATTTCTTTAGTGCCATAATTCTAAAGAATTAATTTGACACCCCTACTATGGTTATCAATTGTTTGATGTAGGTTCTTTTATATCTACCTCAATTAAGAGTACTTTGCAACTTAAGATTGAAGTTTTGAGTTAATTGGTTTGAACTTTGGATTTAGCCTTAAATTTACTCAAATAATTCCAAATTTATATCATAGAGTTACACGAGTATCAATATGATTAAACCTACTTCATATAAACAGTAATTCAACCAAAGAAGTAATCAAATAATTAAAACAACTTGAATGTAAAGTAAACTTAATAACTTAGGAAAATAATACGTACATTAATGGAGTGATTCATACTCTGATTACATCTAGGAATTGGAATTCCTGGATAATGAAACATCCTTTTAGTATTATTTTTTTTATGAAATTGAAACTGCAAGCTTACTGATTACAAAAGAATTTCACTATCACCTCCAAAGTTATCACCTACAGATTATCACCTACGAATTATCACCTATTGGTTTCAGGTTTGAAAGGTTCTGAGAACTTGATAAAATTGCAATGCAGTGATTTAAGTTTGAGTTGTTGTTAATTATTGTTGTTAATCTTCGTTACAATCCGTCTTATATATATAGTCAGTTTTACATTAACTGTTTGTCAACTACTGATAACCTCTTATCTTCCAAGGCACTTTCCATGATCTCACGTTCACAAGAGTTATTGTTGTCTTTTAATTACATGGCTTGTTACATCTACTTGTAGAGTTAATCTTGTATGCATATTCCTTCTTATATATCATACAAAATTTATTTATTTCTATATATTTTTATAGTATAACAGCGGGCACGACCAAATCTCCCAATATTACGTATACTTGATAAAGTTGCATGTGCTAACGTATCAATTCCTATTCACATTGATTCAAATCATTACTGGCCAATTAATTCCAATCTCTGCCCACGTACAATACTTAAATTAATCATAGTAACTAACACACAAAATGTCACAATTAAGGGCAGGATCCTGCCTAAACGATCCCGTGATGATGCCTTTATGGATCTGATGAAAATGTCTCCATGTTGGTACTGTGACTGACATTATCTAAGGTAACATGATTTTAGGGACCACATAATTGGTCTCTTAATTAAGTCAAAATTAATTTACGTTTATCAGCCAAAAACAGATAAAAGGGTTAGTTTGAGAAATTTTCTATGTGCTGTGTGCTTGCTGGAATTTGGGTACTATAAATATATATTTTCCAAGCTCGTGACTCAAGATCTCCTCCAAACATTTCAGTACCCTACACGTTGTGATGCTATGATTGATCAAATCTTGAACAAAATGTGGAGGAGACTCTACTTTTGTTCAACTTGTATATATTTCACGTGCCTGCATTTGTGCAATCTGAGTTACTTGGTGGATATTTGAGTCTTTACAATACTATATTAATTCTCAGTGCCAATAATATATTCTACGTTACCCCAGAAGCTAGTAGTTTCAGCGTCCAAGGTTGTTCCATATATATATATATATATATATATATATATATATATATATATAAAAGAACACAAAAAAAACAAAAAAAAAAGTAAGTACCACTTTGGTTGCTCGAAAAGAGAATTATGAAATGCTCAGTTCACTTTTGTCTGAGACTTATCCAACTATACTTATTCATACAAAAAAATATATATCATTGGCTTCAATATTCTAACATGTTATCAAAGAAAGACTCGTGGATAGTAAGAACATTTCTACTCCATTGTAACCTAACATTAAACTCAAACCTTCTGATGATATCTGCTATCTAATGCCACTCTTTATTAGGTTGGTAGTATAGTATTAACAAAAACTAAAGCTCGTGGGGTAAAATATTATAGTAATTTTTACTATTCACCATCTCATAAGTCATTGAAGATTGTAATAATACATTTTTTTATTTTCAATTTCACCCTTCTTTGAATCAAAGATGATAGAGTATTGTTTTTTTTTTTTCTCATTTTGGTTCTTCTCTTTCTTTTTTTCATTAAATTTTCATTTTTTATTAATGCTATTTTTATATATGTCTTTTAAAATAATTTTTAAATTTATGCTTTAATTAATACCTCTTCTCTGTTATTTGTTTTTGGCTTTTTTAGCCTTTTATAAATAGCAATTATTTTTTAATTATATTGCGTGTGTTTAATTTTTTAAGAAGTTAGCATGATTCATCTGTAATTTGTTATATATTTTATATAGATTAAATATTTATTTTTTATTATATTTTGAATATGTTTAGCCTTGCATAGTATTTTTTTCCTCTTATTTTATTCAATAAATTTTATTTATGTGTTGATTTCTATTGCAAATTGATTTTAATAAACAAATTCATTAAATACAATTATGTAGATGACCTGTTTGTTGCTTTTGGATAAAAGTCTTTTTGTCATGTTATCGCGATCACTTTATATATATGAGCCAACTTGAGTAAACCCGAGTTAACCAACCAAATTCATGAACATAGTCATTAAGACGGTATAACTTCATAGAAAGCTAACTGAAATAAATTATGAAGTCTAATTCTCAATCAATCTAATATTGAAGGATGAAAATGATAAAAAATTAAGAAAATGATAAAAAAAAAAAAAAACCTGAGACAATCGGATTAACCCACGACCTCGGTCATGACACTGTGATATCCCCATCGAAAATAAATGAAAAAAAATATTATGAAGCACAATTCTTAATCAATCCAATATTCAAGAATTAAATTAAAAAAAATATATCTCGAGTCAACTTGGGTTAACTTGTTAAACCCAGATCATGAGATCATGATAACTCTATAAAAAAATTAAAAAAAATAAAAATATAAAGTCAAATTCTCAATCAACCCAATGTTGAAGGATGAAATTGAAAAACAAATTCAATTAAAAAGGACCCGAAAAAACCTAAGCCAACCTAGTTATCTCTTTAAACTCATGACCCGGGTCATGAAACCATAATAACCTCATAAAAAACAAATAAAAAAAGACATATGAAGCCAAATTCTTAAACAACTCAATGTTGAAGGATGAAGTTGAGAAAAAAAACCAATTAAAAAAAAATATGAACTAAGTCAACCCAAATTAACCTACCAAACTCGGGTCATAAAACCAAAATAACTCTATAGAAAGTAAATCAAAACAAATTATAAAATCCAACACCTATTAAACCCAACATTTGATGATGAAATTAAAGAAAAATAAACCTTGGTTACCAAAATGTAAAAATAAAAAAATATATATTATTATTCATTACTACAGTGAAATGCTACGGCCTTTTAATACATGTTAATTAGATCATTAACTCGCGCTACACTGTAGGTCAGATTAATTTTTTTAGGAACATACAAAAGAAACATCCGAGCATTGTTAATGTTTTTCTTGTAAAAAAAATTTAACCATATGAAGGTCGACCCAATATGACCTAATTGACTTGTTAGGTCCAAAGACAACCCAATAATCAGTAAAAAAGTTGTTTGGCTCATCAAAATTCAAGGAATTTTTTAAATATATATATATATATAAACAACAACATTTTGGATCAATTCGGGCTAATCAGATTAACCTGTCAAATTCATAACCCGAATCATGAGAGCATGATAACCCTATATGAATAAAATTGAAACAAATTATGAAGTTCAATTCTCAATCAATCCAATAGTGAAACCCTGGTTAATTTTATTTTTTTTAATTTTAACCTGGAGATAAAATGGTTAAATTAAATTAATGATATAGAATTAAATGACAAGGGATGAAATTAAAATAAATAAATAAAAATATAGCTCTAATTGTTAGAAAAAGAGAAAAGACGGGAACAAAATGAAATAACTAAGCAAAAGTGGTTCACTATGTAAATATTAAGAGATTGGACTATGAGTACCCTTTTTTTCTCTCTCTAAAGTTGGCAATAATAAAGAAGAAAATGGATGAAGATTTTCGAGGTTATTTACAAAGATTGAGAGGAAGTTCTACAAATTGAAGGGTTTTGGATAAGATTTAGGCTGTGTGGTGAGAGAAATAACATCAAGGCATGAATCTCATGAAAACAATTGAAAGAAATTGGAGAATTGGAGAGGAAAGGAAGTTGGCCAAGAGGGAGAAATATGGGGTGTCAAATAAATTTATTGGTTGAGGTCAAAGCTCACTTTATCATCATGTAAGGGGTTTTAGACTATATTACAAAGTCAAAGTGAATACGATTAAGAATTGATGTATAAATTGTAAATTCTAGGTTAAGGTTCATGACAAAAATTAGGAGAAATTATAAATTTACCTTATTTAATGTAATTATGATGAAAATGGATGAAAACAGCTTAGAATAACGAATAGTTGGAGGAAAACTCATATTGTTATGAAAGGTGGTGGTGCAGACCATAAAGGGGACAAATTGGAAAAAAAAACTTAAAGAATGCATGAACGTTGTTTGGTTGTAATTATTATAGCATGTATTGAAATATGAAGAATGAATCGAAACGAAATATAAATCTTGTGTTTAATTTGTAATGAAAAAATTGGTTATGATTTGAATTATAAACATTGCAAGTTTGTAGGGAATTATGGAATTTTCATGTAATGTTGAAGTATTATTAATGAAGAAATGTTAGAGAAAGTGAATACACTTTCGGTTAGAGAAGTTTGGTTATTTCAAGAAGGATGTGAGAAATAAATTAGTTGATTTTTAAGGTGATAAGATTAATGATGTTATAAGATATGTGGAGAAGAACTGGTTACTTTGAATGGTGAGAAAACGAATAAAAATACTTTGTTATATGTCAAAAGCAAAAATTGAAAAAACTGGACAACTTCATCACTCACCTTCCAGCTAGGTTTAAGGCTTGAAAATGATGAAAATTGGAATACATTTCTTCATAAAAGTTGAAGTTAGAGATATTAGCTTTTCAACAAGACTAATCTCACTTAAATTGGAGTTACAAAACTCCAAATTTGGGTTAAGAACTGAGGAATGATCGGATGAAATCTTGATATACAGTTTTTAGATGTTGCAATAACGAGTAGTTTTGGATGTATTGATGACAAAACTAAGTTGTCTTCCTTTCATTAAAGTTGTAGCCCTATATCTTAGCTTTTTGAAGAAACAAACTATATACGAAACTGAATCCTATAACTTTAAATATAGTTAAAATATTGACAAGCGTTTGTAAGCAATTAATTTAAGTTAAGTTGGCTAAAAGTAGCTAACTTTAAATTTTGTTTGGGATTGCTCTTAATGTAAAGATTTAAATTATGGAAATTATAATAATGAAATTTTTAACATGGGTTAAATGGTTAATGATGATTAGTTTAAGTGATATTTAATTGTATCAAGTCATTTTAAGTAAAACTAAAATAATTGTCTATAAAGTTAAATTTCAAAATAAGTTGAGGATTGAATAGCAAGTCATATTGTTCTTGTTGACACATTAGAGACCGCAGAACCCACTCAGTAACAGAGAACTATTTCACACTCTCAGACATCAGGTAGGTACTCAATACCTTAAAACTAAAGTATTATTTAACTGTGAATGTAATTTTCTGTAAATATATCTTAATCTTATTTGATAAATGTTAAATTGTTTAAGAAACTAGTTACTCTGGGAATGAGACAAATGCCCGGGTTAATGAGCAATTAGAAAACGAGTTACCCTGGTAAATGGAACTAATGCATTGATTAATGGACAATAAGATGAACTAGTTATCATAGTTAATGAGACTAGTTAATGAGACTAGCACCCTGATTAATGAGATGATTAATGGACAATAAGATGAACTAGTTATCATAGTTAATGAGACTAGCACCCTGATTAATGGGATAATGCCTTGATAAATGGGTAATTGAAGAAACTAGTTTCTAAGTTGATGGGACTAGTTCCCTAGCTAATGTGTAATTGAAGAAATCAATTAATGTAGTAATAAAATGAATGTTCGGTTTGGGCTAAAGAGGACATTTATATGTCTTTAAACTATGCAAATTGTATTAGTTAGGCAAATATATATATATATATATATATATATATATATATATATATATATATTAGTTGTGTCCTTAAACTGGTTGTATTATGTATTATATAAATTTTCATGTGCCTAAAGTGACCTAAGGTTACCCAAGTTAATCCACAAAACATGTGGCTCGAGTCATAAGATCATGATAACTTTATAAAAAGCAAACCAAACAAATTATAAAGCCTAATTCATCATCAAACTAATGTTGAAGGATGAAATTGAAAAAAAATATCAATTAAAAAAAACAAAACAAAACTCGAGTCAACTTGGTTAACCCGTGAAACATGCGACCCAAGTCATGAGATCAAGATAACCTCATAAAAAAACCAAAATAAATCATGAAACTTAATTCCTAATCAACTTAGTGTTGAAGGATGAAATTGAATAAAATGCCTATTAAGAAAGACAAAAAAAAAAAACTCAAGTCAACCTGTCAAACTCGTGACATAAGTTATGAAACTAAGCTAACAATATATAAAGTAAATCATGATAAATTATGAAGTCTAATTTTTAATAAACTAAATATTAAAGTATGAAATTTAAGAAGTATAGATTTAGAGGCGGACAAAAGAAAAAAATACTATTTAAATGAATAATATTTTCTAAATTGGTGTATAATAAAAGTATCACCGGTTTTAGTTCATTGTTAATTAATAATAGAATTGTGTTGTTTGGATATGACTAAACTTTGTGGCCACCCAGAAGTGATTTAAATTAGGATACATAAAGTAAAAAAGGAAGTATAATGAAATATATATAATCGTTACTTCATTAGCTTGTTTGATTTATAGAAATTAATGTAATAATTTGGGAGAGATTACTATGGGTCTTGAGCTGGCCTCATCCTTGTGTTGCTAGAAGCCAACTCGGAGGTTGAGTATATCAATCAAGTTTTTATCACCCAAAACCATTTCTTACTTGCTTGCTAATCTTTGAATTTTTATGTATATTTAGTATTGTGATGCAATATATTTTTTTAATTAAAAAAATATTTTTCTTAGATTTGTTTTTAATTTTTTATTGAAAAGTACTTTAAAAGTCATCAATTTTCAAAGTGATTTTCAAGTAAAAACATTTTGAAAAACATAATGAAACTCAAAAACAAATGCAAGAAGATTCTAGCGCAAGCCATCAAGTTCTAGACATCCTTTAACATTAAAATTTTAATATTTTTTAATGGTGAAATATGATCATAAATTGGCCCATAAAATTAAAACTCCTTTTTTTAAAATGTAATTTATCATTTTTTTACTTTATAATGATAATATTGTAATTTATCATTTTTAACTTTGTAATGATAATTTCTTAATTGTTCAAGGCATAATGAAATCCTTCATAACTTTTAGTTAATAAAAATATTTAATTTTATTACTATTATTATAGAGAGTGCATCCTTATAATTGCATATTAATATTTGATTTCCAAAAAAAATTTGGGAAGACAAATATTCAAGAGATTATTATGATTTGGGAATAAAGAATTGCTCATATAATGAAACACAAGATATTATTATTCCTAACATTATATTTGCAAGAACTTGCATGAGAAAAGGGTTGACATTCTCATCTTCTTTCAATTTATAGTAATTTTAGTATGCGTTTGATATTGTACTTTTTATTATTGTGATTTAAAAATATAGGCCTAAAAAAAATAATTTTAATTATTGTTTTCAAAAAATATATTTTTAATTAAAACTATTGTGACATAAATCCTATAAAAGTTAAAATAATATGTTTTTTTATTTATAAGAACCTACTTTTTATTTATTTTACGTATAGAAATCCATCTCATAATAATTTTAACCAGATATAATTTTGTGATTTACAAATGCAGAAGAAGTACCTTGATCTTAATAGACCACCAGTCTTTTAATTTATTTGGTGGCACAAAACTCGACATTCTTTGGTCAAATTATTTCTTAAATTATCCCAAAAAGAATATAAATTATTGCATATATTACTCTCACCCAGTTATGAATCCAATAACGGTAGAGAGCTGGGGTAATGGGAGACAGGGAAGAAGAGCAAGGATTTTGGGTATATATTTTCTTTAAATTATTTTAACATAGTTTAATAATCCCCATATACCTTTTATTCTAACTCTTGCCATTTTTCTCGAGATGTTAAGAACCCAAAAAAAGAAATAATAATAAACTAAAATATCTTCTCATGTGAAGTCAACGGTCAAAGATTTGCATTACCGTCTCTGTCTCCCACACACTCCATTTCCCTCTCACATAACATCCTCCAAAAACCCTCACTGCACCAAGCACTATGCACCCCACTTGGGTTCGACCCTACCTGCCTCGGTGCACCCACCTCACCCCCTTCTCCCCCACCAAGCAACATTTAGAGAAGATAATTTAATATTAACATGATAGATATTGATTTGATCTATTTTGAAAAGTCAAGTTTTTTTTTATTACATGAATAATGAGTAGAGTATAGATATTGTCAAATCTAATTTGAAATTCATTCAAATTTAATTCAAAATATATATTTATAATATATAAATATATTTATAGAATATTTAGATTTTTTAAAGCAATATAATATATATATACACACACACAACTTATTATTCACAAAAAATACACACACATATATATAAATAATATTTATCATTTTATTATTTAATATACATATATATATATATATATATATATTAACTATTTTATTTTTTATTGATTAATAAATAATAGTAGATAATGGATACCTATAGAATACTCAAACCTGATGAATAATTTATAAATATCTAAATTTTTTTTAATAAATAATAAATAAGATATCAATATTAAAAAATTCATAGTGGAACTTATGGTCATTCCTAACACCCAAAAAAAAAAATTTGTATATCACACATTTATTACTCATCAATGAATTTCGAAGTACATATTTATTAATGGTCTCTCTCTATATATTTGTATAGCAAATAATTAATTGTTTTATATATTTATTTATTTTCATTAATATGTTTGCTTTATTGCCATAGAATTGCATTACTAGTCATGGTTGACTTTATATACTAATTTGTGGTATAATTTATATTTCTATTTTTTTTTTTTGTATGGTTCACTAAATTTAGAACTTTCTCCTCCTAATTTTTCTGTTTTTTTTTTCCTTGCCTAGCCGTGCATATCATATGACCGGTTGGTTCGTTGACTTCAGTTAAGTCTTTTTTTTATTTTTGCATGTATAACATGCTTTATTTCCAATCATTATATAAAGTATTTGTATTTTTTTTTTTATCTAATTCTTGTGAGGTTCCCTAGCCATCTGATCATATTATTCGTCGGTCGGTTGATTTTGTTTATTAATGAGGCTTGGAAAAAATTCTTAAGAAAAAGGTTGGGGTGTTTTTCATGGGCTGATAAAACTAGATCTGGATATATTTGTGCCCCTAATTTCTGTTGGGTTCCTAGCCATCTGATGGTATGACGTGTTTCTTAAGGTGGAGAAAAAGGGAAGTGGACAAGTGGCGACAAGGGCGGGGCAAGTACACGTGGCAAAACTTGAAACATCCTTGGTGGAGGGTAATGTGATGATATGGCAGTGACATCAGCTTGAGACCGCTTTATCCAACAATTTCTCTTGATTTCTGGGCTTTAAGTTCACGATATATGGCGGGAACTTTCGGTGATGATACGATGACGTGGCGATCTTTTGCTTTCTTTAACCCAGTTTGAATGGTCGCAGATCATTTGACTCCATGTCTACCTCATAGAGATAAATACAAAGTGACTGGTAAAATTTAGAAGATGCCAAGAAACTCTATTTACATCTCATATCTAAAATGGAAATTTAGAAGTTTTTTGTCAACATTTTAATGGAATCTGATTATATTAATGATATAGGCATAACTATTAAATTTGACTCGATTTAATGACATTTAAAATTTGATATAGATTAAGTTTTTAGTTGAACTAAACAATATATTAACCAGCTAAGATTCAATTAACCTGTCAAGTTTTTAATAATTCAATTGACCTGGCCAAATGCAATTCAAACCGGATCGAGCTAGCACCAATTTAAAAAAAAAATAACAAGGTTTTAATAAAAATAAATAACAAAAATTAAGTCGTGTGGTGATATTATTGTGCATATTGCACCGTGTACTTTCTCACAAATTATTGTGGATTGAAATAGTCAATTTTTTTAAATTCTGAATTTGATCCTCAAACTTTTTTTTGCACAATTGAGCCCTTTTGACCCCAAATTAATAATCAATCCCATCTTTTTTTGGAAAAGAGGGTGAAATTGAAACATAGAAGACCAAATTGAAAAACACAGGAAAAATAGGTGGCAACTTTGAGTTTCATCCAAAAAAATTAATTTGATCCCCATCTTTTTTAATTAATAAGTGATTGTTCTTTTTATTTGTCAGAAATTCAAATATGATACTAGACTTTATTTTTTTTTTATTTTTAGTCCTTTTTTTTATAGGGGAGAGAGAGAGAGAGAGAGAGAGAGAGAGAGAGAGAGAGAGAGAGAGACTCGCTAGAATGCGTAGAGATAAAAAGTCATTGTTTACACATATTCCAACCACCAAAATGTTTGAAATTGGTGATAATGAGATCCATTTGATGAGGAGAGTCTTATAGTGGTTGTTTGAACCTCAATATTATCTAAAAAATAAAGTCTAAGTCAAGATTAAGAAATTTTATTCATGTTGATTTTGTGATTTGGACCTTTTTTTTAATTGGTTGATGGGTTGGTTTGTTGATGTTATGAGAGTGTTTGTAAAGTGTTTTGGGGGTTAAAATGGGTTAAAAATTAGTTTTTTAGGTAAAAAAACTCACAGGCTTGATTTTCCAGCCATTATTGTGGTGACTGGATTCTAGGCTTATAAACGACACATCATTTGCTACAACAAGCTACATGTTTTTTTGCCTTTTTTTTTTAAAAAAAGTTATCCACTCCTTTAAATAAAAAAAAATTACAGGTCCAAGCATGCAGGTCTAGGCTTGAAGACCCACGCATTTAGTCTCTTTCTTTCACAAGCTCAGGGCCCACGCTTCTGGGATGTGTTTAGACCCTTTTTTTATATTTAGGTTAACTATATATTTATGGAAGAAAAAAAAATTGAACTTAGTTGAGTTTATGACTTGGATTGCAAATTCGACAGGTTGGGCCACAACATACAGACTACTTTCTTTTTAATGCATTTTTTATCACTCAATTTAAAAAAATACAATTTTATCTTTCGTTATTGATAATCTTTTTTTTTTTGTTTAAATTAAAACCAAAAGAAATTATTTAACCCTTTGTTATCAATAATATGCTTTTGCTAATCAAATCCTATGAATTTGTCATGGTTTGTTTTTCTTTTTTTAAAAAAAATATTTTATACAAAAAAAAAATTATCATGCTCTTTGTTGTCATATAAATCTATTAAATGAAAAATAATCTATGAGGTAAATTTTTTATTAAATTTGATGGTTTGCATGACTTGCATCACAAAATTAATTGGTTGACTCGAGTTCATATAATTTTTTAATTAAGTTTTGTTTCTTACCAATTTAATTCTTTAACGATGATTTTGATGGAGATTTAGCTTTTGATTTTTTTTTCATGATTATCATTGCAAGTTTCATATGTCTATTTAGATAGACATAGGTAGATCCAATGTGTTTTTGTTTTAATATTAGATAAAAATATCATTTAATATGTAGCTGATTTTAAATTCATAGTTAAAATCTATTTTTTTTTAGAAGACACGTTAGAAATAACTATAATTTTATTTTGTTTGAAAAAAAATAATTACTCAGACCTATGAAATAATACAGACCAATGGGCTAGTTAACCCGATGACGTGTGGACCCAATTACCTAGTGAACTAAAATCTTTCATGTGTCAATAGCACTCCTATTGAAGAAGATAAATTGACACTCCCTACTTTATATGTAGTGATAGCACTAATAGTAATAAACTAGATTTGTGGGTTTGCGTTATACTGCAGGCTAGAACATTTTTTGGTAAAAAAAGATGTTCGGGCAAGACAAGCATGTTTTAAAAAAGTCTGAAAAAATGAGACTTGGGAAATAGATTAGACCGAGAAAAAATAATGGTGAACCTTAAAAATAACAAATAAAAAAACCCAAGATAACCTAGGTTGTTTTGAAAATTAACAAAAAATCATAAAAAGATAGATAAAGGGAAAAAAATGAATTCTAATTGTTAATGATATAAATGTTGAATGATGAAATTAAAAAGAATAAACTTAAAAAAAAATAAACCAAGCAAACACATACGAACCTTCTAAACCTGAAATAATATCTCAAACTCACAATCCATTAAATCTTAGACTTGAGCTGAATGAAGAAGTTGAATTCCCAACCAAGTTAATGTTAATTAGCCAAAGTATATCCAACAAAAAATAACAAATAAAAAGACCCAAGAAAATTCTAATCATTTTAAAAATTAGTGAATTTTTTTACAAAAAGCAAATAAATAAAAATAATGGAGCCCAATCTTTAATGGAATAAATATTAAAGGATGAAACTTAAAAACACATGGCTTAAAGAAAGAAAAGAAAAACAAGCAAACTCTGGCGAACCTCCCAATCTTTGGTTAATCTCTAATACTCAATGCTAGCTCAATTCCAAACCAATCTAATATCAAATGATGGAATCATGAAAATATCAAATTAAAAAATATGCCAAAGCAACAAAATTAATAATAAAAAGAAAGGGGATGAAATTTGACAGGAAAAAAAACTTTAGAAGGATGAAATCTTGAAATAAATTTAAAAATTTATCTTAAATAAAAAATAGCAATTAAAAGAATGAGGACTAAATTTGAAAGATTAAAAAATTAAAGGAGATGAAATTGAAAAAGAATTTTAATTTTATAAATTGTTTTAAAATATTATTTTAAATATTGAAGAATAAAATCAAAAAAAATATCAACTTAAAGAACTAGCAAATAAAAACCTAACAAATAATGACAAATAAAAAGACTCGAGATAATCGGTGTCATTTTCAATACCACCAAAAAAATCTACATAAAGCAAGTAAATAAAAAGAACAAAACCTAGTCTCTAATTGAATAAATGATAAAAGATGAAAACATAAAAAAAAAACCTTAAACAAAGAAAAATAAAAACCAAACAAACCCATTGTAAACCCTTTAAACCTGATCTAATCTCTAAAACTCATAACTCGTGAAACTTTGGACATGGGTTCAAACAGGAAACTTAATCCTCAATCAATTTAATGTCAAATGATGAAATAATAAAAAAAAGCATCAATTTAAAAAAACTTGCCAAAATAAAACAAATACCAATAAAAAAAAATAGGGATCAAATTTGATAAGAAAAAACCGAAAGAGATTGTAAAAAAAAAAAATTAAAAACGATCGTCAAACAAAACAAATAGCAATCAAAAGAATGAGAACCAAATTTGAAAGATAAAAAAATAGAAATGGGTGAAATTAAAAAATAATTCTAATTTTATTGATTATTCAAAATTAAAAGAAATAATAACCAAAATGACTAGGACCAAATGTTAAGGAAAAAAATTGAAGGGGCTAATTTGAAAATTTGAAGGGGCTAATGTGTGAAATTCAAGGTGGATAGAGAGAGCATGGAAAAAAAGGAAATGACTGTCATCATCAAATTAGAGGTATGTTTGGTGCACATGTCAAGGTATCAAAGTAACATTTGGTGACCAGACAACCTTGCATGTGTCACTCACCTGCTGGCGTGTTTTTTTTTTTTGTACTATTAAACATTTATGAAAATACAAAAATTACCTTGAGTTAACTTGACATTAACAAAAAAAAAATGATGAAAAGACCTAAACACCATTGGAGGATAGTTTTTTTTTTTAAGAATTGAACTTTAATATAAAAAAAATTAAGAAAATGACATAAAATCCCTAGGCTTAAGCCATCTTTTTTTGTTCCCGTGGTATTTAAGTAATTAAACTATTTTAAAAAATTAAAAAGACTAATCTACTTCCAAAAAATTTGAAAATATCATTTAATCATATAAAAAACAATCATGCCCTCAAATCCTAGCTTGATGGTTTTTTGAGCTAGTGGCAAATTATTAGAATAACATTCCATTGTATAGTGTTTATTGGTATGCACTATGTTGTGAGTCTAATAAAAAAATTGTTTTATCATAAAAAAATATATAGGTGTTGTTAATGTTTTTTCTAGTAGAAAAAAATTTAAATTGTGCGGGGATTGATCTAATGTGACTCGATTGACTTGGTGGGTCCAAAGATAACCTTGACAACCGGTAAAAATATAGTTTGACTAAAAAAATATAGCTGAAACATAAATATCAATTTGGGTCAGCCTAAGTTAATTTGTTAAATTCGTGATCCAAGTCATAAGATGGGGGTAACTTCATAGAATGCAAACCAAAACAAATCACGAAACTTAATCTCAATCAACCTAATGTTGAAAGATAAAATCGAGAAAAAAATCAATTAAAAAAAAACTCAAGTTAACTGAGTTAATCTATCAAACTTGTAATTTAGATCATAAGACTGAGATAATCTCATAAAACATAAATTAAAAAAAAATTATGAAGTCTAATTCTTGATAAACCTAATATTAAAGAATGAAATTTAAAACAAACAAAAAAAAACAAAACACTATTATATTATATTGTAGTTTTTAGCAGGGAGAGGTAAATTATAACCCCCCTCCCCTTTTAGTTTTTTTTTTTTGTGGTTAATTTACATTGAAACAATAAGAATTTATTACTATAAGTTAGATATTATTAAAAATTAATATGCAAGACTTTCTCTCTCTTTTTTTATGGAAAGTTTTAACGAGTCACAAACTATATATATAATAGAATTTATCCTTTGTCAACCCTAAACCCAACCACCATCTTTCTTATTATTTGATTCTAAAACTTCGAAATGAAAATCTTAAATTTCAATGCCTAATTTGTCTTCATGAAAACCGTTCTTATTATAAGTTAGATAGTATTAATAATTTGCATCAATTAAATTAACGGCTTAACCAAATTGTCTAATATTTAATAGAAAGGACGTCGGATAAATTGCATTTCTTCATGCACGTTTTACCTACTACCTTTCATTAGTGACACATAAACACGATATCTAGACTTTCCGGCGTTGCGTGTTCCTAATAACCTAGATGTCTTTGACTTCGAACAACAAAATTGAGTTCCAAGATTTGTTAGGTAACAAAATGGATAGACATGTGTCTTATATCTCCCAAGTTCAATGTAGTTTTCCAGGTTTTACGTGAGCCTCCCTGTAAATATCTGCCGGGACATCCCTGTCAAAGAAATTTCTTGAAAAAGCAATTGAAACTCTCAAGCTTTTAAAGAAAAAGTCAAAAGTGTTTGTTGTTATTTTCTTCTTCTTTTTCCCCTCGGAGATTGCTGGCAAGCGCCCATGTTTGGAAAAAGAATCTGGAGGTGGTAAGAGGACACTCCCCACCTTGATTATTGCGATTCTGTCTAACAAGTTAGGCATGCATAACCCCTGAGAATCTCTCAGTTTTTTTAAGAAGAAAAAAACCCTTAAAACCTGCTAATATAAAAACCCATATGTACGTGTATCAGCTATCGAAGAAATTAAAATACAATAAGAAGCCAATATTTGGTCTCTCGAGTGCACATCATTACGTACAGAAGCCAGTATTTTTAGCTTATATATTTAGTTTTTAGCAATTCTATAGTAATTTAAATGCCAAAACCGAACTGATATGTGTCCCCATCGTTGAGAGACTTCAAAAAAGTAGAGCGAAACTGTTCACACTAGTTTTTTTTTTCCAATTCTCACCAAATTTACTAGCTAAGAAGCAATAAATGCCCTCAAAGACTCCTTCCCAAATCCCATGTGTGCTTCCACAAGTCTCATGTTAGGTTTAACCATATTCCCATTTTTCAACCTACTTCCCACGTACACTGACAATGTTCACACACATGGTCAATTTTAGTGGATTTTACTAGATCAAGAGCACGCGATGGGATACACGTTGAATTAAATTTCTTTAAAATAAAAAAATGTTTAAATATTACTAGTATGTTTTCTAATAAAAAAATAATCTTGAACTTAAAATATGATACATATTAGATGATATTTTTATTTAAATACGGACACGGTGATATATTGAATGATATATTGTTAAAAAAATATTAAGATAGTGACATATTGAATTGACCCGGACCAACCTATCAAATCTACAACCTGAGTCATGAGATCATAATAACCATATAGAAAAAAAAAATATGAAGGTCAATTCATAATCAACCCAATGTTGAAAGATAAAATTGAAATAAATATATTAAATTAAAAAAAGAACAAAAAAATATCTGAGTCAATCCGGGTTATACTGCCAAACCTACTACTCAAATTATTAGATCAGATAACCCAATAGAGAGGAGATCAAAAAACATTACAAAGCTCAATTTCCAACCAACTCAATAATGAATGATGAAATTAAAAAAAAAATCAATTAAAAAAAGATGAAAAAAAATAACACAAATCAACCTGAACTAACCTGTTAAACTCGCAATCTAGGTTATGAGACCGAGATAACTTCATAAAAAGAAAAAAAATACTAAGTTTCATTCCAACATGTCCAATGTTAAAGGTTGAAATCGAAAAGAAAAAAAAATCCATAAGACCCGAATAACTCTACAAAAAACAAATTGAAAAAAATTAAAAAGTTTAATTTCCAAACAACATAATATTCAAGGATGAACTTGAAAGAAACAAAAAGGAATATTAAGTTGTTCGAGGGTGAAATTGAAAAATAAGTATTTAATTAAAAAAGAACCTAAAAAATAAATCGAGTCCACATGTGTTTACCTGTCAAACTCATGACCTAGGTCAGGACATCGAGATTCATAAAAGATCTTAGTACAATAATTGCTTCATTAATTGAAATTGTAAAGAAGACAATAAGTTTTAAATGAGAATTTGAACAAGAAAAAACTTTTAATTTGTTAAAAGAAAAGCTTGTTTCAACCCTATTACATGTTTTTCCTAACTCTACAAAAACTTTTAAGATTGAATGTGATGCTTCAGGTATAGATATTAGAGCTGTTTTAATACAGGATAAAAAATCCATAACCTATTTTAGTGAAAAGCTTAATGGTGCAACTCTAAACTATCCTACATATAATAAAGAGATCTATGCATTAGTGAGGACTTTGAAGACTTAGCAACATTATCTTTGGCCTAAAAAGTTTATGATTCATACCGATCATCAATCTTTAAAACACTTGAAAAGTCAAGGTAAGTTGAATTCCAGACATGCTGGGTGGGTAAAATTTATTGAGATATTTCTATATGTCATCAAATACAAGAAAGGTAAGGAAAATATAGTTGCAAATGAAATATCACAAATATGGTGAAAGACTTACATACAAATATACGATAATAGATAGAGAAAAAGAATGAGCAATATGCACTCAAGGCTAATAGATGATGCAAATTAATAAGGTTTGAACCAAGAGATTGTATGTGGGTGTATATGCAAATAAATAAGTTGAACAAACACCAAATTACAACAAACCAAACTTTGATAAAATTTTATAATAGTTATAAAAAAAATAAACAAAGACTAATTAAGAATGAATTCTTTAGATTATTTTCCAAATATATTAGACTAATTAGTGAGCATAAATGTTTATTTTATAAGCATGCAATGTTATAATATCATTGTAAACTTGTAATTATAACAAAAGACTAAAATTCATAATAGGTATTTATTGAAACATGCATAAAATATTGAAACTAACTCCTAGTATGCATACTAAGCATATATTGAAATTATACTTAAGCTAAAAGCATATAAAACACAAGTAAATCTTAGAATTTTATCAAGTTAAAACTTTGTTGTTGTCAAGTATCAATCCTTTGTTTTTAAGACTTTATTGCTCCTTACTTGGTGCAAAAGAGATTATATCAATAAGTCTTTTAATATTTTAATAACAACACTTTGTTTAAGTTCAGTTCACTTCTAAATAAAGTTTAACAAACTCAAAGGAATATTGACTTAAATATCTTTCTACGAGGACTTTCATAATCTTTAGATTAGAAGGTAAATAAAAAAGAAAAATAAAGCTTAAAACTAAGTAATTTATGCTGAAAACTAAGGTAAGGAAGAGTATAAGAAAATTTACATAATTTGTCTAGAATTTATACATAAGAAATTAACCAATCTTAACACTCTTTCTTTACCTTTTTTTATAGTAGTTTTGATATAGATTTGAAATCAAAAATGATATAAAATTAATTCTAGTAATTACTAGAATAAATTCACTCCATTATTGATCTTAATTACTCATCATAAAATAATATTAAACCTAATAGTTTTGTTTTAAAATTTGACCTTTTATGATGAAAAAGATGTTTTGGTTTATGAAGAAAATGACTAACTGGGCTAAATAAAATAACAAGTTGGAAACAAATAATTCTTCATTGGCTAAAGAATTATAAACTCAAGTCCAAGCTAAAAAAGTCGGCAAAACAAAAGAATTCTTTTGTTGTCCAAAAAATTATTTTTATAATAAACTTAAACCATAACACAGGCTCAGGCTTGGACTCTAGTCTAGTCGAGTTGTACATGTGTTGATTAAACCCAAAAATCATTTTGCTTAGATTTTTTTTATCTAAAAGCTTAGATGCTTTTTAAATCACATTTTTACTATATAAACAACTAGAAAAACTTGTTTCTTTTATATATGAGATAGAGTTTTTAAAAGGTTTTGAGTTTTTCAAGACATATCAACTAAGAGTTTTTTGAGATAAATTTTTTATTCACATATAATTTATTTTAATTATGTTGATGTTTCATATTAAAAAGATTATGTTGAAAAATAAATTCCAATCCCAATATTAAATAGATTTCATTTTTAATTTGGCATTCATTAACCACAATAAACACTCTCTCTCTCTAGGATAAAAAAAAAACCCTACCTATCACTGGTGACTTCCTCGTCAAATCATGAGAGACAACTCCTAAATCAATTGTGGTCATCCTTTTTATTTTTCTTTTTCTTTTTTCATTTAATAAATTTAGATATAGTTCCTCGTTGATCAAGATCTAATTTTATTTTTTATTTATTTTCTCCACCAGTATTCTAATTTTATATAAGATTGACTCTCTTTTGCAATCGTAGAGAGATAGAATCTTCTATCAATGGAGCCCGGTAATGCATATCATTTTCCCATCAATTTATGATGACTTAAGATTTTCCCATCAATATTTTTTTAGGAGGTTTAAGATTGATCCATTGAATAGGTGTGTTGGGATTAAATGTATGTAATATCAAATATTTCTTGAGCTAACAAGAAAATAATTTAATATGTTAATACATGCAAACTGATTTAGATATTCGATGGAATAAGATTTGAATTATGTATCTTAATTTTAAGAGCTTTGATTCGATATCAATCCTATTCAAATAAAATAAAAATATTTCATTTAAAAATAATTATATTTTTATGCATAATATTTGTACAATATTATCATACAAATAAAATATTATTATGGTTAAAAAACTTAATTACTCACTATCAAAATTGAATTATTCAATTTGTCCCATGATTGTTAAAAAATAATATAATTATTAAACTTGACATGAGATCAACTAAGTGCATGGCTTAAATCACGATATGAATTTGGGTTGATTCAAATTGATAAAAAAATTAAAAAAAGTTTAAACAATATTGCTTTAAATTTTATTTTAAAAAAATCAAATTAAAGACCTAACATGAATTCACTGCAAAGCTTATTAAGTCAACTTTGGATTGACTTTGTTTTAAACTTTAAATTCAAATTCACCAAGGTTTAATAATTGTTAATAATTGTTACAGAAAAATGCATAATATCTATAAAAAAAACCATAAGCCTACAATCATGATTTTGTAAAACTTCGAATTTGATGGAATTAAAATTGATTGTGTGATTAATAATAAATGAATGACTGATTAAACATTGAAAAAATAGACATAAAATTAGAACGGACCACCAACTTTACTAGTGATTCTATAGAATTATCAAAAATTATCAGGTATTATAGTAATAATTATTTTTTAAAATATTTTTTACTTAAATATATATCAAAATAATATTTTTTATTTTTTAAAATTTATTTTTTATGTTAGCACATGATAATAATCTGAAATATATATAAAAATAAAAATTAAATTAAATATTTTAAAAAACACTACTCAAACACAAAATCAAATTATATCAATACGAATTAAACTCTATTTGAACATGTGTCGACTTTTCAAGTAAGGCAACCAGCTGAAAATTCTCAATTATTTTACCGTACCCAAATGCACACATCTCTCTATCTCCTTATTTGACTTCAAAATATCGCGCTAAATTGGTTTATTAAACGCCGTTCTTTTGTTACCCGGGAAATGGAAGTAAGGACTGCCGGTATTTTGGAGGACACCCGTGGTACAAGCACGCCTGTAACCGGTGGAACTCCTGCGGTCTTAAAGGGAACTGCCGGTCAAACCCAGTGTAAAACCGGATGTTGCCGGTCAAAATTGCTCCCTTTTATTGTCTCCAAACACCTTGAGAGGGTACATTCTAAACGGTTCCCGGTTTTTCGTGTACGGTATGCACAGCACACTCACCTCAGGCATTACCTTTCTAAAAAAATTAACTTATTTTAAAAATATATATATATATGAAAAAATTATTTTAAAATTTTAAAAATTATTTTTGGTATAGATGATCAGGCTAGGCCAGATCTTATAACATTATATTCATGAAATATTTGTGAAATAATAAAATATGTAATTTAGATGATCTTATTTAACCATCTTGTTGATATAATTTTTTTTTTACATACAATCATCCCATTGGTTAAGTTTAATATTAAATAAAAATCTAGAACAGTATAAGATCCTTCTCATTCTTGATTGGATCTCAAAGTGTTTTTTTTTTTTTTTGAGAAAT
Organism: Populus simonii; assembly: GCA_007827005.2. Lineage (NCBI taxonomy): Eukaryota > Viridiplantae > Streptophyta > Magnoliopsida > Malpighiales > Salicaceae > Populus > Populus simonii. The sequence continues at coordinate 16,476,542 of CM017474.2, forward strand.
TATCAAGTAAAATTAGTATATAAAGAAAACATTTCTTGCACCTAGAAACTATCATGGAAGAAGAGAATTAAGACTACTAATGAGATATTTAGCTATGCGTGGAAGGTATCGTTAAAAAATAATTTTAATATAAAAATTTAGGTTGTCAAGTGAGATTATAAGATATAATTTATATTATTTTTTAAATAATCCTCAAATAAAAGCTATTTGAACTTGAAACTTATCCAGAACTATTCTATTTTATATTTAATTTTTATTAAATAAATAAAAATTATAAGATTCGAACTCGTGATTATTTAGTTCTCAAAACTCTAATATTATATTTAAAAATTATCTCAACCTAATAAATTATTAAATAAAATTATAATATATAATATATATTATTTTTTTATTGAGCAAAAAGCCGAAGGAAAGGCGAGCACTTTATTTGACCCAGAAAAGCATGGGAACTCTACTCTTTTGCGTGCAGGCATATACAGGGATGGTAAATGATCCAGAGGGAAATAGCTTGTGTTTACAACAATACCCTCTCTTGTACTAAATGTTTACTTCTCGATCCCAAGAATTGAAAACAAAACCATAGCCACCTTCATGCCTCTTCCCTCTATATATACACTCTTCCACTCCTTTTTTTCCCACACAACCACAACACACTTTCTCCTACAATACACATCTTTTCCGACTCTTGTGTTTTTTCTCTCTCAAGCACACATAGCACGCATCCACACACTTACTTTTGAGGTATATCTCTTTCAAAGGTTCAAAAATCATGCCTGAGGCACCAAAAAACACTTTGAAACCCTCTGATTACAACCTTGCTGAGAAGAACAAGAAATCCCTTCAGTTCATTGAAGATGTGACCTCAAACGCTGATGAGGCCCAGAAGAAGGTTCTTGAAGAAATTCTTTCTCGCAATGCTCATGTTGAGTATTTGCAAAGGCATGGTCTTAATGGCCAAACTAACCGTGAGACTTTCAAGAAAGTCATGCCCGTGATTAATTATGAGGATATCCAGCCTGATATCAACCGTATTGCCAACGGTGACGCCTCACCAATTCTCTGCTCAAAGCCCATTTCAGAGTTTTTGACGAGGTGGGTGTGTGCAAGTTTTGGCTTTTTAGTACCTTGTGTAGTTATTCAAGGCTCTCTTTTTTTTTTCTTAATGTTTTGGCTTAGTGGGCCGTTCAAATCTGTAATTCTTTCTTTCCGGTAATTTGTAGCAGACTCGTATTCAATTTTTTGCTGGTTTGGCTAAATTGGCATGGTTTTGATTTGCAGCTCTGGGACCTCAGGAGGGGAGAGAAAGTTGATGCCAACAATTGTAGAGGAGCTGGGGAGGAGATCACTGTTATATAGCCTGTTGATGCCTGTTATGAGTCAGTTTGTTCCTGACCTTGAAAAAGGCAAAGGAATGTACTTTTTGTTCATAAAATCTGAGGCTAAGACACCTGGTGGACTTGTGGCTAGGCCAGTTCTCACTAGTTACTACAAAAGCACCCATTTCAAGGACAGGCCTTATGACCCTTACACTAATTACACAAGCCCAAATGAAACCATTCTTTGCCCTGACTCTTACCAATCCATGTATTCCCAAATGCTTTGTGGCCTTTGCCAGCACAAAGAAGTCCTCCGTGTTGGGGCTGTTTTCGCCTCTGGTTTTATTCGAGCAATCCGTTTCTTGGAAAAATATTGGAAAAGTTTCTTGCGAATGACATTAGAACTGGCATAATTGACCCCCAAATCACGGATCCTTCGATACGTGAAGCAGTCATGAAAATACTTAAACCTGATGCAAAACTTGCCGATTTTATTGAGGCTGAATGCAGCAAAGAATCCTGGCAAGGAATCATAACAAGGTTGTGGCCAAACACTAAGTATGTAGATGTTATTGTGACAGGCACCATGTCACAATATATTCCAACTCTTGATTACTACAGCAATGGGCTGCCTTTAGTCTGCACCATGTATGCGTCCTCTGAGTGCTACTTTGGTGTCAATCTTAATCCTATTTTGCAAGCCAAGTGAAGTGTCTTACACCCTCATTCCCACCATGGCCTACTTTGAGTTCTTACCTGTTAATAGAAATAATGGGGTCATTAACTCAGTTTCCAGGCCTAAATTACTTAAGGAGAAGGAGCAACAAGAACTGGTTGATCTTGTGGATGTCAAGCTTGACCAAGAATATGAGCTTGTAGTCACAACCTATGCAGGTAATTAAATTTATCTAAAATTAATGCTCACCCTTTTTCTTTTCTCTTAATGTATTACATAGTTTGTCTTACATACATAAAATAAAATAAAAAACTCTTGTTGCAGGTCTTTATCGCTATAGGGTTGGTGATGTGCTAAGAGTGGTGGGGTTCAAGAACAAGGCACCCCAGTTCAGCTTCATATGCCGGAAAAATGTAGTCTTGAGCATTGATTCAGACAAGACCGATGAGGTTGAACTACAAAGTGCAGTTAAGAATGCTGTGAACCATTTGATCCCATTTGATGCGACACTAGCTGAGTACACTAGCTACGCAGATACCACTACCATTCCAGGCCACTATGTGTTATTTTGGGAGCTTAGCCTCAATGGGTCAACCCCTATTCCTCCCTCGGTCTTTGAGGATTGTTGCTTGACCATTGAAGAGTCACTCAATAGTGTATATCGCCAAGGACGTGTGTCTGATAAGTCAATTGGGCCACTTGAGATCAAGATTGTTGAGCCAGGGACTTTTGATAAGCTTATGGACTATGCCATTAGCTTGGGGGCATCAATCAACCAATACAAGACCCCTAGGTGTGTGAAATTTGCACCAATTGTTGAGCTCTTGAACTCGAGGGCTGTGTCTTGTTACTTCAGTCCAAAGTGTCCCAAATGGGTCCCTGGTCACAAGCAATGGAACAAGAATTGAAGGGTGTGGAAATTAAGACCCTTTGTCTCTGATCCCAACTGCTGTTTAATTTTAAAGCCATTTCAAGGCTAATGTTAAGGACCCATTTTAGGTTAACCCGTGTCTTAATGTTTTTCTCCCTTTCTTTTCTTCTCCTTTGTACTCTCTTGAATTTTTTTTAGCCGTTGTTTAATATGCGCATTAGGGACTTTCAGATTAGCAATGTACAAAAACACCTCCTGTTCCAAGGAAAGTTTCCACTCCCCCCCCTTCCTTTACTTAATTTAGCTGTTCTTTTCCATTTTATATATGCGAAATTGATTCTTAATTCGAGCCAGGAATCCTGCCCTCTTAAACCTCACAGGGCATGTACTAAAACGGCAAACAAGAAATCCACCCACTTGGAATGAAGTTGAAGCAGTCCTATCTTTATCTACTATTTTTACGATAAAGCATGCCAGCTTTTGCTACAGTGATTGAGTTAGTCCAAGAGGATGCTGTCCTTGTAGCATTTATGCCAACTTTTTTTCAAAGCGACTGGCACAACAACTAGGGCACTTCTCCTCTTCGCTGACTTCTCAGTTAACGGTACTCCAAGTAGCCATTTGTACTCTGGAACAAACAACATCAGTTAAAAAAGAAGATCACCATTTCAGGGGATCGATCTCAAGTAGGTGAACTCGACACTTAAGTTTGAAAAACAACTTCATTAGCCGAACCTAGACTCTCCTGTCACTATCGTGAGAGCTAACTGAGAAGTCAAATTCAAGCCAGTAATTTTTATCCAAAATATAAAAAAAGTCAATTAATCATGAGATGTTCTAATGTTATACTCCATCATTTAAAAATTGGAACTTCTTTCGAAGGAGGTGTGACTTTTGCGTGGAAGGTTTAAAATCCTACCAAATATCAAACAATAATATTATGTTGAATATCCTGTTTATTTTGAAAAAGACATAGAAACTAAAACCATTCAGAAGGAAGGGAGTGTAAATATCAGTTGAGTTCTAAGGTCAATGAAAACTACATTCACTCTATAATTAATCACTAAAATAATGTAATCGATTCTCTTACCAGCCCATCAAATTATTTTAACTTTGGCATAAAAGATTCCCCAAGGAAGGGATGTTTACATAGATTCAAATAGTGAGTGTCTGGGAGGAATATAGTTTCTGCTTTTGGTTCATTTCAAAAATACATTTCCCTTTAAGAAATATTAAATTAGTAATTTTTAATGTTTTTCAATGATTTTGACATACTAATATAGAAAAAATATTTTGAAAATATCCTGCACTATAATATAATTTCAACAGAGGAAGTGTTTTCCATTCACTGCACTTGGGAGGAGTTCTTTTGGAAACCTGCGGCCTAAATTCTCTGCAAAGGCATGTAAAATTCAGAAATTCAAAGTAGCAAGGGAACCAATTAATTAATAACTCTATAGCATGATGGAGTACTGATTTGTTTATGTCATGAAGTGTGATAGTAGACGGCAAGAATAATAATATTGAATTTGCATGTTTATGTTGATAATGGTTGCCAGAAAGACTCCTTGTGATCTTCCTATGCAAGTATATATGTCACTTCAAAATAATTGAACCCTGTAACTGCATGCAGCTGCCATGTCCACATTCAAGCATTATTTTATCAAACCCAGGCTAGCAAAGTGTATGTCTACACATCATTTCATGTAATGCTGAGAAAAGCAAGAAATTTATGAAGACTTGTTATATGGTAGAGTATGGCCACTATGAGTGTGTCGCTTGGACCCAATCCTTGATATTGCCATGAAAATCGCCTGAAATTCGTGCAGGGGGTCAAAAGACAGCAACTGTTGATAGGGCAGGGAGCTTTTGTTTTGGAGTGGCAGGACAGATAAGGTAGGATCAGAGGCTGCTCCCTTTCGCCATTGCGATTGTCTGGGAAAACAAACAAAATCGTTTTTGTTTTTTCAGAATAGGCAGTCAGATAGTAATGATAGCAGCCTGTCAGCAGCCAGATAATGCCCCAGAAAAAAAAGAGACAAATCTCAGAGACGTATCCTCAGTTTTTAGAAAAAGAAAGAACAAAAGCAGAGGCTTGCCACTTATTTGAAGATAAGGTGATATCTTTTTGTTTCTGGTGCATGTTTGCTCTGTCCCTGTATGTGTGTGTACGGTATGGTGCGGTGCGGTGCAAGTGCTGTATTGGTTTCATACGGTGGGTCTGTCAGCCAGCCTTCATGATTCCCTTAATGATTTTTTTTTTTGTTTGTTTGAGCACCAATTTTACTCTGTCTTCTCAATACAATAACCCCATGATTTGCTTAATTGCTTTCATATGTTGATGACGTCAAATATAAGAAAATCATTTTACTTATGAACAGGTCATTCATCGGATTATTTTTTTTAACACAAAAATTTAAATGGTTAAAGGAATGATTTAAAGAGACACGAGTAATTTCATGGATCTAAAAACAACTTGAATAACTGGTAAAAATATAATTTAACTCAAAATAAATATTTAAGTTGATATTTTTTAATAAATATTAAGACAATAACATAATATATTGATTCGGGTCAATATAGGTTAATCTGTCAATTTGTATGTCGAGTCATAAAACCATGATAACTTTATAGAAATCAAATCAAAACAAATTATAAAGCTCAAATTCTAATATTAAACCTAACATTGAAGGGTAAATTTTTAAAAAAAATTACCAATTAAAAAAAGGACTAAAAGTATGACTCAAGTCAACCCGAGTTAATTTGTTAAATTCACAAACCGGGTCATGACACCGGGATAACCTAATAGAAAATAAATTAAAATAAATTATGAAGTTCAATCCCTAATAAATGTAATGTTGAAGAATGTAATTAAAAAAAATTCGACTCAACCGAGTTAGTTGGTCAAACCCGCAATCCAATTCATGAGACTGGGATAACCTCATAAAAAGTAAATTGAAGAAAATCATGAAATCCAAACCCAATAAATATAATATTGAAGGATAGAATTGAATTTTTTTTAAAAAAAAGAACATAGATTGAAAAAAAAGGGAAAAATATTATTTAAGTGAATAGTATTTTGTGAGGAGAAAAACAGTAAAATCCCCTCTTTTATTTTTTTTGTTAATATTTGTACTTTAAACAAGTGATCGCATTTTAGCAATGACATGCAAAATAAATATATTTAAGAAATTAATAACAAATAAAAGTTTTTTTAAAATTTACAATGCAACATATTCAAGACAAAATTTAGAATCATAAAACCCAAAAAATAGAAATAAAATGAAGGATTAAATATTTGGTTTGCAAAGAAAAGATCAAAATCATTTCCACTTTATAACCGGTGATTGTTAGTGTGTGTTTGACATTACAATAGTTTTTGCGGTTATGATTTTTTAAAAAAAATATTTTACAAAATCAAAACTTAAAACGCTATTATGTAAAGAGTTCAATGTAAAAAACAAATATTATTTTGACTAGCGTGATAATTTTTTTCTTGTTATTAGATGAGAAAAAAAAACAGAAACTAGTACAAATCTCTTAAAGTAGATCATTTTGGAGAGCAAAATGAAGTGAATTAAATTGGTTATTTGAATTCTTGATCATTTAATTAATGGAGTGAAAATCATTGCAAAAATAAGTAAATAAAATAGTTTCCACACATTTGGTGGACATCAATTGCAAGCATGCAATTGAAGCCCTCCATTACAACAAGCAAATCTGTGAAGCTGCACTACAAATCCTTTTAATTTACGGCAAAGATAATAGTGGGCATGAATGGTGTTCAAATCATCTTATCGCACTCGTTCTTCTTTCATACAAGTCATGTTGATGTTAACTCTATCCTCCTTTGAATTAACGCATCAATTCACTGACGTAGAAGCCTCAAAGCTCTTTCAAGCACTTGATCATGGCTGGCTAATAAACATGTATACCTCACATCATCAATGGAAGGAAGGATCGATGGTGAAGTTGGGACTAAATCATACATATAATCAAGGCATAAAGTACTTGAAATCACTTAAATTAACCCAACCCACGACTCAGTGTTGCCCAATATAATCCAAAAGATTAAATGGCTTTATGAATGGATGGATCATAAAGTATCGCATGTCAGCCATAGCAATTCTTTTTGTCATTTCACTTTTGTATGCTAGTGTAGATTCAATTCTGGCCTGAAATTCCGGTCTTTGTGAGGTAAAAAAAAGGAATAGCGTGCAATTAAGCCCGCTCTATCATCTTATCTCTTCTTCTTCTTCCCCTTCTTCTTCTTCTTTGATTGATGCCTTATTGATGGTACCTCCATTCTTCTTTCGAATGCATTTACTCACTATCCTATTTGTCATCAGCCCCCCCCCCCCCCCCCCCCCCCCCCCCCCCCCCCCCCCCCCCCCCCCAAATTCCTACCGTTTCAAAGCATCTCCTGTCCATTTCGATGCATCAATAATTCGAAGAGCATGTACACTTAGACTAATCTTTAATTATTATATTATTAATTCTTGTACTAGAATAAATAAATATGCCCTAGTATGTTGCTGCCTTGCCTTAGTCCAGGTGAAGGAGTTTGTATTTGTAATGAGTTAAGTTATGGAGAAGATAAAATACAAAATGAGTTGAATCTGTTTGTATTTCTTTCTGATCATTTTGGGATTTAATTAATTAATCTGTTTTTAATAGTACTTGGTAAATGTATAATTTTGGAGCCTTGATTAACAACAAGATTTTAATTTTGTGTTTTTGAGATTTTTATAGCTTTTCTATTGATTGTGTAATATTTATCATTATTCAAACTTGAATTTAAGATTATTATTCATGTACAACCTAAAATCTAAATGGGTATAGATTTTGAATACTCAAACTCAATTGGATTATGTTTTTGAATTCATTGGTTATTCATAACCTAACACCAACCCGATTCGACCCGAACATAAACCCATTTGCATCCCAATTCTTACATATGCGACTCAAGGATTGCTTCGAACTCCAAAGTTCGTGTGACAAATTCATCCCAGTGTGAACTTGCAAGAAAGGATCTTCGGCACATCTGCTAGTGAGAGGAAGAGAATGAATCAAAGGGAGGGAATTCTGACAGCCACAAAGACGAGATACCCTAATTATTTTTATATGTAAGCTTGCTCTTAATATAATTTTGTGAGACTTTAAGATCATTGTTGATTTTTTAGTTTAAGGGTAGATTAATTTATAGTTGATTCGAGGTTTGGTTTAAGATGCTCGACAGATTAGTCAGGACTTAGACATTGAATGGTTGGGTTGGTGTAGTGTAAGGGATACGAACGTAATAATTTAAGTATATATACAATCAAGACTAATTAAGATTGTTTTTATGTAACTTGAGGAGTGCATGAGTTATGTAACTTGAGGAGGAGTGCATGGGTTTGTTTTCTATAGGTTATCGGTTTGAGTTTTATAAATTTTAGGTCATTAGAGATTTACATGGTCGTTAACGTCAGGATCCGTGGAATTAGTCGAGGTGTGCACAAGCTGACCCGGACATCCACGTTAATAAAAAAAAAATATTTTTCTGAAAATAAAATTTTTTAAATCCATCAAGTTTTTTGTTTTTTAAAAAATTAAAAGTGAACATATAAAAATAAAAATATAAGAAGTTGAGGAAAATAATAACCAACAATTCTCAATTTCTAGGGTTATTTGAAGATATTATAATTACAGTGCTTTCATGTTATAAACTACGAAAAAACTATTTATTATCACGATGTTTTTTCTTATCATTATGTAATTTAACTAATCATATTTTAATTCTTATAATGAATATAATTATAGTAATTACATCTCAAAAAATACCTTGTTACATTTAAAAAGAAAATAAATATCATTTATTTTTAATAAGTAAGTGATTATCAACTGTTAAGTAAACTCATTTATAAGAAATTATCAAATTTTCTCATTATTATTATTATTATTATTATATATAAAATAAGTACAATTGCAATAAAAAAAAAGATTTATTACCTTAGAGAACCAAAAATATTATTTAAATTACATAAAAAAACAATTTGTATTATTTCATAAACTTAGAATTAATGTATTTGAACATTATTTTATTTTATATTTAAATTTTAGAACACCATTTTTGTAATTACTTCAAATAACTACAGCAAGTTGCAAATCAATTTAATAGGTTATCCACAAACTTTTAAAATGGAATCTAAAAAGGACATGGAAAAAACAATATACCGAAGGCTTAAAGGCGAAGACGACATGTAAGAAATTTAGACAAATCCACGTAAGACGCTTCAATCGAGACCCTTCTTGTCGTGGGACCTACGTGAGTACTGCACGTTTGTGAAGAAGCGAAGAATCCGGTAAAATAATATTCGGATGTGGGAGGTTCCTTTCTCTTCGAGTGGGGGACCATTACACATATCTGCCACGTTTCTCACTTCATGCGTTGACCAAAATTTTAGGGGCCCAGCTTGCTGTGCCAATCAAAGAACAGCAATCCACGTGGGGCTGTCCTTTTAAGTTTGTTATCTTCTGGGCCCCACAAATAAGCGCAGGTTTCGTATGGTGTTAGTACCACGGAAGTTATGTGATCTTGTCTTGTCATGTACTGACACGTAGCAATAAGAAAAATTAAGGACCTTCTTGTCACATATGATCGAGAGTGTTCTTGGTGAGGATCAATCTTGAGTTGATTAATCCAAATTAGTTTCAATCATGTTGAGAGATAGATGTTTAGCATTGTGTTAACAACTAAATTCTAATAATTAGTTTCAATCATGTAGAAAAAGAAATGTTTAGCATTGTGTTAACAACTAAATAAATTCTAATAATTAGTTAGTGGTGTATACTCAATGCCCTAGTTCTTGAAGAAAAAAATTAAGCGAGAAAAACCCTTTAAATTCAAATTAATTTTGTGGAAATTTTGGTCTCTCAAGTTTACAAAAATTATATTGATGGTTTATTTTTTAATGAAGATAATTTCCATTCAAATATTATAGAACAATTATTTCAACCTATGATCAAACATGTCTTCATTATATCTTTGTTATTTAAATTAAATTTGCATGATTAGTTTTTTTTTATTTAGTGTCTGTTTGAAAGTATGATAAAGGTTGTTTTTCAAAAAAAAATTCGCTTGAAAATGTTTTTTATTAAAATTTATTTTTTATAATAACACATTAAAATTATCAAAAAATACAAAAATAAATACGATTACAACACAATGTCAAACAGCACTTTACAATCAAAACAAACAAGATCAAGAATATCAGTACCACTATGAGCTAAATCACACCTTATACAATAACAAATCTTAATAAAATGTTTAGCTGCTTTTTTAATATAAAAACCGATAAATACAAACGCAATCCTCCCATGCATGTAATAGCGAGGGGAGTGTAATAAATGACAAAAGGCGTCAATTTTATGGCTGAATTTGTGTTCAAAAAGAGAAGTGAGTAAACTCAGACAAGCAAAGCTTGATGGAGTGTAAAGGGGCATGGAGCCAGGTCTTTTTATGCATGAATTAGGGTTAACCCCTAGCCCATAATTTATTTTTATTTTTTTTTTGCTTATCTCTTGCCATGTTAGTGATTTAACCATCTGGAAAGCACATGGTGAAGAAAAACGAGGATTGATTGAGAGCGATTGAAAAGTTTGATGGAAACATTGAGGGGCTGATCGATTGAACTCTTGCTTTTACAGACAACTAAACCAACACTGACTGTGATTGTAGCCAATTATTGTCTTCAGTGATGCTGATAGTGGGCAAAAGTTGATTGATAGACAGCGAGTTTTCCAGCCTATAGTGAAAAATGTAACATGCCTTTGGAAAACAAAAAAAAACCAGTGCGGGATCGATACATGTGAGTAGCTTTTTCTCTCTTTTTTTAAAAAATAAAATAATTTTTTTTTTTTTGTCTAAATTCATGTTACAGGGAGAGATCAGATTATAGGGTTCATTCATATATCCTATTTTTATTACAAAGGCACAATAAATGTTGGGGGGCTATTATGTGATATATGGTATTAAATAATTTAATCCAAAGTCAATATTTTGGGGTTGGGAGAATCCGCTACAACTCCCAAAAATCCAGTGCTGAAAATCAATGTCTCCTTTGCCTATTAGTCACTTGGATAGCAACAAGCAATTGCAAGCAAAATAAAAAATAAAATCTCCACAAATTATTAATCTCTACACAAAGGGCTTGCACGCATTAAGAGTCAAAGTGGGTCCAAGATAATAATAATAATAATAATAATAATAATAATAATAATAATAATAAGGCAAACCAACCCCCCAAGAACCAAAAAAAAGAAGAAAAAAAAAGGGAAATAATTTGCCAAAATTAGCATAATTTAGAGCCACACCACCCAAAATAAAGCCTCTCTCTGTCGGGCCAAGTCCACGTGAATCGCTGCATTTCACTAAACCCTAAAGCCGAAGGTGACGGCCCAACTACAGTTTTCGACACGTACATCGGCAGACACGAACACGTGTGATCATGAATGCTCACCTTGACCGGCCCTTAGAGAAAACCCCACCCACACGTGGGGGAGAACTTGCATTGTTTTCTTGTCGGGCCTTTTCTACAAGGCCTCTCAGCCCGTTCTGGGCCCAATATGTAGACATTAACAGTAGTGTTGTAACAGTCGGTCGTGGGGTGATGGAGATGTTTTTCTAGAAGAATAATTTGTTATATTTATGTGATCCCATGTAATGGCTACCCAGAGACTTGTATTGGTCTATAAATTTCAATAATCAATGAGATTATTAGGAGAATGAGCCTTAAAAATAAATTATTATTTTTGTTATATATTTAATTTAACTATTTTTTAATATATATTGATGCCGGGATATTTTTTTGACACAAAAATCTTAAAGATTTAATGAAAATAAATTATTATCATCTAACATATAAAATTTATGAAACTAAACCATACAAGAATAATTACATACATCTGCATAAGTTTAAAATAATGAATTATGAATCATCTAGGTGGTGGGCCAGTGGTAAGAGTTTGGGATTAAGAGGTTTGTTCTCTCTGTAGTCTCAGGTTCGAACCCTGTGGTTGCTTATATGATGGCCACTGGAGGCTTATATGGTCGTTAACTTCAGGGCCCGTGAGATTAGTCGAGACGCACGAAAACTGGCCCGTACACCTACATTAAACTAAAAAAAATAATGAATTATGATATGATAAAGCTCAAGGGATTTTCAAATATTCTGCCTGAGGATAGATGACAGGCAGTGCTATTAAAAAAAAGGGCATGCTTAAAATTAAGGAGACAGAAGTGGATAAGTGTAAAGATAAAGCCACCTGAACCACTGCTCATAAACCCTAATTTACTCCTTTTGTCTCTTATAAAAACCTCCTGTTCTTGATCAACCCTACACTTACATCAGTGATTGCTGCTTAAACATTCTTAATACAAATGCAAGAAACATGCCTTGCAATATTTTTAATAATTAAGCGACAACACTCTCACCTTGCTGATGTTAGTCTTGCGCTCGAACAGTGGGAAAAGATATATATAGACTCAATTTCTCTTACATGTTCTTGATGGTTTGTGGAGGTTGCCTTGATCTTTTTCGACACATATACATTGAGGATTGGTACCTAATGAAATATCCATGTTTCTAACAATATCTGTCACTGTCAACTTCGTGTAATAAATCTTCTCTAAGACACCAAAATAATTGATAGAGAAAGTAGCTACCGAACCCACTCTTGATTACTAATACCTTAGGTGTTGCTTACCATATTATATATGATATTCCAATCTATTGTGACCACTTGGCTTGAAAATTTATGAGGATAACAACTTGTCGCTGTGAATATTACTGCAGTTTCCATCACTGAAAACTACTTGGAACAAAGTTGCAGGCACCAAGATATTCCCTATCGTTTTCCATGTTATTGTTTAGTGCTTTCGGAAGCAATTGTCTCTGTCATTTGGTTATATTATCGCTACCAGCTCCGAAAAGGATAACATGTGGACGTATAGACGTGGAAGCTTGCCCTAATTTCGTATGAAATTAGGAAGGAAAATGAAATGTTAACTGCTTTTTCAACAGATAAACAACCATTCGAGGTCTATTCTAGTTGTTCTGACGAATGGAACATCATTCAAGTCCACTCTAGTGAGAAGTTTGTGCATTAATTTCCTATATCATGTACAATTCGAATTTAAAAAACTTGTAAGAACAATTATTTTTTTATGGATACAATATTAGATGACTTATTTAAAACTTGATTTCTTAATAAATGATAGCTTGATGATAACTTTATTATTGATATCTAAAACATAGCAAAGCTACACTGATCGATCTAAATTATAGATCAGGTTTTTTTTTATATGGTTTGAATATTTATTTAATTAAACCTTGATAATCTAATAGGTCAACTCACATGCTGGTTGACTTAGCAAAACTTGAATGTGATCTAATTGGATCAACTCCAAAAAAAATTTAAAAAAAAACCCAAAACAACATTTTAGATTTTAAAAAAAAAAAAATTGTTCTAATGGCAAGGTTTCATTAAACTAAATGCGTGTTTAATATAGTAATGCATGATGCTTTTTAAAAATATATTTATCTTGTAAATACATAAAAATATATATATTTTTTCAGATTTTTTTTATATTATAACATCAAAATTATCAAAAAAACACTAAAACAATATCAATTTTATATTTTTTTCAAAATAAATATATTTTTAAAATAAACTAAAATATATTTACACATTTCCAAATAATCCCTAACTAAGTGATATTGTTTTGAAATTCACTAGGCAGCCAAATTACACGGACAGATTTAATAAATATGCTCAAGATTAATAAGCTTTTAGGTCCTAGACCTTTTCATTGCTTAGAGGGACATCAACTCAGCCGTTGAATACATGGATATTTTATATGCCCATCTATCCAGAAATAACGAAGACTGGATCGATCCATCAGGGATATTTTTCTATGGTTAGGTTAAACCACAGATTCCGGCAGAAGCCCACTTTCTCAATTATTATTGCTGGCATTTTACACCTCTAGTATAGGGTAAATTCTTACCTAGCATTAAAAAACCCTGTAAATGGCGTTGAACCGAATGTTATTGCATCCTTCTCAACAACGTTTTCACATTTTATTAGTTATAGATCAGGATTTATCATGAATTATCATGTTGAATATGGTCGTGTTGGCTGTTTGTCTCTTTGACCAGGTGTCAGCACCATGAACCTGTTACCCTACCAAATTTAATTTTTATATACTTTAATTTAAGTGATATATTAAACCCAAAATAACGTGAATCTTACAAGTTATTAGTCCAACCGGAATAAATTTATGACTTTCACTTGAGGCCTGTAGTGATGGATAATTGGAATTTGTTTGCATCCTCTATTATTGACTGCAATTTTCTATGGTGGGCTATCTTTGTTTTGATGTAAAGGGAAGGCCCTCTTCTCTAGATGGGTTTTATTGACATGAAACTAGACTGGTAGTTATGGCCTACCGCAGTCCTTGACGGCAAGAAGGCCTATGAAGCTCTCCGGCCTCATATGTAGTAGATCTATTTTATGACACTCCTCTACAGGTTCATTAGTTTCACTATTTCTCTCCAAGCCCACACCAAGTGCAAGGCAGGTGAGATTGGCAGGTGATGATTCTGTCAACCTTGTGATTTTTCGTTGGTAAACTATGCTGAATGATTTTGATGCCCGATTGTTTTTTCTTTGAATTATCCAATAGCAAAGCTTCCTAAAGGGGTGGAAACTTTATATTGTATGCATGGAATTGCAACTAAAATATACTTGCCAAAGAGAGAAACTAGAAATATTTGACAGACAGTTTAGGACTCTGATATATGCAGTGGACATCTTATCTTAGATACAAGAATGTCAAGAAAAACATTATCTTGGAGTCTTGGCTTCTGCTGATTATTTGATGCTGAAGCTCTGCTCCTTCTAGCTTCAATCTTACAATCACCAAGTTTTTCTTCCTCATTTTCTCCACACCCCTAGTTTGTCTATGTTACAAGGGAATGATTTCAACATGTAACAGTGGCTAACCTCCACATACCTTATCTTGGCATCACTCGCTGCACCATTCCCACTCCATGTGCAACCTTGGAAGGAACTTCAAACATAAACCCACAACCTTCCAAGTGGTGCCATTAGTGCCCTCAAAGACAGGACTTGTGGACTTGATGTCTCCATTTTCCATGCAAAGATATTGCAAATGACAGAGTGATGTGGGGTTTATCCATTGTGGGGTAAGTCCTCGGTAATGCCTGAGGTACAATTCTTCCAGATGTGGAGGAGGGGAAAGTCTCTCCAGATTCTGAAAGATCTCTTCTTTATCACATCCTTCGGAGTTGATAGATAAAACCTTAAGTTGCTTGAGATGTGTTAGGACTGTTATTTCCTCCTCTGCAATTTCACTCTCTTCGCTTATATTTACTCTTAGTACCCTAAGTTGTAACAGATTTTGGAGCTCGGCTAGTCGACAACCATCCTTGTTATCGGCACCCACTAGCTTGAATCCAGATAGCTCTAGAAGATTCGAGAGCCTTCCTATTCCCTGTGGAAGGTACTGAATAGGACAATGCCCTATATCCAACAGAATGAGCTTCTGCAGGGCTGTGATGGATAAGGGCAATTTTTGTAGGTTGTTGCATCCTGACAGAACAAGAAGCTGGAGGTTGCCGAGCTTTCCGATTGAAAATGGCAGCTCTTTTAGTGCAGAAACCCCTCTTAGGTTCAGACTTGCTAGGCGTTCGAGGGAACTGATCCTATTCAATAGGTCTTCAATGCAAATGTTCTCTAGTTTATTTTTTGAGAAATCAAGCACCCTTAGGGATTTTATCGTAAACATTACGATGTTCCTATTAAATTGGATTGGGGAACTTGTCATCATCAACAATGCACGGATCCTTGACTTTTTTTTCATTGATCTTACATCTGCTTCATTTATAAAACTCAGACGCCGAGATCTTGCTGAGGGTCTTTGCCTGCCTTGATCATCAAAGCTGCAAAAACCCTCCTCTCTAGCAATATTTTGATGGTTAAATCCCTCACCAAATCATGCATCCGGCAACTGTAGACTCTTCCATCATAACCTCTACGCTGCACAACTTCAACTAGGCATCTGCTAATTAGTTCTGATAGATAGTCAAAGGCCAGTTCCATCGTGGTTGATGTGTTTCTGCCCTCGATGAAACCCTCTCCAACCCACCAATGAACTAGTTGCTCAGTGGCTATCTCAGAGTCCTCCGGATATAGGAAAAAGCACAACAGACATTGCTTCATACGAATGGGAAGCTCATCATAGCTCAACTGCAAAGAAGCCATGACCGAATTTTCACTTTCTTTTGCGGTTAATGCATCATGGAAATTGTGACAAAAACCTTCTCCAAACTTCAGTAGATTGAGCTTTCGATTTCAGTAAGCCCCCGATGGTCTTAGCAGCAAGAGGAAGCCCATGGCATTTCTTCACTATAACTTTCCCAACTTCTTCCAACTCAGGATGCTGTTTTGCTTCCTCATTTGATGAAAATGCAATTTGCAGAACAATGCGTAGCTTTCTTCTTCGTTGAGAATTCTCGGCTGATGAATCCGTGCTTTCTCAACGCCCATTTCTATCGCTACACTTTCTATTCGTGTTGTGATTATTATGCAACTACTCCACCCCTCTCTCTTGGGTAGCCCAGCACACATTCTGTCCCACCAGCCTTCGGCACTCCAAACATCATCCATTACAATCAGGTAGTTTTTACTCTCAAGCAATTGCTTAATCTTTGGCAGCATTTGAGCCATATCCAGCCCATTTACATCCTCTCCCAATTGTTTCAACACAGTTTTCATGATCTCTTCTTCATTGACAGTTTGAGATATAGATACCCAAATCCTCTTCTCAAAGCGATCAACTACTTGTTTACTGTCAAAAATCTTCTGTGATACGGTGGTTTTTCCTAAACCCCCCATTCCAACAATCCCAACTTGGTGCAACATCCTGTTTTCAGGAAGAATCCAGCCTATTATCTTTTCTGTATCTTCTATCAAACCAACTATGGCAGATTCATCATAAACTGGTGATGTCCACCTCTTTCCTATGCTGCCGCGGTCATCATGAATGCTTTGCTGTCCAATTGTCTTGAAATAGGCTTTCAAGATCTTCTGCATCTTCTTAATTCTTTCATTGATATCTTTCAACTTCTTTCCTGTCCGATACTGGAAGATCAGTTCACGTGGGGTGAAGTTGCTGCAGCACTGAAAACCCTCTTTCCGGTATTCAGCTCTGAGCAGGCAATCTGTCAATATATCCTCCGCATCATAAACCAGTTCTCGCAGCATGCTTAAGGTTGTCTTGACAGTTTCCTTCTTTCTTTTGAGCTTGTAAGCATCAGCAAGAAAGGATTTCATCAGATCAAGCTGCGTCTTCATATCATTGAACTCACTTTGAAATTCAATCACATATTCTCCTGGCTTCTTGAGAACTTGAACCAACTGCTCTGCAAGAGCCTCAATCATAGCCTCTGCCATGTTTTCAACCTGCAATGCCATTGTTAGCTTGTGGCATGCTGGATTTTTTCATGACACTAACGTTATATAAATGTTTGGTGCTTTAGATTCTATTAGTCTTGATAACATTGACCTAACTTTATATTTAAAATATTTGTGTTAAAACATTTTATTTTTATAATATTTTGATATTTTGTTTAAGTTGAATTACTTTAAATTAAAAACCTATTTAATCTTGACTATTTAGGAATATTTTAAATTTTGAAATTATATTTGTTTGGCATTGTGTTTGTATTGCATAATTTATAATTAATTTATCTTGAATTTGAATTATGTTTGTTGAATATATATATATATATATATATGAATGAACAGTATAACCCCAAAACGACATGCCGAAACACTTCGAAACTAAACCATTTCATTTCAATTGAAAAAACAAAACATCTATCAAAACAGAATTGACAGCCTTGGGTGACACCGCTGCGCAAAACAGACTTATTATTGTCTTGTGGAATCTCTTCTGTCTGGAGCCATCTTACAAAAAAAGAAAATATCTTTCATGCATCCCCTTACAGAATATGGCTTCCGGTATGCTCACCATTTCTTCAACGTAGCACAACATTCATGCAGACTGAGAATATTGCAAAATCTACTGAATGAGAAATTCACATGCCCAGAATTTTATGAACTATTTAAGGTGTTCTAACAATCTTAAAACAATTTATTTTCTAAATATTTGTTATATATATATATATATATATATATATATATATATATATATATATATATATATGATGATCCGGTTAAATATAGAATAGATAATCTGTCAAGAACAAATTGATTATATGTTGACATGGATTAAAAAAAAATAGTTTAATTTTAGCAGGAAAAGTAAAGTGTATATATCTTCTTTTAAAATCCATGACTATGTTAAATTCCTTGTCGTTTGTTATGTGTGTACTTGTTGCATTGATTCTACGGGGAAATAAATTTTACGTTGCATGGTATTTTTCTTTGTTGTTGTGTTAATATGAAAAAAAGAAAATAGAAGATCGGGAAAAAAAATGTTGCATTAATATAAATATAATCTAAAGGATATAATTAAATTTTTAAAAGCTCAGCGTAAATACTAAAATTCAAGAAAGAGAAAAGATGAAAAGGAGAAAAATAATTTGTTGCTGCTGAACTACCGCGAATATAACAACACACATCACACCATCAAGTACACCTTCACTACACGTTGGACTATCACACGCCTCCTAAATGACGTGGTGGACTACCCACGTGTTGACACGGGCTAAGCACATGTTAGTCTTTTTATTAATTTTTTAATAGTTTAATACTTTAAATTATTAAATAGCCTCTAAGATCATCTAAATATTACAAAAAAAAAAGAAAAAAGCTATATTGCAAGGATGAAAACGTTACCCCAAGCCAGCTTTAGATTTTTTTTTTATTTAAGATTAACTTTATCATTTTACGGTAAACAAAACATGGAAAAGAATAAAAAATACCTCTTGTCACCGCTAAAAGAAGAAATATCAACCTTCATACAGTAGTCTTTATCAAACCTGTTATTTCCAGCAGCCCTAACTATATTCTTTATTTAATAAAAATAAAAAAACCAATAAGGACAAATATAAGAATCAATTGGACAGTTTAAAATAAGGTTACGAAGGGCATGTATTTCATTAGAACTTTTTTTTTTTTTTACCCACATAATCCATTTTTTATTCTAATTTTTTTTTACTAGAATATTTATTTTTAGATAAATATTGATAATTTTAACATGAATATATTAAAAAATATAAGAATAATACATATTTTGTGTTATCGTGGTAAACTTTTTAGCAGCAACATCAAACTTACCTTCACCATCAGGTCAACCTAGAGACCCTTAACCCTACCCTTTATCTGGCTCGGGTTTCAAATTGAATCAAGTGAGAGTTGACTTGATATGACTTGGTCGACGTGATATGTCCAAATACGATCCATATATTTATAATTTGATTTGATTTTAAGAAAAAAAACATTTTCAAGACATCATCATTTTAACCTTTTCTTTGTTTATATTGAGACATAGATCGACTAATATTAACACATCATGACTCGGGTCATAGACTCGGTTAAGTTTAATTACTTTTTTAATCTATTTTTATGTAATTATACAACAATAAAAATCGATATATGTAGAAAAGCCACCAAACAAATTTTAAAAAAAAAATCATTGTGAAGACAATACAAAACTAAGTGTTTGTTGATGTTATAAAAAGAATGCTATGAATTAATTCGAACCAAACAAGAAAATTGAATGGTATTTAATCAAATAGTATCAAGAAACAATTCCACTTAGTTTATCCTAATTAATTTCAATTAAAAGAAAAAAAGGTCAAACACTTGAGTTTGGATGGGTCATTACGCCCAATCCATAAAAAAAAATAGGCACATGGACCTATAAGGCCAGACTTGCACACGTGGTCCATAAAAAAGAAGTTAAGTGTGTGGGCCTACAAGGTTAGGCTTATATGCATGACTATTATTTTTTTTTCTTTTAAAAAGAGTAGGCACTGCATAGCTTATTGGTTTAGCTTTATCCACCTCGGTTGGCAGAAAATCAGCCTGTCAAAAAAAAAAATCATTTTCAACCATTTTCTACTTGAAAACACCTAAAAAAATCCTTGTAAATCTCAATAAACCCATATATATATCTCAATACATCTTTTAATCAAATTTTTCCTATGATATTAGGAGTCAAAAAACATAAATGAAACTACTCTCGTCAAATAAAATTTATTGACATTAAGATCGGCTTTTTAGATTATTGAAATATGAGCAACCAATAATTTTTTCTCTTCTCGACCATTATTTTATGACTTTTTTTTCATAGTTTAAGAGATTGAAATATGAATAAAATTAAATTTTGAACCTAAATGTAAAAGTTTTTAACTAGAAGATTTCAGAATGAAATTTGCAAAACTCCAAGGGTAAAAATTGTTTGAAAAAAGGTCCTGTGGACAATTTAAAAAAAAAAAAAAAGGCTCAATTTTTATCTCATTATAAATGTTCATCCCTTCATTTTTATTTTTTCTCAAGCAATAAACTGAATTTTTTATATATATAATCAAGCATTAAATCAATATCTTTGACTTTTCAGACACTAAAATAATATAATAAAAAAATATATCTAAATAAATTATCATGCATAATTTTCAGTCTGCACAATATTTCTCAATAAGAATGCCACACCTATTAGCTTTCTTTTAATTTAATGTGAGACAATCAAATTTAAGATGTGGGGACTTTGATAGAAACAAAATCATATTAGTAGATGGGTTTTATTTTTTTCCCGTTTTTGATAGGCACGTCATCATTATAGAAGAGGTACAGCCAAAACAATTAATCATAAAAGAGGTCACACAGAAATCACGATTGTGGACCACACACGTGGGCTAACTTTAGCAGGCTACCTGCTTTAAAAGGTCTGGTTCTCTAAAATATCCAGCGAACAACACCCCGTAAAGCGACACGTACACCAAGTCACCGGTTCAGTCTTTGATCCACGTGTGTCAAATCATATAGCTGGGTCACCTACTAAGGTACCCCACGCGTAACCTAGTCATTATCTCTAGAAAACTTTATGTCCCAGAACCAGTCTCACAATGGACAGAAGAAACTGCAAAGGATCGCCCTCCAGTCCTCACTCCTCGGTCTTCAGTGTCAAAATGGAAAATAATACTAACTTCCATATCTTCTGTCATAAAAATTATATAAACTATAAGTAACACGTTTGTTTGCTGAAATTTTTTTTTTAAAAAATAAATTCTGAAAAAGTAGATTATTTTTTGATATTTGATAGTGTAATAGAAAATAAAACTTCGTTTGTTTGCTGGAAAGTAATTTTCTTTTGAAAAGTGAATTCCGGGAAAGTGAATTATTTTCTGATGTTTGGCAATGTAATGGAAAATAAGTTGGAAAAAACTTTCCAGTGTTTGGTTATGTCATGGAAAATAAGCTGGAAAATAACTTATTAATATTTTATTTTTCTCAAGTTTATTAAAATAATGAGGAACAAATCTTATAAATTAAAAAGTTGAATGAGAATGAAATTGAAAAAAAATATAATTTCATAAATTATCTCAAATAAAATAAATAATAATCAAAATAATAGAGATCAAATCTAAAAAATTAAAAAAAAATAAAAGATGAAGAAATTAAAATAATAATAATTAACATTTAATAAATTATTTCAAATAAAATAAGTAACAATCAAAAGAATGAGGACCAAATTTGATACATAAAAAATTTCAATAAAAAAATGATAAGGGAAAAGCAAATAACAATTATAAAAATGAGGAGCAAAGTTAATATAAAAATTAAATTTTAAAAGATGAAATTGAAAAACAAATATTCAAAACAAAATTTATATAGCAATCAAAAGTTTGAGGACCAAATTTGATATAATCAGCAAATAATATGACATTTCTAAATTTTTCACAACTTCCGGAAAGTGTTTTTCGTCCAAAATAAAAGGAAAACACTTTCCTGGAAATCAAGCCAAATTTTCCTTTGACTGGAAAGTGTTTTTCGTTGACCGGAAAGTGTTTTTCGTTGATCAACTTTTCTAATGGCAAACAAACAAATGAAAGTTTGGAAAGTGGTTTCCGAAAAATAAACACAGGCTTAGGTTCTGCTTCTTCTGTGTAAATTGTAAAATATTATATATTTTTTAGATTTTTTTGTGTTTGTTTGTGATTAATATTTTTTATAAAATGTTTTTATATGTTTATTTTTAGTAAAATATTTTACGTGAAAACTAGTTAATAAAAAATATTCTACAATCAATCTCCAAACTTAGTTTATTTACTGAAAAATAGATTTAACTCATGGAATTTTTTAAAATATTTTATGAATAGTAATTCACTTACAATATCATCTAATTATTTAAATCATCATCACCACCACAACCTCCTAGTGTGTTTGAGTATGGTTGCGGTTGCTTTTCAAAGTATTTTTTACTCAGAAATGTATTAAAATAATATTTTATTATTTTTTAAAAATTATTTTTATTATCAGTACATCAAAATGATCTAAAAACACTAAAAAATATAAATTTAAAACAAAGAACAAAATATAAAATTTTTAATTTTTTAAAAAATATTTTTAAAACATGAAAACAAAAAGGGTAACGTACCGTTAAAATTTGTTTTACAAAAAAAAACAAACGTTTTTCTGACCTTAGTTTTTGTTTTCATCTAGAAACTAATAAGCTACTCCTTTATCCTATTTAATTCTCGTGTTTTTATGCGTGTCTACAATTTAGTTGTTATAATAAATCAGTCTTCTAACAAATAAATATAATATTAAAAAAGAAAATGTAGTTGCCGCCCTCTCTTTGGGCGGTTTGTTCCGCGTCTTTCTTAGGATCAAGTGGTGGCGCAGCTGATGGGGCAGCATGTATAGTAACTCCAGGAAGTTCTAAGGTGATTAGATTTTTTTCTCCTGCCCATCTTTTTTGTTTTCCCCTCTTGAAATTCAAGTTAATTCCGTTAAAATTCAGAGTTGTTTTTTTGTTTTTTTATTTTTAAATTGTGATTCCCTTTTTTTTTAAGTGGTTTTAATTTTTTTAGATTATTTTTTTTTAATTTCATCCATTTTTATTTAGTTTTATTTAATTTGTGTATCAAATATAGTACTTATTCTTTTGATTGCTATTTCTTTACTCATTTTCTTATTTTTTTTCAATCTTATTTTTCAATATTTTTTTTTTATTCAATTTCAATCCTTATTTTTTTAATTGTTTTTTTTATTTTTTTTCTTATTTTTTCTTCAATTTTATCCCTCAACATTTTTTTTTATCCAAGTTTGATCCTTATCATTTTAATTGCTATTTTTTTCATCATTTTCTTATTTTGTGAGGTTATCTTGGATCACATATTAGTCAAGCTAACCAGGATTGTTTCAAGTTTATTTATTTTTTTTTTAATTTTATCTTTTAACATTAAGCTATTGGGTCTTGAGCTTTTTGATTCTTTATGTTCTTCTTTTCTATGAGGTTATCCCCGGATGCATGTTAGTCAGGTTATCCCCGGTTGCGGGTTAGTTAATTCGGAGTGACTCAAGTTTTTTTCAATATTTTTTTTATTTATTTAAATCCAATCCTTTTTTCTATGACATTTTTAGAAATTTTAATTTTTTAATCTTGATTTTATATCATGGGTGGCGGATTAGTATAGTAAACACTGGTTGAATCGGGTTTTTTCTTAGATGTTGTTTTTTAAATTGATTTTTTTTTTAATTTTATAATTTAAGACCCGATCTCGTGTCATTGGACCTTGAATTTTGTGATATTTTTCGCTTTTCATTGTATAAAATATCCCTATCTCATGTCTCACATGTTCATGTTTATCAAGTTAATTATAATTATGATAGATTCATGTTACCGTGGCCTTGATATTTTTTAATGTTACAAAAGATTTGGCTCCGGTAAAAAAATATATCTACTTGTAGGCAAAACATACAAGAAAAAAAGTGTACAGAATCATACCTGAGGACTGAAGTGAAAATTTAACCTTTTTTACCCTTCATTGAGCTGAAGAACGGGCATGAAGGAGACCTTCAAAGTCCAGTCTTTTTTTACTGCAAGTGCATCCGGTACATTCTTCTTGTCCCATAGCACATTGTCATTGTAATTGACCAAAATAGCCTTTACTAGTTAACTGTGGTTAATTTTCATTCTATGATTTATTTAGTTGTTAACTTTAAAATTTTGAGAGATTAATCAAAATACTGGTAAGTTGGCCGAACATTCATGGTTATTAAGAGTGTGTTTGGCAGTGTAGTTGCGGGTGCTTTTCAAATAATTTTTTATGTCAAAATGCATGCCAATGATATTTTTTTATTTTTTAAAAATCATTTTTGATATCAGCACATCAAAACGATCCAAAACATATAAACCATATTAAATTTTAACAAAAAAAAATCAAATTTTTTGGGAACGCAACCGCAACCGCGTTCCCAAACGTACCCTAAAAAAAAGAAGTCACATATGGAAGACTCGAACTCCAAAATTGTAACCTCTTTTGTTTTTCAGCAGAGGTAAGAATTTCCTAGATTTGGTATAATTGTGATATGGAAGAAAACAAAATTCTCCTCGGTGATTAGTATAATTGTGATGTAATGATTCTTCAGCAAAAGAGAAATGAAAACGAAGAAGAAAATGTACTTAGACAAGTCTGCTCTGTTTGCCCGAATTTTTTTTCAGGGGACCCAAGATTTTAGCTAAATTATTGAAAGTTTGCTTGCGATGAGGGGAAAGCAAATTTGCTTCTGGCATTTTCATCATTGAACTACTTTTTATTTTTTTGGACAGGCAACAACTTTTTAATCTAATAATTATACTACCATGGCAGCCAGGCATGCATGGTGTCTACTATTATATATATATATATATATATATATATATATATATATATATATATATATATATATATATATAAACATCCTTTTTAAAACGGTAGATCTCCAATAAGATCCGAGTTTCACATAGAAGGTTGGTTAAATTGATTTAATTATTATTTTAACCAAAAAAATTAGTGGATTTTGATCAAGTTTTATTTAATTTACAGGTGAACTTGGGTTTTTTATCAGTCAAGTTGGGTCATTTCATTTTCTTTTTATTTTTAACTTGAATTAATTTAAATTATATGTCAACTGGATTTAAATTAATTTATCCGGTAGGATAGATATAAAAGATACCTCACTTGACTGCAATCCAAGTCACAATGAAACACCAGTTCTCGGAGGTCGGAGGCCATTGATTTTATGGTCATTCTGCAAGGTCAGTGATTTCATTCAAAGCTTATTTATGAAAAATTGGTTGCAACATAGACCAATATTTATTCCTAGATCGAGACTTATATATATATATATATATATATATATATATATATATATATATATATATATATATATATAAACTCTAGAAATCGAGCCATTAATAGATAGAATTCTAGTTAATTGTTTCTTATTTTATAATGACTTGTTAAATCATGGTTAATTCCATGACAAAAGAAGATTTCCTTGCTTGTGCATGTGAATTAAATGTAGAGTATTAGAAGACAAGAAATTGAATTACAAGTTAAAACTTTGTTTACAATACTACCTATCATGATTATTCCTTCGCGTGATGGAAGAAAACAAGGGTGCATCTTAAAATTGCTATACACACACACACACACACACACACACACACAGGAGTCTTAATTTTACCTCAAACAAATCTTTGAATCAATTTCATCCTCCAAGTTTCGAAATTGTTAATTAAATCTTTTCAATCGTATTTGATCATGAATTCCATCTAAAATATGCTCTTTATCATTAAAAAAAAAAAGGTGTTCTTTTTATAGAAAACTTAGCAATTTATGTTAGAAAAATTCTAATAAAAAGCCCAAATAAGAAATACAAATTCTTCAAGGGACTAAATAGATATATCTCAAGAAATTGATTTGGATGAATTGAGTACTAATATAATAAATACTTCCCAACAAGTTGCTCTCGCAATTATGCCAATTATTCTTAGGTGCATTACTTAATGAGACAAGGTTGATTAAGGATGTTCTAGTGGTTATTTTTTAAAGTATTTTTGACTTAAAAATATATTAAAATAATATATTTTTTATTTTTTAAAAATTATTTTATATCAATACATCAAAATAATATTAAAATACTAAAAAATATTAATATGAAATAATCAAATCAATGTAATGAAAACATCAAGCAAGGCACCAAATGGCATTCATAAACTATAACATCAAACCCAACATCCATGATTAAGTCTCATTAGGTGATACATTACAGAACAATACAAGATCCTAATCAAACACACTTTGGTCCCATTTCACCAACAACCAAGGCCAATTCAGTCATTCCACCTCTCTAACCCTCCCTTTTTTTAAAACAGTCTACTCTCTAGCCCATAACCATCCCCCTCGATCCTCTCCCTCCCTCTCTTCACTCTCTCTAAACAAACTACCATGGCCATCATTAACACCAAGACCATAATAGTCTCTCTTTGCACACTGAGTTTGGTGTTCATCTTCTCTCCACAGGTCTCTTTCTCCTCCTCGATCCACGACCTGCTTATCTCAAAAGGGTTACCAGCTGGTCTACTCCCAAAGGAAGTGAAGTCCTACACCGTGTCTGAAGATGGCTACTTGGAGGTGTTTCTTGATGGTCCATGCTTGACAAGATATGAGAACAGGGTCTTGTTTGAAAGTGTAGTGAGGGCTAATCTCACTTATCTTAGTCTCTCTGGAGTTGTTGGCTTGTCTCAAGAAGAACTCTTTCTTTGGCTACCAGTGAAAGACATCACAGTTGATGACCCAAGATCAGGACTTATTTTGTTTGACATTGGGGTTGCTCATAAGCAACTGTCCTTATCACTCTTTGAAGATCCACCTAACTGTAAGCCTCAAGGTATCGCATTTGTTTAATCTTTACTTCTTTTTTCCATCAAGTCTTGAATCTTTATTAATTAATCTCCTACTGCAAGGATTTGATTTCATCGTTCTTGGTATTGGTATGCATATTTCCTTTGTAAGTTATGGAATGGATAAGGAAACAGCAGTTGTGCTGTGGGCATGGTTAGGGAGCTGAAGATCACATGAATTTTATTACTTGCCATGCCTGTTGCTTTCACTGGCTTGTGTTTCAGTCCCAGAAACTGGTCACAGAGTACTGCGTTTCACCTTTTCCCTTGTTCTGTTACCTTTCACAAATAATCAGAAGAAATTTCCTAAAAGAACAGGCACAGCATTTTAACTGCAAGGCATAACTGTAGTACAAAATTGTTTGATTTATTACATTTATATTTTTCATGACTGGGAGTACTGTTAATCATGTGAATGCGTGCAGGTGAGTCGAAGAATCATGCGAGGAAGGAGAGAGGGTTTGAGGCTGTGAGATAGAAGATGCATGCCATGCTGTTCCAACTTTGTCATTTTCCATGGAATGTTTTGTTTAATGATTCCATAATATAATCTTAGATTAGATTAGAGGTTTTGTTAGTTATATAAAGTATAAAAATGGCAATCATGGAATCTGGTGTCCTTATCAAATTACAGGCTCTAATCTTCTAACTTTTTGTTAATTGCCTTTTGTTGCCACCCTAACCAATTGATCTAATGTTTACAGTAAAAAAAATAAAATCAAAGCAAGGAATCTAATACAATGCAATTGTTCTAATAAATCACCCTCTCTCCAATTACCCACTTCTACGGATCTTAATAGCCGGCTACATATAGAGCACTTTTTTAATTAAAAAAATATCTTCACGGGTAAGAAATTTTGTGGTGTTCATATATTATTATTTTCTGAATTATATATTTGTTTGAGAAATACTAAATAAAAATATTCTTATACCTTTTGATGTACTATAATTTTTTTTATGTGTTTTTTTTATTTAAAGTTGAGTTTATAAAATAATTAGCAGGGTACAATTAATCACTAATGGAGTAGAGTAAAATTCTCCCGAGTTTGGTGCTTCTTTGCAAGCAAAAAAAAAAAAACTTTTTTCTTTGATGGACTGTTACTGGATCATGAAAAACAGTTAAGGTTATATTTGTTTTTGTTTTGCTTTAAATTAATATTTGTTTGGTGATTTTAATTAATTTTGATGTGTTAATATTAAAAATAAATTTTTTATTTTAATATATTTTTAAATAAAAAATATTTTAAAAAATAACTGCTATTATATTTTTTTTAATTTTTTTTATTTCAGTACGTGTTATTGTAATTTTTTTTTTTTTTTTGTGAAAATCCCTCTTGTTCAGGGAACTAAAATATACGCCGAAATTGGAGGGATCTTAGGTTGGGTCATATATCTTTGTTTCGGTGGACCCACAAGCACCTAAACGTAGGGTTCCCCCCATCAATAATTGCACTTTATTTTTGTGATTGTGCCTTTGGCACTTTCGTGGACCTTCACCTCTGCCACTGGTGATCCTTATTCGATGGTTGTGTCATATATCTTTTATTTTATATTTTATATTTTATATGTTCAAATTTTAATAATGGTTTTTATAAAATTTTATTTCTTCAAATATCGATATTAAATAAATTATGACATGGATAGGGAACGATTGAGAACGCGGCTACGGTTGTATTCTTAAAAAAATTAATTTTTTTTTTGCTAAAATTTAATATGGTTTGTATGTTTTGGATCGTTTTAATGTGCTGATATCAAAAATGATTTTTAAAAAATAAAAAAACATCATTGGCATGTATTTTTGCACGAAAAGTTATTTGAAAAGCACCCGCAACCACACTGCCAAACACAAACTGCCAAACACGCTCGTGGTTTCTTTCCTTTCTCTCCATTATAAATAAATGGATTCTATCACAATTCTAAAGCTATTTGATATACCTTTGCGCAATTTAATTTACAAAAATAAATTAATTAAAAAATAAGATTTATTTACATAAATTAGTTTATGTACTAATTTCTCTTTAAATTGAGCATTTGAACTTGCCAAGGTACCATCATGTTTTTATCTTGCGAGATATTTATAGGGTTTGGAGGTTAATTATCATGTTTTTTAAAGTATTTTTTATTAAAAAAATATTTTTTTATTTTTAATATTAATAAAAATTAATTTGTTTTAAAACACGATTTTACTATTAAAAACAAGCATTCTTCATCTTGACGCTAAATACGTGAGATATTTCAGGGAGGAGACCTGCTAAAAATCTTGAATTGTCTCCTCTTGACTGTAACTCTTTTGTTTTCATCTAACTTCTCCTCCTCCTTTTCAAATTGGAATCTGATTTTGGCTGGTTACTTTGTCCTTTCACATTTCTTTGCGTTATGAAAGGTCATGTTCTCAACTTTCTTCAATAATCATGGCCAACTTGCTAGGTATAGCTATTAAATTGTTTTTTTTTTTAAAAAAAATGGTAGTATGTATAGTATTTGTACTCTGTTTATTTTTATATTTTAAAAGTATTTTAAAAAATTAATTTTTTTTAAATTAATAATTTTTTGGTATTTTTAGATCATTTTGATGCACTAATATCAAAAGTGATTTTTAAAAAATAAAATAATATATTTTAATATATTTATGAATGAAAAACACTTTAAAAAATAACTGTAACTAATTCTTTTATTTTTTTATTTACTTTAAATTAATATTTTTTTGGTGTTTTTAAATAATTTTGATGCGCTGATATCAAAAGTGATTTTTAAAAAATAAAATAAAATATTTTAATACATTTATAAATGAAAAATACTTTAAAAAATAACTATAATCACACTCTCAAACAGACAAAACATATGAGAAATTGTAATTGAATGACTAAATTGAAAAAAAAAGTTCTATATAAGGAATAAAAACTTTGTTTCCTGTTTGTTTTTGCGTTTTAAAAACGTTTTTGAAAAAAATTTGAATTTGAATTTTATTTTTTTCTTTACTTCAAATTAATTTTTTTTTGTATTTTTAGATTGTTTTAATGCGCTGATTTTAAAAAATAAAAAAAATATTATTTTGATATATTTCTAAGTGAAAAAAACTTGAATCATTATATATATTCAATAATAAAAACAATCATTATAGTACTAAAAGGGTGAGACGACATTTAATCAGCTTGGAAAATTATGTGAGTAAACCTATATATTGCAATGGGATGCTGATGGCTCTCATGCTCGAGATACATGTAAGTTTTCCACCTATGAGATTGTATTAATTAATGTTCTTAATAATAAAATTATACATGAATCAGTTTAATACCTGCTTTTGAATAAGTTAATCAAAATATAAATAAAAAAATAATATTATTTTGAAATAAAATAAATCCAATCAAGTTTTAATTGAATTACCGAGTTATTTTATTTGATTAAATTAGATTAATTCTGCGTTAATTTATTTGATTTGTTCGTAAAAAAATATAATTTCTATACGAGAGCAGTATCGAACTGTATGGAACTACTTGTCATTCCTTAGTTTTTCTTATGCCCCCCAAAAAAAACTTGTTTATTGTTTGTTTTAAGAAACATAAAATTGGATTACTTGTCCAAATCTGTGGAAGCTAAACAAGAATAATTTAAAAAAAAAATTGAGAACAAATTAAAATAAAATTCTGCAAATGATTATTCAATCAATAATGTTATGTCACCCTCACCCCCTTTAAAATACATCAACCTGCTTGAGCTTTTGAATGCAAGAGAAGGATCCGCGAACTGATGATCAGCCAATACTCGCATACTGTGGTTATCATAGAAATCATGCATAAAAGACACAGAAAATAAAACAGATCATGACTCTGGTTGTGCACGCGGTGCCTCAGGTGACAAAGCCACTTCTTTTGTGCCCTTGGCAGCTAGCCGCGACAAGCTTGCTGGGGAGCTCACCCTTGACAAGACCTCTCCGTAGGCCTGCACCTCGGATGGTGAGCGATGACTGTCCCTCGGATGCCCTCCTCCATGCATTGGTTCTGCCATCACTTCTTGCGGAGATCTGTATTGGAAAGTCAATTGGGCCTTTATCTACGAGGTCAGACATCACTTTAACACGAAAACCTACATTATTGGTTTTATATTATTTTATGAGACTTTCCTCTGTTTTCTGTATTTTTCCATTACCGTTGTAATGTTGTAGTTATTTTTTATTTAAAAAAAATATTAAAAAATATTAATTTATTTTTTAAAAATTATTTTTAATATCGGTATATTAAAATAATAAAAAAATACTAAAAAAATATTAATTTAAAGTAGAAAAAAAACAAAAAAAATTTTATTTTTTTTAAAAATATTTTTAAATTACAAAAACAAACAGAAAATGGATCAACCTTTTACCCTGAATTATGCAGGGCAATACACAATAAAATATTGATTTTTTCTTTATTTCTTGTTTTTTTTCTCATATTAAATTAGCCTCATCAAGCTTCGTATGATGATATTGATATTAATATTATTATAATTAAAAATTTCAGTGTGTTTTTGATATATTTTTTTAATTTGTTTTCTCTTTCTCATCTCTCATCTCCCTTTATATGCACCCTATTTCACCATCTTTTAAAATGCCATGATTTTAAATAACGACAAGATTTAGTGATGGTGTTTCTCAACCACTAAACTATGCTATTTTACTAATTTCTTTTTTTTACTAATTTCTTCTTAAAGTGAGTTGTTTTGCCACTATTTTTAAAATAACACGCTAATAAGAAAAAATAATCGTCAAATAAAGTACTCCGAATTGTAAGAAGGTGATCTACGCTTGATCCTGTTTTCTAAGAGAAGCTCCATGACCGATCAGAGCTTTCGGGGTTATATGTTTCGTTACTCCGACGTCGTATTCTGTGGAATCCATGTGCAAATCTCATGCCCAGTGAGTAAGTTCTCCAATTTTACTAGGTGTCCAAATTCTAGCAGGCATATCTATCCTCTGCTCTCGGTCTTGTCCTTCCTGCGAACCTCAACTAATTACCACATCGGTGCTCTGTATCTTGCCGGACTGCGGCAGCTACACTCCGATTGTGGTATAGAATATAGATAATTTTAAAAAATCTTATGTTTCCAATCAAGAATAATATATGATGAACTTGAGGTTGTGCCCAGTAGTGAAAGAATTTTTTTTTTTTTTTTACATCAGGTTTCAAGTTTTACTGTGCATGTATATCACCCTCGAGATGCCTTACATGTTTACTGGGCTTGCAGGATGTTCAGTAGGCCCAATAATTAGTTGTGGTGTGTGTAAGCTGACCCGGATACCTCGGGTTAAAAAAAAGAGAGTATAATATATGATTCCTAAAGTAAATTACCATATTTATCCTTTTTTTTTATAACTTTCCAACCATAAAAATATTCTTAAATAACAATGAATAAATTTAGTAAATGTAAGAAGCTAAAGTAATATTATTATTTTAATTGATATGAAGGGTATGTTTGGCTGTGCGTTTCAACCTGCGTTTCGTTAAATTTTGAATTTTTTTTTTGTTAAAATTGAGTGCGGTTTGTACCTTTTGGATCGTTTTGATGTACTGATGTTAAAAATGATTTTTAAAAAATAAAAAAATATCATTGACATGTATTTCGGCACGAAAAGCTATTTGAAAAGTAATCACTACCACACTACCAAACACACTCAAAAACATAATTATAAGATAATTTAGTGTTTTACTTCTTTTTTTTCCCCGAGATTCTTCATCGATGGCTAAAAATTTGTGCTCAATACTCTGTTATAATTAAATTAAATTATAATATTTAATTTAAATTCAATAAATAAATAAATTAAATTTAAAAGTAAATTGAATTCACTTATTTAAAAAAATTGAATTGAGTTCATTTATTAATCTCGTCACTTTCATTACATTTCTTTAAATATCTATTAAAAAATAGATAAATAAATATTTTTAAAAATTAGTTTTAACATAAAATTTCTACTTTTTAAAAGTATAAATTAGTACTAATTTTAAAGACTAAATTATATTTTAAATTTAATTCTTACCTATAAAGTAATCTTAATTATGAGATTTCATTAAATTACTAATATGCTGTAATTGGAATTCAAAGAATTACAATAAAATTAAATAAAAAACATTTAATGATAATTTGAAAGCAACAATTAATAAATGCAAATTCGTTGTATTTTCCTTTAAAAAAGATAAAGTCCTTGAATAAAGTCATAAACCAAAAAGCTTCCACTCCAAGGCACCACCACAAGAAAGAACCCGATAGATCCTTCACTCCTCTCTCTCATATCTCCTTCTTCTAATAATAAATAAAGAAATCGTTTCGCTAAATAAAAACCCAGGAACGTCGCAGCGTTTTCAATTCCCATAATCGAACACGAACTATGGGAGGAGGAGGAGTCATGAGAGCAGCGGTCAAGGTGGTCGGAACTGGAGTGGCCAACGCCGGAATCCGCCGGGGAATCTCTGGTGGAACACCGCCGGTGGAGCAGTCGATGCGCAACGCATCCAGTCCAGTTTCGGCGATCATGTCGTCGAAGGCGAGTGGAGGTGAGGTCGCGGCGGGGATGCAGAGGCCTGCATGGGAGGTGGATGAGTGGGAGTTAGCTGGTGGCGTTGAGGAGGAGATGGTTGTGGATTCGGCTGAGCCGGTGGCTAGAGTTGTTTTCTGGGGTGCCCCGCCGAGTTTGCAGGAGGCTAAGGCGGCTACTTGTGAATTGAAAGATGCTTTGCAGAAGTAAAGTTTTGATCTTTATTCAAAATTTCTCTTTTTATTTACTTGTTTCTAATTTTACGTGATATTATTGGGTTTTTCTTTTCTGTGTATAAATTTTATTTGAAATTATTTACAATTATTGGGATTATTGAAATTCTTGTTTGAAAAATTGAAAGTTTGAGACTTTGATTTGTCTCCCATCTGGTTTTAGTTTGTAGAAACTGTGATTGATATAATAGAAGAAATGAATAGAATGGAACTTTAAATCATACTTTGTTTGTTGAATGTATAGAGGAAATGAAGCTTTACCTTTGTAATTATAGTGTCTATTGAAGAAATTGGTAGAAGTTCTTAAAGATTTTTCAACACTTTCTTGTTTCTTATTGGAAAAAAAAGAACAAAAATTTGCATGATATTTCAGAGTTTTGGATAATTTATTGTTTCTTGCATCTTCGAAATTCAGGAATTGACGAAATGATTTATTTTTTGCATTAAATTCTGGTTTTTATGTTTCTACTTAGGTTTATTTGGTGTCTTCATTTAGTTTAGGTTTAAATGGTTGATTGAACTTTGCATTCTATGTATGACTGGTTTGGGCGGAGATTTTTAGATGGACCTCGTACTGATTGTGCTGTATATCTTTCATAGTTTTTGAGTAATGCGGTGTGATCAGTTCCCATATCAATTCTTTTTATTTTTATTGAATATTCTCTCATCTACTTTTGAGATGTGCGAGTCAAGGTAGACAGCGTAAGAGGAGGTTCATATATAGCAACTTGAGTTTGATGTAACTTCTTAGGGCATGTGGCCAAAATGCATGGTAATCAGAAAGTTCCAGTACACATGCTGACAAAAAGCTGTGGCTTTTCTCTTCCTTTTGGGAAGCTTCCAGGCATATAAATACTCTCAAGAGTGTGTGTGTGTGTTTGTGTCTGTGTATCTTTAATCTCATTCTCCACTATCATTGCACTTTCATGGCAAGTGTAGCTTCTGAAGGAGTAAATATTATGAACTGGGGATGCATTTCTTAGAGGGTTGCTGGGATTATATCAAATACCATCCTTGAGGAATGTATGTTCCTTGATGTTTACTCATTTCTTTTGTGTTTGAATAGTTTTGCCTCTGTAAGATTTCAGAGATCTTATTCTTATTTTTCTGAAAATTGAGGCTTATTTGTCTCTGCGGATCATCTCGTTTATTACTTTTCTAGATGAGCTTAGTTGTTAAACTTGGCACTTGCAGTCTTATACAAAATTGGCTTAAAAATGAATGTGTGATGTTTTGTTTAAGTTATGGAACATCAGTGTTGCCCAATTTTTTTTTTATTAGCCATGCCATTAATTTACTTTTTTGCCTTTTGTTCCTTATATTGATTCTGGAGGCCTGAAATTGTATTTACCTTTTCTTGACTTTATCATCTTTCTATGCTGAACTGTTATGCACAGAGTATATCTGTCGTCTCCTAACTTGGGAACTGGCAGTTCACTTGGAGGTAGTCAGCTGTCTGGCCACCCGCTTACAAACTCTGACTTTTTAGAAACTGATGGTTGTATTAGCTGTGATCCAAATCGAGCTCCTGTGCCAAAATATGCTATGCAGGCATTTTCATTGCTTAATGAAAGTCCTAAAATTCAGGTTCTGATATATCTCTCTCCCCCTTCAAGTTGTTCTTTCCTTTTCTTTCCTCCTATTGCTTAGACTATTTTGTATTCCTGGTGAATTAATTTGACAATAGAGTTGTAGTTGCACAAATATGTGTAAATGTTTTTTGCTCATACAGAATTAAAATTAAGCTTCAATTATGTTTTTGTTGTGGTTGATGATGCTTGGTATTGTTAGTTGCAATTATTTTCCTAGCTTAACTTTAAGAACACTAAGCTGTCAATGCATTTCAAAAACCCCTGTGATTTCTCAGGGCCTGGACAATGCCGAGAATATATAACTGATGTACCGCTTTGTTTTATAAATTATAAGCCCCCATATATAATACCTGAGGGCTTCTAATTTGATTGGATCTTCAAGGCCTCTTGAACATTTTGAAGTGTATTTTCACATGTTCTATCATTGCATCCAACATACCCTGTCTTTTGATTGATGAAATCAGCCTATGGGGCTGTAGTTCACTGATTTTAGTATTATGCCCAGACTGTGGTTGCTGCCCTTGCCTCTGATCCAAATGTCTGGAATGCAGTTTGGGAAAACGAAGCCCTTCAGGAATTGCTCCAGTCACAGAATACAAGTAAGTGTACCCTTTTGTCTTTCAATCCACTCGTCTTTCTTCTTATTATTTTTTATATTCCTGTTTCTATGTCCTTCTGTTTTGCCTCTGAAGCCTAGGAATCTGTTGCAGATAAGGAATATGTTGCAGATAATGAGTCTGTTGGAGATACTGACTCTCAGGATGCAGCAGTATCTTCAAAGAAGCTCACAGAATTATCTGATGATGAAAGTGAAACTGGAAACTCTCAAACTAGGCTCGTGGATGTCATCAATAACATTAAGCTTACTGTGGTTGACATGGTGACAAATGTATCTGCTTACTTCCAGAAGATTTTTAGCTTTTCATCCGCAGAGCACACACCCGATGCCGCAGATGAAAATGCTGGATTATCTACCACTGAGAAGACCCTGGGAGCCTCTCTCATGGCTTTGGCAGTGATGGTCATAATGGTGGTTGTGCTGAGGCGCCCTTGAAACTCTATTCACTGGCAAGCCAACCTGTAAATTTGCCGAGTCTACATGCAACTTTATCTGTGCTTTTGGATGGTTGAATGGATGATGGGATTGATGCTGAAAAAAGTTTAAAGCTGTAACATTTTAGCTTGACTCCTTACCTAAGTAATGATCTATGTGCAGTTTTTAATTTGTTTTGATTATCCATCTATGAGAGTAACTCCATTATTTTTCCAGGTCTCATCTAATTCTGATTGAGCCCTAATGTCCTGGCAAGCCATCTATGAGATTCGATTTCTTATTTTCGAGTTTTCTACAGTTTTTCTCTGTACATTCAAATAATTGAATTGTTAAAAAATAATAAATATTAGAGGAGGTTTGATAGAGCACTGAGAGCCACACCACTTAATTATGACGTAATTGCGCAAGGAATTGAAGGGTTTGAGAACAGAATAAATTCTACTTTTAGATTATTTTTTCCCTTAGTCTTATATCTCTGTTCAGGGACACAATTTTTTGACAGTTAATATGTTTATTTCTTTTCTTTTCTTGAATTTTGTGAATCTAAATTTATTATTTTATATTTTTAGTACTCTTCATTTAAGACATTTTGTAGATCCAAGTGCTTTTATTGCATGCATCAAGTAAAACGAGATGCATGGCTAGCCAGCAACATTCCAATGATATATACAAACAATTGTTTTCAATTAAAATTGCTCAGGACACGACGACGATGCTTCTACCATCCATTACATATGATGATGCTTGGCATACATGAGGAATCGCATATTGGCACCAATTCCATGCGTAAAACTGAAAAACCAGCTTTATTCTTCTAGGGCAACCACTTCTTGTGCAATCTCTCTCCTGGATGAACAGATAAAAGAGAAGAACATTGACAAGAATATATCCTACTCTTATTTATATTTCTTGAACAATTGAGTTGCTGTATCTCAATATAATTCCACTTCAATTCATGGAGTTATCGTCAAGGTGTTTATGCTATCAATGCACCACTTTGGTGCCATCAGTATAATTTACTTTGCTCGACTACTTATATTCCTCGTCCTGAGAATGCAGAGATCAAGAACCATAAAATTGGCACTTGAAATGTCTTATTTCAATCTACAAAATTGTGCAGGTTACATGAATACACTGGAAGCTCGTGAAACAAGCACAGGCAGATGGCCATCTTCATTTTCAGGGCAGGGGGGGAACACCCATTGAAGCGCAGCCATCCTGCATGGTTCTCTGATTATACCTCGCTACTAATGTACAAAATGTCCTCCTTTTCCAGATGCATCTTTCCTTTGTCTCTTTTACTTTTGACTGGCGTCCGATCTGGTTGACCTCGCTGGAAGAACAAATTTTACTTTAGCCTTTTGTAATTGAGGAAACAAGTGTATCGTGACTACTCAATCAAGGAATAAACATGTATACTGATATGCTTGCCTTTTTCAAGACAAAGGCCAAGTATAGATAAGCTACTTCCCATTCATCTGGTGATAGCGTGCCTGGATGCCAAAGGGCACAGAGACTCAAAAATCAGCATGAAAAATAGCTATTTCATCATGCACCAAATTCAAAGAAAAAGCAAAAAGATACATAACAAAGACTTACTAAGGTCTTGGTTCCCATCACCCAAAGCACCGAGTCTTCGCATTAACTCAACATTTTCTGGTTTCTTCATATTCTCATGCACGAACTCATGATTATTCTTAGCAAAAATCAGCTCAAAGTCATACTGCCAAAGTTGAAAGCAAGCGTACAAAATAAGTGTATCTAGGTAAATGCTTAAAAAACTTCAAGTGCAACCAGCTTTTAACACCAGCAAAACACATTGACAGCTTTGAAAAGATGTTGAAACCACAGGCTTCATTTCCTGCACCAAGATTTTTTTTTTTAAAAAAATACTTCAATTTTTTCTACCTCTTCTGCCAAAGCTTTGAAGACATGGAAGGGCACAATCCATTCAGGACAATCAACAGCATCCTGCAACAGAAACGTGGGCATTAACATCATCAGGAGTTTAGAATGAAAGTCGTCGCCTAAAGCATATAAATTGAACTAAATGACAAAGTAAACAAAGAATTGGAGTTGGTATTTTCTGATGGATAGAAGGGAAGAGAATAATCAGGTTACATTCTTGGCATGTGGCAACTATCGGGTGCTGCATAAAAGCACAACTTCAATTGATGCAAATACACGATGAAATATCAAGTACAAGCTATTCTACAGAACTTCTGCTTCTAGAAAAAATAGACTTAAGTAAAGGACAAGAGAAGATAATACATAAATACCTCTAAATGGAAGTAGTACTTGATACCAAATGGGCTAGAAGATCTGAATTTCTGAACCACAGAATAATTAACTTATCAGATTATAGGGGAAACAAACAAAATGCCTGCAATATTGAAAAGAACTAACCTTCTGAGAAAACTCTTCATCAAATCTTACCCAGTACACACTATTACCAAAGGCCAGTCCTTCAGCTGCATATTCACATGAAAAAGAATCCTCTGTCATGAATGGCAAAAATAGTCTTCCATGCACATAAATCTCAATTCTTATATTGGAGAAGTGTGAAAAAGAACATTTTACAAGAATACTTCAAATAGATTGACTCTGAAAGATCTTAATCAATCATCATCATCCCATGAATTCTTTAAAGACTCCTCATTGTTTCATACAGCGTAAACAGACATGCAAGGTATCACATTAATAGCAAATTTCATGTTCCAATGAAGGTGCCTCCAGACTGGGCTTTTATATTTGTAGAGTCAGAAAAAAACACTGTTTTCTGTTTTTTTGGTTAAGATTCATAAATCTGATCATTTGCAGTTTTTTTCCCATATAAAGAAAATATTTGAAAGGAACAAAACAAAAACCTTCTCTAAGTTTTTTTATGATAACATTGGCATCCGGCATTGTTCCAATGAAGGTTCCTCCTGGCCGAAGTATGGCTGATATATTGGCCAATGCTCTCCGTGCACGTGCCTCTGTTGACCATGAATAGTGCAAGGCAAACTGCAAAGCATGTTGATGCTTCAGAATTAAGTAAAACCACACTCACACACAAAGTTGAAGAATCCTATGGATCCATATCATGATTTGCATAATTACAGCACAGACAAATGGAAAGGGCAAGAACTTGGGATCTTAAGATTGAAGAATAGGCTAGTTCCTAGGTCTCTGCGGCCATGTTGTGCCCTTTTAGAGAGAAAGATATGCCAAAAAGAGCATGAAGCTTGGTGATTTTAGCATTCTCAAGATTCTAGAAAAAAAAATGTTGAGAGGACGTTGTGTCCATTTATTGCAATAATATCCATTATCAAGCAAAGTAGTTAGGAATCCTGTGACATAGCTCCAAAAGTCCCTAGGTCGGCATTGTTGAGTCATGAATAGCTCTAGGTTCAGTGAAAAAATGAATGTTGGGCAGCTGCTTCAACAGATGCTGATTCCAGCACCACGCTACAACACAAGATCTCATTAAATTTTGAAAATTGAGATGGTAATCATAATTCACCTGACAACTGACAATATCAAAAGGAGCATCATCCACCAGGACTTCATCCAACTGAAGCTGAAACATGTAAAACCAAGATTCAGTTACTTCTACAAATATGTCTATAACATAAATGAAACCAAAATTGTTCATCAATTTAACTTCTGGACGGCACATTCAAGTTTCAACCTACTTGTTAGATCCAAATAGAGGGTAGCATGCATATAATTAAAATTAATAAATCACACTTAATGTAATGAATTTGCCGATGCACCAGCTGTTATAGCTGAACTTACCTCAAAACAATCCCCGCATATAAGGCGGGCAGGGAAAGTGAACTTTTTGCGACGTTGATGGTGGTCTGCATCACCATTGTAACGCGTCCGGCAATCTTCCATCTGCATCGACAGTTGAATACATATAGACAATGACCATTGACAGCATATATATTTTAAGCATAAAAGTAGATATAACAGGAGATTGAAGGCACCACTTTTTAGTATTAAAGATTTAGGCACTAAACAGTATAAATAATCGTATTCATGGTATCTCATATTGCATAACATATACTTGGAGATCCAAACTTAAGCATTTACATACATACAAAGCGTAGCCAGGCATTTAAAAATCAAAGCACCAATTACAAGGACTTTCGGTCAGTTCATTTTGAAAGAGAAGTAAATCTCTTGTAGTATGTTTACCGAGCCTTCAGCTATGTCAATGCCAACATAATATCCAGCCTTTGCTTTATCCCATTTGATGAGATCACCACCCTGGAGAACAAAAATGACAACAGAAGATAATTCCTAATGAAAACGACATCATAAACTAATTCCTAACAAAATAAGGAGCTGTGAACCTTCCAATGCAACTGATTAAAGGGATGTATACTTTACCTTCCCGCAAGCAAGATCAAGAACAGCATCTCCTTTAGCAGTATATTGTTGAACTAAGACACTTTTTATCTGTTCACAGATATGATTATGTTATTTAGACACATTATCAGCTTAAGATATTACTAAGCACTGGAATATGCTACATACCCAATTGTTAAGTTTCTTTAAATGGATAATTGGGCTCGCTTCTCGTTCTTCCAGAGTCTGATTCGTCCTGGCACTATAATGGTCAGCCACTCTCTGAACAAAATCATTAGAAAAATCCGCCTCACCTGCAATCACAAAATTTAGCCCTCAACTTTCAGAATCCTAAACAAAGCAGGAAAGTAAAAGGAATTTTATTAAGAAACCATTACAATCCTAGATTCTTACTCTCTTAAACCAGACACAACCACGAATGACATTAGATTTTTTTTTTAAAAAAATAAAAAAATCTCTCCAGTTTTCTATACCAAAAGAACACAGAACCAAAAACCCAATCCCAGGTCCCAAAATCAATACCTTAACTGAAACAGCGAAGAAATTACAAATCAAACCCATAAAAAATATAAACACAATCAAAAGTCGAACCCCATAAAGCAATTGCATTCTCATTTTTGCTCTGGCTCTAAGAGAAAAACAAAATACCAGCATAGAACTAAAATTCAAAATTTAATCATCTCCATTTCCAAGAAAATAAAAGTAAAAGCTAGTGGCATACAAAACCCAAGTCCCAAAACAACACCAAGAACCAAATGACTAGCAATTAAATCCACTGTAACTGAAAATGAGCAAAAACTTACAATTTTAAAGTTTCTAAACAACGAAAACCCATGTCAAAGATACAAAAACAAATCCAAAAAAAACAAGAAATCAAAAAAGGGCATTTAAGCTTGTGTGAAAATAGAATCACCTTCAGGGGTGTATTTCAATCTGGATTTCGGTGGGCCAGAAGCAGAAGAGTTGGATGGTGAAGTTGGGTATCCTCGTTTCATGGCAAATTATTGAATCGTTAGTAGTTATTGTAGGTTGTATAAATAAAAATTTTTAGGGTTCTAAAAAAGAGAGAATTAATGAAGGAGGAGAGAGGATTTAGTCTGTTTATATTAATGGAGTTGCTTTCTTTCTAGGAGAGATTAAAAATAGAGACCTTAAACTAAGGGTGTGTGCGTGTTTTTTTTTTTGAAAAAGAAGGTCACAAATAAAGGTAGGTATCAATTTGGTCCCTGTACTATTTAACTGTGTCAATATTATCCTTTCTCTATCAAAATTTTGCAATCTTTTACTTTGTTGGCTCTATTAATTTTATTATTAAACTATCTTTCAAATGCATACTTATAAGTCAATTCTCTTCCAATTCATAATCATAAATCTTGAGGTTTTGATTTTAGCTTGTGTTGAAAAAGTTGACTTTTTATTTGAGATTTGCTTAAACATAAAATTGGATTATAGAGGGGTGCAAATTCACTAGGTTGTTAAGGTTCGATATTCTAGAAAGGTTGTAAATTCTTGGAGTAAATTACCATTTGTTTTCACCTTAGCATACTCATCCTCTTCCTGACACTTCCTAGCTTGTGCAGGTATGCTAAACTTAGATGTCCTGAGATCTTCTGTTTAGAGCGTGTTTGGCAGTGTGGTTGCGGGT
Organism: Populus simonii; assembly: GCA_007827005.2. Lineage (NCBI taxonomy): Eukaryota > Viridiplantae > Streptophyta > Magnoliopsida > Malpighiales > Salicaceae > Populus > Populus simonii. Next base: position 16,518,782 of record CM017474.2, read on the forward strand.
GCTTTTCAAATAGCTTTTCGTGCTGAAATGCATGCCAATGATGTTTTTTCATTTTTTAAAAATCATTTTTGACATCAGCACATCAAAACGATCCAAAAAGTACAAACCGCACTCAATTTTAGTAAAAAAAAAAAAAAAATTTCAAATTTTTTGGGAACGCAGCCGCAGCCGCGTTCCCAAACACTGCGTTTATGAATCAGGAAACCAAAAGGTGTGCATTAACGCTTTAACTAGCTGCGTCTGGGGACATTCACTGTGTCAATATTCTCACCTTCGATTTTTGAAGGGAAAAGAAAAGACTGAAATGAAACCAGGAAAAACAGAGAAAGAAAGAGTTATTTACGTATAAATGGTGACTAAAAGTATACATTTTGCAGGTTATCTTTTAATTCGAGTCTACTTTTGAACCATTCAGCAGAAGCTTTCGGTATCCTTGTAAGGTTGTTTCTGTAGCCTGAGTTCCATTCCCGTTTGTCCGGACCACCCAGAATAGCCTCGAACTTCACAATTGTCTTGCCTATGTTGATTTAGTTTTCTGTCAGATTGCCCAAATGCGCAATGTCTTAAACGGAAGAATCCAATTATGATGCCAAAGATGTATGAACCTAACACAATTTCCATTACCTTGTAGCTGCAGAAATGCTGGAGAGATGGTCCCTGTGGTATTCATTCTCTTGTCGTCCTGTACGGCCCTGTTTAAAGATATAAACGGTGTATTCAGATCATCCATTCCTGCAACCATGAAGTCAGTTTTATGCAACAACTCTTAGTTTTAGCCTAATGACATTTAATTAAAGAGTAAACACTTGCCATTTTCTGCTATAATCACTGGTGAGTTCCCATACTTTCCTTTCACACGTTTGAGCAATTTATGGATGCCCCATGGGACAATGTGTAGCCAGAGGGAAGGTGCCTGGAGGAGGAAGTACATGTAAGCTGACTCACTTTAGTTTGAAATCTATAACAAAATCTTAGGGGCCAGTAAGTTGTTGGGACACACTAGTTCTCCGATTGCAACCCCACGACGATAAGCTGCAGTTGAGGACATGAACAAAGATGGTCAAGTCATTGCCTGATTATGCACTCTTCTCAAACATACAGAACAGTACTTCATTATCTTACAAGCAGCATTCACAGCAGCGTAGGATGATGCATCCAGCAATATTAGTTTCTGAATCCATGTCCTGTCATTCCGAATATATAAGATTGTGTAATGATTTATGCCAACAAATTCCGAAGAACCAACTAAGAGTTTCGACATCTCTAGAGAGGTCAAAGGTAGTCGTTCGCCCTGAAGCTTTTTCATTGAGTGAGGATATTTTCCAGAGAAAAGTGGATCCAGGAATCTGATACGCTTTTGATTTGTTATATGAGGCCCGTAAGAACCAACTGATTCCTTCCCAAATATTATGAACACAACAAAGCTTCCATCCAATTCCAAAATCCACTGCTCTTTGTGTCGCATCTTTGTCCTCATCAACATCAGATAGCGGTTTCGTACTACTTGGAATCCAATGCTGTTCCGATTAGACCTCCTTGCTTTCCCTGGAAGAGAATATTTTCTATCAGCTGTTTTTTTTTTATAAAAAAGAAATTGATAGGGCCACCATTTTTATATGCAAGAGTACCTTGAAATGTAGCTGATAACACCAATAAGCAGCGGCATGCGACAAGAGGATGTTGTGAGCTACAATGTATGGCTCAGTGGACGAATTCCCCCTCTTACAATGTAAATGAGCAATGATAGTGTTATTGGTTTCCTGAACGGATATACACACAGAAAATAGTAAATTTTTAAAAAATATAGGAAGTTCCAAGATTCCATTAGATAATCTAGGATTGTTATGAGTTTATATTAAATCTTTAATTTAAGGTTCAATTAATTTCTTTAAAGTTAAGTTATCGTATATCACAAGTCGTCTAAATATCTAATTTTTAATAATAAGTAATTTACATGAACCATTAGTGAGAAATCTTTTAAAACTTTTTTTATAAAATAGAGAGATTGCCATACTTATGAGTGATAGCTCCTTTTGTTTTCTAACTTAAGTAATTTTTTTCTATATATAAAAAAAAGACATATTCTTATTATAGAAAAAAGTTAATAACTCTATAAATAGTAAAATATCACTTTTTTCCCTGAATAATACCATATACATTATTTCATGATAATTTTAAAACTTTATGTAATCAAGTCCCTAACTTGATTTTTTTAGGTCTAGAATTGTAATTTCTTATATAAATTACATTACATTCCTCAATTTCTAAAACTTATTTACAATCAAGTCACACTTGATTAATTATTTCAGTTTAGTTTCTAAACAATGATTCTTATTTTATGTGACCCATTAGGTTCCTGATATGTTGGCACAAATATAAATCATAATTCTAAATTAAATAATTTAATTTATTATCAATTCAATAAATAATTGATCTTTATATGAAGATCAAGTGCATTGTTTAGTAATATATCATGATCCTTTAAATATTAAAAAAATCATAAATGATTTGATTTAACCTTTTAGTGAATAGTTTTTTAATGTAACTATTATACCTTCATCAAGAATGTTAAATTTAATATACCTTCATCACGTTGTACCCAAAAGCTTGGAAATAAGTGTAGACATAATGCTCAAAGTCCATTATGCAAGTGATTCATTTGCTTTTTGTAAAGCTTGAGTGTATTCTTAAAAGAATAATGCTATATTCAATTGTAGATTTATAGTGTATAGAGCATTACTCGAGCGAACAACCATCCTTCATATATTTTCAAGCATTTGTGGAAGATCTTAATGGTACAGAGTTACAAAAATCTAGATTCATATTGGAAAAAAAGGCTAAAAACTTCATTACTACTTTTACTTTAATGAGAATTCTGAATGACTTTTTATTTATGAGCAACCTTTCTTTTATAAAACATTTATAAGGTAGTTGTAGCAATTTCTTCCTTCTTAATTTGGCATCACAGTCTCATTTGTTAATGGTAAAATCTAAGGCATTCAGTAATAAATAGATGGCTCTAAAAAATGTAAAGCAAGATTTATGGTCTTGACTGCCTTAAAATTAGAAAGACTAGTGGCCAAGATATTAAAAATATGTAGGATTTATTCCTAAATCCTTCACCAAATTTAATCACCATTTTTACTTTTTTATTTATTTTATAATATCTTCTAATAAAAACATAAAATATTCATTAAGCCTTATGCTAGGATTACAATAAGAAACAAGCCTCAATTTTCTATAGCTTATTGATGTTTTTTTTTTTCTCAACTTAAAACCACTTATCTTCTTACAATTTCTTAACCTATTTTAGGTTTCCATTAGGTTCATCATCATCATAATCTCACTATCCTTTATATATATATATATATATATATATATATATATATATATATATATATATATATATATATATATATATGAAGAATTCCTAAGAATCCAACATCCTCAACTATTGATCATATGCTAATTTGTTATTCCACTGTTATTCAATGAACAAATTCATCAATATAATGAAGTATATGTGTTTTAAACTTCCTTACCAAAGATAAACTAAAAAAAAAAATATTAAATGACTTTCTCAATCAAGCAAAATAAATAAAACAATAAAAAAAAGATTAAAAAAGTGTAAAATTAATGACCTATGGTTAGTTGCTACAATATTTGGAAGTTACTAATCAATGTAAGCATGTAATTTACTTTAAACTAGTGATATTGATCAACAACTTCATTTGTATCCAGTCATTTAACTAGCTAAATGACGAGGTTCTCCCTCCTCTCTCTCCCCCTTCTATTTTTCCCTTTTCTCTTTTTTTGATCATTTTTTTTTCTTTAAGTCTAGTTATCCATGCCTCAACACACGCTTTTATGTATTTTCAGTTTTCAAGATCGTGTAATATAAATTCTTTGTATGTGTCATGTTTTCTATATAGGACATGAACCACAATTCTATACCAATAATGTTTTCTTTTTGGCAATGACAATCACGAACTTCTTCACAAAGCATAACATGCACCATAATCTCCTCTAATGGTACAACTTTATTCTTCACGCAAGTACTTACAACTACAACACTACTCTCTACTCTCCACGAGGCAAACTGATGTGATTAAAGTCTATAAATACCTTAGTCACTAGATTAAAAAAAAAAAGACAATTAGACATCATTCTAAAGAATTCAACAAGCTTCATACATAACACACTTCCTATAACTTCATATATTTTTTCTCCTTCTATGTTACTAACTTAAATATCAAAGTGTTTTATGTTCTCCTATAAGACTTATTTTACAGGAGTCACTCAGGCTAGAGAAAAAAAACTATATTTAAAATCAATTGCAACCTAGAATGTAGACTTGAAAATCCCAATACCCCAAACACATTATTAAATATTAATTCCCTTCAAACTTAAGCTTTGTTCACCTATTTGCCTAATAAAAGTATCTCATTTGCTATCTTTCTTGTTTCATTTATAGCTTATCAAACTCCCACAAAACACAATATAACATCATTAAATTATGTTGTACATACATTTATATTATAGTAGTTCATGCATTGAGTATGAAAGACAATAATACGTGAATAACATAAGAGGTAGTCCAAATATGAACCCATTAGGAAAATCTGCTCTCCTAATAGATTTTAAGTTTATAAAAAGCATGTTTCTAAAAAGATTATGATAAGGAGACCAATATGATGTTAAACATGGTGATTAAATTTTTTTTGAATAATTCAGAATTGGAAGTTTTTAAGGAGCAAAAATATTAGATACAATTAAGTAAATAGAGATTTTATTTTATAATACAAACATAGAAATAAGTGATTAGTAATAACTAATTACTTGGTTGTAAAGTTGAATAATATATAGTTGCATAAGAAATGTTAAGGATGAACATCTAGGTTACTCTTGAACTGAAAGGTATTAGTAAGATATGTTTGGATGACTTTGGTATGTTGATTTAGAAATTGTCTTTGCATCATTTGGGTGCAAATTAATATAATAGAAAGAATAACCTAGGTCATAATAATGTTCATTGCATTATTTCATTAATGGTTATGATTTTTAGGTTTTGAGGGGTTTATGAAGAGTCTAAGATGTAGTTTATTAAAACATACAAAACTTTTAATTTGATTGTTGGATCAAGTTGAAATTTTGATAAAAGATTTTGAAGGCTTTGATTGAGTTAAAATTTTATGATGATTATAGATTGAAAAGACTTTCAAATAAAGCTCGAACATTACTGTGCGATATTATATTTATTTACTTTGTTGTATTTTGATTCTTTTTTCTATTTAGCTTAGAACTTTTAATTTTATTAATATTTTACTATTTATGAATCGTAATTTTAAATAGATTCTATTAGTTAGGTAAGTTTTAATTAGAAATCTTTTCCTATAAAAGATTTTAGTTTTAATTAGTAATCATTCATATAAGGGATTTTAAACCTAATATAAATAGAAAAGTCTAGATTATTTTGAGATTTTAAGACTATTCAGAATTTTAATAAAAATATTAAAGAGTTTTCTTTAAATTTATCTTCTATAATTTTAAGGTTCGAAATTTCTAGTTTTTATCCATGGTATCTATAGGTTTTTTAAATAGCTAATGGTAAGCCCATCTAAAGAAGGAATTTGGGGTGCATAAGAGGCAAGTACAAACAAGTTTTTCTTGTAAAGCAGGGTCTGTGAGAGCTAAACCAACAAGCTTAGGCACAACTTTTTCATATTATTTTTTAATGATACTTAGAATATTTCGGGTTCGGGTCAGTTTACATGCACCGAACCAAATTTCTATATCCCAAATAAAGCTTATAAAACATGACTTACACCTTGTGGTATGTGGCCATGAGTATTAGTGAATAGATGGAGTCGAATTGGAAACCACATTGGAAGCATATCATGTGACATTATCCACTTTACGAACTCAGCCACCCACTAATGATTCGTTTTTCATACTCTTCACTGGCTAAAGAAAAAGCAGACAAATAAAACCCCTGGAAATTATAAAAAAATCAAGCTATAATTGTGTAATTCAGTTAGAAAGTGAAGGTTGGGAATAATTTGTAAAGACAATTATAGTTTCTTGTTGCTGGAAAACCATTTCGTCTTGGAATGGCCTCCCAAAAATCTTTTAGTTTTAGGGATGACTTGTTGCTTGACCTTCTTTTAGTAAATTAATTTGCTTTTCATGTTATTATTTTAGAATGGAATTCAAAATGAATAATTTATTAGATAAGTTGTCTAAAACTAGTCATGGACGACTTAGTCTGGGTGCGTTTGTCTGGAAATAATTATGAGGACAGCATTTATACTATGTAGTTACAATTAAAAAATATTTAATCACTGAATTTGAACTTTACAATTCATTAATTATGATTTATGATTTTGTGTAGAAGGTACAAACTCAATTAGAAAAAAAATGAATCCGCATTAACTTTTTAAACTCGTCACTTAAATCATTAGACTAAAAGCATTCTATATGGAAAGACTATAAAATTCAATTTTAATTAATCATACGTTAAATAATAAAATTGAAAAAACAATTTCAATTATACAAACAGATTTAAAATAAAAAATAATAATTAAAAAAATTGAGATCAATATTAAAATACAGAATGAATTTAATATTTGATTGAAGGTGAAATTGAAAAGAAAAATAAATTTAATAAAATGATAAAAAAACAATAAAAATAATGAGGATCAAAATTGAAATAAAAAATGCAAATAAGTTTTTAATTGAAAGGTGAAATTGAAAAAAAAAATCAATTTAATAAAAGGCTAAAAATACAAACAATAAAAAAATAAGAATCAAATTAGAAAAAATAACATTTGACAAATTGAGATTGAAGGATAGAATCGAAAACAAATAAGACTTCTATAAAAGGGTTAAGAACAAAAAATATAAATTAAAAAAATAAAAACTAAAGTTGAAATATCATTAACAAAGAGGATCAAGCCGTGATTTTCAGAAAGGAGAGATAAAAGAAGAAAAAAAAAAACCCACCAACGACAAATTATCATGCCAACACCAACACATGCCACATTAATAGAAAGAGGACACGATAATGTTTCTAATGACATGACGACAACATTTTTGGCTACTAGGAGTAATTAACTGCACATGCCTATACCTTTTTCCATTAAAATAATATTTAATTTATCCAAAAAGATCAAATTGCCCTTTATTAAACCGGTAATAACAAAAAATCATAATGAAAAGACCAGAAAATCCTTAGATAAAGGTCTTGATTTTCTTGATTTTAAGGATAAAATTGTTATTCTACTAAAAAAAATTAAATAAAGATATTTAATTTTTTTATATTATTTAATGAATAATTAGTTTTGAAAAAAATCTAAATACTGCTAATATCAAAATATTTAATCTTTTAAAGAGAAGAACAAAAACATCGTTCTATTTCTAGTGTTTTTCAATGTTAAATTAGTTTTTGTTAATAAATAAAACATTCAATCTTAATCTATTGGGCCTAAAAGATCAATTTACAAAAACGCAGCCCAGCCCACGTTTCCAAAGTTTGGCATTTGATAGGATTTGTAATTACAATTTAGCCCCCTGACATAAACCGCCTCTTTAAACCATCATTCCCTGCGTCCCCTCTCCCTCTCAATCTATTGCTAGCTAAAACCCTTAACAAGCAAACAAGCCACAATGGCCATGAGAGCAACGACGGCGGCTTTGGCTGCGGCAGCAGCAGCTCCTCGTGGCGGCTTTTTGCGTCTGTTTTCAACAACTTCCACTTCATCCTCCTCCTTCCCTTTTCCTCAGACCACGCAGCAAACTCCTGCACGTGAACAGGCTGAGCCAAACACCAATCTCTTTGTATCTGGCATGTGTCTCTTTCTTTACATTTCCATAATTACTTTCATTCCTTTGTTCTTTTCCTCGATTCCCATCTGGGTTCTGTTAGTCACTTTGCTTGCAATCTTTACAGGGTTGATATTGTCAATATAATGCTAGAAATGAAAGGAAAGACTTAAACTTTATGAGATCTAATTGATTATTTTTTTTCTAAATTAAGAATTATTAGTAAGATTTTTGTGTTGTTTATTTGGTTATGAGCCCTGTGATTTTGATTGCGAGTATATTGATAGGATGTTTTATTTGCTACCTTATGTACCGAAAGAAGTTGTTTTTAGTTTTTGTCTTTGCCTATTAGTACGTCCAATTTTGTGGCGATGTCTGTGTTGGTGATTCGACAATAGCCCATAAATGCATGGAAGGTTGAAAAAAATGTGTGTTTTTTAGCTGGTTATATGTTAATTATTTGCAAAATAAAAGTAACTGGTACTTGCAATTTAGGTGTTGAAAACCTACGAAAGGTAGATTTGGATATGATCATAATCACACATTTGAGAAACTAGTATATGATATAATATGCTGATATGCGTGTTATGTTGTTTACCTATGTTAATGATGGGTTTTAGTTCAAGAGTTGGACATGCTCTAGAATTTATTGGAAAGTAGTCGTGAATTGTGATTTACGCACATCTGTGTCTTTCTTCGGAGTCATTGGTCACAATCTTATATTTCTTGTGTTGTTATAAATTTTTAGTTTGGAAGGATATCGGAATTATTCATGATGATGGGAGTTGAAAATCTCTGAGAAGTTAGAGATTCTTATAGCAGTGTGAATGGATGGACTCTAGAAAGCTTAGATGGAGAGAGGTCTTTTTGAGAGTAGTCATTGCTCTTGATGTGGAGGAGGTATGGAGAATAAATTGCATGTCTTTTGGACCTGTACCAAGGGGGTGGAAGTTTGGAAGGGCATTCTGAATACAGTCTGCATTATTTCTTCAGTGGTGACCTTCAAGTGGTTGGATAGAAAGGAGGTGCTAAGACTAAAATGAGAATCGGAAGACAATGTTCTTGTGCTGGCATAGCTGGCACTCAATAATGCTTAATTACTTTTGGGACACAATTATAATCTGTATGTAATACTCAATATCCTGGCTAAAAGATTGTACAGAAATTTCCCCTAGAGTACTGGTTAAAAATAATAGAACAGGAGCATGTCTTAGTGAGCAGGAGCTTCTTGGAAGAATTAAATGGTTATTTTGGACTATCGTCGTGGGATTCATGAGCTGCGGGATAATGATATAGGCATCCATTAAAGTTGTGTAGTCTAGTTTTTTGTCCTTTCATATTGTAAACCAAAGAAATATTTCTTTCTTGTTCTTTGATGGTTATGAAAACCCAGTGAATGTAAAACATCAAGTCAACTTAACGTGTCGGAAGTTTTATTTGATGCTTCTATGATTTTGGTTTCAGGGCTAAGTAAAAGAACAACTTCAGAGGGACTACAAGAGGCCTTTTCTAAATTTGGTGAAGTGGTTCAAGGTTAGTCTCTTCTTTTCATAAATGTTTTTCAAAAATTTCTTTTTTGGATTGCTAATGATTGCCTTTCTAGCTTTTTACAGCTAGAGTTGTAACTGACAGGGTCTCAGGCTATTCTAAGGGGTTCGGTTTTGTCAAATATGCTACCTTAGAAGATGCTGCTGAAGGAATAAAAGGCATGGATGGACAGGTGAGTTTTACCTGGCTCCTTACTTTTGTCCTTTGAGAGAAGATTGTGGATTTATTATTGTAATGACTTCAAAGTGGTTAGGATAAAATGATGTGTAGTTGTTAGTATAGCTCATAGCATGATCAGTAACTCTAGGAAATTCAGTATGGGTTCTGTGCAGCTTCTTAAGTCATGGAACAAGCTATGAAATGGTCAAATCTTTGGAGGAAAATCCAAAACCTAAAGTTCAATATGAATTCAAAAGGATTCACTAAAGAAAGCTTGATGCTTCTCAAGTTAAACAATGGTTACGTGGATATCTAAGAAAACCATGACAGACATAAGATTGGTGGTTCCATATGTTGAAGCCTCATAAAAACCGAAGCACCTTTCTCAATGTTTCCTAGGTTACCTATGATAACTCATAACAGTGGCATACATCGAGATTTGTCAATGGGGTTAGGGGTTTGCACTTTTGCACATGGGAACATGTATATGAAATTGATTATTCTTCCGCCACTGTATCTGTTATTGTTATCTGCACTCGGAAGATGCTTAATTTTTTAGTATCCCTTGAATCCTGTTCAGTATGTTTCAGCAAGTCTTCTAACTAGCAATCCAGCTCATCAGCTTACATTCATGCTCATGCATGTTCCTTCCATACTTTTGTCCTTTGGTGCTCACCAAGCAACCTAAGGATACCCATCTGCCTTATGTTAGTGCAACTTCTCTCATTAGCTCACCAATCTTATTGATGCAATTGAACCTGAGCAAAAAGGAAGCAAAGTACAAAGAAAACCGAGATTTTAAAAAAAGGGTCTCAATAACAAAAAGCCCTAATTGTATTTTTATTACTGAATTTATTTTTTTCGATAATTAAGTGTTAAGGGACTAAAAAGTTATTCTTTATCACCTTTTCTTTTAAAATTCCTTGTTTTTTCTATCATATAATTAAAAGAAACTATCTTATTGGACATAGTAAGGTCTAGGACTCAAGTCGTGGATCCTTTTCCTTCTTTAAAACACATTAGCAGCACCTGAACATCGTTTATTTACGTTATAAAAAATTCAGTCAGGCCCACAGCGAACTTGAGCCACCTATTTAGTATGATTATTGTGAAACTTATTTTCTCGTTTTTTTTTGGTTGTCTACTTTTAATTTCTCTTTCTGATATCTGTGTGTTGTAGTTTCTGGATGGATGGGTTATATTTGCAGAGTATGCTAGACCCAGACAACCACCTTCTGAACCTCAAAACAACACAGGCATGGGATTATGGAAACAACGCTACTGATCGCCGCTGGCAGTGACTCCTATAGTCAAGGGATCAAGTTTGTCACCATCCAAACTAGCACGGCCAGCGCCGCTGGCAGTGACTCCTATAGTCAAGTGATCAAGTTTGTCATTATTCAAACTAGCATGGCCAGCAAGTACCATTTATGAATTCTTCACATTATTGTGGTTTCTCTTTCACAGCTTGGAACGATCAATATTTTTTATATTAACTAACTGTGAGCAGCTTGAAAGTATAAATTATGTGGATGACAAACTGTTCCATGCGTGAGCATGCATATCTAGCAAGTACAATTTATGAATTCTTGACACTATATTCGTCCTCCATGAGCATCTTACAAATCTTGTGCTCCATGAACTCACGTTAAATATATCTGAATGTTGCATCATTGAAAAACTTGTTAGAGTGCCTCTGAATTTGTTCATAATTTTTATTTTGGGAACAGAAGTTACTGTCAGGTGTCCAAAATCAGTATATTTTCTGCAATTTATGCTGGAAGTTCAATTGGGTATCGTGTAGCACTGAAAATCCGGTGTTCTTTAGTGTTCTTCAGAGGTGTGCACAAGCAGGATGGAACTGTTTATTGTGATCCGTCTTTGTTTATGGTGTCTTCAGTATTGTTACATAGTAGGAAAAGGGATTTATAACGAATTGTCTGGTCTATTTACTTACAGTACCTTTGTTTTTGCTGCTTTTGAAATTATGTTTGATTGTTTTTCTAAAGAATGTGTGGCTTGAAAAAACATTAAATAAATTTTTCTTTTTAGTGTTTTCTCCAATTGCTTGTTATTCTGTAGGAAACTTGCGAAGCATTCTGCATCATAATATTATATACATCACATTAATGTTTTTTTTTTAATATTTTCTAATAGTTTTAATGATCTGATATCAAAATAAAAAATCTAAAAAAATTAATTTAATGTATTTTCAAATAAAAATAATTTTTATAAAATATTGTGCATCAAATTATTTTCTTTAAAAATTATTTTTAACATCAGTGATCTAAAAATACTAAAAAAAAGATTAATAAAAAATATAAATTTTATAAAAACGAAGCAAAGAAATAAAAAATGGAGAAAAACATGTCTAATAAAAAAAATTTAATATAAATAAAAGAAAAAAATAATTTTTTTTAAAATATTTTTGAAACGCAGAAAAAAAAAGAATTATAAATAAAAAATATAAGACACAGTAAGACAATAAAAATAATTGATTTATTCACCTAAATAAACTTCCACACTCAACACAAGAAGAAAAACATGTCCAATTGATGTCTACTTTGCTTGCTACCCTTGAAAAACTATTTTCTCATAATTACAATACTTTGAACCTACAAGTTAGGGTTGCTAAAGATTTAAGTAAATCTCGCAGGTCCACCATCTCTGCTTGCCACCATCTCAGCTTCTTCTTCTAATAGGATTCTTTCTCTTTCTACTGTACCAATTTGCTACGACTCTTTCCATTGTAATTTTGTGCACGACATCAAACATTGGCAATTGACAACCTTGTCCAGGTTTAGATGAATGCAAGAGAACAACTCCTCGAATTATTACAATGAGACATCTGTTTAATTTCTGATTGCAATGTACAGATGACCTAGAAAAGGAATGAATGCTATGCGACATTATTTTTCCAAGTAGGACAATGGGCCTAAAGAATTCGCCTTCCCGTCGACGCAACACAACAATTTGGATTAGCTTCGAAAGGAACTCCACAGAGGACTTCTCAATACATCATAATCATCCCTTCAAAACAAACAAAATATAGTTACAGTTGGAGGAAATTAAAGGCGTCTTGGTTTCCTGACGCTGTTTCTATCATCTTCACAAATATAGGGTCTTGTCATTTTTTGTAGGGTTTGTAGTTTCTTGATTGGTTGTTTTCCTTTAAAGTTTTGGTGTCTAGCTAGAGAGAAATCTCCAGAGAGAAAGAGAAACTGAAGACAATATTCAAGAAGTATCCTTTACAAGTAGACAGGTGAACGTTCTTGAAGATCCTACAATATTGTCAGTGATATTATTTGTGGTGCAAATTAGAGTTCGCCTTTTGTCTCTCTCCCGATACATCAATTTCTATGTTGGCACCTGTTTTTTTGGAAATAACAATGCCTTGAAGTACCGTTGCTTCTTCTTCTTCTGGGATCGGATAGCTTAATTGAAAAAATCATACAGGGATTAGTCTGAGGTATCTGGGTTCAAGTTTCGCTCAAACAGGGATTTATAAATTGAAAGGGAGGCTAGATGTAGCTAAAACATTAATGGACCGAGGGAAAAATGAAACCAATTTGAGAAACAAATTAAACTAAACTACCAATCATTTTTTATTATTATTTATGTAACTGTTTAAATCAGTTTATACATATCTTAATTAATTTTATAAATTTTAAAATTAATAATTATATATATTTTCATTCATCCTAGAAAAACTCAAATTCATAATTATTAAAAAATAAATTTAAAATTTAATTAATTAAGCTTTCCCGCAAAATTAAAGCCAGCATATCAAGACGAAGATATATGATGGTGATGTGAGTATTAGATAATCCATATATCATAACTTCGTTTTAATTAAGTGAATTTATTATTCAAGCTGTGCAAGTCAAAGTCCACCTGGGAGTATTCTATAGGCTACACATGGCGAACCTGAAGCAAGAATACGTGTTAAAAAAATATTTTTTAATTAAATTGGTGCTAAGAAGTTATTTTTATCAAGAAGGTACACTTATATATATATATATATATATATATATATATATATATATATATATATATATATGTTGTTGTTGTTAACAAATTATTTTTCTCAAGTAAACGCACCTAATTAGATGATTATTCTAAGAACAAATAGACAACGCGAAAAATATATTATACGTTTCTTGCAGTCAATTAGTTAAGAGTACCTTCTTATATAAACTATGGAAATTGAGATATATATTTTCTTAATCCTAAGACGTCATTCAATAATTTAAAGCTTGAATTGAGGATTTAATCTTATAAATACTCCTTATTTACTCTAATTAAATTAATCATTTAAATGGATTCCCTTAAGAGAAATAAATCTACAAAAGATGACTTTCTTTACGGATCATCAATCTTGAGTGATCTCTCATTCTCTCTCTTTCACTCCAACTTCACCCGCCATGATGAGCTATAAATTGAAATCATTCATCAAAAGGTGTTAGTGTTCATTAATTCAGCAATACAGAAGTGATTTTCTTTTTCTATGTGAAATTGAATCTCACCACTAAACGGCTGTGTTCATTCGGCAATGGCCATGATAAGAGACCGACAATTATAATTATAATACAAGTAACTCTCTCTTCAACATATATGAGGTCACTACAGTCTTATTATTATTTTTTAGATTAATCTGGGTGTCTAAGTAAGTTTACGTACATCTCGACTAATCTTATAGGCTCCGAAATTAACGATTATATAAGCTTCCAGTGATCTGAGATTTATAAAACTTAAATTAATAAATTCTAAAAAATAAATTTAAAATCTAACTAGTTAAGTTATACTTCCCAGTATTATCTTTAGTTCGTTAGGCAGCCAGCACAAGATTATCTTTCATGTAGCAGCCAGCAGTGGTTGGACCATCAGCTTGATGACTACTTCTTTCATTAAAAAATTGCTCCAACGTTGCATCCGCCTGTCAATAAGAAAAGAAAATGGCATCATCGTCTAATATTATTTACAATTGACAAATGGGTTTTCCTTTTTCTGGGGCAAAATCTATCATATGGGATAAGTGGAGATTTTCCTTTTGTTTTGACAGCCATTCGGCCCTGCGTGCATTTAATTAATATTTGATTAAAAGCTGTAAACCCACATGGTTTTGCAAGCAAATGGATCTGGAGATATGATCATAGGCACGAATTTAATTAGGATATGTAAGGGGCATCCAAATCATTTCGAGATAGAGATATTATTAAACGATAAGGTGGGTGCTTGAGTGAGTAGATAACCCATGAAGCCAGGAAAATGAGTCAGCTTGAATATTCAATATCAATTTAACTTCCTTTGGTGGCAACCCCTTAATTATGATCTATATAATCTTCTATCCAAACTTTCAAGATTATTTCGGAAAAAAAGAGAGAGAAACTTTTAATCTTATTGGGGTGTGAGGTTAGTGCATTGATCATGGCTTCCAGGATAAGAAGTCCACCTTGTTTTTCCCCCCCTCAATGTTATCGTATGTTATTTTATATAAATAGTCGATTCACTATGTATTTCTTGGCTTATTATTCATATTATTATTATTATTATTATTGACCAATTAGCTCATTTTAATTAATAAATGGACAATACACGCCACATATTATTAGAGAGACTTACCATAGGGTTAATTATCGAATGGTAAGTCTCAGTTTGTTACTTATCAAGTAATCATTCATGATTCTAATCAGAAGAAAGATCGTATGATTTTATTTAATAGATAAATTATTTATATTTAAAAAATCCGAGCACTCAGATGTACATCTATATACATCCATCCGAGGCTCTTTTTAATTTGAATTCATATATAAATGTTTGTTTTTAATTTTTTTTGTCCCAAGTGTTGAAAAGAAGTAATAAAAGCAAGTTTTGAGAATTTAAAAAAGGAGTTGAAAATTCAAAATTTCACCTGAAAATTTACCATGCTGTTTACATCCCAATTGCAATGCTATTAAATTTGATCTTCCACTTACCAAAAAGGAAGAAAAAGAAGAACATATATTTATAAAAGACTGATTGTAAATTAACATCATATATTGTGTTATTGTTGTTGGAAATTTGTTTAAAACAATATTAAAGAATATATTTGAGATCAAATTAAGGTTAAAATCTTATTAGAATTTAACCTCCAACATGAGCTCTTTAGCATGTAACATTAATATGATTTAAATAAATTACAGGTGAATAAAAAATTGATTTAAAAAAATTCTTAGTTGATATGTTTTAGAGAAACTCAAAACCCTCTAAAAATTGCTATGCCACGTAAAAATAAATAAGCTTTGCTTGTTGTTTAAATAATAAAAAATATAAAAAGTTCAAATATATCATAAAGGACCCCTACCTTTTTAGAGGAAAGAGAATCTAAGCATAGTAGGTTTTGAGCTTAAGCCACATATGCATGAGCACATGCTCATGGCTTGACTTATAATCGAGCCTTGGTCAGAACTTTTGTTTACTGTCTGTAATATTATTTTTTTGCCAATTTAATTTTTGGCTTGGGTCTAGTCCATGAACAATTATTATCATTGTCTTGTCCAACTTATAGTTTAAGTCTAATATGCTTCTTTCCTTTTTTTTTCTTGGTTTCAGAACTAATTTTTTTTTATAAATCTAGATAATTTTGAATAGTTTTTTAAACCAAAATTGTTAGCATTAGTTCTAGTATTATGACAAGTAATCAAAACTGATTATGAAGAGAATTTATTTTTGTATTAATTAGAACTAATTCTTATTATTCTTACTTCCAAAACTCATTATAAAAGAGGGGGAAGGGGGGTTTTCTGCATTATCTTTCAAGATTTTACATACCCTTTCTCACCTTAATTTTGAGTATTTTTAGGAGATTTATTGCAAATATCCTTTACACCAAGTAAAAAACAATAAAATCTTAAGAATAAATAATTCACTTTTTACAACAATAAAACTTGATTTATTTTGTTTCAATAATTAAGTACCCCTTTTATTTTAATTAAAACATATTAGTATTTATGCTATGATTGTGCATGTTTGCATGTCTTATGTTTCTTTGAATATATATTTTGTATTTACATGTCTTATGTTTCTGAATATATATTTATAGTAGGCATGATGGAATCTTTATATGCATGGTTTTAGTTTTTTATTGCATGCTTGCACATGACATATATGTTTCACCTGCTTTTATAGCAAATACCTTTTGTATTACACATGTTTTATGTATTTTATTTCTTACTTTCCATTCATTAATAGTTTCGTGAACTCCAATAAATATTGGGTTGTCATCGTGATTTGAAAGCATATATTATAGAATCATCATGCAGGCAATTGGCAAATGAGTTTTCTTATTATACAAGACGTCGATGGAATGAGATTAGTTATGCCTACGGCCTGTTTGATGCTTCTGATGTGCTATGGCCAGTAAGTTACTGAGAAGTAGAAGTAAAATTGATAAATAAACATCAAATTTACACACACTTTTTGGTTGACGCTCGCAATTCGCACGACAAGTTTAGTTGTTAATTTGATTCATTAATGAACAATTCATAACCACTTCTTTATGAGGTTAATTTGGAGGTCAACACGATCGATGTTTAAAAAATCATGCAAGGTCCCAAATTGTATGTTTGTTTTGCACGATACTTACAATCAAAGTATAATGATGCTTGATTAGATGAACAATATTCTTGGTGACCGTGTTTTACAGCAGGGTAAAACTTTTTTTTTTTCATAATTCAAAAAAAAAGTTTCAGATGTAAAAATGAAATAAAAAACTAATTATGACAAATCAATAAACATGGTAATCAGGATTAAGATAATTCCAGTTATCTTGTCAAACCTGTGTTCTAAATTATAAGATTAGAATAATCTGATAAAAAAATAAAGAGAATTATAAGGCTATTTAAAAAAAATCCGCGCTAACTTTTCAAATCCGTGACTCAGGTTATTAGACTCGAAACACTCAATTTGAAAAAACCATGAAGTTTAGTTCTTAATCATTCAAATATTGAAGGATGAAATTAAAAAGATAATTTATATTATACAAAATAATTTAAAAAAAGCAATTAAAAGATTAAGGATCAAAACTAAAATAAAAAAATAAATTTTATATTTAATTTAAATGTGAAATTGAAAATAAAAATCAATCTAGTAAAAGGACAAAAAAATCCAAAAAATGAGGGTCAAAATTGACATAAAAAACAAAAATAATTTTTTGATTGAAGGGTGAAATTAAAAAGAATAATTAATTTTACAAAAAGGCTAATAAAAAAATAAAAAAAATCAAATAATGAGAACCAAATTGGAAAACATAATACCTTCAACTTGAATTGAATGATGAAATTAAAAATTAATAAACATTTACAAAAATATCAAGGTACAAAATTAGAAATCCAAAGAATGAGGATCAAATTAGAGAATATAATATTTGATAAATTATAATTGAATGATAATATTGAAAACAAATAAAAGTTTTACAAGAAAACCAAGATCGAAAATGAGAAATCAAAGAATAATGACTGAAGTTGAAATACCAATAACTAAGAGGGTCAAGTTGTAATTTTTTAGGGTGGAGAGAGAAAATAAAGAAAACAAAAGGTCCACTAGTGCCAAATTAAAGCACCACCAAAAACACGTGTCACACCAATGAAAGAGGACACTAAATTTTAATTTTTATTATTTTTTATATTTGATCAAATATCAAATTACTCCTCATCTCAAATTATAATAACCAAAAAATTATTGTGAAAAATACTAAAATACCATTTGATGCCTTTTTTTTTTTATATGTTTTCAAGGGTATTTGAGTTGTTTCATTGTGCAATTAATTAAGATGTAAAAGTATTTATTTGTTTCTATTCTATTTAATAATGAAAATGAGTTATAAAAGATTTCAATGCTTTAGAAGCCAATTATTTGTGGAGAAGAAAAAAAAATCATTATACTATTAAAATGAATAATAAGTTCTTAGTATAGAGCTACATTATATATATTCTCAAGGAAAATTACCTCTTTTTAATTTTTACGGTATAACGATGCCTCTTTTCCATTAAAAAAAGACCATTGGCATTTATGAGCAGAATGAGTACCGAAAAACTAATATTGTATTATTTTCTCACCATTCATTTTATATTGCCGTAATATATTAATGGATAATATAAGATTTCAATTCATCTAAGATTTCATATTATTAGTTTTAAGATAATTAATCAATTGAAAAAGCCCTCTATGTTCAAGAAAATATTACAAGAATTAATCCCCATTTGTACCCAAAATACACTTAATTACCCTAAAAGAAATACAACTAAATTAATTTTTTTTTTTAAAAAGAAATGGACGTGATTATTCTTTTAGTAGATGCCTAATATTAATTTTTATTTATTTTTTTCACGTTTTTTTAAATAATAGCTTTTCTCTAATTCTTTTCATTTCTTAGTTTAGCTATCTTTTCTTTTAATTAGTTAAGGGCATTTTGGATATGAAGACTTTTCTTTCAAGTAGTTAAGATCATTTTGGATTCGAAAGATGGTTTCTGCCAAATTTTTAAAATTTTAAAGATTTTTATATTTTCATATTACCCTAAGAAAATCGTGTTAATTTATCCAAAAATTTAAGTCTCAAGTTAAAGTCTATAATAAAAATAAGACTAGACTTGCTAGTTAAATCATAAATTGATGAACTAATATTTAAAATAGTTTTTTTTTTCTTTTCAATTTTATTTTAATTTTTTTAAATAAAAAAAATAGATAAATTAAATTATTGAATGGAAGAACTAATCAATCCAATAACAAAGATATTATGGTAGTAATTGTTTTTTAAATTATTTTTTTTACTTAGAATTATATCAAAATAATATTTTTTTAATTTATTTTTAATATTAACACATTAAAATAATTTAAAAACATAAAAAAATTAATATAAAATAAAAATATTATTTTAATATATTTTCAAATAAAAAATATTTTAAAAAATAATAATTTTTATACTTCTAAACCGCGGAACCTCTTGTTCAAACACATACCACTCAACTACAAAACCGTTGGTTGGAGGTGACTAAAAGTTGATAGGAGTGACACGTAGGATCATTGAACCGATTCCCATAGCCTTCTTTGATCAAGCTCACCAGTCCAAAATGCCATTAATGCGTTGTTTCTGACTTTAACCTCTCCACAACATGTGGAGTGGAGAACACAGTTAAAATTATCCAAAACAAATCTCACCCTTCCACAGTAAACACGGCGGGCCCGCCGCCAGATCCACTCATAGTCTCATATATTAACTTGAAGGGACTTTCTCGTAAATGGTCTCAAAATCCATGCCCAATTTCTGTCAATGGCCGCATAAGGCCAAAAATGCTTTCAGTTTCACTCTTCTTCTATAAAAGAAGGAGCCAAACCCAAAAAAACTTCACAACCATCACCATGAAAACTCCCTCTTCTTAGATTTCTAATGAAAACTTTGTTTTCTTCAACTTGAATAATCAAAATAACATATTTTTATCGATTTTGAGGTTATTTTCTTATATTACTACATGAACATGAAGTTTTTGTTGGAATTCGTGTCT
Organism: Populus simonii; assembly: GCA_007827005.2. NCBI lineage: Eukaryota > Viridiplantae > Streptophyta > Magnoliopsida > Malpighiales > Salicaceae > Populus > Populus simonii. The sequence goes on from CM017474.2 coordinate 16,538,850, forward strand.
TGTTGTGGGGTCTCAAGTGGCGGGGCACTGGAGGTTCCTGAAAGTGTGGGGAGGCAGTCGGAGGAGGAGACACGTGAGTTGATGACGGTAAGGAACGATCATAGGAGGAAGAAGAGAGGAAGAGGGTCTTCGACTGCTGGGAATAATGATTCAGGGGTTGAGTGGAAGCCATCATTGAGTGCGATATCGGAGAATAACGTAGTGGTGGCGGGGGACAGAGGAGTTGAAAGGGTGCTTAATAGGAAAGGTAGTGTTGCTGCTGGTGGTGGTGGCGGCGGCAGGGTCCGTGAAATTGCTAGCCTTTCCGGTTACGTTGACACTTACAGGTAATTTACTAGTTGATCATGTTTCGTGTTGTAACCACTAAGATCTCGTGCTTTTTCCAACACTGCTTTCCTAAATCATCACACGAAAAGTTTCATCCCTTTCAACTATTGAATGAACGAGTTGTATCAATTCACAGAATTAGACTTTCAGAAAGTGATTCGGAAAAGATTTTCGACAAGTTAAAATTCTAGATACAAGATTTAGTTTTGTAAATGTAGCAGTAGGATTCTTGATCAATGGAGAATCCACCATTGATTCCTGTACATCAATGGACAAAGAACGTACCGAACTGATACAGATCATGACCCTAACGTATACCTTCTGTATATGATCATGTATATATGTTTATACTGTATGTATTTGCGTCTGATCACTAATTATATTTCTTTATTTGTAAGTGGAGCAATTCTTGGTGTTGATTGGCTCTCTGGTTTTCGTAATAAGAAAGTCTAACATATAAACCAATAATAAATAGACTATCCCCTTTTTTTAATAATGATAATAGCTCATAAAGAAATAAAATTTGGCGTGGTTGGTTCAGGATTGGTGGTCACTATATATTAATTTAAAAACCTCAATTTTAAATAGGCAGACAAATAAACAAAGAAAAAGAAGGCTTTAAATTTTTCACAACATTCAATTTTAGAGTACTGATTGCTATATAGCCAGAAATGGATTTAGATAAGGTGCTCTTGATTACTTCGTAGATGGCTTTATAGTGTTGAGAAGAAAAGGAAAGAGCAGTTTAAGATTTTTATTTCACTAAATTTATAGGTCCTCTAAATCAAACTTCGTTGATGACTGACCAAGTAGTAGAATTATAAAGTTTCTGCTTTAATTCATGTTCTTATGAAATAAATAAAAAAATGACGAACTGGATTTATTTTGTGTGATATATTTTCTTCTTCTTCCATTTAATTGGATATTTCTCATGACTTTTCAGGCGAAATGGGGTTTCGATTGTTATTCCAGCGCTAGCATTCTCTCCGACTCCATTCATGATTTAGTGGCCTTGCTATTCAATTAAGAATTTGTGATTGGCTTCATGTATAATAAGTAGGGAAGTAAATATTATTCTTGTAAGAGAATCGACAAGAGGTTGTTCTTGCAAGTGGAAGTTCTCCTGAAGTTGTCACTCCACTCACAGAGGTTGCAAAGTTTCGTCTTTTGTAATATAAAACCAGTGATGTTCCATTTGAATTGCAGGGTCTGTGGAGGGTTTTTTTTTTCCCTTCCTAATTAGGTTTAGTTTTATTGTCTATAATTCTGAGTAGATTTTCCCATGATCCCATCTCTAAGCAAATGGGTGTGTACCATTTTCTTTACGCTTTTGATTTCACAGCAGTTTTCTTTTTGTGGATACCGCGTTGTGAATAAATTAGTTTCGCATGGAAGAAAAAATTCAAAAAAAATTAACGGGAATAAGAATTTTTAAGTTCAAACTCCATAATGTTTACGCATAATACCTTTCGATGAGAGTACTCGTAATGTTTAAATAGTAGTTACTAGACATGTTGCCCGTGATTCATCGCTGATGGAACAATAATTTTTTTTTATTTAAAAGAATAATAGGTATAAAAAAAATTAAGTCTAAAATTATTGGTTAAAGTAGCAATTTAAATAATGTATAAAAAAAACACAACAATAATAAATAAATTGACAAAAAAATAATAAGAAAAAGATCGAAAGAACAATTGTTCCGAGCCTATCTGGATTATCAAACAACATGATGCTAACCTAACTAAAGAAAAACCAGAACAAAAAGAGTCAATTTTTTTTTTTAAATCAGCTTTAAGAAAAATGAGAAAAAACAAAGCAATCTCAGGGCAAACCTTCTAAACCTTATCTAATCTAAAAAACATGCAACTTGTTAGATTATGGACCTGAGTTCAATTAAAAAACTTAAATGTCATTCAATTTAATTTTAAATGATGGAAGTGTTGAAAAAACTACTAATAAAAAACTTGCAAAAAAAAAGGGCTTAAAACCTGATAGGAAAAACCAAATAAAGATAAAATTTGAAAAAAAATCAAAATTATCCCAAACAAAATTGAGAAAATTATTAAGACTAAATTTGACATCGAGAGATGAAATTTAGAAAACAAAATCAATAAAAAAACATGCAAAACAAAAAAATAGTAATTAAAAAAATTAGGACTAAATCTGACATAAAAATCAAATAAAATTAAATATTCTGGGATAAAATTGTATAAAACCAATCCATCAAGAAAATGATTTAAAAATAGCAACTAAAAAGAAACATGACCATATTTGACACAAAAATTAAATGAAAAAAAATGTCTGGGGTGAAATTGTGAAAAAACAAATCAGTAAAAAAAAAATTCAAAATAAAACAAATAGCAATTCAAAGAATAAACATCAAATTTGAAAACAAATTTTAAAAATTAAATGACCAGGTATGAAATAAAAAATAAAATCCAATTAAAAACAACCAATATTGTAAATAAAAGAAATTGAAAATAAGATAAGAGGGGCTAAATCGAAAGAACAAAACAATTGAAGGCCTAATTTGATTTTTGGCATGGCCTGCACGCAAATCCATGAAGAAAGAGAAGGGAAAAAAAGAGAGAGTAATTTCCTGCTATACCGCGCCGGACCACCATACACGGTCCCTACATGGAGGAAGAGGACGTTGAGAAGAATCCAATGATGCAACAAAAGCGCTAGAACAACCATCTAATTTAGCCGCAGACACCGCTAGAAATCGGTGGAGCAGTTGATGTGTTGGCGAGCACTTTGCATGTGCCAACAACTTTTTCATTGTTTTTTGATTGCACAAAACTAAAAATTCCCCAAAGACCAATCAACAATCACAAACAAACTATGAGGAAATTACCACAAAGCCCCTGAATGCAAGGCTAACAAATTGGAATGACATGAATAATGTCATAATTGCACTGTTTGACTAATCATGAAAATACAAAATCACCCTTGTGCAGAAAACATCAAAGTATTTTATTCTAGGGTTAAATTTGTTATTTTACTGTGCATTTATAAATATAATTACCAAAATAACCCCACTTAATTCCCAAAAGATATTCATGTCCTGTGACAAAGACCATCCTGTCTCCTTGAAGTAAAGGTAAAAAAAAAAAAAAACTCAGAGATAAGACATTAACTACAGTATTGAAAAGAATTGAAAATATATCTTGGAGCACCGTAAAATAAAATCACCACCAGCGTTAGCTTTTCTTTTTATTAATATCTGCATATATAGAACGATGGGTGGATGATGGGGGCCATATTAATAATAATGGATGGTGTTAATATGACAGTTACATAGTGTTGTGGTCTCTCCTTTTCGTGATCCAATCTCAGCATGCATATGTGACTATTCTAGGATAATTTTCTATTTACTTATTTTTCAAATTTCTCCTTTTATGTTTTTACAAAAGTACTCCAGCTCATGAAATAGAAGATCCTGGTCAGTTAATATGCAATAAATCAAATGCGCGATTCTTATTAACATGTTTTTTTGATATAAAAAAAATTAATTGTGAATAAAAAAACAAATGCATATATTTAATAAAATAAAACTAGAATCGTTATAAATATGAGGGATAAAATAAAAAAACAAATCAAGAAAATGATAAAAATTAAATACAAAGACAATAAAAAGAATGAAAACCAAATTATATAAAAAGTTAAATGAAATAAAATGTTGATGGAGGAAATAAAAAAAAATTAACCTAACAAAGCATTAAAAACAAAACAAATAGTAATTAAAAGAATAAAGATGCAAATTGATTTGAATAAAAACTGACAAAACACATTTTATTTTTGGAATGGTTGGTGTGAAATCTAAGGAGAAGAGAGAGAGAAAAAAAGAAAAAAAATTCACTATAGCCTAACCATTGCAATATTGTGCACACAAGCTCGACCATCAGGAAAAGAACAACTCGAAACATCTAACACCATTACAAAAGGCGACATTTGACCATTTGGAGATGTTGCACGCGCCACCTAAAGAGCGTGTGCGTCTCAAACTCGCTAGTGCCTGCAACATAGTCATTCACATGGACTATATGAATTGCCCTTACCACTTTTTATTTTTTTAATTATATTTTTATATTTGTTAAAAGACTAAATTAGTCATCATTCACATTGTTTATAACTAAAAAAACTATGATAAAAATACGAAAACACCCTTGTACATTAGTTTTAATTTTTTTTGTTTTAAGTGAAATGTAGTTATTTCATTGTGCTAGCAATATATAGAAAGACCGAAACACCCTCAGACACTAGTTTTAAAAACTTTGCTTTTAAGGATATTTAAGTCATTTTACTATGCATCTGCTATATCAAAAGACATATTTGTCCTCGATCAATATGAGAATTGTCATAACCCATTTTTGGGTTATTCCTAAATTCACATTTTTTTCCTCTCTCTTAAAAAAAAAAGATAAAATAAAAATACAAAAAAATAAATAAATAAATATATATATATATAACAGTGAAAAGAGAATGCCAAAACGCTCAGAAAATAGTCAAAATTTGGTTGAGGAGGTTTAAAAATACAAAAATTAAAGTTTGGCAGTATTTTATTGACTGATGATAGCCCTGTTGACAAAGAAAATTCAATTTGAGAAAGAAAAGTCCAAAATTAGATGTTGGTGGACTCAATTAAATTATATTGAATGTTTAATTGAATTTATGGAGGGTTTGATTGTAAGAAAAATTGATTTTGGAGTTAATTTGGGCTTTAATTGGAAGAAATTAAAGTTCTAGGGTCAAATTATAATTTTTTAGAGTTAATTTGGTCAAATCAGGGGCTTAATTGCATAAATATTGAAGTTTGATGGCCAATTAGGGACTTAATTGAAGAAATCCGAGACCAAGAACCAAAATGCAAAACGCGCGCAAATTGAAGGATTGACTTGTAGTCTGGCGCTTTGGCGCCATTTTTCATTTAAATGAAACGGCGCGTTTTAGGAAAAACGACGCCGTTTCATGCATTTTAAAAAAAAAAGAAAAAAAAGAGAGGAAAAACAAAACAGTGCCGTTTTAGACGGCACTGTTCCTCCTTCTTCTTCCCCTGGACACGCAACAGGGGAAGAGAAGTTTTTGTTCTTTTCCATTTGTTTCTTCCTCTCTCTCGCTCCCCACGTGCCCTGTTAAAACCAAAACCGGACGCCACCCGCACCTCCTCATGATGAGCAGACAGAGAAGCCGTGCCCCGCAAGCGACGCCTCCATTAGCCACCTCGGCCGGCGCCACAGCAGTGCAGGAGACGTGCGCCCCATGCATGGGCAGCGATGGGACGGGGCAGGGTCGACCCCGCTACCCCTGCCCCTATAAATAGTGACCCGAAAGGAAGAAGAAGAGGGGAAGAAAACGGCAGAAAAGGGGGGGAAACTGAGAGAGAGAAATCGACTCTGTAGAGAGAGAAACGACCGAAACTGAGAAACAAGAAAAAACTGGGGATATCGACATGGAAACCGAGAGAGACAGTCGGGGAGAAGGAAGAAAAAGGATAAAAAGGAAAAACCGGCAGGAAAGAAAACGCCGACTGGTGTCTCTGCACAGTGGAGAAGAAGCGCCGCTGCTGTCACTGGGTCTCATCGTCATCGCCACCGAGAACAGCCACCGTCATCGCCAGCTCAACCGCCCGAGATCACCACCTCAGGTAATCTTCTTCTTCCCCCCTAGCCACCGGTCCTAATTCATCTTCTTGCCTGTAGAACGTGCACTGTGCACGTTCTGCATGCAAGAAGAAAATAATTAGCCGGTTACTGTGCATGCGCACAGTGACCAGCTACATGGGTTTCTTCCCTTCTCCAGTGGGCTGGAACATCAGCCCAGCCCATGCGGCTGGGCTAAGTCCAGCCCCTTTTTGCTCCGGGCTGGAACATCAGCCCAGCCCGCGCGGCTGGGCTGAGTCCAGCCCTATTAACTAAAGGCTGGAACATCAGCCCAGCCCACGCGGCTGGGCTGAGTCCAGCCTTGTGGCTGGGCCAATACAGGCCCAGCCCAGTCCATTTTATTTTATTATTTTTTTTCCTTTTTGTTTTTGTGTGTTTTATATATATATATATATATATATATATATATATATATATATATATATATATATATATATATATATATTAAAATTGTGATTTTCCCACGGATTTTTTTACGTCATTTTGACTAAGATTGGTTTGTATTTTTATATCATAAAAATACAAATCCGGTATTAAAAATACCCGGTTTTTTTCAAAAAAAAAAAAACTTCTGTTTTCATGCATACGGCCAAGTCTCTCAAAGCTAAAAAATCATATCGTATTTTTATACAACAAAGAAAACTTTTAAAAAAATATATTATTTTAGCATGCATTTTGGCTTTAATAACCAGTTTATTAAAGTCATGAGAACTTGGCCAATATTTCAAAAAAAAAAAATATTTTTGTTTCGTTTTAATATCTGGGATTATGAATTTATATGTAAAACGTATTCCTGATATTAAAAAGATAGTTCTGTTTAGACACTAGACCGGTTAGGTTTTACCCCATAAGATAAGAACCTCCTTACTGAGGAGGGCTTTTCTTGAACCATAGACGGACCAACATGACAAGACCTTAGATTTTTATCAGATAATAAAACAATGCAGCTTACCTTAGGTAGGGCGTATTTGGGGTGCTAATACCTTCCCTTTACGCAACCAGTCTCCGTACCCAATCTCTGAGACCAGTCAGGGTTCCTAGTGACCAAAATACTAGGTGGCGACTCCCATTCCATTTTTCACCACTAAGAGACAAAGAATTCCTTGTCTCCCTATATTTACTAGATATATATCCATACATTTGAGGGTGGACGATCGCCGCGACGCCGCACACGCGCGACAAGAATGATAAGTGGACTATATGCATGGAAATGATGCTGACGAAAGCTAAAGATAACAAAAAAACACAAAACACAGAAGTTTGATGAGCAAAAGGGGTTGCAGATGTGAACTCTAAATTTACAGTTTTATTCCTTTTAAAATAATACTCAAGAAGTCTACCTTCTTAGGAGGTTTACAAAACTTTAAATGGGCCTAAAACCCTACATCAACTAGGAAATAAAATAAAAAAAATATGAAAATACAAAGGCAATAATCATAAAAATCCAAAATTAACGGAGAAAATAACAAAAATTGGCTCACAATGGGATCTTAGGTGAGATTTTTTGACGATCTGCATAGTGATGTAGTTGCTACTATATGAAAAATGACCTTCAGAAACTCATGTAAAAATTTGAGTATGATCCAATTGTCAAATTAAAAGTTATAGTATTTTTAAATCATCATTTTGGTTTGAAGCGATCATACCTCATCTTGGATCTAAATCTGTTTCACTAGTTCATAAATACATATGTTAGGCCATCTACATAATCTATCCAGGATAAATTGTTGTCTAGTTGTGACAAATATTTACTTGACTATTCAAAATCACTTGTTATCACAAGCTCGATTATATAAGGAAAATATCAAATTGGCCCGATAATTAGTTAAATGGTTTGGTTTGAGAAAAACTAAATGATCATTATATTATTCCAATAACTGTTGCAATGACTAAATAGGCTTTATCTTCTATCTGTTTTTTAATTCATTGTTCCAACTAGCTTAATTGTTAAAGGAAGATGTTAGCAACTTTAATTTGAAGTTAAAGTTTAACTTTTATCTAATTTGCTATATTCATGTTATTTATCTGAATCATATTGAATTGATGCATGTCATATATTTTTTTAACTAAACAATTAAAACTATGTTTAAATCTAATATATAATATTTATTTAGTTTTACATGTAATTTTGCAATCTTGTTTGGTAAAGCTTCTTGAAGCAGCTAAAGCTACCCATGGAACTTTCGAAACCTAGCTCTGCATTGTTAGCTCTATCCTGTTCTTGCTATTTTCAAACGGGGAGAGGATTTTTGACTGAGATAACCTTCCAAGATATTTGCTTCTCCTTGAAGAATTGTTTCTGGAGAATTGGTATGATGTCTCGCGATTTTCAGTTACATTATTTTTAGATTAGACTCATTTACATCTCTCTCTCTCTCTATAGTAGTGGAGCTTCAAATTTATGCAAGCACTGTATGATGACCAGATAAGCATGCTGTTCATAACATGGACACATTGCTTTCTGCACCGATGAAGGTCGGGAATCAGGAGAGAGGGGGCAGCAGGAGATCTTAGAAGCAAAACCTCACAAAAGCTTATCTAATGAATCTAAAGCAACAAAATTGCAAAACATACAAACACGTTCACACACCTGACAAACCACCTTCTCCTTCCTTCATTCCAGTGATCGTATCATACAATGGCCGATTTAGCGTCTCTGGCAGGTAAAATGCAAGCAATCCTCCTACAAAACCACAACTTGCGAAAACTGCAAATGGTAATGCACCACCCATAACTACGATGAAGGGTGCCAATATTGCCCCCATTTGTGCTGATTGCGTTGCACAACCAAGGGCTACATTTCTAACAACTGTAGGAAACAACTCTGCTGTGTATATAAACAGCAAATTATATGTCCCAGCCATCCCAAAAATACCCAAAATCCCACAAATCATCCTCACCACTTTCCATATCCCAACACCTCCCATCAAACACCCTGCAAAGCAGAAAAAGCCGCTGAACCATAGAGTCCCGATTGTCAATGGTTTCCTTCCAAACTTGTCCAACAAAAGTGCTGTTATAGTGAATGCTGGCATTTCAGCCACTGCATTAAGCACCACATTGAGGTGAAGGTTGGTATCAAGGTTGACAACATTCAGGCTAAGGCCATAGTAGACAACTGAGCACATGAAGTTGATTGCTACTGCTAAAAACAGGCGAACACGGGTGACTGGTGAGCGAATTACGTCAATTACAGAACCAGTTATTGCTTCTTTTGTAGCAAAACCTTGCTTGTCACTTTGGTCATTGACATAACTTTCATTTACATCTTCATCAAGGGCCAAGAGAACTCCATCAGGAAGATGTTTTCCATTAGATTTAGCAATGGTCCTCATTAATGTCATTGCTTCATTGATCCTCCCACGAACAAGGTACCAACGCGGGGACTCAGAGATAAAAGGAAGAACAATGACAAGGAAAAGGATAGAGGGGATAGACGAGGCAATGTACAGCTCCCGCCAAGAGGGGAAAATGTAAGCTATACCTGACAGCATTGCTATTCCAGTTGAGAAAAAATAGAATGTGGACATGCCAGCCGCACCACGTTTCGAGGATCCTACAGGCTCGGTAGCAAGAACAAAGGCGCAGAGGCCAACGCCACCAGTGCTGAAACCGGTGAGGAGACGAAGTAGGAGATAGGTCCAGTAGTCTGGGGCTAATGCTGTTAAGCAACCAAACACAGCATTTAGTAAGCAAACTACTGTCAAGGAGCCTTTTCTTCCTAGCGTAGAGTCGGAGAGATGACCAAATATTCCAGCACCTGAAAAAAAATTAAGATAACATTCATCAATCACAATCTTAATTTAAACTTCACATTATAATTGAAAAGTTGGGATCCTTGACCTAACATTTAAGGTATTTTCGTGACACACCCTCAGTGCAAAATTTCCAGCAATGTCTTGTGAACTTGGGATTTCATTCTAGTACATACACATAAATTTTGTAGGCTCAGATTCAATAGTTCAGTTCTACCATAACAAGGTTCTCTATTCCTTGAATATTTTACATTGACACTCCATCTTGAACTCGTAAAAATCCTGTTCTGTTTGTCGAACAAAAAAGAAAACTTATTATAAAATAAGTTAATTTACAGTCACACCTAACTTCAGTACTAGATATATATTGACAAAGAAGTTTGATGCGTAGGCTCCTCTGTTTCCTTGTGAATTGCCACAATATTTTTATAAATTGATTATTTCGTGATAGCAAATGGCAGAGACTTTATTGTAATGCATGCATGCCAAGTGATGCGTGACCCCCCCATTGATAACAAAAAAGAAAGTGGGGTTGATCACAGCATTTATTGTCGAGAAAGTGCCTCAAGAAATTCATAAAGTAGGGAAGAAGAAGCATGATAAAGATGCTTCCGAGAACGAGGAAAAGAAATAAAGGGTTCAAGACCCGAACTCCTGAGAGGCATCCGAAGAAAAGGAAGTAAAAGGTACTTGGGCTGTTTATCTTCAGCATCATTGCAGCTTATAATGTGATTTTCATGTGACTATAGTAAGTAGAAAGTCCGAGCAATCATCATAGCCATCAATCATGTCATATGACCCACTTGTGTGAATTCTTCTAGTAAAGCAATAAAGGATCCCGGACACCATTCGAAAAGTTTACGGGGGTTTATCGGAATCCTTCCCTTTTTAAGGTTACTTTCTGCCGCAAAATGCCTTACATTTTATGATCAAATGTAGAGAAACCCATTTGACAGCCTATGGGTTATGTAGTTTTTTTGGTAATCTTAAACAGAAAAAACTAATAAAAAAGTTTTCGGTGATATTTCAAAATCTGTTTCCAAAGCTATGTAAAAATCACAATTCCGAAGCCACAAGATGAAGTCATTGTGATTTTAAATTTGTTATAATATTAAAAACATTTTAAAAATACATATACTAAACAATATTCTTACAATAACAAAACAACAACCACAAACAATATTAAATATGTTTGGTTTTCCTCCACTTAAATCCCACGTGATCTCCATAAACGACAGATACAATGAGTACAGAAATCTATAACAAGACTTTTTGTGACGAGAGAGACCCTCGAGTCTATAAGAAACACAAATAGTGGAACGAAAAGTTTTCTAGTAGTATCTTTATCAAAAAGCATCGAGGATTTTTTAATTTTTGTCAGTCAGGATTGTCTCAATCCCTATTCTCTCCTCCAAACTGTCCTTCGATTGTTTGTTTTTATATTCTAAAACTGTTTTTAATAAAAAAAATTAAAGTTGTTTTAAATTTATTTTTTTAAAATTATTTTGATATGATGATATTAAAAATATAAAAAAATATTATTTTAATATAATTTTAAATAAAAATACTTTAAAAACTAATCACTACTTTACCTCCAAACACTTGAACTGGTTCGATCTCAGTTTCATTAATTTATAACCCTACCAATTTTATCCAACTTACAAAGTTGTGGGAAACAAGATTGTTGTAAACCTAAACTTATAAATTATAGCAATAATACAAAGTTGAATCTTCTTAAGATGTATCATCATGTGATTAGTACACTATTAAAAAAGGAGATAATGATAAGCTTGCCAACCTAATCTCGATATAGAATATTGTCGTATCCCACACATTTTTTTTATTATTATTATTTCCACATGCAAGTTAATTTAGTAGTCCTTTCAACATTAAATAACCAGCGACAACTCTACTATTTAATTCCATTCTGTTGGTACAAAAGAGGTGTCTGCCTTATCAAACTCCATTCCCTAGAATGAGAAAAACAAATAAAATAATAAATATAAAAATATATTGTTTTTAGTATTGATAATTTCCCTAGAATGAGAATCACAAACTCAACCCATGACTTCTTTCTCCAAGAATTAAAAATTAAATAAAAGAATCTCATTGCTCCCATCTAAATTTTAGAATCTTTCCAAGCGATCAGAGTTCAAAATCCAAATAATTAGAAATAGTTTTAGTTGCTTTGATTGAAATTTTCTTCTTAATTAGAGTCCAATAAAATTTAATTCTTATTTCAACTAAAATTTTAACATGAATGTTATTTGAACTCTATCACCGTTCCAATTATAATTCTGCATTTTTTTCAATAGAAAAGGAAAGGGAAAAAAAAACAAATACTAAGGTGAAAAAAAAAACAAATACTAAGAGATCGAGATATATCGCACTTAAAAAAGAAAAAAAAACAAAGAGAGACAACTCATACTCACCAATCATGCAGCCACCAAAGAAAACAGCTTGAACCAACCCAACCTTGTACTTTTCTCCACAAACCAACCCCCACTGAGCCACCGTTGAGCTCCCCGCACCACCAACCCAATCCCACGAACCAGGTTCGAACCCACAAACACTCTTAGCCATCTCATCACAACCCGAACCAAGACACCTAAACTCCGGCTCGCGGTCAGCAAATATCATCACCATAGTATGGAAGCCCTCAAGCGCCCAAGCCAAGCATGTTAACACAAAGTGACGTAATTGCCATGTCCCAAATTCACCACAATGTTTCTGTAACATGTCATCTATTGTTAGCTTTTGAACGTCTGGTCCCTTCTCGGGTTTCCTTGCCGGTTCTTCTAAAGAAGATAGCAAGGGTGACCGGAGGTCCGGGTCCGATGAGGGGATGACAGACATGTATAATATATCTATCGGTGTCGCAGGAACAAGGTGGATATTTTCAAGTGTGGTGAGTAATATATGTAGAGGAGCAAGACCATATATAGGCCGGAAAAAATAAATAATAACAAAAAAGGAGAAGGAATGTTGATGTTAAAAATAAAATAACACTATATATAAAGAAAGTATATATATAGAAGCAGAGTTGTATGGGGATATGCATCTCACACTTTTTGGCCGTCTCCGGAGGAATTTAGGAAAAAAAAACTAGAGTTGTGGTGTTGTGTGGTCGGGAAGACACTTGGAAGGAAATCAAGCCCTTTATTTTTTAAATTGACACGTGGAGAGATGAATGGTCATTGGATTTGGGTAGGGTGCCATCCGAGATGATAAAGGGTAAAAAAAGTTCGAGGAATACTGCAGCACCGTTGAATTGTGAGTGCCGAGGCCTTGAGGGGCTGCTGGATCACTTTAGTCAATTGGGATCTAATAGCACATTCGTATATACGATTGCTTAGCTTTGTAATTAATATCCTGTCAACTCGAACACTTGTGGTTTTATTTGTAGTTTGCACCTATGCTCTTATTACATGAAACTTTGTTTTGCACACATTTCAAGGGTGTTTAGCGTTGTTTTGCTTTAATTTATTTTTTATATTTTTACATTGTTTTTTATATTAATATTAAAAATAAATTTTAAAATTAAAAAATTATTATAATAGATTTTTAAATAAAAAATCACTTTTAAAAACAATCTTTACCACTCTTCTAAACATTCCCTTCACCTCAAATAGCATATGAAAAATTAGTGATATCCTAGTAAGTTTTGCCTTGTGCTTGTACTCATGAAATCCTAAACTCTAATGGAGAGTTTACAAAGTGTGATTGGTAATTGATATGAATTTTTACGGTCTATAGTTTTTTACACTTCATAGGTTTGAGGGCACCTTTTAAGGTTCGTTTCCTTAAGCGATGAGGGATCTTTTTCTGATTAAAAAACAACTAGGTTTTTTTAAAATAATTTATAAAATTTGATTTTTTTTATTTTTCAACTTTTTTATTTGTCAGGTTGGATTCTTATTATTTTGATTGCTGTTTATTTTATTTAAAATAATTTATAAAATTATATTTTTTTTATTAATTTTATTTTTCTTCAACTTTTTCATTTATCTGGTCTTTATTTCTTAATAAACTTGAAAAATGAATTATAATATTAATAAGTTATTTTCTATGGCATAACAAAATATTAGAAAATATTTTCAAACTAATTTTTTATAATGATATTAAATATAAGAAATAGAGTTTTAATAAAAACAACTTTCTAAAAAAACATAATTTCATAGTACTTTCCAAGCATAGACATGGAGCTTTCATATTAATTCGCAGTTTTCTTGTAAATGACTAGCCCTAAGCCTACATTTTAAGTAAGCCCAGTCCAACATTATAAAGGCTAAGGCCACAATAAATAAACCCATATATTCTGAAACTAAGGCAGCCCAAACACAGACTTTGAGAGTCCATTTAACACAGCATTGTCAGTGTGGCATAGTATGAGAGGATACTACTTTACAGAGCAAGATAAACATATAGAGAGTTTTATAGATTCTCCATTGAGCAATACAAAAATGTTGATACAGTATATGAAATAAACATTCAATACATGGAATGTTGCTGGTGATTCTTTTTATCCAGCAGGTGTAGTATGTGGTAAGGAATGGGAATCAAGCACAGATTGTTTTTTCTTCTAACTGCAATACCAAAGGCTTCAACCATGTCTAGATTTTCTGGCACCATTAATTCCACTAGAGAGTTCCCATTCAAAAAGGTAGAGAAAACTTGCTAGGGTAACCTCAACAATGGCCACACCATGTGGACATACCCTCCTTCCAGAACCAAAAGGGATATATTCGAAAAGATCATTTTCAAATTTACTCAACTCTTATTTTATTGTAGATTCATTGCTATCTTCTAATGTGTTTATCAACCGGTGAAGCAGATGTATTCAACAAGTACAAGGATGACAAAGGCAACTTCAAGGAAAATCTTAAAAAAGATGTGAAAGGGTTATTAAGTTTGTATGAGGCTTCATACCTCAGTGCTCACGGAGAAATTATACTGGATGAAGCTCTTGTGTTTACTGAAACTCACCTCAAGTCCATGGTAGCTCGATTGGTTTCTCCTCTTGCTGACCAAGTAACTCATGCCTTAAATCGACCCGTACACGGGGGCATAGTAAAGTATGAACAATGGTATTCCATCTCTTTCTACGAGCAAGACGAGCTGCATATCGAACCTGTATTAAAGCCTGCAAAGTCGAATTTCAATATGCTGGAAAAGTTGTACCAGGAGGAGCTGAGAAATCTCTCCAAGTAATTATTATAAGCAAGATTATTAGAGGAGAATAAGAATTATTTAACCAGATGGAAAATATTAATTACATTTGTGCACTGTAGGTGGTGGAAAGAGTTGGACTTTTCGACAAAGCTACCTTTCGCTCAAGACAGATTGATCGAGTGTTACATTGTGGTGTTAGGCCTGTTTATCCAGCCACAGTACGCTCTTGCCCGACAGATACTAACCAAATCTACTATGCTTGTATCCATATTGGATGACATATATGATGTACATGGTACTATTGAAGAACTTGAGCAGTTCACCAAAATGATTGAGAGATACTAACCAAATCTACTATGCTTGTATCCATATTGGATGACATATATGATGTACATGGTACTATTGAAGAACTTGAGCAGTTCACCAAAATGATTGAGAGATACTAACCAAATCTACTATGCTTGTATCCATATTGGATGACATATATGATGTACATGGTACTATTGAAGAACTTGAGCAGTTCACCAAAATGATTGAGAGGTATACTAGATTAAATCCTGGTTCTGTAATTGCAACTCTAAACACAGATTTGACGGCGTGATTAACTGAGTGGTGATTAATGAATTTATTTTCAGATGGGATACAAGCATGGAATATCTCCCTGATTACCCGAAAGTTTGGTTTGAGGCACTATTTGTTTCCTTGAGTGAAATTGAGGAAGAAACAACCAAGGAAGGGAGATCTTACTGTGTGTCTTATGCAAAAGAAGCGGTAAATTTGATTCTTTTGTTAACTTAATCGGCATATTTTACTTTTATTTTCTAAAAATCATTAATTAGAATCTCATAAACCTCAGGATTACTAAAAACTTACATGATTATTAACTTTATAAATGTGAAACCACTTGGTGTTCCCAGGAAGGTTCTCCAAGTTTTTCTTAATTTTGCTCGTGTGGCCGATGTCTTCTACAGTGATTATGATGCTTTTACAGAGTCTAGAACCATGGCAAAAGATATGCTGGCTGCTTTGCTCATCAATCCAATGCCCATTGAATAATTCCTTCTGTGGTTCTGTTGCTTCACAATGGATTGTACAATAGACAAGGATAAGAAAATGTAAGTTGTCTTTGTGTTGCGCGCGTATGTAACTTCTTTCTATCTATCTGTATGGCTCTTTAGAACCCGGAATTTCTGTTTTGTGTGATTTTGACTAAATGCAATTCCTTCCCATAGTCCATTACAAAATTATCTAAGATCAAAAGATTTCCATGGATAGTTGGGAAACCTCTGAATTTTTATCATTCATTGTAATAACCACTCTATATAATTCAAGAAAACTGATGTAAAAGAAGAAGAAGAACCTTCGGGTAGGCTCTGATACCAAGTTTAAATCAAGTTTCAAAGTACCAAGAAGAGTTATTTTATTTCTCTTGTGTTGAATGAAGAACATATGCAAATATATACAGTACTGGATCAACAAATCAGATCCTACAATCAAGCTATTCTGCCAATAATATTACTCCTATAATTAGAAAAAAAATACTATTATTCCTATAATTAATCTATCGTATCGTACCATATACATTAATACTAATACTAAGAAAGGAAAGAATTCTGGAGAACAAGAAACCTGTAAAAAGGAAAGAATCATAATATTTCAACAATATAATCTATGGCGAGGATAACACATGCAGATATAAAAAAAATATCGTAATAAATAAATACACAACGATCTTACAAGATTTGACTATGTTTACGTAAGAGAAAGAATGAGAATTTACTATAATAGAAACCAATATAGTTTTGGTGAAGTCTTATAAGCGTGTTTGAAAGTGTGGTTGTGGTTGCTTTTTCAAAGTGCTTTTCACTCAGAAATGTATCAAAATAATTTTTTTTATTTTTAAAAAATTATTTTTGATATCAGTGCATTAAAGTGATCTAAAAACACTAAAAAATTTTAATTTAAAGCAAAAAAATAAAAAAATTTCAAATTTCTTCAACGCTTTTGAAATGCAAAAACAAACAGAACCATGTATGCTCGATACATATAGCACACAATTAATTGCTATTTCTAGCACAAAAGATCGAGCATTTAAGTGCATATAGCTAGGATCATATATAGAGAAATATATCTGAATTAATTAAAAGGAGTCGTTTTTTTAAATGAAAATGGTAACTACATTATTCAAAAAGTCACCTTTTTATATGCATATGTTTATAGGTGTGAGGTTGCATCAACTGGCTAGTTAACAACTAATTTATTAACATTTCATTATTTACACGTGGTAGGACTCTTTCTAAAAAAATTATAAGTCATAAAGTAACTTCTACAGCTTTATTGGTATGCTATTATTATAACTCTATCCATATTATTTTAAATTGAGTTATCATAATTCATTTTGGACTACTAATCCCATTTAGATTTGAAATATGAGCATATCATTCTCTCATTTTCTATATAGATTTTGCTCAAGCATATGATATTTATTTTTCAAAATAAATATGCACATATCCGTGATGCATAAATTTTGTTGACAAAGTTACTAACGATATGGGCTAAGACACATTTAGGACACAAAAGAGTGTTTTTTTTTTTAATTATTATTAACATAGATGTTCGGGTCAGTTTGTGCGCACAACGACTAATCTTATATGCTTTGAAATTGACGATCATGTAAATCTCTAGTGACTTTGAGGGGACTCGAACTCGTGACTATTGGGGAGAAAACTCAAGACCTGACCAATTGAGCTATCCCTCAGGGTTACAAAAGAGCGTTCTTATTGGCACATGTAGGCGACTTAAGAGTTCTTTGTACTTTCTAAAAACTTATATTTTTTTAAAATTGTTTTGATGTATTGATGTTAAAAATAAATTAAAAATTAAAAAAATATTATTTTAATAATTTTTCAAACAAAAATTACTTTAAAAAACAACACCAACATCAAACACTCTCTTTTAGAGTCTGATTTACTGTAGGGGTCACAACCTTACTGTCAAAACAAATAAATAAATGTGCCGTTTTAAAGGAATACGAATATTCATACCCACTTCTTTACCAAATATTGTGATATTTTTTCTTGTCTAATGGGTAATCAGTCCTCAACGAAGAATTCGGTATTAGGGCGAAAGATATATTTTTCTTGGAGTAATCGTTCAAAAGTCCTCGATAAAGAATTCAGTATTGGGACAAATGAAACAAAAAAGGTACTTCTTCGTTGCCCCTTTTCTCGTTCTCCATCACGTTTTGTCGTGGATTTTTTTTCATATATACTAGTGTTTGGATCAGCTTACGCATATCTTAACTAATTTCACGAGTTCTAAAGTTAACGATAATATAGGCCTCCAGTAACCATCATATTAGCAACCACATAACTCGAACTTGAAACTACAGGAGGAGCAAATCCATTGATTTCAAGCTCTTACCACTGAACCATCTACTAGATGATTTATATACTAGTTTTATTTCGACACTATCTTGCATGATGAATAATTTTTTTCTTTATACAAATATTTTTTTTAAAATACTAATATTGTTAACGTTTTGTTTACTATTAAGAAAAATTTTAATTGCAAACTAAAAAATTTATACATGTATTAAATACAATAAATTTGAATTTTATACACCAATAAATAATAAAAAGTTAGTTGATTTTAACCGTATATAAAGTTAAAAAGCTAAAATAAAGATTTTTCTGTTTAGAAAAAAAGATATTAAATATTTGTTTCAGTTTTTAATATTTTAATTAGGTATGAATCAATAATATTTTTTATTACCAAATTAAGCATTAACTCAATATTAAAATTTATTTTTAACATAATGAGAGCCCCATAGTAAAATTAACCAAAATAAAACATCAAAATGAATCTCAAGTAAACTTAATGTGCAAGGATTTAATTAGAAATAAAAAAAGTCAAGTTATAAATTTTCTTAAAAAAAATACATTGTGGTTAAATATATATTGCAACCCATAATGGATTGTATGTTTCTTCTATATTGTATTTTTATTGTTTTTCTTTTATATATATATTTCACCCACATCACACTGCCCCGCATCTTTGTAACTTTGATGATGTCTTAAAAATTCAAGTAGTCTAAAAATAAGGTTATCGGGTTGGATAATTGGTTAATCAATTGATTTTATTAATCTCATCCTATTTTTCCTAGTCAAGGTAGTTGATAGCTTATACTTAGTACTTGGTAAGCTAATATGGCTTATGGTTAGTACCTTACAAAAAAATCCTTTTTGGTAGAGGTGATTATTTTCTAACGTTTAAATAAATATTTTTTTAGAGAAAAAAATATAATAATATTTTAAAGAGAGATGCTCCAAAAATATATATGCAGTAGAAAATAAAAATTATGAACTTTTATTTTAAAGATTTTATTATGTATTTATAATTTATGAATCTTATTATTTTATAAAAAGAAGATATAAAATATAATTTTATTCTGATAATATTTAATAAGAGTTAAATACCTATCTTTGATAATATGATATTGCACTGTTTTTCATTGTATAATTGGTACTGAGTCGTCAATCATGAATCCACAGTTAGAAAAATGAAAGTTGATTTTTCAAGGATGAATGAAAAGTCATCAATGCTGGGGAAAGCACCCATTTCCACACCGGTTTTGAAGAGAGCCCAAAAAGGGGATATTTTATAACAACAGTCAACAGCAGTTTTATTTGCATGAGAATTCTACTAACCATGCCGCTAGCTCCTGAATCTTACGGATAGACTCCTATTATTACGGATGGATTCTAACAAACTAATACAACTTGATTCTGAATTTTAACAACCAAGAAGGAATACAAGAAAGCACAACCTTAACGTTTTAAATCCCAATGACTCGAATTTATGATCATTTGATCATTACTATACTAAAAAAATTATTTTAATTAAATAATTTAAATTATTAGGTAAGATTTCAAGATATAATTTATATTATTCTTTAATATAAAATTACTAGATGAATTTATATCATACATTTTTGTTTTTGTTTTTTTATACCGTTGATTTTTTTATTTGTTTTTTAACACCGTCACTGTATTGTGAGAGTGATTATACCATCCCAAATCGTTGCACGGAAAAGTCTATAAAAGGAGGGGGTGTGTATGCATCATACTAAGAACTTCCAGTTCCAAGGCTAGTGACCTCACATGAACGGCGTTGTTCGGGAAAAACACACACACACACACTTCGACTATATATCTAACTTTACCACTTGCCAACGCCCATGTCAATAATTCAGTATTAGGTCAAAAGAGTCGAGTTTTTTTTTGTATAAATGGTAATAAGTCCTCTGATGACAAAAGAGTTGAGTTTTCTCATGAGACAAATGAAACAAATGAAAGAGAAAAATGCTGACTTATTGATGGTTTGAGGCCTGAAAATCTTGACATGACTGAGTCTCTTGGTGGCGCAATTAAAAGAAAACGAGATCTTAAGTTAATTCCCATTCCATATCGTTCACTCGTGCGATAAAAACTGCTAAATTATTTTAGTGCTAAAATATATTATGAAATAAATGTTGTTTCAATTATGATTTTTAAAATTTATCTTATGATATGTAAGTTGTCGTAACTTAAGTTTGGTTCCCCAAAAATTATTTGTATATTTTTATTTTTTATTCAAAAAAACCAAAAATATCAAAAATTTAAAATTCAAAAAAATATTTTCAGGACACGAGGAGATAAATATTTAAGTTGCAAAAGATAAAAATACTAGAAAAATAGCCAGATTGAAGTATGCTAATAAGATGGGTTGAAGAAAGACTTAATTTGAAGCAAAATTTAAGGTTGAAATCCAATTTGACCAAAATTAAAAGAATTAATTAGATTCAATAACTTAATTAAACTTTTCATGTATTGGGAGGATTCGATCAGAGACTCAATTGAAGAAAAATAAAATTTTGGTTATTAATTCAGATCAATTCGCAAAGATTAGGGATATAATTGGAGCTTTAGAAGGTTAAATTGATGCAATCATGGGTGCAATTGTAGGAAAATTAAAGTTTGAAGGCTAATTAAAGATAAATTGAATATTTTTAAAATTGAGGATCAAAGTGAAAGAGACGTGCGTATTCAAAGACTGTAATTGATTAAAAATCAAGAGTAAATTTAAAAAAATTAAAATTTTAAAGCTCAGTTGAGAATGAAATAAAAAATATTCAAAACAAAGATAAAAGATAATGCCAAAATTAACATGACCAGGGATTTAATAAAAAAAATCTTGAATAATCAATTCAAATTGTCCGAATTCAATGAAAATAGAAGGAGCCTAGGCACCTTCCCCACCTTCTATAAATAGGGGGAGAGGACAGAACTGAAAAACCCACACCCACACACCGCGTTCGCAATCAGTGCAACCAAAACCAGAGGGAATTCCCTTGTCCCACTTTCCTCCCCTGTTCCAGCAAAAAACACCATTTCTCCTCCCCTACAGCACCTAGTACACCACACGAGAACACCACCAGCATCCTATTCCAGCCAAAAACAACAATCAGAGACCCTGCCACTAATTAATATTTGTTTTTCAGAATAGAGCAAATGTTGATCTCCCTCCCCGTTTTTTTAACCATCCTTCTCGCTATCTCCATTTTATGGACATGGACGAAACTTATCAAAAGCAACAAGTCAAGTTCAAATCCACCTCCCGGGCCATGGAAATTACCCTTTATTGGAAACCTTCACCAGCTAGTTCACCCTCTGCCCCATCATCGCCTAAGGGACTTGGCCAAGAAATTTGGACCTGTCATGCAACTTCAAGTTGGTGAAGTTTCCACTGTCATTATTTCTTCATCAGAAGCAGCCAAAGAAGTGATGAAAACCCATGAAATCAACTTTGTTGAAAGACCTCATCTCGTAGCTGCAAGCGTCCTGTTCTACAACCGTAAAGACATTGCATTTGCGCCGTATGGCGAATACTGGAGACAACTAAGAAAAATTTCCATATTAGAGCTTCTCTCTGCAAAACGTGTGCGATCTTTCAAATCTATTAGGGAAGAAGAGGTATCTAATTTTATTACTTCCATTTATTCAAAAGAGGGGTCTCCAATCAACCTTAGTAGGATGATATTTTCTTTAGGAAATGCCATCACTGCGAGAACAAGCATTGGTAAGAAATCCAAAAACCAAGAAGCTTTCATACCAATTGTTGAGGAATTGGCGGAGGCACTTGGAGGTTTGAATATGATAGATATATTCCCTTCCTCCAAATTTCTTTACATGGTCAGTCGGGTCAGGTCTAGACTCGAAAGGATGCACAGAGAAGCAGATGAGATACTTGAAAGCATCATCTCCGAGCGTAAAGCCAACTCCGCTTTAGCGTCAAAGATGGGCAAGAACGAAGAGGATGATCTTCTTGGTGTTCTTTTGAATCTTCAAGACCATGGAAACCTTGAATTCCAATTAACAACAAGCACTATCAAAGCAATCATCCTGGTTAGTATATATTTTCGCTTTGTTAGAAGCACTAATTAATTAATCAATTTTTTTATAAAAAAAATATAACCATCCACAAACTTGATGAAATGAAATCATATATATATATTTAAATGCAAACCAACGGTCTATACTCTGTATTTTTACTTACATCATGTCACTCTTCCTAACTGGAAGTGAACTCAATCCTATCTAACATGTCATTCTTTACTTAATTACCTTTCAGGAAATGTTCAGTGGTGGAGGTGACACTTCGTCAACAGCTTTAGAATGGGCAATGTCAGAATTGATAAAGAACCCGAGAGTCATGGAAAAGGCACAAAAAGAAGTGAGACAAGTCTTCAATGATCTTGGAACTATTCCTGACGAAACAAGCCTTCATGATTTAAAATTCTTGAAGTTGATTATCAAAGAAACTCTAAGATTACATCCTCCTGTACCATTGATTCCAAGAGAGTGTAGGAAGAGATGTGATGTTAATGGTTACGACATCCACGTCAAAAGTAAAGTATTGATTAATGCATGGGCAATTGGAAGAGATCCAAATTGTTGGAATGAACCTGAGAGATTCTATCCAGAGAGATTCATCAATGTTTCGACTGATTTTAAAGGTAGCGACTTTGAATTCATCCCATTTGGTGCTGGAAAGAGGATGTGTCCTGGCATGTTGTTTGCTACAGCCAACACTGAGTTTCCACTTGCGCAGATGTTATACCATTTTGACTGGAAACCTGCTGGTGGATTGAAGCCTGAAAATCTTGACATGACTGAGTCTTTTGGTGGCGCAGTTAAAAGAAAACAAGATCTTAAGTTGATTCCCATTTCATATCGTTCACTTGTGGGATAAAAACTGCTAAATCATTTTAGCGCTAAAATATGTTATGAAATAAAAGTTGCATTTATCTTATAATATATGATATAATTTGTCATGACTTAATTTTGGTTCCCCAAAATTATTTGTATATTTTTATTTTTCTTATATATTTTTTAAATAATCAATTCAAATTGTCCTAATTCAACCAAAAAAGAAAAAGAGGGAGGAAGGGAGTGCACCGTCCCCACCTCTTCTAAATAAAAGCAACCCATTCCAACAAATAAGGGGAAAGGAGAGAACTGAAAAACCCACGCCCACACACATAAAAAAACATAAAAATAATAATACAAAGCACCACTTTTCCTCCGCTGTTCCAGCCAAAAATACCATTTCTCCTCCCCTACAGCACCTAGTACACCACACGAGAACACCACCAGCATCCTATTCCAGCCAAAAACAACAATCAGAGACCCTGGTAGGAACGGTCACAGCCACCACTTCTTCTCTCCTAGCCTTCATTACTCCACTAAGGCTCTGCACCAGCAACAGCAGCGAACTCCAACCGCTTGCCAATAAAACTTAAACCGGTTGACCGGTGTCAGAAGAGTTACACCCCTAGCCATAGCAACACCGAAGCAGTGAGCAGTAACAGACTCCACCGCGAGCAGCAGTTGCACCGCCTCTGTTGCAGCCGTGTGCAGCATTTGATTCAGTTGTGACCATGTAGCAGAGGCTTCAAGTCTCAGCAGCCTTATTTCTTTGTAACAACTGTGAGCATCAGTCTCGCTCCAGCCGTGAGCCTCAGTTTCCTTTTCTTGGATAATCACTGCATTTTTTGTAGCCCACATGTTTTTCTTTAACTGAAGCCTGTATTATTTTTGGGCTTGGCTAGGAAACCCATTCCATGTGATTACGCTAATAGATTAACTAACATGGAAATGAGAGGGTGGTTGAGAAAAAAATTAATTAAAAGGAGTCGTTTTTTTAAATGAAAATGGTAACTAAATTATTCAAAAAGTCACCTTTTTATATGCATATGTTTATAAGTGTGAGGTTGCATCAACTGGCTAGTTAACAACTAATTTATTAACATTTCATTATTTACACGTGGTAGGACTCTTTCTACAAATTTTATAAGTCATAAAAGTAACTTCTACAGCTTTATTGGTATGCTATTATTATAACTCTATCCATATTATTTTAAATTGAGTTATTGTAATTCATTTGGACTACTAATCCCATTTAGATTTGAAATATGAGCATATCATTCCTCATTTTTAATATTTCACCCATGTCGCATTACCATGCATGTTTATGATTTTGATGATGTCACACCCGACATCGCGGTGGCCTTAAAATTTTCTTGAATTGTGGAAAAAAAACAGATATCTGGCATCTTATTCTTTTAGGGGACAATGTCTTATTTAAGGAGTCGCCACCTAGTATTATGGTCACTAGGAACCCTAACTGGTCAACAGAGATTCTATGGTTCGGGACTGTTTACGTAAAATAGAAGATATTATCACTCTTTAAACATTCTGCCTAAGGCAAACTGCATTGCTATTTTTTTTTGTCTTAAATTACTAAATGTTTATTAGTTTATGCAATGATAATTTGCTTATAATATTCCTGACTCTGACGTCAGTGAATATTCAACTACGAATATCTTCAACTCTGGCGTTGGTAAATATTGCATAGCTATAAAATAAATTAGATCAATATGTTTTTTATTCCTTACTGTAGTGTTAGTGAATAAATAAATAAAAATAAATTTATTTTTAAGCATGCACATATATTTTATTTTTCTAGCTAAATAAAATAAAGTACAACGAATAAAAATAATATAAATTTAAACCAGTATTTTTATTCCTGATTCTGGTGTTAGTGAATAAACTAATAAATTTACATTATTTTTATTCATGTATACAATTTTAAAAAAAAAATTTCTGTTTTTTATTTTTTGGCTGGGCCCAGCTTAGCCCACATGGACTGGGCTAGACCCAGCCCAGCCCAGCCCAGCCTGGTCACTGGCCCAAGCCAGTGACAATTCACGCACGCTGGCAACAATTAGTATGCAATTATATTTCTAATGCACAGTGTTGGGGTGCAAACTAGAGACACTTACCTGGGAGCAAGATGGAGGAGACGACGTGCTGTTCCTCTCTTCGTTTTTTAAGCTTCTTCCTCTGGTTTTGGAAGCCGGCGCCGGAGAAGAAGAAGCCGATTGTGATGCTGGTGCTTTTGTTTGTGGGTTTCTTATTTCCTTGTCCTCCTCTCTGCCTCTGTTCTCAAAGAAAGAAAGAAAAGCTCTGGTCCCTATAGTCTCTCTGTTCTTGCTTTTTTATTATCTCCTCTTCTCTGTGTTCTCTTTGTTGCCCTTGCGTCTGTCGGTTCGGGGGGAAGGGGTTGCAACCGGAGTCGCGGCTAACACTGGTCTGGAAGAAGACGATGATGAAGCTGCAGTGGCTACCCAAAATTTGCTTTCTCCTCTGTATAATCTCCCTCCCCGGTTCTGTGATTTTTTCGTGGCTTCCCCTCTCCCCCGATTTTGTGATTCCTCCTTTGGTTTTTCAGCAGTTTTTTCTCCGGTCTCTCCCTGGTTTTTTTTCGTGTCTGGGCTTAGCTTCCCCCCTGTCTACTGGGTTTTTTCCGTCTGGGATTTTTATCCTCTGGGTATTCCCCCCCTTGTTCATATGTTGTGCTCGATATTTATAGGCAAGAGAACGCCCTTGCAACTCTTAGAGTGATCGTGCAGCCACTGGGATAGCATCTATTAATGGCACATCGTGGGCGAAAGGCGTTACCACGTTCTCTGTCGTTTCTGTTGAATCGGGATGGAGGAGATGAACAACAAAATGTTAATGGCTATTTGCATTTTGGTCCTTGAAGTTTTGGAAGTTTTGTAATCAAGCCCCTTGGTAAATTGTAATTGGAACCCTGTATTTTAGCACCATTTACAAAATGATCCTTGAATTTTAATTTCTTGCAAATTTGACCAAAGTCAGCCCTGTACTTTGATAGTTTTTCAATTAAGTCCCTGGATAAATTAATTCCAAGCTCAATTAAGTCTAAAAACTTGTCAATTCTCCAATTAAACCCTTGATTGGATTAATTAAATTAACTTTAAGCTCAATTAAGTCTTAAAACTTATCAATTCTCCAATTAAACCCTTAATTGGATTAATTAAATTAATTCCAAGCTCAATTAAGTCTCATAACTTATTAATTCTCCAATTAAGCCCTTGATTTGATTAATTAAACTCATCAAGAATTTAATTAAATCTTTAAACTTCCAATCATGTTGCCCTTAACCCAAATTTTAATTCATTCTTCATTTATTTTATTTTTACTTGTTTTTCATCATTTTTTTTTCAGTAAATAAAGTAATTAAAATAAAAAGGTCAAAAATTAGGTTATGACAGATGATGTCCTAAAAATCTAAGTAGCCTAAAAATAGAGCTCCCGAGTTGAATAATCAATTAATCAATTAGTTGTATTAATCTCATCCATTCTCCTTAATCAAGGTGGGGGCTTGTGACTAGTACTTGCAAAATATCTTTTTTGGTGGAGATAGAGACTTTCTAATGCTTAAATAAATATCTTTTTAGAGAGAGAAAACATAATAATATTCTAGAGAGATGCTCTAAAATACAATTTTTTTTTAATACTAATGTTGTTAACGTTTTGTTTACTATTATGAAAAATTTTAGTTTGCGCATTAAATATAATAAATTTTAAATTTTATGTGCCAATAAATAATAATAAAAATTATTAATTTTAACCACAAATAAAGTTAGAAAGCTGAGATAAAGATATTACTTTTTAGAAGGAAAAAAAAGCTAAATTTTTTTTAAGCTTGAAAGTAGATCCCTAATATTTTAATTTGTTTGAATCAATAATATATATTTTATCACCGAATCAAAGATTAACTCAATGTTAAAACTTATTCTTAATATAACGAGAGCCTCTTATATAATCAATCAAAATAAAACATCAAAATGAATCTCAAATTAATAAACTTAATGTGAAAAGATTAAATTATGAATAAAAAAGGTTAAGTGATAAAGTTAAAAAAAAAACATTGTGGTTAAGTATTACAACTCATAATGCGTGTTCCTTCTATATTGTATTTTCATTGTTTTGTTAATATTTCACCCATGTTGCATTGCCCCACATGTTTATGATTTTGATGATGTCCCAAAAATCCAATTAGCTTAGAAATAGGGCTCCCGAGTTGAATAATCAGTTAATCAATTGGTCTTATCAATCTCATCCATTCTCCTTAACCAAGGTAGTTGATAACTTATACTTGGTATTTGGTAGATCAAGATGACTTGTGACTAGCACCCGCAAAATATCTTTTTTGATGGAGGTAAATACTTTCTAATGCTTAAATAAATATCTTTTTAAAGAGAGAAAATACAATAAAATTTTAGAGAGATATCTCTAAAAATATATATGCAGTAGAGAATGGAGATTGTAAATTTTTGTTTTAAAGATCTCATGGTATATTTATAGTTTATGAGTATTATTATTTTATGAAGAAAATAGTCCATAATATAATTTTATCCTAATAATATTTAATAAGAGATGAATATCATTTATATCTATATTAATATTTAATAATAATATAATGTATCCTTCAAGGAATTATGCCCAGGGGTATTTCAAGAAGAAAAACTAATCACGTAACCTGCATATAACCATTTGATAAAGAAAATGTGATTAGAAAAATTGATTGAAAATTGTGCCAACAAATCGGTCAAGGATTTAGTCACATATTGAAAAGTCATGAGACATGCACATCCGCTAAATTAACCATTTACGGGGAGAAATGATTCCGGCAGCATTCAGCATGTTAAGAACGTATTTGTTTTTCATGCTCTTTTCAACAGGCATCCCTGTCATGTTCTTTTCAATGGATTGAAATGACACGAAGGGAGCATCTCTGAGCTTAATTCCTATTCATCTCTTTCATGCTCTTTTCAACAGGCATCCCTGTCATGTTTGATCCTATGATATTGCACTGTTTTTCATTGTATAATTGGTACTGAGTCGTCAATCATGAATCCACAGTCAGAAAAATGAAAGTTGATTTTTCAAAGATGAATGAAGTCATCAATGCTAGGGAAAGCACCCTTTTCTACACCGGTTTTGAAGAGAGCCCAAAAAGTATAAATGGTAACAAGTCCTCTGATGACAAAAGAGTTGAGTTTTCTTATGAGACAAATGAAACAAATGAAAGAGAAAAATACTGACTTCTTACATATGCATAAGATTTGCCGAGTTTTGTCACGAAAAATACGTAATTCTAGTTTTAGTGTTTATAAAGTTTGAACAACAAAACTAAAAAATTGTTATATTAAATGAAAAAATTAATTATACTTGAATGATCTTGGAACTATTCATCAATGTTTCGACTGATTTTAAGGGTATCGACTTTGAATTCATCCCATTTGGTGCCGGAAAGAGGATGTGTCCTGGCATGTTGTTTGCTATGATACGTGATTTTTCGTAATTTAATTTTGGTTTCTCTAATTTTTATTTATTTATTTTTATTCAAAAAATCCAAAAGAATCAGAAATTTAAAATTTTAGAAAATATTTTTAAGACTTGAGGAGATAAATCTTTGAGTTACAAAAGATAAAAATGTTAGAAGAATAGCCAGATTGAGCTATGCTGACAAGAGGGATTGAAAAAATACTTAATCAGAGATTTAATTAAAAAAAACTAAATTTGGAATATTAATTCAAATCAATTCGTAAAGATTGAAAGATTAGAGATATAATTAGAGGTTTAAAAGGTTAAATTGATACAATCATGAGTGCAATTGTTGGAAATCTAAAGTTTGAAGGCTAATTAAGCATAGTTTGAAGAATTCTAAAACCAATGATCAAAGTGAAAGAGACGTGTGTATCCAAGGACTGAAATTGATTAAAATTCAAGGGTAAATTTAAAAAAATTAAAATTTTATAGCTCAATTAATAATAAAATTAAAAATATCCAAAATAAAAAACTATATTGTAAAAGATACCGAATATTGAACGCCAAAATTAATTAACATGACCAGAGATTTAATAAAAATACAAGATTTTTAAGTTATCACATGGCATAAAATTACTCGAAAATTTTATATCATACGTTTTTGTTATTATTATTTTTATACCGTTGATCACTAGATTGTGATAGTGATTATACCATCCCAAATTAATTGTTGCATGGAAAAGTCTATAAAAGGAGGGGGTGTGTATGCATCATGCTAATAATTTCCTTTTCCAAGGCTAGTGACCTCACATGAACATTCAACTACCTTGAGTCGGCTGTCAAACCGATCGACGCAGGGCCCAGATAAAATTATTGTGAGGAAAAAGCCATGGATAATACAACTAACTTTGAACGGCAAGGAGGTTCCGAGGACAAAAGAGTTGAGTTTTCCGTATGAGACAAATGAAACAAATGAAAGAGAAAACTCTCTCTCTCACACACACTAGTATATTTTTCTACGAGAGGCTGTGTATCATATTATTTCTTTTAAAATTAAAAAAAAATATTTAGTAATATTATTAAATCTAATGATTTTAAAAACTGTGAACCAGATTCCTTATCTAGTTTAAGTTTTGAATTGAATTACATAAAAGCTGACTCAAAATAAATAATTCAATTTAATGAATCCAAAAATAACTTAAATGAGCGATAAAAACATGACATAACTTTTAAAAAACAATTTAAGACAATAATTTTTTTTTAATATTGTGACAATACCAGATTGAATCGACCCCAGTCACCCTGCAACCTGGTTTATAAACTTCAATGAGTTTAATAACTTTGTTGCTTTTATAAATTATTTTTATTTAATTTTATGATAAAATTAGATACTTGTAAAATCAAGCACCAACTCTCAAAAAATATGTTTATTTAAAATCATAATAACTTTATATATATATATATATATATATATATATATAAACTATAAATTCTATTTCTCAATCAATTTAGAAAAATTCTAATTCACCATATACACAAGATTCGCCGAGTTTTGTCACGCATGTGTTCGGAACTTCAAACCTTAATATAGGTGCATGTTCCGTCAATATACAATAGAAGAAACAAATAGAAATGTTAATCTGGATTGTGTACCTTAAGTACGTTTGATATCATCTATTATTTTGGCTTTAATTGGTTTATAAAGTTTGAACAACAAAACAAAAATGTTAATTATATTAAATTACATCGTTGGAGCTGTATTCAGTTAAGGTTCGTTGGAAATTACTATTTAGAAATTAATGATTTGGATTTTCTAATAGAGAAAAATAACCATCCACAAACTTGATGAAATGAAATCATATATATTTAAATGGGCAATGTCAGAATTGATAAAGAACCCGAGAGTCATGGAAAAGGCACAAAAAGAAGTGAGACAAGTCTTCAATGATCTTGGAACTATTCCTGACGAAACAAGCCTTCATGATTTAAAATTCTTGAAGTTGATTATCAAAGAAACTCTACGATTACATCCTTCTGCACCATTGATTACAAGAGAGTACTGTAAACCCAAGACTATTTGTTTTTACGTTTTAAAAGTGTTTTTAAAAAACTTTGAATTTTTATTTTATTTTATTTATTTTAAATTAATATTTTTTAGTGTTTTTTAATCATTTTGATGTGCTAATATCCAAATTAATTTTTTAAAAATAAAAAAAATATTTGTTAATATTTTTCTGAGTAAAAAACATTTTAAAAAGCAACTGTAACCACACATGTACTAATGTTAATGGATACGACATTCGGGTCAAAGGTAAAGTATTGATTAATGCATGGGCAATTGGAAGAGATCCCAGTTATTGGAATGAACCTGAGAGATTCATCAATGTTTCGACTTCGAATTGATCTCATTTGGTGCCTGAAAGAGGATGTGTCCATTGAGTTTGCACTTGCGCAAATGTTATACCATTTTGTCTGGAAACCTATTGATGGTTTGAAAGCCTGAAAATCTTGACATGACTGAGTCTCTTGGTGGCGCAATTAAAAGAAAACGAGATCTTAAGTTAATTCCCATTTCATATCGTTCACTCGTGCGATAAAAACTGTTAAATTATTTTAGCGCTAAAATATATTATGAAATAAAAGTTGTCTCAATTATGATTTTTAAAATTTATCTTATGATATTTGAGTTGTCATAACTTAATTTTGGTTCCCTAAAAATTATTTGTTTATTTTTATTTTTATTCAAAAACTCCAAAAACTCCAAAAACATCAGAATTGAAAATTCAAAAAATATTTTCGGGACACGAGAAGATAAATATTTCAACTGCAAAAGATAAAAATGCCAGAAAAATAACCAGATTGAAGTATGCTTATAAGATGGGTTGAAGAAAGACTTAATTTGAAGCAAAATTTAAGGTTGAAATCCAATTCGACTAAAATTAAAAGAATTAATTAGGTTCAACGACTTAATTAAACTTTTCATATATTTGGAGGATTTAATCAAAGATTCAATTGAAGAAAAATAAAGTTTAGAGTATTAATTTAGATCAATTCGTAAAGATTAGAATATTAGAAATATAATTGGAGCTTGGTTAAATTGATGCAATCATGGGTGCAATTGCAGGAAAATTAAAATTTAAAGGCTAATTAAGGGTAAATAGAACAATTCTAAAACCAAGGATCAAAGTAAAAGAGATATGCGTATTCAAGGACTATAATTGATTAAAAATCATGGGTAAATTTAAAAAAATTAGAATTTTAACGCTCAATCGATAATGAAATTAAAAGTATTCGAAACCAAAAACTATATTAGAAAAGATAATGCCAAAATTAACATGACCAGGGATTTAATAAAAAAAATCTTGAATAATCAATTCAAATTGTCCGAATTCAATGAAAATAGAAGGAGCCTTGGCACCTTCCCCACCTTCTATAAATAGGGGGAGAGGACAGAACTGAAAAACCCACACCCACACACCGCGTTCGCAATCAGTGCAACCAAAACCAGAGGGAATTCCCTTGTCCCACTTTCCTCCCCTGTTCCAGCAAAAAACACCATTTCTCCTCCCCTACAGCACCTAGTACACCACACGAGAACACCACCAGCATCCTATTCCAGCCAAAAACAACAATCAGAGACCCTGTCACTAATTAATATTTGTTTTTCAGAATAGAGCAAATGTTGATCTCCCTCCCCGTTTTTTTAACCATCCTTCTCGTTATCTCCATTTTATGGACATGGACGAAACTTATCAAAAGCAACAAGTCAAGTTCAAATCCACCTCCCGGGCCATGGAAATTACCCTTTATTGGAAACCTTCACCAGCTAGTTCACCCTCTGCCCCATCATCGCCTGAGGGACTTGGCCAAGAAATTTGGACCTGTCATGCAACTTCAAGTTGGTGAAGTTTCCACTGTCATTATTTCTTCATCAGAAGCAGCCAAAGAAGTGATGAAAACCCATGAAATCAACTTTGTTGAAAGACCTCATCTCTTAGCTGCAAGCGTCCTGTTCTACAACCGTAAAGACATTGCATTTGCGCCGTATGGCGAATACTGGAGACAACTAAGAAAAATTTCCATATTAGAGCTTCTTTCGGCAAAACGTGTACGATCATTCAAATCTATTAGGGAAGAAGAGGTATCTAATTTTATTGCTTCCATTTATTCAAAAGAGGGGTCTCCAATCAACCTTAGTAGGATGATATTTTCTTTAGAAAATGGCATTACTGCGAGAACAAGCATTGGTAACAAATGCAAAAACCACGAAGGTTTCTTACCAATTGTTGAGGAATTGGCGGAGGCACTTGGAGGTTTGAATATGATAGATATATTCCCTTCCTCCAAATTTCTTTACATGGTCAGTCGGGTCAGGTCTAGACTCGAAAGGATGCACAGAGAAGCAGATGAGATACTTGAAAGCATCATCTCCGAGCGTAAAGCCAACTCCGCTTTAGCGTCAAAGATGGGCAAGAACGAAGAGGATGATCTTCTTGGTGTTCTTTTGAATCTTCAAGACCATGGAAACCTTGAATTCCAATTAACAACAAGCACTATCAAAGCAATCATCCTGGTTAGTATATATTTTCGCTTTGTTAGAAGCACTAATTAATTAATCAATTTTTTTATAAAAAAAATATAACCATCCACAAACTTGATGAAATGAAATCATATATATATATTTAAATGCAAACCAACGGTCTATACTCTATATTTTTACTTACATCATGTCACTCCTCCTAACTGGAAGTGAACTCAATCCTATCTATTATGTCATTCTTTACTTAATTACCTTTCAGGAAATGTTCAGTGGTGGAGGTGACACTTCGTCAACAGCTTTAGAATGGGCAATGTCAGAATTGATAAAGAACCCGAGAGTCATGGAAAAGGCACAAAAAGAAGTGAGACAAGTCTTCAATGATCTTGGAACTATTCCTGACGAAACAAGCCTTCATGATTTAAAATTCTTGAAGTTGATTATCAAAGAAACTCTAAGATTACATCCTCCTGTACCATTGATTCCAAGAGAGTGTAGGAAGAGATGTGATGTTAATGGTTACGACATCCACGTCAAAAGTAAAGTATTGATTAATGCATGGGCAATTGGAAGAGATCCAAATTGTTGGAATGAACCTGAGAGATTCTATCCAGAGAGATTCATCAATGTTTCGACTGATTTTAAAGGTAGCGACTTTGAATTCATCCCATTTGG
Organism: Populus simonii; assembly: GCA_007827005.2. Lineage (NCBI taxonomy): Eukaryota > Viridiplantae > Streptophyta > Magnoliopsida > Malpighiales > Salicaceae > Populus > Populus simonii. The sequence continues at coordinate 16,572,721 of CM017474.2, forward strand.
TGCTGGAAAGAGGATGTGTCCTGGCATGTTGTTTGCTACAGCCAACACTGAGTTTCCACTTGCGCAGATGTTATACCATTTTGACTGGAAACCTGCTGGTGGATTGAAGCCTGAAAATCTTGACATGACTGAGTCTTTTGGTGGCGCAGTTAAAAGAAAACAAGATCTTAAGTTGATTCCCATTTCATATCGTTCACTCGTGGGATAAAAACTGCTAAATCATTTTAGCGCTAAAATATGTTATGAAATAAAAGTTGCATTTATCTTATAATATATGATATAATTTGTCATGACTTAATTTTGGTTCCCCAAAATTATTTGTATATTTTTATTTTTCTTATATATTTTTTAAATAATCAATTCAAATTGTCCTAATTCAACCAAAAAAGAAAAAGAGGGAGGAAGGGAGTGCACCGTCCCCACCTCTTCTAAATAAAAGCAACCCATTCCAACAAATAAGGGGAAAGGAGAGAACTGAAAAACCCACGCCCACACACATAAAAAAACATAAAAATAATAATACAAAGCACCACTTTTCCTCCGCTGTTCCAGCCAAAAATACCATTTCTCCTCCCCTACAGCACCTAGTACACCACACGAGAACACCACCAGCATCCTTTTCCAGCCAAAAATAACAATCAGAGACCCTGGTAGGAACCGTCACAGCCACCACTTCTTCTCTCCTAGCCTTCATTACTCCACTAAGGCGCCTGCACCAGCAACAGCAGCGAACTCCAACCGCTTGCCAATAAAACTTAAACCGGTTGACCGTTGTCAGAAGAGTTACACCCCTAGCCATAGCAACACCGAAGCAGTGAGCAGTAACAGACTCCACCGCGAGCAGCAGTTGCACCGCCTCTGTTGCAGCCGTGTGCAGCATTTGATTCAGTTGTGACCATGTAGCAGAGGCTTCAAGTCTCAGCAGCCTTATTTCTTTGTAACAACTGTGACCATCAGCCTCGCTCCAGCCGTGAGCCTCAGTTTCCTTTTCTTGGATAATCACTGCATTTTTCAACTGGCATCCCTGTCATGTCGTTTGATCCTATGATATTGCACTATTTTTCATTGTATAATTGGTACTGAGTCGTCAATCATGAACCCACAGTTAGAAAAATGAAAGTTGATTTTTCAAGGATGAATGAAGTCATCAATGCTAGGGAAAGCACCCATTTCTACACCTGTTTTGGGGATATTTTGGTGACAGGAACAAGAGATTGTTTGCATTTTTTAAGCCACTCATTTTTAATATTTCACCCATGTCGCGCATTACCATGCATGTTTAAGATTTTGATGATATCTCAAAAATCTAATAGCCTAGAAATAGAGTTCCTGAGTTAAATAATTAATTAATCAATTAGTTCTATTAATTTTATCCATCCGATTGCAGCTTGTGAGGTTAATTTCTCCAGATCATCTAACACTATATATTTTCATAATAGTTATATATATATTATAATTTCTTAAATTGAAATTTAATAATTTAAAATAAAATACATGATTTTTAATTTATCACATGTTATAAAATTACTCGATAAATTTATATCATACGTTTTTGTTATTATTTTTTTATACCGTTGATCACTAGATTGTGAGAGTGATTATATCATCCATAGTTGCATGGAAAAGTCTATAAAAGGAGGGGGTATGTATGCATCATACTAAGAATTTCCAGTTCCAAGGCTAGTGACCTCACATGAACATGCAACTACGAGGAAATTATTGTGAGGAAAAATCCATGGATAATACAACTAGCTTAGGACGGCGAGTAGGTTCCGATGGACCTGCTTTGTGAGGACAGAAGAGTTGAGTTTTCCGTATGAGACAAATGAAACAAAGGAAAGAGAAAAGTATAAATGGTAACTGGTCCTCTAATGACAAAAGAGTTGAGTTTAATTTTCTGTATGAGACAAATGAAACAAATGAAAGAGAGAAAAATACTCTCTCTCTCACAGACACACACTAGTATATTTTTCTATGATATGCAGTGGATAATATTATTTTTTTAAAAAAATTAAAAAAAATATTAAAAATATAAAGATTTTTTTAAGTAATATTATTAAATCAAATTATCTTAAAACCTACAAACCTAACTTCTTATCTAATTTAAGTTTTGAATTGAATTATATAGAAATCGATTTGAAATGAATCATTCAATTTAATAAATCTGAAAATATAAGTCATAAAAATATAACATAATTTTAAAAAAATATTTTAAGATAATAATTATTTTTAATATTATGATAATATCAAATTAAATTGACCATGATCATCTTACAACCTGGATTATAAATTTTAATGAGTTTCGTAACTTATTATTTTTATAAATTATTTTTATTTAATTTTAAAATAAAATTAGATTATTGTAAAATCAAGCAATAAAGTCACAGCCACCACTTCGTCTCTACTAGCCTTCATTACTCCACTAAAGCTCTGCACCAGCAACAGCAGCGATCTACTCCAACCGTTTGCCAACAAAACTTAAACCGGTTGACCGGTGTCAGAAGAGTTACACCCCTAGCCATAGCAACACCGAAGCAGTGAGCAGTAACAGACTCCACCGCGAGCAGCAGTTGCACCGCCTCTGTTGTAGCCGTGAGCAGCATTTGACTCAGTTGTGACCAAGTAGCAGAGGCTTCAAGTCTCAGCAGCCTTATTTCTTTGTTTTCTCATTGAAACAACTGTGAGCATCAGCCTTGCTCCAGCCGATAGCCTCAGTTTCTATTCTAACGAAGAATATTGCTAGGTATGATGCTTTGTCCTTCATGAGCACATCACATTGATAATGTTAGCCCACCTTTGTGTTTTGTATTCTGTTGATCCAAGTTATGATATGGCAGTATGTGTAGGTTGTTAGGGTCGGATGCTATATTTTCCTTCATATGCATCCCATGATCATGGATTTCTCTCAATTATAAGCTCAAGGTTGCAGGCTTTCTAGTTGGTTTTCTTTTTACATCATGAACCCCTCATCATATTTAAGAAATGAACATGCCTGATTTGATATTAAAGTCAAAACAATGAGGTTGATGTCCAAAGATTGTTGATGTTGTGTTTTCCCTTTGCATGTGAAAATATTTCCCTGCAATTTAAATTTTAGCTCTACATGTACAGAGTTCCTGGACAGAGGCAACATGGAAGTTCTTTAAATGTGCTGGTATGATCTTTCAAAAATAAGAATGACCCACTTGTATTTGTTCATGGGTCATGCTTCAAAGCCAACTTTTTAGCATGATGGGCTATTGTTTTTCTTGGATAATCACTGCATGTTTTGTTAGCCCACATGTTTTTCATTTTCTTGGGTGGAAGCCCGTATTAGTTTTGGGCTTTGCTAGAAAACCCATTTCATCTAACTGGGCTGAGCCTTTAAAATCTAAAGGCAAGTTATAATTCTATCACAGAAAAAAAAGTTCCTAAAACATGCCTACGGATTTGGGCTCCTTTCTAAGAAAGAGACCATAGAGTGGAGCTCCTTCCTTGGGTGGTTTTTTTTTTTTTTTTTTTTTTATTTATTTATTTATGGTTATCTAAGTTTTTTTAGCTTTTTTTTTTTTATGTTTTTTGGGATTTTTTTTTTGCTTTTTTCTTTATTTTTTTAATTAATTTTTTTCATTTGGTTTAGTTTGTTAATGTTAAATTTCTTTCTATTTAGTTATTAGACTTTCATGACACATATCTCGAGTTTCATGGGTTAACCTGGTTTTACGGGTTAACCCAGTTAATTTCGGGTTGACCCGTCATTTTTTTTTATTATTATTTTCATAATTTTTTTTTAATTTAGTTTGTTAATGTTAAATTTTTTTTATTTAGTTATCAGACTTTCATGACACAAATACTGGGTTTAACAGATTAACATGGTTTGACGAGTTAACCCGGATTTTTTTTCTTTTTAATTAATTTTTTTTGTTTAGTTCAGTTTGTTAATATTCACTTCTTTTTTATTTAGTTACCAGACATTCATGACACAGATCCCAGGTTTAACGGGTTAACTTGGTTTGACGAGTTAACATGAATTTTATTTTATTTTTTGCTTTTTTTTTTTAATTATTTTTTTCGTTTCGTTTAGTTTAGTTTGTTAATGTTAAATTTCTTTCTATTTAGTTTTTTTTTCTTCTTAGAGGTTACACTGATTCCTTCCTTAAGCGTGTTTTTTTTTTTAGGTTATCGAAGTTTTTTTAGCTGTTTTTTTATGCTTTTTGGGATTTTTTTTGCTTTTTTCTTTATTTTTTTTAATTAATTTTTTTCGTTTAGTTTAGTTTGTTAATATTAAATTTCTTTCTATTTAGTTATTAGACTTTCATGACACATATCTCGAGTTTCACTGGTTAACCTGGTTTCACGGGTTAACCCAGTTAATTCCGGGTTGACCCGTCATTTTTTTTTATTATTATTTTCATAAATATTTTTTTTTAATTTAGTTTTTTAATGTTAAATTTTTTTTTATTTAGTTATCAGACTTTCATGACACAAATACTGGGTTTAACAGATTAACATGGTTTGACGAGTTAACCCGAATTTTTTTCTTTTTAATTAATTTTTTTTGTTTAGTTCAGTTTGTTAATATTCACTTTTTTTTTATTTAGTTACCAGACATTCATGACACAGATCCCGGGTTTAACGAGTTAACTTGGTTTGACGAGTTAACATGAATTTTATTTTATTTTTTGCCTTTTTCTTTTCTTTTTAATTATTTTTTTCGTTTCGTTTAGTTTAGTTTGTTGATGTTAAATTTCTTTCTATTTAGTTTTTTTTCTTCTTAGAGGTTTTTTTTCTTTTATTTTTTCTTTTTAATTAATTTTATTTAATTAATTTAGTTTATTAATATTAAATTTTTTTCTAAGTAGTTCTCGACTGACTGCCTTTAGTTTTTTTTTTATGCCTTTGACTGTGAACTGCACAGTGCAGTCCACTGTGAAAAGGCTTATGCTTTTTTTTTAATTAATGTTTTTTGTTTAATTTAAATTGTTAATGTTAAATTTTTTTCTATTTAGCTATCAAACTTTCATTACACGGATTCTGGGTTTGACAGGTTAACCTGGTTTGACGAGTTAGCCCAGTTAATTCTGGGTTAACCCATTAATTTGTTTTTTTCTTTTTAACTATCAAGCTTTCACGATGCAAATTCAAGGTATGACGGGTTAACCTGGTTTGAAGGGTTAACCCAATTAATTCATATATTTTTTTTTCATTAGTTTTTTTCTTCCTGTAGGTTTTTTTTTAACTAATTTATTAAATTATCACACTTTTATGATACAAACTTGCAGCCAGATCCATGTCCAATGTTATTGGGTCTGGTATTGCAATCCAGACACTTTTATGCTAAGGGTTAACCCAAGTTTAATGTTATTATTAATATTATAAACATTACTCTTGGATCAGGCGTTGCAACCAAACCTGAGACTCTTGGATATAACTTTGTAAAAAAACCTACTACTTTTAGATCTTAACTATTTTTAAAATACAAAAAATAATTGACCTGTGGCATCGCGCGGGGCATGTAACTAGTCTAGCACTATATATTTACATATAATTTAAATAATTTATCATTGTATATATTATAATTTCTTAAATTGAAATTCAATAAAACAAAATAAAATACATGATTTTTTATTTATCACATGGCATAAAATTACTGAATGGATTTATATCATATGTTTTTTTTTTGTTTTTTTTGTTTTTTATTTTTTTAGACCTTCTCTAGATTACGAGAGTGACTATACCATCCCAAATAATTGCCTGAACCATGCAACTCCATCAATAGGAGGGGATATGACATGAAATTGTATCATACCACATACTACAAATCCCCTATCACTAATTAATATTTTTTTTTCAGAATAGAGCAAATGTTGCTCTCCCTCCTTGTTTTTTTAACCATCCTCCTCGTTATCTCCATTTTATGGACATGGATGAAACTTATCAAAAGCAACAAGTCAAGTTCAAATCCACCTCCTGGACCATGGAAATTACCCTTTATTGGAAACCTTCACCAGCTAGTTCACCCTCTGCCCCATCATCGCATAAGCGACTTGGCCAAGAAATTTGGACCAGTCATGCAACTTCAAGTTGGTGAAGTTTCCACTGTCATTATTTCTTCATCAGAAGCGGCGAAAGAAGTGATGAAAACCCATGAAATCAACTTTGTTGAAAGATCTCATCTCCTAGCTGCAACCATCCTGTTCTACAACCGTAAAGACATTGCATTTGCGCCGTATGGTGAATATTGGAGACAAGTAAGAAAAATTTCCATATTAGAGCTTCTCTCTGCAAAACGTGTGCGATCTTTCAAATCTATTAGGGAAGAAGAGGTATCTAATTTTATTAGGGAAGAAGAGGTATCTTTCAAATCTATTAGGGAAGAAGAGTTATACTACCTTGAAAATGCTGAGATGACCGAGTGCATGACGAGCGGGCATTCTTGTTACAAACCCAGAACTGGTAGGGGAAAGACTCTAGTGGCATATAAAAAACTTAGATACTTCCCAATCACATCTAGACTGCAGAGGTTATTCAAGTCATGAAGGACTGCTGAGCACATGACATGGCACCAATCACATGATGCAGTTGATGGAGTGATGATGCATCCTTCTGACGGCGAAGCGTGGAAACACTTTAACAATGTGCATCCTCACTTTTCCGCTGAATCAATGAACGTGCGTCTTAGGTTGTGTACAGACAGATTCAATCCATTCGGGTCATTTGCTGCTCCTTATTAATATTATAATTTTGAAGCTCAATTGATAATGAAATTAAAAATATTCAAAACCAAGAACTATATTGTAAAAGATAATGCCGAAATTAACATGACCAGGGATTTAATAAAAAAAATCTTGAATAATCAATTCAAATTGTCCGAATTCAATGAAAATAGAAGGAGCCTAGGCACCTTCCCCACCTTCTATAAATAGGGGGAGAGGACAGAACTGAAAAACCCACACCCACACACCGCGTTCGCAATCAGTCCAACCAAAACCAGAGGGAATTCCCTTGTCCCACTTTCCTCCCCTGTTCCAGCAAAAAACACCATTTCTCCTCCCCTACAGCACCTAGTACACCACACGAGAACACCACCAGCATCCTATTCCAGCCAAAAACAACAATCAGAGACCCTGACCCTGTCACTAATTATTATTTGTTCTTCGGAATAGAGCAAATGTTGCTCTCCCTCCCTGCTTTTTTAACTATCCTTCTCGTTATCTCCATTTTATGGACATGGACGAAACTTATCAAAAGCAACAAGTCAAGTTCAAATCCACCTCCTGGGCCGTGGAAATTACCCTTTATTGGAAACCTTCACCAGCTAGTTCACCCTCTGCCCCATCATCGCCTAAGGGACTTGGCCAAGAAATTTGGACCTGTCATGCAACTTCAAGTTGGTGAAGTTTCCACTGTCATTATTTCTTCATCAGAAGCGGCGAAAGAAGTGATGAAAACCCACGAAATCAACTTTGTTGAAAGACCTCATCTCCTAGCTGCAAGCGTCCTGTTCTACAACCGTAAAGACATTGCATTTGCGCCGTATGGCGAATATTGGAGACAACTAAGAAAAATTTCCATATTAGAGCTTCTATCTGCAAAACGTGTACGATCATTCAAATCTATTAGGGAAGAAGAGGTATCTAATTTTATTACTTCCATTTATTCAAAAGAGGGGTCTCCAATCAACCTTAGTAGGATGATATTTTCTTTAGAAAATGGCATCACTGCGAGAACAAGCATTGGTAAGAAATGCAAAAACCAAGAAGGTTTCTTACCAATTGTTGAGGAATTGGCGGAGGCACTTGGAGGTTTGAATATGATAGATATATTCCCTTCCTCCAAATTTCTTTACATGGTCAGTCGGGTAAGGTCTAGACTCGAAAGGATGCACAGAGAAGCAGATGAGATACTTGAAAGCATCATCTCCGAGCGTAGAGCCAACTCCGCTTTAGCGTCAAAGATGGGCAAGAACGAAGAGGATGATCTTCTTGGTGTTCTTTTGAATCTTCAAGACAATGGAAACCTTGAATTCCAATTAACAACAAGCACTATCAAAGCAACCATCCTGGTTAGTATATATTTTCGCTTTGTTAGAAGCACTAATTAATTAATCAATTTTTTTATAAAAAAAATATAACCATCCACAAACTTGATGAAATGAAATCATATATATATTTAAATGCAAACCAACGGTCTATACTCTATATTTTTACTTACATCATGTTACTCCTCCTAACTGGAAGTGAACTCTATCCTATCTAATATGTCATTCTTTACTTAATTACCTTTCAGGAAATGTTCAGTGGTGGAGGTGACACTTCGTCAACAGCTTTAGAATGGGCAATGTCAGAATTGATAAAGAACCCGAGAGTCATGGAAAAGGCACAAAAAGAAGTGAGACAAGTCTTCAATGATCTTGGAACTATTCCTGACGAAACAAGCCTTCATGATTTAAAATTCTTGAAGTTGATTATCAAAGAAACTCTAAGATTACATCCTCCTGTACCATTGATTCCAAGAGAGTGTAGGAAGAGGTGTGATGTTAATGGATACGACATCCACGTCAAAAGTAAAGTATTGATTAATGCATGGGCAATTGGAAGAGATCCAAATTATTGGAATGAACCTGAGAGATTCTATCCAGAGAGATTCATCAATGTTTCGACTGATTTTAAGGGTAGCGACTTTGAATTCATCCCATTTGGTGCTGGAAAGAGGATGTGTCCTGGCATGTTGTTTGCTACAGCCAACACTGAGTTTCCACTTGCGCAGATGTTATACCATTTTGACTGGAAACCTGCTGGTGGATTGAAGCCTGAAAATCTTGACATGACTGAGTCTTTTGGTGGCGCAGTTAAAAGAAAACAAGATCTTAAGTTGATTCCCATTTCATATCGTTCACTCGTGGGATAAAAACTGCTAAATCATTTTAGCGCTAAAATATGTTATGAAATAAAAGTGGTCTCAATTATGATTTTTAATATTTATCTTATAATATGTTAGTTGTCATAACTTAATTTTAGTTCTCCTAATATTATTTGTATATTTTTATTTTTTATTCAAAAAATCTAAAAAAAAATCAGAAATTTAATATCCAAAAAAAATTTTCGAGGCGAGGAGATAAATCTTTGAGTTGAAGAAGATAAAAATGCTAGAAGAATAGCCAAATCAGGGTATTCTGATAAGATGAGGTGAATAAAGACTTAATTTGAAGCAAAATTTAAGATTTAAATCCAACTTGACCAAAATTAACAAAATCACTGACAGATTGAACAGTCGTCGGTGTTATTTGGCGATTTTTTGAAACATTTAAATTAAATTAAATTTTTAAATTAAATATTATAGATGGAATCACCGACGGAATGATTAAAAATATTAATATTTAATTATCCATCAATAAAACGCCTCAATAAAAAGCCTAGAATTCCTAATTTCACAACAGACGGGGCTCCTTTGTTCTTCTTCTTCTTCCCCATATGTAAAAAACATCAATATCCATTTCTTTTTCTTCTCTTCTCTCCTCAACTCCTCTTCTCCTCCATGCTCAGGTATGCATTCTTTTCCTTTCTTCTTTTTTTTTCTCAGTTTTTTTCAATTAATATACTTTACGAATTTTTTTTTTCTATTCTTAGCTTCACCTCCAACCACATTAAGGTAAGATTTTTTTATCTTTCTTTTTTGCCTTTTTTTCACCATATTTGTTATTTTATTTTATTTTATTTTTAATTTTTTTTCTTAATAATTGTATGAATATTGTTGTAGGATTTTTTTTTCATATTGTCGCACCCGACATCGCGGCAGCCTTAAAAAATAATCTCTTGATTATGGAAAAAAAAACAGATATCTGACATCTTGTTCTTTTAGGGAAAAGGTCTTGTTTAAGGAGTCGCCACCTAGTATTATAGTCACTAGGAACCCTAACTGATCAACAGAGATTCTATGATACGGGACTGGTTACGTAAAAGGGAAGATATTATCACCCCTTAAACGTTCTGCCTAAGGCAGACTGCATTGCTGATTTTGTCTTAAATTGCTAAACATTTATTCGTTTTATGCTATGATGATTTGTTTATAATATTCCTGACTCTGACGCTAGTGAATATTCGATCTCGAATAACTCCAACTCTAGCGTTGGTAAAAATTCCAACCCCGAATAATTCCAACTCTAGCGTTGGTAAAAATTTCACCCTGAATAATTCCAACTCTGGTGTTGGTAAAAATTCGTAGTTACAAAAATAATCAGTATATTTTCTTTTCTTTTTTTTTAATTCCTGATCCTGATATCAGTGAATAAATTGATAAAAAATACATTTTTTCTAAGACATGCAAAAAAATTTATTTCTACACTTTCTATTTTTTTATTTTGGAGGCTGGGCCCAGCTCAGCCCACATGGGCTGGGCTGGACCCAGCTGACTCGGTTGGGTCACTGGTCTAGACCAGTGACCCGGCTGGGTGGCAGGCGTGCGTAACGCACGCCTGCCCAATGAATTACAATTCACTTGCTACAGTAGCAAGTGAATTACAATTCACTGCTACTGTAGCAGTGAATTAAAGTGCAAAGGAGAGAAGAGAAGACTTACCAGTGGTCTGCTGCTCCTGAAGATGAAGACGCTGCTCCTGAAGGTGAAGACGAAGTTGAGGGCGGTCGGTGCTAGTCCTCTTTTCTGTTCCCCTTGCTGTGTTCTGTTCTCTCTGCTCTCTTGACTCTCTCACTGTCTCTCTCCGTCCGTTCTCTTCTCTCTCTACTGGTTTCGGTCCTCTGTTTTTTCCGTCTGTGTTCGTTCACCTTTCGTCTTCTGTGTTCGTCTGTTCGGAGGTGGGGATGGTGCAACCGGAGACGAGGCTGGTGTTCGTGTGTTAGCTGGCCAATGCTTCTCTCCGTTTCACGTTTTCTTCTCCAGTTTTTCGTGCTCTCTCTGCTCTCTGTTTATTTATTTTTTTTGTTGCTCTGGACTTATGCTCTGCTTTTTTCTCTGTTATTTGCCCTCTTTTATATGCTCCTTATGCCCTGTTTCTCCCCCACGATTCTGTTTTTTTTTCTCTCCGTCTCTCTCTGCCCAGCCTCTGGCTTGTTTTCTGTTCCCCCCTCCATGCTCAGTCGTTCTATGGCTTTTATAGCCAGAGAAAACAATGCCGTTTCTTCCAACCATAAAGTGTGATAATTGCAGAAGTAATGGCTGTGCGCCGGTGGGCGTTCGTTTCGGTCGGGTGAGGAAGATGAACAGTAACGGGAAACGGTGTCGTTTCGGTATTCACAGCTATAGGCATTTTGGCCCTTGAAGTTTGGAAAGTTTTGTAATTAAGCCCCTAGTTAAATTGTAATTGGACCTCTGCATTTCGGCGCCTTTTACAAGTTAGTCCTTGGATTTTAATTGTTGCAATTTGGACCCCAATTAAACTCCAAACTTTGATATTTCTTCAATTAAGTCCCTGATTTCATTAATTTAATTAAATCCAAAGTCCAATTAAGTCTAAAACTTATCAATTCTCCAACTAAGCCCCTGATTGGATTAATTAAATTAATTCCAAGCTTAATTAAGTCTCAAAACTTATCAATTCTCCAATTAAACCCTTGATTGGATGAATTAAATTAATTTCAAGCTCAATTAAGTCTCAAAACTTATCAATTCTCCAATTAAACCCCTAATTGGATTAATTAAATTAATTTCAAAGTTTAATTAAACCCGAAAACTTCCAATCATGTTGCCTTTAACCCAAATTCTAATTCATTCTTCATTTATTTCATTTTACTTGTTTTTTCATCATTATCATCATTTTTTTTATCCTTTTCAGTAAATAAAATAATAATAATAATTAAAATAAAATGTTCAAAAATTGGGTTATGACACATATGAGATCAATTTTTAGTTGATTTATTTATAGGATTTTTAAATTTTTAGGAATCGCAACTTCATTTTTTTCATATGAAAATTTTTAGTTGAATTTATTTTTTCGTGTTATTTATTTGTTACAAATTTGTTTGAGTTGATTTTATTCTTCTTTTTCCAAGCGTTTTGAGTATTATAGAGTGTTGATTTATATTAATTTAATTATGTTATATTTTTGTAAAGTGGATTTTTTAAAAAATATTTTTCCGAGGAAAATACCAATGGAATGAAGCGTGTAAATTTTTTTGGCACTTGTTTTCCATCAATAATAATATTTTTTTTTATTATCAATAGACTTACCTACGGACAAAAAATTATCGATGAAAGATTTCATTTGTAAATTAATTACCAACGAAATGATAGTATAAATACCGACGGAAAATTCTGTCGGTAAATATAAAGATTGTGGTAGTGGGAGAAAAATGATTAAAAGATTTTAAGACGAAGAATTATCTTTTCCAATCAATTAACCGATAAATCTTGAAAACCATTCTTTGTAAGGAAACCTCCAAGGATATTTAGGATTCAAGGAGAAAGAAGTACAAAATGAACAACTAGAGCAAAGAGGCAACAGCTTCAAACACTTTGAACAAAATTTAGATTGCTTAGGATGAATATGAGAGAGTCATTCACAAACTATTTTTCATGAACAATGGCAATTAACAAGATGTGAATCAATGGTAATAAAACAACAGATATTACCATTATTGATGAAATTCTTCAATTGTTGACACTGAAATTCAATTTTGTTGTGTATTCAATAGAGAAAGATAAGGATATTGATGAGCTTTCTATTGATGAATTGCAAAGTTCTTTGCTAATTCTTGAGCAAAAATTGAATAGACAAGACAATGAGTAGCAAACTTTACGAGTTTCATCTAATAATTATTTTTAGACCTCACAAAAAGGTGGACGAGAAAAGGAAGGAACACAAACAACAATAATGATAGATTTTCATTACATCAAGCATTTGAAGATAATCCGTCTTCTAATTATCCAAGAAGAGGAAAAGAATATGATAATAATCCTTCAACTTCTTACAAGCCAACGCCAATGGACAAATCAAAAGTTGAATGCTTCATGTGTCACATGTATGGACATTATAAATATGAATGTGAAATTAATTTGAATCAGAATGGTGGTAAAAAAATCTAATTTTCCAGAAAAGGAAGAAGTAATGTCTTTATTGATGGCTTATCATATGAACTAAAAAATTGAGAAGGGAAAATTTGAGATTGAGTGGGAGTTGATTAATAAAGAGAAGGAAGAGCTAAGGAAGGAAGTCAAATGTGTAGATAAGAAGAGAGAAGTTGTTTTTATGTCTCTCAAAGATGAGTGTGATAGCTTTAAACTAGAGAAGAAAGCAATATAAGATCACATAAGTAAGAGGTTGAGTCACTTAATCATGAGCATTTCATGAGTAAAATAGAGCAAGAGCACTATAAATAGTTCAAAAGGATCCAAAAAGAACATGTAGACTTCTTATTGGGCATGAGGATGCAAAAGAGAGAATTGGAAAGTAGTTTTGATAAAAGGTGTGAAGAGATAGAAAACTATTTAAAGGATAAAGAGAAAGCCTTTGAGTAAGAAAAGAGAAGCGAGCTTCAACATTGTAAAACCCCAAGTAATATTATTGATATTAATAAAAGTTAAGATTACAAAAAATGAGGGAAAGTGATAAATTAAATATAGAGGAAACTCTGCTAGATTTTTTATTGATTACAAAAAAAAAAAATATCTTAATCTTAACTTAATTAACATGTCCTTGCTCTCTATTTTGAACACTAATGTTGGGGTTGTTACAAACATATTGCTTTTCTTAAAGAAAAAGCAGAAAAAGAGATAGAACTAGTTGCTTTAGACATGAAGAAACTTAACAATGAAAAATCCTATGAAAAATGCATCACAACTAGTAGATGATTAAAGCCCACTTTTAATATTAGCAAATAATAATCAACGATCATAATATATTGGAAAAAAGCCTACATACTGTGATCATGTGACTTCCGAATATGTTAAAGAAATAAAATTGAAAAGGGTTGTAGATGATAAAATTGATGTCATTAACAAAAAAAACAATACTCAAGAATTGACGAAGCTTTCAAAAGGAAGAAAGGCCATTGGTGTAAAATAGAAGTTCAAAACAATGTTAAAGGAAAATCTTTCATTGATAAACTGAGTGTCAAAAACATCAATTTAAAAGAGAGATTGTTAGATAAAACCCTAAAGTATGTAGGAATTTTTTAGCAAAAAAGATTTGTGTTAGATTAGTTTATTACAATTCTTGTAGAATTAGTTACTTAAAATTCTTATTAGATTATAATAGTTAGAGGATTAATCTCCTTATAAATATAAGACTAATTTAATAAGTATGTTGATAATGAATGTGTTTATTAGAGTGTGATTAATTAATAAATCTTGGAGGTTAATCCAAATATTTGTGTGTTTTATTTCCAACAGCAACACATGGCTTCAAGAGTATGCAGCATGGTGTTTTAGCAATTGCAGCAGTCAAGTTTCTTCAGAAAGAAATTGCAAATGCTTGGACAGCCATGATAGAGGAGTGCCTCAAGCCTACTTCTGTGCCATTACCTCTCCTAGAGAATGTGCTGAATTTGGCACGGGTAATAGATTTCGTATACAAGGATGAAGATGAGCAGACAAACAGACTTCTTACTAGACCACGTTCAGTGACCCTGTATCCATCTGATCGACAATGTTTATTGTTTAATGTAAAAGCATTTATCTATGTTCTTTATAGTAGTCTTAGAGTTGGCCTGGTCACCATGTATGATAAAAGTGCTAGTGTAGACCGATAACTGGGCCAACTGTCTTTTCCTCGGAGTTTGAGGTGGTCGAAATAAACTTGCTATGACACTGTGGTGATATGAATAAAAATGGATGGTTCTTTGCCTCTTTTTTATTTTAATTCACAAAAGCTAATTACCCGTTGATTGAGACATTAAAAAAAAATTAAATGTCTTGGTGTTGATGGCATTTAGATCTTCTTTCATGACTCATTAATCATAATCATTAAAGGATTGATGAGGAGTATATGTTATTTTTTTAAGAATAGTAAAATAACTCTTCAAATAAAAAATTCTGGAACTTATAGGCAAGGATATTTTTCTTTTCACTTTTAAAACACTATAAATTTACAACTTTACCCTTGAAATCAAAAAAACTTTAACATGTGTCCAAGGGCCTTTTGATTCTTTTCACAACAGTTTTCTTGTTATTAGAAATTTCATGAAGGGTAATTTGATTTTTCTGCATAGATTAAATATTATTTAAATACAAAAATATATTAGCACGTGAAAGGCGTTTGTGCATTTCAAGAGGCGTATGTGGTGCCTACCAACGACCGAAAAATCCTTTACATCGTGTCATTGCAAGCTCCACTATGTCTTTTCCAGTTGATATTGCATGTGTAGACGGTGGTGAAATGGTTTATCTCTGGTGGGACTTTCTTTTATTTCTTTCTCTCTCTCTAACCATAAGAATTATAACTTGGTCTTCTTTGTTGGTAGTATTTCAACTTCAGTCTTTTTTTTTTTATTTCTAATTTTTTGTTCTTGACTCTTTTGTAGAAGTTTTATTTGTTTTCAATTTCATCTTTCACTCCCAATTTATCGTATATTATTTTTACCAATTTGGTTCTCATTCTTTTGATTGTGGTTTTTTTTTTTGCCTTTTGTTAAATTTATTTTTATTTTTAATTTCACCCTTCAATCAAAAATTTGTTTGTATTTTATTTCAATTTTTCTAATTATTCTTTTTATTATTTTTTTGTCCTTTTGTTAAATTGATTTTCTTTTCTATTTCACTCTTTAATCAAAGATTAAATTTATTTTGTATTTCAATTTTGATCTTCATTCTTGTCATTGCTTTTTTTTTTTTAATTTTGAATCCTTTTGGATAATTGAATTTTTTTTCAATTTGATCCTTTAAATGTTTTGAGCAGAGGGAATACATGTCTAATTTTAATAAAGGTGTCGCCATCTAGTATTATGATTATTAGAAATCAAATTGGTCATCAAAGATCTATTGTAAGGGACTTGTTACGCTAGAGGAAAAATACTATCACCCTAAACCATTCTATATGAGGTAAGTTGCATTGCTGATTTTTTTTTAAATTATCAATAGTTTATTCTGCCTAATCTATCTGTGGTCTATTTATTGGGTGATGATATCAGGTTTACTACAATGAGTTATAACTTAGTAGTGGTTCAAACCTAATCATCCTAAGAAAAGTTTATGAAATGAGTCTTAATGAGGTTTACCTGCACTATGACAACTCAATATTCCTAATTCTAACATTAATAAATATTTTAATACTTCAAATTTAGAAGTTTCATTTTAAAATAATAATAATAGGAGCCTTTTTAATATCCAAGACAATAACTCAATATGAGTCCATTTATCTTAAACATTATATGTATCGATGCTTTGCCATGAGACTCGACAATTTTTTGAACAAAAATTAATGTTTAGGTGCTAAAAATGAGTAAAAAAATTATAATAAACCATTTATGAAAAATATTTGAAAATATTAATTAGAGCTAAGTCAACACGAGACATTCTTCAAATCTGCAGTTTAAATTATGTGATTGAAATAATCCGATTAAAAATAAAAATAATTATAAAGCTTTTTTAAAAAAATATGTTAACTTTTTTTTAAACTTATAACCCGAGTTATTAAACTTGAAGCACTCAATATAGAAAAATCACGAAATCCAATTTCAATGAAAATAGATATTAAAAATATGAAATTG
The DNA here is from genome assembly GCA_007827005.2 of Populus simonii. NCBI lineage: Eukaryota > Viridiplantae > Streptophyta > Magnoliopsida > Malpighiales > Salicaceae > Populus > Populus simonii. The sequence goes on from CM017474.2 coordinate 16,589,361, forward strand.
AAGAAAAACTTAGGATCAAGATCACTATAACTATTATTATTAATAAATATTATCATCTTTATTCTAATTCAAAAAAATGTTAAATGTGACAACTATAGGGTTAAATTTTCAAATTACCTAATAGAATTCAAATACTCATCAGGTGATTGATAAGTGCAAAATATACATATGTTTTATTCCTTTTACAGTATGCTTTTTAATGTATTTTGAACTTATTTGAGTTGATTGAAAGTTATTTTTATGAGTTTGGCATGCAGAAGAGACTTTGTGAATTAATTGCTTCAGATAAGAAATTCTGCATTTTATGTTTTGGATCTAGCTTCTTATGACAGGTTTTTCACCACGTTAGAGTTCCCGAATGAGAATGTGGCCTTAGGACCCATGAATGAATGAATACAGTTGGGATAGTCGGATATTGCAAGAAACCAAGTCCGAAACAAAGTCTAAGTTGCAGCAGAGTTGAAATTATAGTAGAATTGTTACAACAGCAGAATTAGTTTTCAACATAAACTCTGAGAGATTTATCCAAACTTAAAGACTAGATAAAGAAGGAACGAATTTATCATCATGAAAAATCCTAATTAGTCTAAGAATCCTGAAGATTGCAACAGCAAGGGGGAGGATAAAGAGAGCAGAACATAGCTGAAACAAGGGTCAAAAAACATTAATTTCTTCTTTGCTTTTGTCAATTTTCCAGCAACCATGAACTAAATTCCTAAATTTGGTTCAAGAGGGACACACACCATCTCCATTAGCACGTTGTGAGAAATAACGTTATTATTGTAATTCTTTCAGATTCAAGTATTTATTTTTCTTTATTCATAATTATGTTGTTGATTGTTATTCAAGCTTATTGAAATATTTTGAGAGAGATTTTTCTAATTAATGTACTCGTAATCTCATCGATTTCCCTCAGCTTTAAGGGATATCGAATTTATTTGCTTGACATGAAGGAATATTTATTTTAATTCGATGATCGACAGATTTATAGGAATGGATGTGTGGACCCTTGAACTGATTTAACGATGTATCACCCTCGCGGCGGGTCGCGGCGATCCTCGATTGGTTTCGGGGTCTTTTGTTTTATTGTGAATAAGGGAGTCGCCACCTAGTATTATAGTCACTAGGAAACCTAACTGATCTTTCAAAGATTCTAAGGCAAGAGACTGGTTGCGTAAAGGGAAGGTATTAGCACCCCTAGTACGCCCTACCTAAGGTAAGCTGCTTGGTGTTTGGTTTGCCTTATAAATGCTATGGTGTTGGTGTTTTCTAATCCCATCAGTTTTCCTAGGTTTGACTCAAATTAAATTTATTAAGATAGAAATCCAAGGAGATTCCATGCGCTTTAAAAGCTCATTTTAAAGCGCATGGAATCTCATGAAAACTAAAACTTTCAATGCAATCATCATATTTTGTTTTAAGTAACTCTCATAAAAGGTGTTTCAGAAGTTCTATGATGATACCACTTTGAGCTTTGGTTCACTATAGACCCCTACGTGCACTTTTTGCCCCCAGTGTGGTGTGCAATACCTATCAGGTTTAAATTTGGTTTGGATCCCTCGAATTTGAGAATTGATGGAGTCATCTCCTTAGTCATGCGTAAAAACAGTAAAAGATTTTGAATGCTATGAGATCATGCGTTTTATGAAGAAAAGGTTCCTTACAGAGAGAATTCATGGCCAAACTTTATTTTATTGATTGGGAGATTACGGAATACATCAAGCGTAATATTTCCTTACAGAGTCAGAATTCACTGGCCTAACTAGATCTTCTCCATCCATTCTAGATAACAGCAAAGCTCCTCCCCGAGAATGCTTTCTTCACCATGTAAGGGCCCTCATTGTTTGACACCCATTTACTCTGATCTTCTTATGGTAAAAGACAATATTTTCTTCAGTACAAGATCTCCTTCGTGGAATCCTCGAGGTCGAACCTTCTTGTCGTATGATTTGGCCATCCTTATTTGATAGAGTTGATGATGCCAGATTGTGGCTATCCTCTTTTCACTGATCAGATTCAACTGTTCATATCTAACCTTTGCCCATTCTACCTCTTCTAGCTCAAAGTCTATCAATACTCTCAATGAGGGGATTTCTACTTCTAAAGGCATCACCGCCTCCATTCCAAAATACCAACGTATACGGGGTGGCTCCTATTGAGGTTCGGACTGCGGTGCGGTACGTGTGAAGGGCAAATGGCAACATCTCATGTCAATCCTTGTAGGTGACTACCATCTTCTAAATATTCTCCTTGACATTTTCGTTAGCAGCTTCTACCACACCATTCATCTTTGGCCTATATGGCGAGGAATTGGAATGCTTGATTTTCCATTTAGCGCAGAGTTCTATTATCATCTTGGCATTGAAGTTCTGGGCATTATTAGTTATAATCTTTTCTAGTTGACCATATCGACAGATCAAATCTCTTTTCATAAATTTCTTCACCACCTTTTGCCTCCAAATCATCCAAACATCTCAACAAAGTTCTGTCAGATGATTTCTTATACAAAATTTCCCTATCAAGATAGAAATCCATTGCCAACCTCCTCAAAGTCTTTCTTGTTGATTTTGGATGCCCTTATGGGATATGTCTGGTTTTGGATGAAATTTTTAATATCATAGTACCAAGGGTTTTCATCTATTTCTCTTTCAACTGAGCAACAATGAGCTGGGTTATTTCTGGTATCAATGTGTACTGGTTGTACCTTGTGCCCAAAATCTATTCTAGCCATAGAAGCTAGCGTGACCAAAGCGTAAGCAAAAAGGTTTCCTTCCCTTCTTAGATGGGTGAACTTTATTTCCTTAAATTCTCTAGCCAATTTAGACAGGTATTCTTGGTAAGGTCTAAACTTCTTGTCCTTGATTTTCCATTTTCCTTTCACTTAGCAAATAATCAAAATCGAGTCTCCATACATATTTATCTTTCTAATATTCTGCTCCAATGCCACCTCTAAAACGAGAATGCAAGCTTCATGCTCCTATGTTATTATTGCACCCAAATTGCGACTTAACTAAAACTGGATATTGTTTCTTATTAGGAGAGATTAGCACTGCCCCCACTCCGTTACCACAGCACCATCAAAGTACATGATCCACCAATCTGATTTCCCTTCCTCGACTGAAAGCACATCTTCATTAGGAAAGTCAATTTTTAATGACTCAATATCTTCCCTAGCATGGTCGGCAAGGTGATCGACAATAACACTCCCTTTCATGGCTTTCCTTGTCATATATACTATGTCGTACTCAACCAGTAGAACTTGCCATTTTACAATTCGGCTTGATAGATAGGGGTGGATTCAATACATATTACTTGATTTTCTCGAAAGCTTCTTCACACTCTTATTCTAATTTCTGAGATTCTTTTTCCTTAACAATCGAAGATTAAGTCACAAGTTATGGTTAATCGGGATATAAACCGAGCAATGTAATTCAACCTTCCCAAGAACCTTATTACATCCTTCTCAGTTTTGGGAGGTGACATAGATTGAATAGCCTTTACTTTGTTGGGATCCACTTTTATCCCTTTATCACTCACCACAAATTCTAACAACTTCCTAGATTTCACCCCGAATGAACACCTCGTTAGGTTAAGCATCAACTTATATTTCCTTAGTCTTTCAAATAATTTCTTCAATATTTGGACATGATTCTCTCCCTCTCTAGATTTAACAATCATGTCATCCACGTATACTTCAATCTCTTTGTGCATCATGTCATGAAATAGAGTCAACATGGCCCTTTGGTAGGTGCCCCCAACGTTCTTTAACCCAAATGGCATGACTTTGTAGCAAAAGGTTCCCCATAGTGCTACAAAGGTTTCTTCTCCTTATCCTCTTGTGCCATTTTTATCTTATTGTAATCCGACAATCCATCCATAAAGGAACATATGGAGCTACGAGCTGCATGTCAACCAACATATCTATGTGTGATAGAGGGAAATTGTCTTTAGGGCTAGTCTGGTTTAAGTGCCAAAAGTCCACACAAACTTTGATTTTATCTTCCTCTTTGGGTAGTACCACTATGTTGGACATACATTGCGGATACTTGACTATTTCTAAAAAACCAGCATTCCACTACTTTTCAATTTCTATCTTTACCTTGATCAAGACATTTAGATTGGTCCTTCTCAATCTTTGCTTAATCGATTTGCATCCTTCTACTAGTGGTACCCTATACAAACCAGGCATATCCTTGTAGGACCAGGAAAAAACATCTATATAATCTTGGAGTAGTGTAATCAACTCTTCTCTTTTTTAGGAGTGATCACAATCCCTATCCTTAGTTTTTTCTCTTAATTCTTCATTGCCCACATCTATGGTTTCAAGTTTCTCTCTAGCGGCTTTCCAAGCTTGTTCAAGTTTTTCTCTAGCGACTTTCCAAGCTTGTTCATGTTGTCCTATAAATTTGGTGAATTCCCTAATGTTATTTTCATCTCATTCTTCCTCTTCTACAACAACTATGTATTCTTTAAAGTTTGGCCATTCATTCTCAGTGTAAAGTGCTGGTTTTGTTTTGGAAGATTCACTTTTAGGGTTCCTGAAAGTGGAAAGTGATGTGTAAATGCATAGTAAAAACATAAAGATGAACTTTTGAAAATGCATGATCTCATTAAAAAGAAAAGTTTGGCTAAAAAAAAGAAGATAAAATCCAATTGACATTTGAAACCTCGATTTAAAAAGGTGAAAAAGGCAAACTACACAATATCATGATCAAACAAGCATTGTTGATTAAATTTGAACACCTACGGAGCTTCTTGGGTCTCCCAACTCTGGAACATCTCTCCCTTGGCTAGCTTTTGAATGAAGGTCTTAAGATTCAAGATGCTTTGAGCTTAGACTTGTTTAGATGCAAAACGATATTATGGAGCATACATCCTAATGATAGGTTCTAGTTCTTTTACGTGAGACATAGGGTAGGTTTACTACTTAGTCTCTAAAAAGGGTCTCTTGCTGTCCCAGTGATCACCCTCGTAAAGGCAATATGGGGGTTCAGCAGATAGTGGGATGGTACATGTACCAATCACTATCAGTCTAAACACTCAGCAAAGAGTTGGGGTTTACACAAACTTAAACCTTGACTCAAGTCATAAGGCAAGCTGCTAGTCCCCCACTTAACTTAAAATTTAATGTGTGTGCTCTAAAAAAGAAAATAATAATAAAGTGATGAAATGACTAACCCATGTATGACAAAAGGTACAGATGCATGCTAAAGCTTTTAAACAAAGTATCATTCAAAATAATAAAAAAAACAACACATAGCGTAAAAAAAAAATCAATTACCAAGCTTAGTCCAAGGGTCCCCAGTGGAGTCGCCATCCTGTATCACCCTCGCGGCGGGTCGCGGCGTCGCGGCGATCCTCGATTGGTTTCGGGGTCTTTTGTTTTATTGTGAATAAGGGAGTCGCCACCTAGTATTATGGTCACTAGAAAACCTAACTGGTCTTTTAGAGATTCTAAGGCAAGAGACTGGTTGCGTAAAGGGAAGGTATTAGCACCCCTAGTACGCCCTATCTAAGGTAAGCTGCTTGGTGTTTGGTTTGCCTTATAAATGCTATGGTGTTGGTGTTTTCGAATCCCATCAGTTTTCCTAGGTTTGACTCAAATTAAATTTATTAAGATAGAAATCCAAGGAGATTCCATGCGCTTTAAAAGCTCATTTTTCCCTTAGTATTTCAAGAGTTTACGACTCGTAAATCGCAAGGAGGATAGACAAAAATCTAAGGAAATTCAGGGCACTTTAAAAGCCTATTTTTGCCTTAATGTTTCATACTCTCATGGCTCGTAAACCATGAAGTAATAAAAAAAAATGAAATGTCCTTGATTATAATCAAGGCTTCTTTCAAGGATGTGTAATGACTTATTATTCCTAGAAAAATATTTTGGATATTAACCACTTTGGGTTTCTTTATCCAAACATTAACAGCGAATAATAACAAATTATTCCCAATAATATTTTGGATATTCATCCCTTTGGGGTTTCTTTATCCAAACATTAACGGTGAATAATAACAAGTTATTCCCAATAATATTTTGGATATTCATCCCTTTGGGGTTTCTTTATCCAAACATTAACGGTGAATAATAGATTAATTCCCCCCAAAATAAGATTTTTATATTTTTTGGAATATTGGCCAATACCCTTTGGAGTTTTACAAACATGTTGTAAAATCCAGCAATGCAAGAAAATAATTTTTTTGTTGTGTTTAAGAAAATCCATGCGAAAACACATTTTCAAAACTTCAAATATTTGTTCTTTTTTTAAAAAAAGAGTTCAAAATATGTTAGGGTATTGGCCGTATGCAACACACAAAAACATTTTTTATATTTTTTTATATAAAAAAAACACAAGTATCACAGTTAATCGCAAAAAAAACAACAAACCATGCATATATATATTCTCAAAGTTTGCAAGAAAACTGAACAGTCCAAAAAAATATATATCAAGAATGAACCTTCGAAACCAACCCGGTTACTGGCCCAAACCAGTAACCGGTTCTGCCACAGTTGCATGCATATGCATGCAACAGTGGCAGAGTAATTAACCTGGCAAAAACAAAGAAAGAAAGACTTACCTGCGAGGCAGCGGCTGGAGGCGAAGTGGGAGACAACTGGTTGCTGCTCACGTCTCATTTTTCCCTTGTATGCTTAATTTATCCTCCAGGCTTAGATGAGGCGTTGCCATGCCAAATCATCCCAACTATGGCTATGATCATGCCCAGAACCACATGTAGATTAAGACAATCTTTTCCAAAGAAAAAGAATCCCATGATCAGCACAAGGATCGTCTTCATATGACCAAGTACTTGAAAGGACACAACTGTGAATCCTTCAGCCTCCAAAAATAACCCAATCCACGTCGCAATGACAAGCCAGCAACGCGCTCCTCGTAGTAGCTCAAGAAGAGTGAAACGAAGAGATGGAATTATGGAGGAGAGGAGGGCGTTATGACGTGTCAAATGAGGTGTGTTGGAAGCAATTTGCAGTTACCTTGTCTTTGCTTTGCTTTGAAAGTTACGATACTGTCCTTTATTTGTTCAAAAAAGTCCTGAAGATTTTGAGAGAGGGGGGGGGATAATGTGTGGTTGTTGTGGTTTGGAGGTTAGCTCTTGGTCTGTTTGGTTGGCAGCGGGGAAAAGAGAGTGCAGGGGAGCTCTGGTCGGCTGAAAGGAGAAGGAAGAGGGCTTCCTGGGGCGGCGACTGCTTTTTTTTTTTCTTTGGAGGGTGGGCAGCCGGCTCTTGTGTCAAAAAGGACAGATTTAGGGTTTTTTGTGGTTTAAGGTTTTTTTGTTGTCCTCTCAAATTGTGCAAAACTCACTGTCCCTCTTTCTCCCCCCCCCCCCCCGAGGTTCACTTATATAGAAAATCTCTACACGTGTTATTTAAGGAAATATTGCAGTAATTATTGCAGAGATTGTCTTCTATAACCAGCACCAACAAATCCTATATATATAATATCTTATATTGCAGTGATTATTTTCCATAACCAGCACGAATCAAATCATATATCTATGGTATGATTATTTTCCATAATCAGCACGAATCAAATCATATATATATGGTATTTTATATTGTAGTAATTATATATGATTCAGTAATTATCTCCTTGACATATTGCTTCCTTGATATTAGCCTTGATGCTTTATGTTTTTGCCACATGTAAACCCTTATTATTATTATTATTTTATTTTTATTTATTTATTTTTTATTTGAAAATTTATCAAAATATGGGTCAAAAATTAGGTAGCAACAAACGACATCAATTATTATTTTCAAAATTATTGTTTCTTGAATTTTTCATCCAAATCCCCCATTCTTTATCATTCAGTATACTATAAAAAGATTAAACGAAATTTCCCTTGGGTTCCACCTGGTTTTCACGATTATACTAAAAATTTATTTTGTTGATGATAGTTAAGTCAGAATTATATTTTGATGGAGTGATTAAGCTAATTGTCCAATGTGTTCAGCGGCTAAGGAGTCCGCAAATCATCTTCTAGTCAAGCCTGGCTGCTTTGTTCTAAATCTCTATCGTGGTGGGGTGTAGCTTGGTGTGTGCCTCACAATATTGATAAACTGATGTATCAATTAATGGTCTATAGCTAAAGGTAAATTCCAAAGAATGTATGCCTCACAGTGTTGATAAACTGATGTATCAATTAATGGCCTATGCTAGCTAAAGGTAAATTCCAAAGAAAAGCATGGCAATTGCCTGGAGTATCTGGTTGTCTCGGAATGACTTAGTTTTCAACAATACTCAACTGGTTTGGAAATTATAATGTAGGTCACTAATTAATGTTTTTTTCGCAATGGAGCAGATGTTGCCATCTCTCCCTGTGCTTTTAACCTACCTTCTCATTACACTATCATAAAATTAATAAATATAAATGGAAATACTGATGGAATGTTTTCATCAGTAAATTGCAGTGAATTTTACTGACAGAAATATTCTCTCGGTATATATCGAGAGAATTACAATGGGAAAAATAATTAACACAAAGCCAAAAATATGATGATGTGTTATTTATACCAACAGAATTACCGGTGGTTTTAATTCCTTTGGTAAACTCGTTGGTAAATTGTTCACATTTCCCTAACATTGTTCATCATATCAATTACCGATGGAATATTGCATCGGTATTTTCTAGAGAACTCTGGAACTATTCATTTCTCAATTGCGTTATTAATTATTGTTCTTTAGATACGAAATCATCGACAGTCTGAAAAGTCATCGATGATATTTGACGGTTTCTGAAAATTTTTTATTAAATTAAAATTTTAAATTATATATTACAGATGAAATTACCAATGAAATTGTTAAAAATATTAATATTTAATTATCTATCGGTAAAACCATTGGTAAAATGCCCCAATAAAAAAAACTAGAATCCCTCATTTCACAACAGACATGCCTCCTTTTCTTCTTTTGTCCCTTTTGTAAAAAACATCAACATCCCTTTCTTTCTCTTTTCTTCTGTTCTGTTCTCTTCTCTCCTCAACTCCTTCTCTTCTCCTCCACGCTCAGGTATATCTTCTCCTCTTTTATTCTTTTCTCTTCTCGGTTTTTTATAATTAACATTATGAATTTGTTTTTTTTTCTCTTCTCAGCTTCACTCACAACTACATTAAGGTAAGATTTTTCTTTTTTTCCTTTTTTTTCTGTCTTTTTTTCATTATATTTATTTTTTAATTTTATTTCAAATTTTTCTATTCTTAATAATTGTATGAATGTTGTTGTAGTATTTTTTTCATGTGAGATCAATTTTTAGTTGATTTATTTATAGGATTTTTAAATAGATTTTAATTATTTAATTATTTTTCTAGTTTTGTTAAATAGATTTTTTTTAAATAATCATCGATAAAATTACATATGGTATTTTTGTCAATTATAAGACAAGCTTCCCGAGGGAAATACCGATGGAATGAAGTGGGTAAATTTTTTTAAGCGTGCTTTTCCCGTTAGTAAATCCATTGGTGCTAATACTTTTTTAATTATCAACTGAATGATAGTACAAATACTGAAAAAAAATTCTGTTGGTAAGTATAAGAATTCTGGTAGTGTTATCTCCATTTCATGGACATTGACTAAACTTATAAAAAACAAGGAGTTAAGTTTAAATCCACCTCCTGGGCCATGGAAATTACCCTTTATTGGAAACCTTCACTAGCTAGTTCACCCTTTGCTTCATCATCGCATAAGGGACTTGGCCAAGAAATTTGGACCGGTCATGCAACTTTAAATTGGTGAAATTTCCACTGTAAAAACCCGGCTTTTTCATAACCAAAAAATCAGTGGAATTTTTTTTTTTTTTGTAAGTCGTTAAGTTCTCAATGCTTTTCACAATATCATTCTGTGAATTTATAAATACATTCCATTCACTAGCAAGGCACAACCCACATAGGGTAATGTAAATCAACATCCCTTAAAAAGTGACAAAACGCATTCTTGCAACGGTATTTAGGGTTTATCGTAATAATAATCATCTCTTAGTGTAGTGCATTACTCATGTGATTTCACAATACAATATTTTCATAAAAGAGAATATCACATACATACATTCACCACATCATGTTTACAAGATCGTACTTTCGTATCTATATTCTATTCCAATTTTTGATAAAAGTCTTTACAAAAATGCCGAATGGAAAATATTCAACTAGTTTGTTCATTCTTATCAAATGCATAACACCTACAACATACTATTTCATAGCACCTTTCAAAATATATGAATCCGTGGAACGAGTTTTTTTACACACTTTGATTGTGTGATATCCCTGTTACAAAAACAATATGGATATAAGAATTGTAAATAATCTAAACATGATACAACTAGAAGAACGTTATTGTTACCTTTTGTTATTAGCTTAAAATGGGTACATTCCTTCTTTTACTTCTCATATGCATTGTACAATCCTTATTATTTTATTTAGTGTATTATTCTCACTCATACGCCCCAATCTCTCCATATGAGTTGTGGGGTTGAAGTTTAAACATCGGTCGGGGTTAATTACTTCACTTTAACCCGGTCATCTACCTTGGATACTTTTAGTCGTAGCTAATCGCAACATCCAAACTCGGTAATTCATCTTGGATGTCATTAACCAAAACTAATCACAAAATCAAAACCATCATCTCTTATGAATACCATTAGGCGAAGCTAAACGTCATAGTCAACCCGGCCATCCATCATGAATGCCATTAGCCAAAGCTAATTATCAATTCATCCCGGCTATCCTCTTAGGATGCCATTAACCGAAGCTAATTATAATACTCATTTAATATTCTATAACAGTTTATCTCTCATTATATATCAATAGTAGATCATTCATAATACTCAAACAAACATTCCGTATCAATTTAGCATTCCTTATAACACAATAGTAGATCCTTCATAATACTCATATGAACATTCCAAAATAGATTAGCATTCATTATAACACAATGATAGTCCCTTCGTAATACTCGTATAAACATTCCATAACAGTTTAGCAATTCATTATAACATAATAAAAATCTTTCATAGTACTCATACAAACATTTCATAACAATTTAACATCCATTATATCACAATAGTTAATCCTTCGTGATATTTATACAAACATTCAATAACAATATTTTACTAGCTATAACACAATAAAACACCCATCGTAATAAATTCATTTTGGGGAATTAACATTATGCTAGAAGGGGTGGAAGCCACCTACCTGTCCCTCCCATGCGGTGTCCTTGTCCAGTCGCAAGTTCGATCCCGGTCGCACCACCTAACACATCAATGATTACAAATCAACACATTTGTATTTGATAATCACATAACTTGTCACCATACATATTCCAAAAATACACATGTTCACATTCAAGTGTTCTAGATATTACACAATCATACAATGAAATCGTTACAAGCATTTACATCATTTCTGACATGGAAGTTTGTCGCAGAAAATTGTTAGGGAAAGCTGATTCACTGGTGATGTAAAATTCAATAGCAAAAACTAATTCACTGGTGACACAGAATTTGGTAGCAAAAACAGATTCGCTAGTGATATAGGATTCGACAGCAAAAACTTATTTGTTGGTGACCCAGGATTCAATAGCGAAACTGATTTGCTGGTGGCCTAGAATTCGTTAGGGAAAACTAATTTGTTAGTGTCTAGAATTCATCAAAGCAATCCAGTTCTACAGCTAGCACTGAAATCGTCAGTGCCTAAAGGCTACTATTAGGCTTGAAAATCATTGACAAAAATTTAGTCGTTATCGCCTAGGAATCGTCAGCGCGATCCATTTTTGCGAATGACAGTGAATTCATCAGTGCACACATCCTACTGCTGATACCGAAATCATTAATGAAAATTGAATCACTGCCGACTCAGAAATCACTAGCATGATTTAGTTCTATGGTTGACGTTGATTCTTCAACGGACACATCCTACTGCTAACTCAAAAATCATTGATGAAAACTAAGTCGCTGCCAACCCAAACATCTTTAATGCAAACTAAGTCGCAGCCAATTCATAAATCATCAGCAACAAGGTGAGTCATTTATGGTTTTGCCTTCTCCCTAGGCTACGCATGGGATTTATGCTACACGTTTTCCCTTACACATATTCCAACCTAGCTGAACATAATCGTCATTAACCACACTCCAATCATCATACGTTATTACACAGCCCAAAAACATCTCTATATGTACATTTACCAAGGTTTCTCCCAAGTCATCACTTCCAAAACCAGCACCTAGCATTGTTACAATCATGCATTTATATAGTCTCAATTGTATCATGGAGATGTACCTACACAACTAATACAATTATACCATAAATAATGGTTTTATTTCCAATTCATCTCATGTCATTCTAAGTGTGTTTATCATGCATAGTTCTTTATGGTTTATTTCCTCCTCCTTAGCCAAAACATTGTTGCCCATACTTCTTTATTTGTACATGCAATTCATCATATTTTATCACAAGCATACTTACAATTAAAATTCACAAGCACATATATATTCTCTTGATTCATAACCACACAAGTCCATCATCATATCAACAAAACCAAAGCATTATCTAGTGTAATTCTTATTTCAGCTGCAACATGATTTTCAAGGTTTACTAACAACACAAATTTGCATTTAACATCATTTCAACACATTTTCATATAACTTCATCAATCAAATATGCATAAATTACATCATTAACACAAGTATGATTCTATTTTTGGTTCAATCATGTCCCTAGAAGTCTAACAAGATCATCATTCATGCATTACTTCGTTTCACACACAATTTAATCATCCCTTTAACTTGGCCAGCCTTTGCCCTATTTTTATACATTCAGTTTCATTCATGTTCTTTTGAAGAATGGTCTACACATGGGTCTTTTCTTTCTTAAGGTTCTGCTTAGGTCTCTTTTTTTTGTTTTTTTCCTTTGTTAAAAGTTCTTGAGCTAAGGTGTAACAACACTTCTCTCTCACTTTAGGTTCCCCTCCCCCTTCTCATTGTCCAAACCGTGAGGAAATCGTCAGCCAAGAGATGAAATTAATCTTACATCATGTTTTTAACAAGCTCCTGGTGTAGGGTTCAGTGGTATCTTCTTCTTCTTTTTTCCAAATTTCTTCTTCCTTTCTTTTGTTGTCCAACCAGCTTGTTACACTCCCTCGTCTTCCATGGTTTTAGTCATCAACCTCACTCTCTAGCTCTCCTTTTACGCACACAATCAATAAAGGGATCATGCAGCTGGATTTGGTTCAGCTTTTTGTGGAGAAGAGAAAGAGGGGTAAGAGCATGTAGTTGCTACATAAGTGCTAGACAAGGTTATTCTTATCCCTCTTTTGGGTTATCTTGGGCTGGTTTTTATTCCAATTCTCCCCTAACCTAAGATAAGCCGACCCTCTTCCTCCAGGATTTTCTTTAAGGTTGGTCGGTTTGTATCCTTCAATTCTTCATAATATTGGTCGGCCAAAGACTAATTTTTTTTGTCGGGTTTTACAAAACACATGGATTTGTAAACGCACACAACCACCATTAACTTAGAAATCATTAATGAAAACTGAGTTACTACCGACTCATAAATCATCAATGAAACTGCTTCCATAGTTGAAGCATGGATTCATCAGCGCACACAGCCCCTGTTGACTCAGAAATCGTCAATGCAAAACTGAGTCGCTACCAACACAGAAATCATCAATGGAACTGCTTCTACAGCTGACGCATGAACAAGGTTGTCAAAAACCCTTTTTTGACACGACATAAAATATATAATATAAACTCAGATTATAAACTCGAATTGTAAAATCATAAGTAAAATATTTTAACTAATTATATATTGACAAATTTAGTCAAGTAGTAAATAATAATATAACACAATTAAAATAAAAGTGAAATAAACAATACAAAGTCCAAACACCTTAAAATACATAGTTCAAATAAAAATTCATACATGGTTTACATATGCTTTCTGTTTCCATAATTTTCATTTTTGCGAATCAAAATATCTACAATCTTAGAATGAATGTTGCATGTTCTTGGTCCTAGAGTTTTAATTGATATCTAAACAACGAATAAATACAGCTCATGGTCTTGTATTTCTAAAACCACCTTAGAAGTAATTGATATCTAAACAAGGAATAGATCAAGTGTACCTTTACATTCATAACCATCCTACGCAATACATATCCTTTATATAACACCACTTCAAACATATTATTCCTTTCTTTAGTTCTATAATCCAAACATAATCATACAGCTTAATCATCAAAAGAGGAAAAAAAAAACAACATAAATCATACAGCTTAATCATCAAAAGGGAAAACAAACAACATAAATCATACATCTTAATCATCAAAAGGGAGAAAAAAAACAACAATGCAAAATTAAAGAGTTCACAATATATCATTTCTCTATTCATTTCTACAACTGAATAAAGTACCCTCTCGAACAGGTAAATGGAAGATAAAAGCAAAACTTTATTTCTAAGTGTTTGTGTAATGCAGAAGTTGCAACTAAGAGCCATTGTTCCAAGTGCTCATAAAAACCATTAAGCTGACACTTTCCTTGAAAGAAATAGTATAACAAGAACAAGACATGCTTTGATGAAAATCCAACACATAAACACATAAGCAGCTCCACTTCTAAACTATTTAGCTCTCCTCCTCGCCTACAATAGTTAAAATAATGGCATGAAACTAAATGGCAGCAAAACAACCTCAGAATCCCAGCATCAAAATAAAAGAAAACAAAACTAAGCAAATGAAAAGCAATGGCAGGAAAATAAATTCAGGAAGAACAATGGCAGGAATTAAGTAATTTAAAGCAAACTCATATCCATAAACAAGTCTTCAATAATCAAGTATGCTAAGAAAAAAAACTAACCTGATATAGAGAGGCGAGACACGAGAGCATAGAAGATGGAGAGTGGAGACTTAAGGAAGAACAGAGGTAAAGAAAGTAAAGAAAAAAATGGGTGTTTAGAGAGAGAGAGAGAGAGAAAGTTGTGCAACCAGCTAGGTTGAGAAAAGGCAAAGGGGAAAAGGGAGACTGAGGACTGGGGAGTAAGTGATGGCCTGACGATGAGGGGAGTCAATTAATTTTTTTACTTTTTCAAACTCGTAAACTTGGTTTGAGTTTATCGATTGACCGAGTTTGACCGAGTTTGTTGGTTTTCGAGTTTTTAACTTGATTTTGCACACACACACACACACACACACACACACACACATATATATATATATATGTTGACTCATAAAATTGTATGATTTTATGAGTCAACTCGTGATTTTGACAACCTTACGAATGGATTCGTCAGCGCACACAACTCCTATTGACTCATAAATCTCAACGAAAATTGAGTCACTACCTTTATTAGAAACCTTCAACAACATTAATTTAAAAAGATTTGGTGAAATGATATAGTTTGATTTTTTTCATATTCCTAAAGCGTGACACCCATTAAATGTCATATTTATGAAATGTGACAACTATATATTGCGCTTCTGAAGCGCGACAACTTTAGATCTTACACTTTATAAGCGCAACATTAATTAAAATTTAAACAAGTTGACACATAATGTTGTCTATTTTTCACGAAAAAAAACCACCAGCACCCTCACTTCCCTAAAAAAAAAAAACCATTAAACACTTAGATTTTGCTCTTAAATCAATAAAAAATCAAATTTATCCTAGTCTTTAAGCATCCTTTGATGTTTTTGTGCTGAAAATCTACCGTTTCTTTTGCTGCCATCACTGCTATCATCGATGCCCCAACCATTCTTGTAGTCCTATAAGTAAGGTAAACATATTACATTGCTATTCATTTGTATTTGGTTTGGTTGAAATCAAATGATTGTTTAGGTTGAATTTAGGGTTTATGGTGAATTTAGGGTATGTTGAAACAATGATAAATTAGTTAAAAATACATTCAATTAGAGTTTATTTTATATAGTTGAGCATGAAAATAAGTTAAATTGATGATAAATTAATTATTTCAATCAATCATGTGTTGTGTTTAATTTAAGTTAAGTTTCCAAATTAAGTATTTTGTGTATAATGTTGAAATCAGTTAATAATGTAGTTAAATACGCACACATGTTCATGCAATAATGCATAAATATGTTATGATAAATTACATGTTTCATTGAATTGTTAATAAATTGATGAATTTCATATTTTCTTGAGATTAATTTAATTTGCTATGAATTTGTGATTGAATTAATGCAATTGAGCATAAAAATATCAATTAATAATGTTTCATGAATTATGTTTAATTTTTTGTTAAGTTTGATTTGATGTTAAATTTTGAGAATTTGATTGAATTTGCTATAAATTTTTCCAATTAAGGTTGAGATAATACAATTTAGTTAAAATTATATTCACCTTTTGTCGTATCATCGCATAAGGGACTTGGCCAAGAAATTTAGGTCGGTCATGCAACTTCAAATTGATGAAATTCCCACTCTGTTGAAAGACCTTATCTCCTTGTTGCAAGCATCATGTTCTACAACCATAAAGACATTGCATTTGCACCATATGGCGAATATTGGAGACAACTAAGAAAAACTTGCATATTGGAGCTGTTTCCTCCAAAAACATGTGTGATCATTCAAATCAATTAGGGAAGAAAAGGTATCCAATTTTATTACTTTCATTTATGCGAAAGAGGAGTCTCCAATCTGTTAAATAATATATTTATCTTGTTTTATTTATTAATGGTAGAATAGTATTTTTAGCTTAATCTATATATAAGCTCTTTGTATTTATGTTAAAGGAAGTATTTTTTAGACAAATCAATTGAGAAGAATTCTAGCCTCCTTCTTTTTCATGTTCGTATTTATTTTTGTGTTAATTGAATTGCTTTAACATGGTATCAGAACTGGTTTTATGGTTCGGGGCAGAGCCCCGATAATTTTTTTTTGAAGTGATATTTTGTCTTCCGCTTCTGCAAAATTTGTTCTTTCTTCTTTCCTTTAGCTTTTTCAATTTGATATTTGCATTTAGTTTCTGTAATTATTTTGGTATTTCGTCTTCCCTTCAGCTTCTGCAATTTGGTATTTGCGTTCATTTTTTGCAATTATTTTGGTATTTCATCTTCTCTTCAGCTTCTATAATTTGGTATTCGCGTTCATTTTCTGCAAATTTGTTTTGTACTTTGGAGTAATCGTATAATTTTAAGAAGATATTTGTTTAGTTTCTGCAATCTTTGTTCAGTTTCAGCAATTTGATATTTTTTTTCCGCTGCTTTGCACTCTGATTCTTTGTTATTGTTGATTATGGCTACTGAAAGAGATTATTCACTTCAGTCTATAAGTGTGAGGTTGGATGGGAAGAACTATTTGTATTGGAGCTATATAACGAGAAATTTTTTTAAGAGTAAAAAGATGTGGGGATATGTAAGTGGAACTTATATGGTACCTAAGAATATTGAAAAATGGGATGTTGCTTCGATAGATGCATGGAAAGCAAACAATGCAAAGATCATTACTTGGATCAACAATTCTGTTGAGCATTCTATAGGTACGCAATTGGCGAAGTATGAGACAACAAAGGAGGTTTGAGATCATCTGCAACGGTTATCCACGCAATCAAATTTTGCAAAGCAATATCAATTAGAGAATGATATATGAGCTCTTCATCAGAAGAATATGAATATTCAAGAGTTTTATTCTGCTATGACAGATCTTTGTGATCAATTGGCTCTTACAGAATCAGCAGAATTAAAGGTATGTGGTGCCTATATTGAGCGTAGAGAGTAGCAATAATTGGTACAGTTTTTAACAGCACTTCGCAGTGATTTCAAAGGACTTAGAGGTTTAATTCTGCATCGTTCTCCACTGCCTTTTGTTGACTCTGTTGTCAGTGAGTTATTGGTTGAGGAAATACATCTTCAGTCTTATTCTGAAAAGGGAATTTGTTCTGCTTCAAATCCTTTTGTACTAGCAGTACCATCTAAGGCATTCTCTAAACATCAGAATAAGCCTTACAAGGGTTGGCTTCGATGAGTGCAGTTTCTGTAAGCAGAAAGGTCATTGGAAGGCTCAGTGTTCCAAGTTGAGACAACAGAATCAAGTTTGGAAGCGTGGCAGCCAGTCACAATCTAATGCTCATAGACCACTTCAGGGTTACAAACCAACACACCACAATACTGTAGCAGTAGCTTCATCAAGCTCTATCACCGATCCTAGTACTCTAGCTGAGCAATTTCAAAAGTTTCTCTTCTTACAGCCACAAGCAATGTCTGCTTCTTCTTTTACAGGTCAATTGCCTTATAGCTCATCCGATATGTCACAGTCTGAATGGGTCTTGGATTCTGATGCTTCCTATCACATGTCTCCAGATTTTTCATTTTTTACCTCTGTGTCCCCTTCGTCCTCCATTCCTGTTATGACTGCTGATGGCACTTTCATGCCTTTAACAGGTGTTGGTTCTATTGTCACACCTCATTTATCTCTCCCTAATGTTTATCTTATTTCAAAACTCAAATTGAATCTTGCTTCTATTGGTCAAATATGTGATTCTAGTGATTATTTAGTCATGTTTTCTGGTTCCTTTTGTTGTGTATAGGATTTACAGTCTCTGAAGCTGATTGGGACAAGCCGTAGGAAGAATGAACTATATATTTTGGATGAGTTAAAAGTGTCAGTTGCCGCCGCCGCCACTGCTACTACTACTGTTGATTTGTCTTCCTTTCGTTTGAGTCCTTCATCTTTTAGTTTTTATTTATGACATTCTCGTCTAGGTCATGTTTCGTCTTCTCGTTTAAGATTTTTGGCATCCACAGAAGCTTTAGGAAATTTAAACACTTATGATATTTCTGATTGTAGTGAATGTAAATTGGTAAAATTTTCCACTTTACCTTTTAATCGAAATATTTTTGTTTCCTCTTCACCTTTTGATTTGATTCATTTTGATGTATAGGGACCTTCTCCTGTTGCTACAAAAGAAGGGTCTCGATATTATGATTCATGTTGTTACCCATTTTTGAGTTCCCACAAAAAAAAAAGAGAAAATACAAAAAAAAAATAAATATATATATATATATATATCAAAAAAATATTCAGAAGAAATCCAAGAAATAATAGGAGCGAGCAAAAAAATGCTGGAATGCTGAAAAAATGCCAAAATTGGTTGAGGAGATTCAAAAATGCAAAAGGTTGAAATTTGACAGTGAGAGCCTTGTTGATAAGGAAAATTCAATTTGAGGAAGAAAAGTCCAAAATCAGATGTTTATGGACTCAATTAAATTTTATTCAAGGTTTAATTGAATTTATGGAGGGTTTGATTGCCAATTAGGGACTTATTTGAAACAATCCGAAACCAAGGACCAAACCGGAAAAGGCGCTAAAATCAAGGGATCCAATTACAATTTTTCCGGGGGGCTTGATTACAAAATTGCAAAAAAAATCAATGACCAAATCAAAAGTATCTATTTGAATTTTGAAACGGCGCCGTTTCTTGGACACTATTCGTTGTCTCTTCCATGCAGCCGTTTTCAGCAGTAAAGGCTGAGGCGTTTTCTGCAGCATGGCGTCCGTTATGGAGCATGCTTTAAGGCTGTGATCCCTCTACATGCAGATGACAAGCCGACCGTTACCAGCACAAGGCTGTCTCTGCCTATAAAAGCAGGATAAGAAGACTGAAAAAAAGAAAGGAGGAAAGGAGGGGAGGAAGGAGACAGCAGAAAAAGAAAACAGTGGGGGAAAAAGAGAGGAAAACAGGGAGAAGAGGGAGAATAAAAGCAGAGGGAGACGTGAGGAAGAGTGGCAACAGACGGGGAAAGAAAAAGAAAAGAGGGAGAACCCGAGAGGAGAGATGGAGAGAGCATATGGAAAACAGATGGAGGGAAAAAGATTTAAAAATACACAGAAAGCAAAATACAGAGAGAAGGAAGAATAGTGGAAGAACTGAACAAGAGAGTAGCTTCGACCCATCAGCTTCACCATCGTCTACGTCCCCAAGCAACAGCTTCGCCTCCAGCTGCACCAGGGAACAGGGGAGAAGAAAAGAAAAAAAAACAGAGAGGCAGATCGAGAAGGAGCAGAGAAGGGGCAGGAGGAGAAAACGAGAGAGACGGCAGAAGGGAGAAAGGAAAGGAAAACAGGGAAACCAGTAGAGAGAGAAGCAAACAGAAACGGAAAAAACAGGAAGAATCAGAGACTGTTGTTGCCTTCGCTTCCAGGTAAGCTTCTCAAACTTTTACACTGTGCACTTGAAGATTAATTACACCGTGACTGTAGCAGCTTGCTAGCAGGCGTGCGTGAATTGTTCACGCACGCTTGCGGATTAAAACCAGCTGGGTCCAGCCCAGCCGCATGGTCCGTGTTGGGCCCAGCCCGAAAAAAATTCTTAAAAAATTCTTTTCAAAAATATGTGATTTTCCACAAATATTTTATTGCATTTTAAAATATTGATTTGTATTTTTATACTGTAAAGATACAAATCCAGTATTAAAATACCTGGTTTTCGTAAAAAAAAATAAAAACAAATGTTTTGTTTTCATGCATACGGCCAAGTCTCTAAAAAAAATCATATTGTATTTTCATATAACAAAGAAAATTTCAAAAATATATATTAGCATGCATTTTGGCTTTAATAACCAGTTTATTAAAGTCACGAGAACTAGGCCAATATTTCAAAAATACCAAAAAAATTATTTTGTTTTCTTTTAATATCTGGGGTTACGACCTTATACATAAGGCGTATTCTGGATATTAAATTCTTTTGTTGACGTCAGAATAGTTAGGTTTTACCCGATAAGATAAGGATGTCCTTACCAAGGAGGACTTTTCTTAAACCATAGACGGACCAACAACTAGAAAACACGACAAGATCTTAGATTTTATCAGACAATAAAACAATGCAGCCTACCTTAGGTAGGGCGTATTTGGGGTGCTAATACCTTCCCTTTACGCAACCAGTCCCCGTACCCTATCTTTGAGACCAGTTAGGGTTCCTAGTGACCAAAATACTAGGTGGCGACTCCCATTCCATTTTTCCATTAATAAAAGACAAGAATTCCTTGTCTCCACACATTTGCCACACATAAGATAAGATTCGAGGGTAGATTTTTTCGCCGCGACGCCGCACACGTGCGACAATTCATTTATAGATGATCATACTCGTTATTGTTGGGTTTATTTAATGAAACATCGTTCTGAATTCTATGAGATATATACAACCTTTTGAGCTCTTGTGAAAACTCAACATTCTGCTGTAATCAAATGCTTTAGGTGTGATTTGGGTGGGGAATACACTTCTAATAAATTTTGTCAGTTGCTTGCCTTAGATGAAACCATTCACCAAACTTCTTGTACAGATACTCCTGAGCAAAGTGGTGTTGCTAAAATAAAACATAGGCACATTATTGAAACTGCTCATTCTCTCTTATTGTAAGCTTGATTAATACAATCCCATCTTCTCATAATTCAGGTTCTTCTCCTTTTGAAAAATTATATGGGTATGTTCCTGTTATTCCTCCTTTAGAGTGTTTGGTTGTACTTGTTTCGTTCTTCATCTCCATGTAGAACGTAGTAAGTTGTCCTCTTGATCTGTTATTTGCATATTTCTAGGTAATGGTGAAGGTAAAAAGAGGTATCGTTGTTTTGATCCAATAACTCAGAAACTTTATGTGTCTCGTCATGTTGTCTTTCTCGAGCATATCCCTTTCTTTTCTATTCCATCCACCACTCATGACTTGACTAGACCTGATATTATTCGTATAGATCTATTTTCTAAGGATTCTGATAGTTTATCATCTCAGATTCCTAGCACCTTAAATACCCCTCCTATATTCGATCAATTTGTACTCATCATTCTGCAGGTACTGACACTTTACTCTCTGGCACACCTGAAACTCCATTCTCATCTACATCCCCTCAAGCTTCTTCTGAGATTGTGGATCCACCTCTAAGTTAATCCACACGCATTCGTAAGTCCACAAAACTACCAGATTTTGCTTATTCTTGTTATTCTTCATCTTTTACTTCCTTTTTAGTTTCTATTCATTGTCTCTTTAAGTCCTCTTCCTATAAAGAGGCAATTCTTGATCCTCTTTGGCAGCAAGCTATGGATGAGGAACTTTCTGCTTTGCGTAAGACAGATACTTTGGATTTGGTTTCTCTACCTCTTGGTAAAAGTGTTATTGGTTGTCGTTGGGTGTACAAGATCAAAACTAATTCTAATGGGTCTATTGAGTGATACAAAGCTAGGTTAGTAGCAAAACGATACTCTTAATAGTATAGTATGAATTATGAGGAGACATTTACCCCTGTTGCAAAAATGGAAACTATTCATAATCTTATTGTAGTAGCTTCGGTTTGTCAATAGCATGTCTCACAACTTGATGTTAAAAATGCCTTCTTGAATGGAGATCTTCAAGAAGATGTTTATATGGTGCCTCCTCCTGGTGTTTCACATGACTCTGAGTATGTATGTAAGCTCAAGAAAGCGTTATATGGTCTCAAACAAGAACCTCGTGCTTGGTTTGAGAAATTTTCTGTTGTGATCTCATCCCTTGGATTTGTTTCTAGTAATCATGATTCTACTCTTTTTATTAAGAGCACTGCTACAAGTCGTATCATTTTATCTTTATATGTTGATAACATGATTATTACTGGTGATGAGATTGATGGTATCTCAGTTTTGAAGCCAGAGCTGGCTAGACAATTTGAAATGAAAGATTTAGGTTCTCTTTGATATTTCCTAGGTATTGAGGTAGTTTACTGACCTAGAGATTACCTTCTTTCTCAATCGAAATATGTTGCAAATATTCTTGAGCGAGCTAGACTTACTAATAACAAGACTGTAGACACTCCCATTAAAGTTAACGCAAGGTATACTTCTTCTGATGGTTTGCTTTTGACAAATCCTACATTATATCATACTATTGTTCAGAGCTTGGTATATCTCACCATTACTCGTCCAGATATTGCATATGTTGTTCATGTTGTTAGTCAGTTTGTTGCTTCTCCTACTACTGTTCACTGGATAGCTTTTCTTCGTATTTTACGATATCTTTGGGATACAATCTTTCAGAGTCTCTTACTTTCATCCATCTCTTCCTTGATTACTGTTTTTAATGATGTTGCTCTCTCTCCCTGTTCTTTCAACCATCCTTCTCGTTATCCCTATTTAATGGACATGGACGAAACTTATCAAAAGCAACAAGTCAAGTTCAAATCCACCTCCTGGGCCATGGAAATTACCCTTTATTGGAAACCTTCACCAGCTAGTTCACCCTCTGCCCCATCATCGCCTAAGGGACTTGGCCAAGAAATTTGGACCTGTCATGCAACTTCAAGTTGGTGAAGTTTCCACTGTCATTATTTCTTCATCAGAAGCGGCGAAAGAAGTGATGAAAACCCACGAAATCAACTTTGTTGAAAGACCTCATCTCCTAGCTGCAAGCGTCCTGTTCTACAACCGTAAAGACATTGCATTTGCGCCATATGGCGAATATTGGAAACAACTAAGAAAAATTTCCGTATTAGAACTTCTTTCTGCAAAACGTGTCTGATCATTCAAATCTATTAGGGAAGAAGAGGTATCTAATTTTTACTGCTTCCATTTATTCAAAAGAGGGGTCTCTAGTCAACCTTGGTAGGATGATATTTTCTTTAGGAAATGATATCAAGAAGCTTTCTTACCCATTATTGAGGAATTGACAGAGGCACTTGGAGGTTTGAATATCATAGATATATTCCCTTCCTCCAAATTTCTTTACATGGTCAGTCGGGTCAGGTCTAGACTCGAAAGGATGCACAGAGAAGCAGATGAGATACTTGAAAGCATCATCTCCGAACGTAGAGCCAACTCCGCTTTAGCGTCAAAGATGGGCAAGAACGAAGAGGATGATCTTCTTGGTGTTCTTTTGAATCTTCAAGACAATGGAAACCTTGAATTCCAATTAACAACAAGCACTATCAAAGCAATCATCCTGGTTAGTATATATTTTCGCTTTGTTAGAAGCACTAATTAATTAATCAATTTTTTTATAAAAAAAATTTAACCATCCACAAACTTGATGAAATGAAATCATATATATATTTAAATGCAAACCAACGGTCTATACTCTATATTTTTACTTACATCATGTTACTCCTCCTAACTGGAAGTGAACTCAATCCTTTCTAATATGTCATTCTTTACTTAATTACCTTTCAGGAAATGTTCAGTGGTGGAGGTGACACTTCGTCAACAGCTTTAGAATGGGCAATGTCAGAATTGATAAAGAACCCGAGAGTCATGGAAAAGGCACAAAAAGAAGTGAGACAAGTCTTCAATGATCTTGGAACTATTCCTGACGAAACAAGCCTTCATGATTTAAAATTCTTGAAGTTGATTATCAAAGAAGCTCTAAGATTACATCCTTCTATACCATTAATTCCAAGAGAGTGTAGGAAGAGATGTAATGTTAATGGATACGACATCGACATCAAAAGTAAAGTATTGATTAATGCATGGGCGATTGGAAGAGATCCCAATTATTGGAATGAAACTGATAGATTCTATCCAGAGAGATTCATCAATGTTTCGACTGATTTTAAGGGTAGCGACTTTGAATTCATCCCATTTGGTGCTGGAAAGAGGATGTGTCCTGGCATGTTGTTTGCTACCGCCAACACTGAGTTTCCACTTGCGCAGTTGTTATACCATTTTGACTGGAAACCTGCTGGTGGATTGAAGCCTGAAAATCTTGACATGACTGAGTCTTTTGGTGGCACAGTTAAGAGAAAACGAGATCTTAAGTTAATTCCCATTTCGTATCGTTCACTCGTGGGATAAAAATTGTTACATTATGTTATGATATGAAATAAAAGTTTGTATGATATGTGTTATGTTATGAAATAAAAGTTGTCTCAATGAAAACATTGTTTAGAACTAATAGAATTTCCTTCCGATGTAATGTAATTTTTTATTGGAGTGAATTAAAATTTTTAAACCGTTAAAATTTCCTTCCGAGTGAACTAAAACAATGCTAAAATTTAACTGTTAAAATTATCTTGTTAGAAGACTCATTAACAAACACGTAATTAAAACTTGAAGAAAAATAATAAAATACATCACAATGAACTCTTATGAAATAATACAGAGAATAAATCTTAATTAAATGACATTCGAGGTGATCCTGATCACACCACATACTATGGATAAAAGGAACCATTAGAAGTGAATAAATCTCTAAAAAGTTTCAAGGTAGCCATAATTCTGAAAAGCATGTGAAGCAAAATGCTAAAGAGCCATACTTAAAAACGAGTTAAGCAAAGTCAAAGCCAAAAGGACACACTATCATGGAACATGATTGAAAAGTTCAAAAATATTCTGAAGTGATCTAGTTCATCTAAACTCTTTAAAAACCTTTTGAGCTTAAGAAATCCTTTCTTTTCATAGTTAACATTGCGTGCTAATCAAAAGTCAAACTTTTAGGAAAAATAATACAAAGAATTCTTTGAAAGTAGATCATGATCCTATTCAATATTATCATGATCCTAAAATGGCTGTTCAACTCTTAAAAGCCTTCTTCATAAAAAAAAAGAAATCGCACACATTAAAATGTTCTAAGGCAGGTTACCAACCTTAAACACTTTCTTCGAAAAATCAGAACACCTCAAGAGGCATCACAAGATCTTTTCCAAAGGAATCAATCTTTACTTCTTCATAAAACATTAAAAGGCATGTTTTGGTTGTTAACCATCCATTAAAAGATAAATGTTGAATAACAAACCACAAAAACTTGGAGAATTAAGATCATGATGACAATGATCGTCAAACAATCAAAACGTAGATCGTAAGCCCAAAAGGTTTCCAAATCTAACTTCAAGAAAACACACATTTGCTTGCTAAGAGTTAGTCATGGATATCAATGATATCATGCTTCGTTGGTGGGTAAATATTTATAGAATCCACCATGGAAAAGAGATCTTTAAAATAATTTCTTCATGGATAACTAATATAAAGAGATTGATTAAGCAATTAATGAAGTATGCTATATTTTTGAACTTTATGAGTTCATTTTTCTAAAAACAATTTATTACACAAGATTAATATAGATAGTCAAGAAATATCCCTTATCATTATATATATATATATATATATATATATATATATATATATATATATATATATATATATAAATTGATCTTATCCGCTACAGGCAAATAAAATCTTAATAACCTTATACAAAAGTTACCAAATTATCTATAACCTGTATGGTAACATAATTAATTGGAGACGACTTTTGTCTGAGGACACATGTTCTTCTTTCTTAATATAATTAATTGGATCAGAATCGATCAAAAGAAAAGGAATTGCGAGCCGAAAGGCCATGCCATTTTGAAAGGAAGGAAGAATTACTAGAAACAGACAACATTCAGCTGCTACCTCCATCGATATAACAAAAGAGGGTGCCTCTGGTTTCTGCTTTTGCTTCGCATGGTGAGAGCCAGAGAAGAGGAGTGTGTAGGTTGTGATTTTTAGAAATTGAAATGAAATGAAGAGCTGAGGAATTTGGAGTGGAATTATTAATGTTATAACCCAAAAACAAATGATGATGAATGAATAAAAAAATAATTTGAGAATTAGGTTAGGAGAATATAATTTGAAAATTTAAAAATTAATAATGATGAAATTATAAATTTAAAAGTTGATCAAACAATTAGAACAATTATTAAGTTTGAAGGCTTAATTAAGCTTCAATTTAATTAATTAATGCAATCAAATCAAGACGTTGGGGGAATAAACCATAAGGGAACGAAAAGAACAGAGGACGAACGAAGAGAAGAGAGAAACAAAAGTTGAGATCATAGTATTCCTGCAGTTCGCCCTCACTTCGTCTTCAGTAGCAGCTCCAGGTCTCCATCTTCAGTAGCAACTGCACTGCACCAGAAACAGGACCAGGGAGCGCACACAACAGAGACAGAACACAGACAAGACAGAGAGACTTGTGACCGTCCCCCAGCAAAAAGGGAACTTCAACTTCCCCTCGCCGCAGGTTGGATGATCCAACCAACCAAAAACAAACACAGAGAAACCAGGACGACAGAGAGAGAAGAATAAAAAAACGGACAGGAAGAAAAACACGGAAAAAAAAAACGCAAACAGAGAGAAAACCAGAAGAAAAGGAAGAACCACAGAGAGAACAAAACACGTTCAGACACGAAGAAACAAACCCAGAAAAAAAAGTGAAAAACCAGAGAGAACGAACACGAGAGGAAGACAGAGACGAGCAGAAGGAAAGAACATAAACAATTAATCGACATCTTACTGATCATGTGAATTTTTTTTTTAATATAGTTGTCCGGGTCTGCTTGTACATACATCGACTAATCTCACGAGTCCTAAAATTAATGACCTTGTAAGCCATCAGTAGCCCTGAGATGACTCAAACTCGTGATAATTGGGGAGCAAACTCAAGGTTTAATCAGTTGAGCTACCCCTCAAGGTTGTTCATGTGAATTTTAATTCACTGGCAACTGTACATGCACATGTGAACTAGTTCACGCGTGCCTCCTACAAGCTGGTCAGGCCTAGCCCAAAAAAAAAAAAAAAGTTGAGGCCGGACTAGGCTGACCTTAACCAAGCCAGCCCAATTTGTTTTAGACCAAGGATGTGTTTGGATAAACACACTCTTATGCCTTATCTCTTTTACCCTTTTTTATTTTGATATATAGCCAAACAGGCCTTTTCTAATATCAGAAAATTTCAAAAAAAAATTGTGGACCTTTTTTTATTTATTTGTAGGTCCCTCGCGTTATTTTTTATGTATTTCACTGTATAATTGGTCTGTGAATTTTTACTGTAAAATATAAATCTGGTATACTATATTTTTTTTTCTTTTTAAAAAAATTATTTTACTGGTTTATTCACTAACATCAAAGCCAGGAATACCATTTTTTTTTTTTTAGCTATGAGATATTTATCAACACTAAAGTTGAAAGTATTTATAGTTGAATATCCACTTATACTAGAATAAAAAATACTGTAAGAAGACCATCAGTAATATAATATAATAAATTTTTAATAATTTAAAATAAAAACAGCAATAAAACATAAATATAAGGAGTGATAAATGTTGTGATGTTTTTTCTTCTATTATCGGTACCTCCTCCTCGATCAATAATTCACTATTAGGACAAAAGAGGTGACCTTTCTTTGTGTATATGCTAATATGTGCTCTTATGACAAAAGAGAAAAATACTTTAGGTACACTTCTTCGTTGCCCTTTCTCTCGATCCCAAATATATTATTATATACAAAACTAAAAGGTACGGATAAATCACTGTTTTTCTACATTCAAATACATTTTGGATTATAACAATAATTCACATTGCATTCCTCTTTTTTTTTTTTACTTTTTTTTTTTTTGCAATTTTTCATTTGTTTTTTTCTAACTTTCCCTTTTTTCTTTTTTTTTTTGGTTTATTTTTTTTCCAAAATTACTTTCATTTTTTTTCCAACTTTCCTTTTTTTTTCCTTTTTTTTCATTTTTTTCATTTTTTTTCCAAAATTATCTTTATTGATTTTACTTTTTAAATATTGAGCTGGTTAAAAATTTTGTTTTGTAATTCTTTTTTTTAAATGTTGTGGATTGCTACGGTGTTTTCCCACATAGTTTTTTTTATTATTTTTTATTTTTCAAAATTATATTTGTCGATTTTTTTTTATATTGAGCTGATTGA
Organism: Populus simonii; assembly: GCA_007827005.2. Lineage (NCBI taxonomy): Eukaryota > Viridiplantae > Streptophyta > Magnoliopsida > Malpighiales > Salicaceae > Populus > Populus simonii. The sequence continues at coordinate 16,618,016 of CM017474.2, forward strand.
GAATTTAGTTTTGTAATTTTTTTAAAAAAACATTGTTGATTGCTATAGTGTTTCTCCGCATGGTTTTTTTTTGTTTTTGTTTTTTTATGATTTTCTTCGAAATTATCTTTTTTTATTTTATTTTTTAATATTGAGCTGGTTAAAAATTATAGTTACAATATGTGAGAAAAACACTATAACTTTCCTAAAAAATTACTGTGGATTGCTGCAGTATTTTTTCTTATATGGTTTTTTTTTCTGTTTTGTTATGTTTTTCCCTAAAATTGTCTTTGTCAATTTTATTTTTTAAATATTAAGCTGGTTAAGAATTATAATTACAAGTAAATACAAATTTTTCCTCACAAAATAGTATGAATTGATACAGTTTTTCCTCACAAGGTTTTTTTTCAGTTTCTTTTGTGTTTTCTTTTTTTGTAATATTTTTTTTCAAAATTATCTTCGTCGATTTTATTTTTTTTAATATTGAGTTGATTACAATTTAACTTTGTAATAAAGCTGAATTATGTGGGGAAAACACTTTAGCCTTCCTCACAAAACATTGTTGAGAATTAAAATTACAAGTCATTACAAATAAGACTAAATCATGTGGGGAAGCACTGTAGCTTTCATCACAAAACACTGTGAATTGCTACAGTGTTTCCAACATGATTTTTTTTCTCTTTTTGTTTGGTGTTTTTTTTGTTATTTTTTTTCTAAAATTGTCTCTGTCGATTTGATTTTTTTAATATTGAGCTGATTAAGAATTTAGCTTTGTAATTTTTTTCTTTAAAACACTGTGAATTGTTGCAATGTTTTCCCATATGATTTTTTCCAAAATTATCTTTGTCCATTTTTTTAATATTAAATTGGTTAAGAATTATAATTACAATAAAGCTAAATCATATGGGGAAAGTGTTGTAGTTTTTCTCACAAAACACTATGAATTGCTACAGTATTTCTCTAAATGGTTTTTTATTTTATTTTATTGGGGAAAGCATTGTAGTTTTCCTCACAAAACATTGTTAATTGCTACAACGTTTTTTCTCATGGGTTTTTTTCCTTCCAAAATTATCTTTGTTGGTTTTTTTAAAATATTAAGTTGGTAGAGAATTTAGCTTTGTAATTTTTTTTGTTTTTTATTAACATAAAAGCTAAATCATGTGGCGAAAGTATCGTATCTTTCTTCCCAAAACACTGTGAATTGCTACAAATCATTTTGTTCAGTCTCTAAGTTTTGATCACCAACACAACTTTTTTTTCCGTCATGAAATATTGGCTCCATCATACCTTTAGTTTCTATTACTTATCTAGCGCTGGTTCACAATTATAACACTATCAAATATATTTATTTTATAAGTCTACAGCAGCGTGCGGGCATGTCATCTCGTGTGTGTGTGTGTGTGTGTGTATAAAACAAGAGGTACCTCTTGTTTAAAATGTGTCAAGTGAAAAAGGTTTGATCTCTTGTTTTTTATACATCTCTCCCTTTATAAAACATATTGCTTTGCATGCGGAAAAAATAATAAATGGTTAAAATGTGTTAAGTGATAAAATAGTTATGTATAAGTTTTGAATTATTCTATCATGAAGTCACAAAATCCAAAATATTTAAGAATAAAACTAACATGATAGATAATGGATTAATTTTTTAGTTGAAGTAATTTGATTCATTCTCATTAGTTAATATATCTGGTAGCTTGATATAAAAAACTCGAGTAGCTAATAAGTGGTGTTTGGTAAGTTAAAGTATCTGGTATCTGGTAACTATAAAAGGTCTCTTATGATGGAAGTAAGAACTCTTTGATGCTAAAATCATTAATTTTATAGAGAGAGAAAGTGCATTGATATTTTAGAGAGATAGACTACGAAAATATATAAGTTGAAAGTGTTAAAAATAAAAAGATTGTAAACTTTAAGTTTAAAGATTCATGGTGTATTTATAATTCATGAGTCTTGCTTTTTATGAATATAAGAGTCAAGAATATAATTTTATTCTTATAATATTTTGAGTTATATTCTATATAAAATAATAATTATTAAAATAGTATAAATTATTGAGGCACCCATTTAACTTCCCGAAAAAATTCCTATGAGAGAGGTTAGCTCATGCAAGTTGCTTGTGCCCGGTAAGAAAAAAAGGGTTCAGACGTGCTTTTTAGGACAAACCTATAGATTTGAGCTCCTCTCTAAGAAAGAGACGATGGAGGTGGGCTCCTCCCCTAGAGCAAGCGTATGGAGTCGAGCTTTTCCCTTAGAGCGAGCCTATGAAGTCAGGCTTCTTCTCTAGAAAGAGATTACGTAGTCGAGCCCATCTTTTAAGGCAAGACCATGAAGTCAGACTCTTTCCCTAAGGTGAGCTCATGGAGTGAGGATCCTCCCCTAAAAAGAGACCAGGAGTGGGGGCTCCTTCCTTTAGAAACTCAACACATTTAACACTACATATTTTCAGCTTAAGACATGTTTGATTTCTGAAAAGTAGTTTTTAGGAAACCAGTTTCCAAACTTTCTTGTGTTTGTTTACCATTAGAAAATGTGGTCAACGAAAAACACTTCCGGTCAACAAAAAATACTTTCCGGTCAAAGAAAAATTTGTCTTAGTTTCCAAGAAAGTGTTTTCCCTTTTGACTGTGTTTATTTTCCAGAAAGTGGTTTCCAGGAAACCACTTTCCAAACTTTCATGTGTTTGTTTGTCATTAGGAAAGTTGGTCAACGAAAAACACTTTCCAGTCAAAATAAAATTTGGCTTGGTTTCAGGAAAGTGTTTACTTGGAAAATTTAGGCGGAAAACACTTTCCGGAAGTTGTGAAAAATTTAGAAACGTCATTATTTGTTGATTATATCAAATTTGATCCTCAAACTTTTGATTGCTATACATATTTTGTTTTGAATATTTATTTTTTAATTTCATCTCTTAAAATTTAATTTTTATATTAACTTTGGTCCTTATTTTTATAATTGCTATTTGCTTTTTCCTTATCATTTTTTATTGAAATTTTTTATCTATCAAATTTGGTCCTCATTCTTTTTATTATTACTTATTTTATTTGAAATAATTTATGAAATGTTAATTATTATTATTTTAATTTCTTCATATTTCAATTTTTTTATTTTTTATTTGATCTCTATTATTTTGATTATTATTTATTTTATCTGAGATAATTTATGAAATTATATTTTTTTCAATTTCATTCCCATTCAACTTTTTAATTTGTAAGATTTGTTCCTCATTATTTTAATAAACTTGAAAAAAAATAAAACATTAATAAGTTATTTTCCAGCTCATTTTCTATAATATAACCAAACACTGGAAATTGTTTTCCAACTTATTTTCCATTACATTACCAAACATCGGAAAATACTTTTCTGAAATTCACTTTAAAAAAAAAATTATTTTACAGCAAACAAATGGGGCTTAGTGTTTAAAAAACATATGGAAGGGAGCATAAGCACCTTCCTCACCGCCTATAAATAAAAGCAACCCATTCCAACAAAAAGGGGGAGAGGACAGAACTGAAAAACCCACTCCCACACACTGCGTTTGCAAACCCTTCAGCCCAGAAACACTCTGTCCAACCAAAACCAGAGGGAACTCCCTTGTCCCAGCCGTTAAAAAAAAAAAAAAAATACGAAGCACCACTTTTCCTCCCATGTTCCAGCCAAAAATACCATTTCTCCACACGAGAGCACCACCAGCATCCTATTCCAGCCAAAAACAACAATCAGAGACCCTGGTAGGAACCAACACATTACTCCACTAAAGCTCTGCACCAGCAGCAGCAGCGAACTCCAACCGTTTGCCAACAAGACTTAAACCGGTTGACCGGTGTCAGACCCCTAGCCATAGCAACACCGAAGCAGTGAGCAGTAAGAGACTCCACCGCGAGCAGCTTGCACCGCCTCTGTTGCAGCCGTGAGCAGCATTAATTTGATTCAGTTATGACCAAGTAGCAGAGGCTTCAAGTCTCAGCAGCCTTATTTCTTTGTTTTCTCATTGAAACAACTGTGAGCATCAGCCTTGCTCCAGCCGTGAGCCTCAGTTTGTATTCTAACCAAGAATATTGCTAGGTATGATGCTTTGTCCTTCATGAGCACATCACATTGATAATGTTAGCCCACCTTTGTGTTTTGTATTCTGTTGATCCAAGTTATGATATGGCAGTATGTGTAGGTTGTTAGGGTCGGATGCTATATTTTCTTTGCATATGCATCCCATGATCATGGATTTCTCTCAATTATAAGCTCAAGTTGCAGGCTTTTTAGTTGGTTTTCTTTTTCACCATCATGAACCCCTCATCATATTTATGAAATGAACATGCCTGCTTTGATATTAAAGTCAAAACAATGAGGTTGATGTCCAAGGATTGTTGATGTTGTGTTTTCCCTTTGCATGTGATGTTTCCCTGCCATTTAAATTTTAGCTCTAAATGAACAGAGTTCCTGGACATAGGCACAATGGAAGTTCTTTAAATCATGTATTTTGTTTTCTTGGATAATCACTGCATTTTTTTTTAGCTCACATGTTTTTCATTTTCTTTGATTGAAGCCTGTATATATTTAGGCTTGACTAGAAAGCCTATTCACTGAACTGAGCCTTTAAAATCTAAAGTTATGTATAGCAAGGCCTCATTTTACACACACACACACACACACACACACACTAGTTATATAACCTGCGCGATGCCGCGGGTTATTTTTTTTCATTAAAAATATTAAAAAAAAGCTAAGATCTAAAAGTGTTAGGTTTTTCTGTAAATTTATACCCAAGAGTCTTGGATTTAACTGCAACGTATGACCTAAGAGTAATATTTATAATATTAATAATAACATTAAAATTGCATTATCCAAGTTTAAGTGAGTCTCGCTGCAATACCAAACCCAATAGCCTTGGATGTGGGTCTGGCTGTAAGGTCGTGTCATAAAAGTGTGATAATTAAATAGATTAATTAAAAAGAAAAAAACCAACAGAAAAAAAACTAATGAAAAAAAAGAAAAAAAATCTGAATTAACTGGGTTAACGCGATGCCGCGGGTCAATTTTTTTTCTTGCATAAAAAATATGAAAAAAAGCTAAGATCTAAGAGTGTTAGGTCTTTCTGCAAATATATACCCAAGAGTCTTGGGTTTAGCTGCAATGGCTGACCCAAGAGTAATATTTATAATATTAATAATGATATTAAACTTGCATTACTCGAGTTTAAGTGGGTTTGGCTGCAACACCAGAGCCAAGAGCCTTGGATGTGGGTCTGGCTATAATGTTGTGTCATAAAAGTGTGATAATTAAATAGATTAATTAAAAAGAAAAAAACCAACAAGAAGAAAAAAACTAATGAAGAAAAAGAAAAAAAACTGAATTAACTGGATTAACCCTTCAAACCAGGTTAACCCGTCAAACCTTGGATTCACGTCATGAAAGTTTGATAACTAAATAGAAAAAAAATTGACGGTTTAACCCAGAATTAACTGGGCTAACCCGTCAAACCAAGTTAACCTGTCAAGCCCGGGACACGTGTCATGAAAGTCTGATAATTAAATATAAAGAAATTTAACATTAACAAACTAAAATAAACGAAAAAAATTAATTAAAAAGCTAAAAACAAATTCCAGGTTAACCCGTCAAACCAGGTTAACCCGTCAAACTCGGGATCTGTGTCATGAAAGTCTGATAACTAAATAAAAAAATTTAATATTAACAAACTAAATTAAAAAAGAATTCATCAAAAGAAAAAACACAATAAAAAAAGCAAAAAAAAACCCTTAAAGGCATAAAAAATGAAAAAAAAAATTTAACTAAAAACGAAAAAAAATTAAAAAAAAAAATACAGGTCAGTGTTTCATTGTGGACTGCACTATGCAGTGCACAATGAAACACTAATGCATTTTAGTATATCTTATAATAATATAATATAATATAATAATTATAATATATAAGTACAACAAAAATAAAAGGCGGGGCGGGGCGGGGGGGGAAGATTGACAGGTTACCCAGAATTAACTGGGCTAACCCGTCAAACTAGGTTAACCCCTCAAGTCCGGGATACGTGTCATGAAAGTCTGATAATTAAATAGAAAGAAATTTAACATTAACAAATTAAACAAAAAAAAAAATTCGGGCTAGCTTGTCAAACCAGGTTAACCAGTCAAACTCGGGATCTATGTCATGAAAGTCTAATAACAAAATTAAAAAAAAATAACATTAACAAATGAAATTAAACAAAAAACATTTATTAAAAGAAAAGGGCATAAAAAACCCATAAAGGCATAAAAAAAAACAAGAAATTTTTTTAACTAAAAACGGGAAAAAAAAATTAAAAAGACAGCTCAGTGTTTCTTTGTGGACTACACTGTGTAGTGCACAATGAATCACTGATGCATTTTAGTATATGTTATAATAATAATATAATATAATATATAAGCACAACGAAAATAAAAGCGTGGGGAAAGATTGACGAGTTAACCCAGAATTGACTAGGCTAACCCGTCAAGCTCGGGATACGTGTCATGAAAGTCTGATAATTAAATAGAAAGAAATTTAACATTAACAAACTAAACTAAATGGAAAAAATTAATTAAAAAGCAAAAAAAGCAAAAAAAAAATTCTGGGTTAACTCGTCAAACCAGGTTAACCTATCAAACCCGGGATCCATGTCATAAAAGTTTGATAACTAAATAGAAAAAAATTTAACATTAACAAACTAAATTAAACGAAAAAATTAATTAAAAAGAAAAACCAGAAGAAAAAATCTGGGTTAACCCGTCAAACCCGGAATCCATGTCATGAAAGTTTGATAACTAAATAGAAAAAAAAATTAACATTAACAAAAAAAAAATTAAACAAAAAAAATATTCATTAAAAAAAACAAAGAAAAAAGCAAAAAAAAAACAGCTTAAAAAAAAAACAAAGCAAAAGGCAAAAAAAAAAAAAAACAGCTCAACCTTTCACTGTGGACTGCACTGTGCAGTAAAAGATTGAGCAGTTTTAGTATATGTTATAAGAACCCGTTAAACCTGGGATCTGTGTTATAAAAGTTTAATAACTAAATAGAAAACAAAATTAATATTAACAAACTAAATTTAAAAAAATTAATTAAAAAGAAAAAAAAGCAAAAAAAAATACTAAACAAAAAAAGATCAATTTAAAAAAAAAGCATACATGAAGAAAAAAACTAATGAAGAAAAAGAAAAAGAAAATATGAATTAAGTGGGTTAACCCTTCAAACCATGTTAACCGGTCAAAACTGGGATTCGTGTAATGAAAGTTTGATAACTGAGTAGGAAAAAAAATTTACGGGTTAACCCAGAATTAGCTGGGTTAACCCGTCAACCTCGGAATCCGTTTCATAAAAGTTTGATAACTAAATAGAAAAAAAAATCTAACATTAACAAACTAAATTAAACAAAAAAATTAATTAAAAAGAAAAATCAGAAAAAAAAAATATGGGTTAACTCGTCAAACCTGGAATCCATGTCATGAAAGTTTGATAACTAAATAGAAAAAAAAATTAACATTAACAAAAAAAATTAAACAAAAAAATATTCATTAAAAAAACAAAAAAAAAAAGCAAAAAAAAAAACAAAGCAAAAAAAACGAGAAAAAAAGCTCAACCTTTTCACTGTACTGCAGTAAAAGACTGCGCAATTTTAGTATATATTATAATAATAAAATTATAATATATAAGTACAATGAAAATAAAAGGCGTGGGAAAGCTACCGTACTTTCCCTATATATATATATATATATATAAAGATTTAAATGTTTTTTCTAAAACAAGCTTATGGATTTTGGGATGAGTAAAAATATTAAAAAATCAATTTAACTGAGAAAATCGAAAAAATATTAACAAAAAAACTGAACCATAAAAAAACTGATTAGAATATTTAGAAAAATTTCCAATTTTATTTGGTTTCGGTTTTATAATACTTAAACCGAGTAACCTGAACGAAACAGAACCGGTTTAAATTAAAAAAGAATCTATAACACTCCCAATTAATTATTCGCCCACCCCCCTCAAAGATTTAAATGTTTTTTCTAAAACAAGCTTATGGATTTTGGGATGAGTAAAAAAATTAAAAAATCAATTTAACTGAGAAAATCGAAAAAATATTAACAAAAAAAACTGAACCATAAAAAAACTGATTAGAATATTTAGAAAAATTTCCAATTTTATTTGGTTTCGGTTTTATAATACTTAAACCGAGTAACCTGAACCAAACAGAACCGCCCCCCCCCCCCCCCCCCCAGCTCTCAGAAGTCCACTCAAGTCTTAATTCTTCACAGCACACAGCACAATTAATACAATTAACACGCCACACCTAACCTTCCAATCTTCATTCTTTAATCGTCTTTAGATATATCATCCCAGCAACAACCCTAAGCCTCAACAGCAGTGAGATTTCTTCAATTTACAAGTGATTAGTGGAGGCAATAAGGGGGCTGGGCTTAATTTTATGGTTTGGGTTGTTGGCCGTTGCTGTTTTTTTTTTTTTATGAAAGAAAAATGGGTAAAGAAAGTGGCACAACACAATTAATACAATTAATTCTTCACAGCACACAGCACACAACACAATTAAGACAATTAACACGCCACACCTAACCTTCCAATCTTAATTCTTTAATCGTCTTTAGATATATCATCCAAGCAACAACCCTGAGCCTCAACAGCAGTAAGATTTCTTCAATTTACAGGTGATTAGTGGAGGCAATAAGGGGGCTGGGCTTAATTTTATGGTTTAGGTTGTTGGCCGTTGCTGTGTTTTTTTTTTTTTATGAAAGAAAAATGAGTAAAGAAAGTGGCAATAGGCACTGGACAATGTTTATTGTAGTGGTGATGGTTTGTATTTGAGAGTATGGTTTTCGGTGATGTAGGTTTTTGGGTTTGTGATAGTAAGGAGTGATTGATTACTGTAAAAAAGGGTGATGTGTTTTTGTGGTTCTGTAGGAGGCTATTTGCTTGAGAAAAGGCCGGTATGGATTCAACACTGTCGTTGGAGCTACTGGTGATGAAGATTGGTTTGATTTTGTGGCTTTTGGATGTTAAAAAACAATATAGGTTTTTTCAGTTTTTTGACATAGAAAACCGAACCGAACCGAAACCGATCGATTGGAACCAGATTCAATTCGGTTTTGGTTTTTCTAAAAAAAAATTAGTTTGGTTGTTTTTATAGATAAAAACTGAACCGAACCAAAAATAATCGCTCCTAAGAATCTACTGAGTGGGGCTCCTCTCCTAAAAATAAATCATAAAGTGGGGCTATTCATTTAAGATGAGCTCATAGAGTAAGGATCCTTCATTAAAGAGGGATCGTGAAACAAAGCTCTTTCCTTTGAGAGTGATTATACCAACCCCAAACAATTGCCTGAACCATGCAACTACATCAATAAAAGGAAGGGATATGCCATGAAATTGCATCATACCACATACTAGAAATCCCCTATCACTAATTTTTTTTTTTTTTTTAAAGAATAGACTCTCCCAGTTCTTTTAACCATCCTTCTCGTTATCTCTATTTTATGGACATTGACAAAACTTATCAAAAGCAACGAGTCAAGTTCAAATCCACCTCCTGGGCCATGGAAATTACCCTTTATTGGAAACCTTCACCAGCTAGTTCACCCTCTGCCCCATCATCGCCCAAGGGACTAAAATATATAATTGAAACTTTCACCCATCTAGTTCATAAATTATCTCAAATAAAATAGATAATAATCAAAATAATAAAAATCAAATCTAAAAAATAAAAAAATTAAAAGATGAAAAAACTAAAATATTTTAACGCTAAAATATATTATGAAATAAAAGTTGTCTCAATTATGATTTTTAAATTTTATCTTATGATATTTGAGTTGTCATAACTTAATTTCGGTTCCCAAAAATTATTTGTATATTTTTATTTTTGTTCAAAAAATCCAAAATAATCAGAAATTTAAAATTCAAAAAAATATTTTCAGGACATGAGAAGATAAATATTTGAGTTGTAAAAGATAAAAATACCAGAAAAATAGTCAAATTGAAGTATGCTGACAAGATGGGTTGAAGAAAAACTTAATTTAAAGCAAAATTTAAGGTTGAATTCCAATTCAACCAAAATTAAAAGAATTAATTAGGTTCCATGACTTAATTAAACTTTTCATGTATTGGGAGGATTCAATAAGAGACTCAATTGAAGAAAATAAAGTTTGGGGTATTAATTCAGATCAATTCGCAAAGATTAGAAGATTAGGGATATAATTGAAGCTTTGGAAGGTTAAATTGATGCAATCATGGGTGCAATTGCAAGAAAATTAAAGTTTGAAGGCTAATTAAGGGTAAATTGAACAATTCTAAGACCATGGATCAAAGTGAAAGAGACGTGCATATTCAGGGACTATAATTGATTAAAAATCAAGGGTAAATATAAAGAAATTAGAATTTTGAAGCTCAATCGATAATAAAATTAAAAATATTCAAAACCAAAAAATATATTGTAAAAGATAATGCCAAAATTAACATGACCAGGGATTTAATAAAAAAAATCTTGAATAATCAATTCAAATTGTCCGAATTCAATGAAAATAGAAGGAGCCTAGGCACCTTCCCCACCTTCTATAAATAGGGGGAGAGGACAGAACTGAAAAACCCACACCCACACACTGCGTTCGCAATCAGTCCAACCAAAACCAGAGGGAATTACATTGTCCCACTTTTCCTCCCCTGTTCCAGCAAAAAACACCGTTTCTCCTCCCCTACAGCACCAAGTACACCACACGAGAACACCACCAGCATCCTATTCCAGCCAAAAACAACAATCAGAGACCCTGTCACTAATTAATATTTGTTTTTCAGAATAGAGCAAATGTTGCTCTCCCTCCCTGTTTTTTTAACCATCCTTCTCGTTATCTCCATTTTATGGACATGGACGAAACTTATCAAAAGCAACAAGTCAAGTTCAAATCCACCTCCTGGGCCATGGAAATTACCCTTTATTGGAAACCTTCACCAGCTAGTTCACCCTCTGCCCCATCATCGCCTAAGGGACTTGGCCAAGAAATTTGGACCTGTCATGCAACTTCAAGTTGGTGAAGTTTCCACTGTCATTATTTCTTCATCAGAAGCGGCGAAAGAAGTGTTGAAAACCCATGAAATCAACTTTGTTGAAAGACCTCATCTCGTAGCTGCAAGCGTCCTGTTCTACAACCGTAAAGACATTGCATTTGCACCGTATGGCGAATATTGGAGACAACTAAGAAAAATCTCCATATTAGAGCTTCTTTCTGCAAAACGTGTACGATCATTCAAATCTATTAGGGAAGAAGAGGTATCTAATTTTATTACTTCCATTTATTCAAAAGAGGGGTCTCCAATCAACCTTAGTAGGATGATATTTTCTTTAGGAAATGGCATCATTGTGAGAACAAGCATTGGTAAGAAATGCAAAAACCAAGAAGCTTTCTTACCAATTGTTGACGAATTGATGGAGGCACTTGGAGGTTTTAATATGATAGATATATTCCCTTCCTCCAAATTTATTTACATGGTCAGTCGGGTCAGGTCTAGACTCGAAAGGATGCGTAGAGAAGCAGATGAGATACTTGAAAGCATCATCTCCGAGCATAGAGCCAACTCCGCTTTAGCGTCAAAGATGGACAAGAACGAAGAGGATGATCTTCTCGGTGTTCTTTTGAATCTCCAAGACCATGGAAACCTTGAATTCGAATTAACAACAAGCGCTATCAAAGCAATCATCCTGGTTAGTATATATTTTCGCTTTGTTACACGCACTAATCAATCAATTTGTTTTCAAAAAAATATAACCATCCACAAACTTGATGAAATGAAATCATATATATATATATATATATGCAAACCAATGGTCTATGCTCTATATTTGACTTACATCATATTACTCTTAACTGGAAGTGAACTCAATCCTATCTAACATGTCATACTTAATTACCTTTCAGGGAATGTTCAGCGGTGGAGGTGACACTTCGTCAACAGCTTTAGAGTGGGCAATGTCAGAATTGGTAAAGAACCCGAAAGTAATGGAAAAGGCACAAAAAGAAGTGAGACAAGTCTTCAATGATATTGGAACTATTCCTGACGAAGCAAGCCTTCATGATTTAAAATTCTTGAAGTTGATTATCAAAGAAACTCTAAGATTACATCCTTCTGGACCATTGATTCCAAGAGAGTGTAGGAAGAGCTGTAATGTTAATGGATACGACATCCACGTCAAAAGTAAAGTATTGATTAATGCATGGGCAATTGGAAGAGATCCTAATTATTGGAATGAACCTGAGAGATTCTATCCAGAGAGATTCATCAATGTTTCGACTGATTTTAAGGGTAGCGACTTCGAATTCATCCCATTTGGTGCTGGAAAGAGGATGTGCCCTGGCATGTTGTTTGCTATGGCCAACATTGAGTTTCCACTTGCGCAGATGTTATACCATTTTGACTGGAAACCTGCTGATGGATTGAAGCCTGAAAATCTTGACATGACTGAGTCTCTTGGTGGCTCAGTTAAAAGAAAACGAGATCTTAATTTAATTCCCATTCCATATCGTTCACTTGTGGGATAAAAACTGCTAAATTATTTTAGCGCTAAAATATATATTATGAAATAAAAGTTGTCTCAACTATGATTTGTAATATTCATCTTATGATATATGATATAATTTGTCATAACTTAATTTTTTTTGGGTTCCTCAAAATTATCTGTATATTTTTATTTTTCCTATATTTTTCTTAGGTAATCAACTCAAATTAGCCGAGGGAGCGAAAGCACCGTCACCACCTCTATAAATAAAAGGAACCCATTCCAACAAATAGGGGGAGACGACAGAATTGAAAAACTCACACCCACACACTGCGTTTGCAAACCCTTCGGCCTATAAACACTCAGTCCAACCAAAACCAGAGGGAATTCCCTTGTCCCAGCCGTAAAAAATCATAAAAAATACAAAGCACCACTTTTCATCACCTATTCCATCCAAAAATACCATTTCTCCTCCCTTACAGCACCTAGTACACCACACGAGAACACCACCAGCATCCTATTCCAGCCAAGAACAACAATCAGAGACCCTAGTAGGAGCCATCACAGCCACCGTTTCTTCTCTCCTGGCGTTCGTTACTCTACTAGAGCCTTGTGAATTTAGCCTACATTTCTAAAACATCAAAAAAAAAAATTTGTTTCTTTAATATCCGGAATTATAAACTTATATGTAAGATGTATTCTAATAAAAAGATAATTTTTTTTATTTTTATGTTTTGAATTTAAAATGGCTAGACTTAACCCCTAAAACTATATTCCACTCTACTCGGGTTGACCAACTTTAATTATTAGAGAGAACAATAGTTAAAAAACACAACAGTATCTTAATTTGTATCAAACAAATAAATAATACAGATTTTCTTAGATAAGATGTGTATTAGGAATGATATGTCCTTCATATACACAACTAGTCCTCTTATCTAGATTCCAAGATCAATTAAAATTTATAATGATCAAAATACTAGGTAGCGACTCCATCCTTGTTTTAACTTATAAAAAACAGGAATTTTTTGTTCCCCCCCCCCCCCCCTCGCTCTCTCTCTCTCTCTCTCTCTCCTCTCTCTCTCTCTCTCTCTCTCTCTCTCTCTCTCTCTCTCTCTCTCTCTCTCTCTCTCTCTCTCTCTCTCTCTCTCTCTCTCTCTCTCTCTCTCTATATATATATATATATATATATATATATATATATATATATATATATATATATTGTGGACCAAGTGAAAGAAGAAAGTAAGATGACGCATATGAATGAAATAATGGACCTTAAATTGTTTAATAAATATTAATCTTAAAATTTTATTGATCAATTTAAAAAAAGTAGTTTTTTATTTAATAATGGTAGACATAAAAGATTTGCGATAATTAAAAGTGTATTTAGAAAATTAATCCTCCCTCTATCCCCATAATTTTACGATTTATGCCATAAGATACTTTAAGTGAAAAAAATTAAAGGTTAGAAGAGAAACATATTTTTCTTTGTCAAATTACATTTAAATTTTATTTTCTTAAAGGGTTTCTATGGAAGAAAGTAGGCTTTCTTTAAATAATTATTTGAATATAACAATCTTGAAGTTCTAAGATTACAGATATTCTGTTTTATAATTGATTGACCATATTTAATGTTTTTCATTTTCTTTCATTGAAGCCTTTATCATTTTTGGGCTTCGCTAGGAAGTACATTCTACTTGGCTGAGCCCTTAAAATCTAAAGTTGTGTATGGTAAAGCCTAATTTTATCAAAGACAAAATGAAAAAAAATATTTTTAGGTTTTTAAGGTTTGTTTGCCTATCAAAAGCATTATTGTTGTTGTTATTTTAAAGTCTAATTTGCAAAAAAAATTGAGTTATTTTTTTTATAATTTTATATTTAATATTTGAAATTATTACCTACACGTGTTTTTTTTATATTAGATAAATTAGAGTTTAATTTTTTTATTTTATTATTTAAAAAATACAAAGAAACAATTTGTCTTTCAAAAATTCATTTAAATATTTTCATGAATAATATTTTTTATACACACATGGCATAATTTAGCATTTTCAATATAAAAAATTCAAGAAAATTAGTTTTTATTTTGCATGCATATTAGATTTAATAACTAGATTATTAAAGTTATGAGAACTTAATCTAAATTTCAAAAACACCAAAAAATTATTTTGGTTCTTTTAATATCCAGGATTATGAATTTATATATAATATGTATTCTCGATATTGAGTAAAAAGATAATTTCTTTTATTTTTATGTTTTGAATGTAGAATGGTTATGCTTAACCCCTAAAACTATGGTCCACTTTACTGGGATAAACTAACTTTAAATATTAGACAGATCAACAGTTAGAATATGAAATAATACTTTAGATTGTATCAAACAAATAAACAATGTAGTTTACCTTAGATAAAGTATATTAAAGATGATACATTCTCCTTATATATAATTAATTTTCTTATCTAGACTCTAAGATCAATTAAGATAATTAAGATTTTTAGATAGCAACTTTTTTTTTTTTTTGATAATACCTTAAAGAGATTGGTTAGGTGATCAAAAAGGTTTTTTTTTTTTTTTTGTAATCGTAGATAAAATCGAGGCATGTTCTTTCCTTGATTTCATGAGTTCAAGACTTAGTGTTAACATTCAAAATAAAATCAATTTCTTTTAACACATCAAGCCAATATTTATTTATTTATTTATTTATTTTTAATATAAAATAATTTATATAATTGATTGGTGTTTTTTAATTGTTGGTTTGTTTTGGGTTCTTAACACTGTTGTAACCTATTTCCAGTTCATTCAAATATTTATTTTTTTATTTTCAAAAATTGATTAATTAACACAGCAGCCTTTTTTCTCTCTTGACAGTTGAAAACACAACAGCGCTTTCGGTAGCAGTAGACGAGGAAGCAGCAGCTCCTCAGCAAAACACGCGCGCACAGTCGACGCGAACCAGCAGAGTTTTCTCTCCTTCACAGCAGCAGCACACACGAAAAGGAAGTCTATTTTCAACGCAAACAGCAGAAAAGAATCAGTAGCTTTAGTTTCCAAAATTACAAGCAGCAGCCTTGTTTAATTTTATTTACAGCAAGAATGTTCTCCCAGCAAGCAGCTTCAAAACAATTCAGTAGTTTCCATAAGAAACAGCAGTTACTAGCAGCGCCAAGGTTAACGTGAAAAGACGGCATAGACAGTAGCAGCAGCCTTCTCCTTTCATGACAGTAGCAGCGCAGCAGCTGCAAACACACAGACGCGTGGCAGTAGAAGAATCTCCTCCAGCAGCAGCTGCTCAAAACAGCAGTAGTCCAGCAGCTCCTTTCCGCAGTACGTGTCCAAATCAGCAGTAACATTCCCTTGCAGCAGCAGTTGCCTTAAGCGGGAGCAGCAGAAACATGCGTCCTCCCAGCAGCAACTCAGTTCAAGCAGCTGTCTTTATTCACAGCAGGATATTTTCCCAGTAGAAAATTTCCAGCAGATTCATCTTTGAAATTCTTGTACCACGGCAAGAGGATGCGCGACATAGCAATGACTCAATGTGAGTCCATTTATCTTAAACATTCTTTGTACCCACGCTTTGCAGCGAGACCAGACAATTTTTTTAACAAAAAAACAATGTTAAGGTAGAGCAAAAAAAATATAATAAATCATTTATGATTAATAGGTAAAAACGCTAATTAGAGCTAAGCTAATATGAGATATCCATCAAACCCGTGGTCTAAATTATGTGACTAAAATAACCTGATTAAAAATAAAAAAAAATTATAAAGTTTAATTTTTTTAAACTCATAATCCGAGTTATTAAACATGAAGCACCTAATCTAGAAAAATTATGAAATCTAATTCCAATGAAAAAAAATAAAGGATGAAATTGAAGAAAAAAATCTAATCACACAAAAGAATTTTTAAAAATAGCAATTTAAAAAATTAGGATCATCACTATAATAACTATATATTATTAATAAATAATATCATCACTATTACTATTATTATCATTATGACCACTATTATCATTTCCATCATTATTCAAGTTGTTGTTGTTGTTGTTGTTATTCTTCTTCTTCTTATTATTATTATTATTATCACCACTATAATTATTGCTAATATTATTATTAGTAGTAGTAATAATAGCAGCATTCCTATTAATATTATTGTTATTTTAACAATCAACACCATAATTATCATCATCATCATCACAACAATTGTTATAAGTATTTTTATTATCATCATTGTTATTCTTCATCTTTTTCTCTCCCATATTATTATTATTATTATTATTTGTAATAATAGTAATAGCAGCAGTAGTATTATTAACATCACAACACTACAACAACTACTATTATTATTATCATCACTTTCTTACAACAACTAACATTACAATTATTATTTTTATTAGCATCATCATTATTATTAATATTACCATGATTATTATTACAATTATTATTGTTGCTATTATTATTATTATTGAAAAAATAAAAACCATGAACTTGATTTGAAGGATAGAATTGAATATTATAACAACTATGAGAAAATAGCCAAGGAAAACAATAAGAAATTAAAAAAAAAGACCAAATTGAAATCACTATTATCATTGAAAAAATAAAAATCATAAACTTGATTTGAAAGATCAAATTGCAAGCCATAAAAACTTTGATAAAAGAGCAAAGGAAAAAAATTAAGAACTTAGAAGAAAAAGGACCGAATTGAAATACATTATATATACAAATTAAGAACCAATAGTTATAATGAAAACAAACAAAACTTCAACAAAAAGGAAAATGACTAAAAAAACAGCAATCAAAACTCTAAGATCTGAATTTGAAATAACAAAAAAAACAAGGACCATAATGTATTTAGGGGGTAGGAGAGAGAAATGAAGGAAAAAAAAGAAAGGGTCATCAGCTCTGGAGCACGCGTGCCACCTATAATGAAAGAGGAGACCGCAAGAAATAATAAGGCGGACGACCATTATAACAACCAGAAATTGTCACACGCGTTGTCCAAAGTATGTGGCGGTTCTAACACGCTAACAACTTTTTAAATAAGAAATTATTATTTTAATGGTAAATTATATAATTACCCTTAACCAAACTTACAATTAACAAAAACAAAACCAAGGTTAAAAGATCAAAATACCTCTGACAACAATGAATTAAATGTCTTGCATCCAAGGGTAATTGTGTAATTCTACTATGTATAAAAAAGAAAAATACGTAAATACCCCTACCCAACAACACTAAATGTTTTTTGCTCCTAGGATATTTTGGTTATTTTACTATTTATGAAAACATTGAATAGACAAAAATACCCCTAAAAAAATTAGTAATAGCTTATGAATCCTGTGAAAAATACCAAAATTTCCCTAATTTAAAGGCATTCATTTTTTTATATGGGAAAGAAAAAATGGTCACCACATTGTAGTGGTGAATAAGAAAATGTGAGGGGGCTACAATGAATCTCCCATGCCTTTTAATACATTTGTTGTTTGTTGTTCAAAGAACTTAATTTGTGATATTTTGTTAATTTTGCACATGATTTCTTTTCATGTTCAATTATGCTCATTTGTATTAATTGAATTGGTTGAAATATTTATGGTTATTCATGGTGGTCATATTTGGTGAAATAATAAATTTATGGTGGATTAATTTAATTTGTGTAATGAAAAGAAACAAGTCAAAACCCAGGTCTCTACTTACTATCATTTCAAATCTTGTCTCATAATCTAAGAATGATTAAACTTTGTTATCAAGCCTAAATCCCAAATCACTATTATATTAATTTTTACCTCTAATAAACACAAGTATTTAGTTAAGGCAAATATTAGCATGTATGCACAATACATATTTTTATCATTAAAAACAAAATTCAATAAAGCTTACCTTAGATAAAATATTTTATGGTGATTTTTATCTTTCTTCTAATAGAACTTACCCCTTACCCAAAAATCTCTAGAAGCCCGACTAGGATTTTTTATTTCTCATATGGATCACCAAGATGTCCAATGTGATAGAATGCCGCCTAATTAGGGGTAATTAGTGTTAAGCTTTGTTTGTTTGATTTTTATGATAAAATGCTCAATATGTTTTGTACATATTTTATGCCTGTTTATCTAAACTAATTAATGTTTGTTATTTGCATGATCTATATTCTTATAAATATTTTTGTTTTGATTCTTGTATGTTGCATTTCATGTATCATTGATCTTTATTATTTGAATTGGATATTGGTCTATACACATACCCTCGTTAACACCTTGTAGTACAAATACTATGCTTGAGTTAGCATGAGGAATTAATAATATCCCGATGTAGTTTTATCTAGAATATTACTCATGAAACCACAAACTCTCATCAAAAGTTTACAAGGTCATGATTAGTAATCGCTATCGATTTCCTCGGTCTATACTATTTGCAAGTCTTGGGACAACCTTTAAGTATATCATTTTCCTAAGCAATAAAGGACTCTTTTACGACCAATTTAGACTAGCCAACTTACTCTTGCATGTAATGGCTAGAACTGTTTTTTAGGATGTCTCTCTATAAAAGCAACATCACAAGAAGTCCAACCATTACATGCTTCCAATATAAAACTTCATGATTTCACCAAAAATACTACTTAGTATGTCAAAGTTTTCAGTGTATAGTTGTTTTTTATAATTTAGTTGATTAACCCTCAATTGAAAAGGAGTTGAGTTGAATGATAAATTAATAAATTATTTTGTATATATTTTCACATTTTTTAATGAATAAAAAGCTTGAATTTTTCTTCTCAAAATGTATGGGTTAGTGTGTTGAGTTGTTTCCAACGTTTTCGGAAGTTTCAAACACCTTTTCCAAATGAGATGATTTCAAGAAATTATATATATACAGACTACCAGGCCATTTAAGAAATTACAGATTTGAAGTATGAGATGATTTCACCTTCTTTTAACACGAATATTACACAGAAAATGTCTATATCTTCCGGTTCCAGACACCTGAATCGCAGTAAAAAACAGGAAGAAGGGGATTAAGCAAAGACCAAAACAGGTTGAAAGCAACAGGTTAGCCGTAAGCCCTTAAATACACTAGGTTCAATCATGCGTGATCATGATATATCTCCTCTTAGTGGTTTTTAGAATCATGATGATATAAAATTAGATCACTTAAAAAGTGACAAGGGAGGACACTGAAATTGACCAGCCTGTACACGAACAAAATCACCAAATTCATGTCTATTCGACCTCAGATTTGTAAAGCATTGCCTGAGACGGAGAGGGTAGCATAGAGATGGATGGAAAAACAATTGGCAGCCAAAAAATGAATGGCGGTATGACAATTTATTCTCCGGAAAGTAACAAAATTGAACGAAGATTTCGCCATCAGTGAAATGAGGAACCACAGAAAGAGGCATAAATCAGGTGTTGAAGGAATTTAAATTACAGTGATTAACAAAAAGAGGAAACAGACCTCATCCTCAATATAAACATTGGCATGGTGTCAGCTCTATACAGGAAGAGGATGTTATTTAATTGCAATAGAATTACATAATTGACTATGACTGAAAAATATAACTCAGCAAACCTTTCTAATGCTAACCTCAGTTTTCCCACTCTCCTAAAAAGGGTAATGCACCATCCCCACCTATGAAAAGTATATTAATTAATACAACTATATAGTATATCCTGCCTCCATCTCCTCCTATATCAATACCAGGCAGAAGCAGAGATCAAATTCCTATCTTTCCATCCCAAGAGCATAGCTCCATCAATTTCCACCAATGTATAATGCTCTGAGTAACACCTTAGCAGGCTCCTTATCACAGAGTTCACATAGGAGCTCAAAGGGCATTGCCGGAAACCTGCCATCATGAATCTAGACTTCCATTTGCCGAAGAGCTCGTGGCGCTCCTCCCTCTCCTTCCCCTCACAAGCAATGACATTAACTATATCCCTTGCTAGGCAATGCTGCTCCACACTAATTCGCTCCTTCTGGTTTCTCGGCAATCTGACATCAATGGACTCGAACATTGCCAAGTAATAGTTGAGAGTTTCTACAAACCGAGTGAGGAAAGGGGTTGTGTTTGTATTAGATTCTTGCTCCACCAACGTGACCACCTTGGGATTGAGTGATTTGATCATACGAAGCAGCCCATCTCTTGGATTGTTCACATCAACACTCTCATCAGGAGTGTGGTGGAGCTCCAAGGGAAAGTATACAGCGAGAGCCTCTCCAGGCCTAACATCAAACATCTCCTTCGTCACATCTGGAGCAAAAACTGGTACTCCATGGAACTCTATGGGGATATTAAATTTCTCAGAAATTGCAGTCAACCGTCTCGCAACTGCATCTAAACCGTCACCTCGGGCATATTTAGAAACAGGGTCATCAATACCTGTGATACGCACATGTGGAGCCCCACCTGGTCTGGCTGCAAGAGCTTGAAGGAGAGTCATCCACTGCGTTCCCTGAGCAATGTGGAAGTCTACTATATGGATGTGGTCCTCATTTCTGCATGCTTCAGCAATGGCTCCATTGGCTGCCATGTAACCAAACTTCAGGTAGGGGCAGATTTCATACAGGGTGTGCATGTAAGACAGCAAGTCCTTGCCTTCTGGTTCGTTGCACCTAAGGGCACGATAAATATTAGTACCTGATGACTCCTTCCTTGCTACCAATCCCTCTACCAAGTATGCACCAAGACGCTGGATTGGCTCTCCACTGATAGACACCACACTTCTGGCCTTCTCAATCAACTTATCGAAATCATTCACCTTGTTTTCAGCAAGAGCTTTAGCACATGCAATCAACAGCTGCTTCAAATCTCCAGATGGAATGCCATGAAAAGGTACTTCTTCCATTTCCTTTTGGCGTTTCTCAACATGAGCACCTTCGCCGAACTGCCTCTGCCTTGAAACAAAAGACGTCTGAGTCTGAATAACATGAGAACCCTCGTGCTGCTGGCTCCAGGCACTAGGCTTCTGATCTGATGTCTGTGGCCTGCTACTTCCCCCCAAACAAGTATTTGGTGTGTTTACATCTTCATCATCATCTGGCCCCATTAGAGTAGTCTCCAATTTCAGCAACGCGTGTTTTATGTTATGGCTAGAACTTGCATCTTGCAGCAATGAAGTGCCACCAGGAAAGAGACTTTCTCGTTGACAGTCCACAGAAGGGTTCAGCCTACTAAAATAACTGCTGGATTCACCTGAGAGATTCTCTGTGGGGCTGTAGCAGTCCTGGCTGTCACTTACCGTAGTAGCATATGTATCACAATCAAATTGAGTTGAGAAGGGCGAGCTGGTTGAATTTCCTATATCTAATTTCAATGAACCAAACAACCTATTAGGCATGGAAGGAACAGACGGATAAGAAGATGAGTAGGATAGGCCCGCACCAGTGACACCGTATCCAAAATACTGGTGTGATTCCATCCTATATATTGATCTTCTAGCAACACAGAAGATTGGCTAGGCTCTGTTGTAAGCAATTAAAGGCAGCTTTACAACTCTCCTTGGAGAACTCAAACTTGTTTATCTTTAGTGAAAAATATGTATCAGCCTGGTAAAAACAAAAGAAACACAAATGAACATCTAAGTAGGTCTATTTTAGTTACAAGACAACTCCATGTTACTCAAAAGTCAAAACTGTTAACATTTAAGGTACAGTAAAACAACAGAGAGAGATCATGACAAATATCCTCTTTTTTTAAGGAAAAAAAAAGAGGCAGAATCGAATCAAAAAAACCGTAATACAAAAGAATCTTCATTATCAACATCCATAATTTAACTCATGCATTTCTAATGATTTCTATGATGTTCCTAATTTGCTATGTACATAGAAGAAGATTCAAACTTTCTTGCTGAACACTGTTGCAGAATCAATCAGTAACCAAGTGCAGGGTTGCCGCCAATTTCTTTGCCCTCTCCAAGACCGTATTGGAAAGTGAAATACTTCGCAAATTACCAAACCACAGACCTCAGAAATCCATACACAGTACACTTAAAATTTCAGTTACTAAGAAAGCACCCGGAACTATAAAATTGCTAGCAACATTTGCTCTGCATTAATTTCGATGAATATAAATCTAGACATGTAATAAAAACAAGGACTTGATTAGAAAAGGTAAGAATTTTTCTCCAAAGGAAAGCAAGAGAAACTATAATTAGCTTAGGAAAAAAAAAATGAAGAGTTAATTAACTTATGTGGCTTCTTATTGGACCAAAAGGATAGAATAAAACATCAGGTAAAATTATTTATTGAGCAATCATTGATCATTCAAATTAAGAAATAGAATCCAAGCTACAACCAACCATTCAATAAAAAATACTACAAGGCTTCCAAGAAAAACCCTGCAATTATCACACAAAAATGAAGCATAAAAGACATAAAACAGAATCAAATATCAGAAAAAGAGGGCTAAACTTACAAGGAAACCAAAACCCAGAAATCTTCATAGTTCCAAATCTTGAAAAGGTAGTATAAATCTCGAGAACAAAACTGTATCTAACAAATGAAACAACAAAAAGACTAAAGAAACTAACTTTCTGGGCAAGAAAAGAAGAAAGAATTTGTGTTTGAGCTTTGTCTGATTTTTTATTTTGACTTTGTTTTTTTATGTGATACTTTGATGGGTTTTGAAGTGTTTTGTTATTTGCAGAGGTTCCTAAGAACAAGAAGCCAGGCTTCAGTGGTATACATGGAGGGAGAGATAAAGGGGGTTTCGTGGGATTTTAACGGCGCCGAGTGGTGTCATGAAGTTTAAGATTTGAAGATGGGGTCGTTGATGGACGGAGTTGAGAGATTGTTAACGGTAACCTCTTCGTCCATTTGTGACACCTACAAAGAACATTCTTTGTTTTTTCCTACATTTCCATTCTTGACCGCGCTGGTTGAAAATGTCTACCATTGTTGTGTTGACAAGTGACTTCCTAGCAAGATCTCAAGCATGCGAAATGCTTGCTTTTGACTCTACTGGCTATGTAAATCCAAGGGAAAGAGAGTAGGAGTTCCAATCATGATGGTTGAATCTCTCACAAGTCACACTCATCTTCACAAGTTGTGATGAACATCTCTTAAAAGAGAGTAGGAGTTCCAATCATGATGGTTGAATCTCTTACAAGTCACACTCATCTTCACAAGTTGTGATGAACATCTCTTAAAAATCTTAAAGAGAGATAAATGTAAAGGGTATAAATTGTTAGAGATGAAGTTTTTTCTTTTAAAAATAAGACATGTTCTTGAGTTACTTTGCACGTTAATAGAAACTAGATTCTCTTTTGGAACAATTTTAAGATGCGCCTCGTATATTTAAAAATAATCAATAAATCTCTTTAAACATTAAAAAAAAAAAAACATATGTTTTTAATCACCAAATCAACCCTTTAAAATTATTAATTAATTAAATATAAAATCATAGGTGTATTTGATATGAATTTTAAAACATATTGATTCTAGCTATTATTAGAAGTAAAATCTAAATTTTAATTTATATTATAAAAAAATAAATAATAAGAATTTATGCGTCTCAAAATTAAGATAAAAGGTGAATACAAGAGATTGGATGCTACATTTAGAAAGAGTTTCTCTTTCTCTCTCAATATATAAACTCATTACGGATTAAAATTTAACATAATTATAGAAATAAATCAGTTAATTATATAAGTAAAGATTTTCGTGTATTACTCAAGTAAAAAAGTTAAGTCTCTCTTTTTAATATACGAAAAATTAAAATCTCTTCAAATTAATGGTTGAAGCAAAGACTTTCTCTCCTAAATTAAGTAATATTTAAAGTTTATTTGGGAGTGTGATAAAGATGGTATTTTGAAGTATTTTTTTTTGTTTAAAAATATGTTAAAATAATATTTTTAAATTTATTCTTTTATACCAATATTTCAAAATAACCTAAAAATATTAATTTTAAATAAAAAAATCAAATTCTAAGCAAACAATATTTTATCCGCTAAACACCACAGAGTTGTGATCGTGTATATACATCAAAATATAGAAAGTAAAAGAAACTATGACTCCTGCTCGACTGGCAGACACGCTCAGAAGAGTTAAAGGTGGGTGGGTATCTTACAAAATTCTCCGTCACGGAGAGGAAACAAACGAAAATGAAGCCAGGCAAAAGAGTTGCGGAGCCCACGTCAGCAATGACACTAATGAAACACATGCGATGACACGTGTAATATACCTTTCATTTGACCTGACGTGGCACGCGTTGACGGCACCCATTACAAGACCAGCTAGCCAAAGGTGAAAATGGAATTCAAATCCCAAATCCAAAAGATTGAGAAAAAGTCAAAAGGAGAAGACAATTGATTTTGATGGTCATCACTTATGACTCGAGAGATTATGTAATTCAAACCCCAATCCTAAAGATTGAGAAAAAGTAATTGATTTTTAGACTTATGGCTTGAAAGATTATAAATTGATGTGTTTTAATGGATAATTTGCCACAAATATTATATTATATGCTTACAATATTCATTTTGAACCGTCAAAATCACTTAATGAACATTAGAGTAGAAGGGAGGAAATAGCATGTCGAAATCTCATAAGAGAAGCGACAACGAAACTCTTGTTTCGAGCAATGATCTTATCTATGTTATTTCTCTTGCGGCAATATAAAATTAAGACACCTTTCGAGAGTCACGCTATTCCAAAAAATAAAAAACACGAAATTAAAAAAAAAATTAATTTGGTTTTGAAAACTTATTTAATATATATATATATATATATATATATATATATATATATATATATATATATGACTCGATTAGTAACATAGTTTCGTTTTTAAGGTAAAATCAATTTTTAAAGGTAAAATCAATTTTTAACATTAAATCAGTTAGTGAAATTGTATATCTTTTAAAGTAAAATCAATTTTTGACTGAATAAAAAAAATTATAGTCATTTTTTATAATTTTCTAAATATTATATATTCCTTTATTTAAATTGTTTTCTTTTCTTGTATTACATAAAAATAGTTTTTAGTTTATCATTTGATGAGGTAAAAAAAATCTAAGTGGCTTAGGAGTAAAATTTATATATTGGATAATCAGTTAATCTATTAATTCTAGTAATATGATCTATTCTCCCTAATCAAGGTGACTGTTAGCCGGTATCTAGTGTATGGTACCTGTAAAAGGTCTCCTTTTATAGATTTAAGGACTCTCGAATGCTTAATGCTTAAGTAAGTATTTTTTTAAAAGAGAAATTACAATGATATTTTAGATGGATAAACTCTGAAAATATATGTGCTAAAAATATTGAGAATGAAGATATTGATTTATGGAAGTATTTATAGCTCATAAATCTTGTCCTTTTGAAGAGGAGGAGCTAAAGAGTCATTTCATTCTTATGATATTTTAAGTTGTATTATATTAAAAATAATGTATATTGGGTCAATATAAAATGTTGATGGATTCATGTGGAGGTCTCAAAAAATATTAAGGGAGTGTTAGGCTCATGTAAGTTGCCTGAACCTGTTAGAGGCGGAAAATAGGTCATGGTGCGCTGCTTGGGGCCCACAATCGTTGAGGGTTTTGAACCAGTTAAATTTTGATTCATTAGTAGCCCCCCAAGTCTTTGTAATATTGATACACAAATACTTGTAAAAATATCAAGTTACCATGACGAGCTCATCGAATTTTCTTCATATGAGAAAAAGGGATGAAAACCCTGGGTAATATATCGGAGAGCCCGTATGTAGGAGCATACTTCATGGTTGAAAAAAGAATTTTTATATAGAGATGAACCATAAAGAAACCCATACTTAAAAAACTTTTCAAGAGGATAAGGTGAAATCATAAAGAAATTCATATTTAGAAAAATTTTCTAGTGGCCTAGGAAAACCTATGAGAAGAATCCATTAAAGGAACACATGTGAGGAACTCAATGGAAGAACTCAATGATGAAATCCAATAGAGGAACACAATGAATGAAACTCAATGGAGGAACTCATTCCATAAAAATCATTTATTAGAAATTAAAATATGATGATTAGAAATAATATATGTGGTATTATTTAAAGGACAAATTAATATTTATTATTTATAAAGTTTTTAGGTTTCTCTATAAATAGAATGATATGCTTCTTACTTTTAGTACAGAGAAAAACTTGTTAGTTACAAAAATATTTGAAACATAAAATAAAAAAAGCTAGGATTCAAAGGTATAACAATCTCTTTCTTCTAAAAAAAATTAGAAGATTTCTCACTAGTGATTCGTGTGGATTACCGTAAGAGACCAAATATTTAGATGATTTGTGATTTGCGACAACTTAACTTTGAAACAATTATTCAAAACTAAAAAAAAATATCTAATCTTCAAGTAATTTTTATATAAACCCTTAATGACTTTAGATCTTTTTAACGAGAACCTTAAAATTTCTATAAAATTTTAAATTTATTGTTTTTGCTATGTATATATCTTTCAAAAACCTAACCGATAAATCACCTAAATTAGCCTTGATTACCTTCGTACCGCAATTGGTAATTTTTTTTGTTTTTTTGACGTAGGCTATGACTCAAGTTAGGGCCTCGTTAATCCTTTTGACTCATGAGTCAAGACCATGCTATTCGTCAATATCTTGCTATATCAGTCATTGAAGTGCTTCGGCTGATTGCATTTTTTAAACTTTAATGGTACTTTTTTTTAATTCAAACTCTCCAAGTTGAAATGAAAAAAAGAAAATTACACTGGAAAAGGCATTTTCATTGGGCAAAATATAATAAAGATGAAAGTAAGTAATTTTTTTCAATCATTGGACATCATGTCATGTGGTAATAGACAGGAGGAAGACGCAATTTTTTTGCCGAACACTACAAAGTCTTGAAAAAGCATATGAACAAAATAAAAATAAAAATAATAAAAAAAAAAGGATTCTCATGGGCCACGTTTCCTTATGTGAATACAGTAATATCAAATTTTTCAAGTGGAAATTGCATCATGTCATAATCATGCTTTTTCTTTAATTAATCGTTAATCAGAAGACAAGTAGTTGATTAATCTATTGGATTTTCCTGCTTTTGGCATGATCAAGAGGATACATACATACATACATACATACATATATATATATATATACATATATATATATATATATATATATATATAATTAAGGCCAATCGAACTTGTGAGCTTCAGGCTTAGGGGCATGCATTAGAAGGGCAATGGAATGAAATTCCTTTCCGAGCTAGAATCCTTCGGATGCATCTACAGAAGATAATCTTTTTCAAGGAAAAAGATGCACGTCTGCTTTCACTAGCTTTCTGGTAGTGTTTCAGGCACAAATAAAGCACTAAAACTTGAAGTGAGTGCTTATTGAAGTGTTGAAAAGTAACAGTAGCCTATTATGAACTTTCTGTATTCTTCGAACCTTTCTGCTCGATCGAGCCTTTTGCGTTGTTTTTTAATCCAACGTTCTCGAAGGGTTTTCTTTCTTTCTGTTTTTGAAATGAGGAATTTGTAAAAGACTTGGACAGTACATCGATTATTCTTGTTTCTTTAACTGTCAATATTATTCTCTGCCAAAATCAATAAAAATAAATCAAATCCTTATCGGATCGAATTTTCTCCAAATCGAAGTTGATCGGATGGAGAAAACTTCCTCTTTATTCTCGAGCTCATCAAAATGAAAGGGTACGCATCCTAGATTTCAACTTACTGATGGTAATTTAATATCAACTTAATGGAAAATGGTAATTTATATGATGATAGCTTGTAATGTAATTATGATCCATGACGTCCCAATTGAACTGTTGAGTCGGCACCCTGATCAGAGTACAGATTATTAAGAAAAGGGCATGAAATCCCATTGATTTGGGTCCAAGTCAACCCGCAGAAAATTGGGTCCAAGTCCAATATGTTCGAGAAAGAGACCCCCGCGGCGCTTCACAAATTTACTAACCAAACGCGGCGCAAACTTCTGAAAATTTAATTTTTTTATTTTTTACTTAAATTCAATTTTTTTTTATGTTTTCAAGTTTTGATGTATTAATATTAAAAATAAATTTTTAAAAAATAAAATAAAAATATTATTTTAATATATTTGTATATAAAAAGTATTTTGAAAAATAATATCTACCATATCCTCTAAACGCTTTTACAAAAATATTGAATATGTTCTATTTTTATCTTTAAATGTAATGACTAATTTTTAAAGTATATTTTATTATTATTTAAAAATTATTTTTAATATCCGGACATAAAACAAAAATTGAAGCAAAAGAAAAAAAAATTAAAACGTAAAATTAAACCTGCTCATTTACTAACTTAAACTCTATTTGAATAAATGAAGATCTTTATTAAAGATGATCTGTTTTATGTTTTAATTTAAAACAATTAAACAATTTTATTTTTTTATTTTTTTATTTTTTTTAAATTAATTTTTTTTATGTTTTCAAATAGTTTTTATGTGCTAATGTTAAAAATAATTTTTAAAAAATAAAAAATATATTATTTTAATGCATTTCTAGACAAAAAATACTTTGAAAAAAAACCACTACGACACTCTCAAACATCCTCTAAACGCTTTCACAAAAATATTAATTATGTTCTATTTTTATCTAATTTTTAAGGTATTTTTTATTTAATAATATATTAAAATAATATTTTATTATTATTTAAAAATTATTTTTAATATTAGCATATATCAAATAATCTAAAAAAATTAAAAAAAATTAATATAAAAAAATTAAAACTTAAAATTAAACCGACTTACTTACTAACCTAAACTCCATTTAAATAAATAAATATATTTATTAAAGATGATCTGTTAAAAAAAATGTTTTTCAGATTAATAGAGTTGAATCAACAATTTGACCGCTTTCATGAGATGATTGATAAGTGGACTGACTCTTATCTTAAAGATCAAGCCCATGGAGAAAGGAGCGCAGCCCATTTACTAGCTCCTGACATGTTTATTGTCTTCGGCTCATGGGGAGAATATTTGCAACTCTAGCACATTGCAAATATTTCTGCTGTGGTGTTAGCTTCCGGATCTCTTGAAGAAAATTATCTATTAACTATTAAACTAAATTCTGCTGGTTTTTTTTTTTTTTTTACACTGAAGCCAGTCTACAGTGAAATGTATCTTATTACGGTAAAACGGTGATATTATCATTTTGCTCTTTATTTTTTTTTATGTTTGAAGCTAGGGTAGAATAGTAATTTTTGTGTTCATTACAATGCAATTATCATTTTACCCTTCACTTTTTTTCTGAAGCTTTCATTGAGGATATGTGCGCCCAGAGACAACAAAATCTAGAGATATTAACCAAAAGATTTTCTGGACTTTTCACAAACTTCTTAACAATCAAAATATTTATTTGCCCTCAAGATCAAAAAAATTAATGGCTCACTGGACAAGTGTTTTTTCGGATTTTTATTGTCCTGGTTCAATGTAAATACAAGTTTAACCTTGGACGAGACAAAAAAAAAAAAAAAAAGTTTTGCATTTGAGGGTATTTTTATACTTTCAAATGGATATTTTATGTAATTAACAAGGTCGTGAGGGGTATTTTAGTATTTTTCACATTGACTTTGAAATATTTAAATCGGGAACTTGTGGACATGTGTTGAACACGCACCACTATGTGGGTGGTGTCTGTGCTTTTCAGACGGCGCGTGCGATGCTATCAGGTGGCCAAATCTAGACTTCAGCTTTCTCTCTAGATGCGCAATCGTGTCCTTTTCTATAAGGAGTGGCGCGTGGTAGAGGATGGTGGTCAGATTGTCATCAACAGCTTTTTTTAGTTTTTTTTCTCCTTTTTTGCTTTCTCCTGGCAACTAAAGTACACAATTATCCTCTTTGTTTTTTGTTTGTCAATTTTAGTTCTTATTCTTTTCATTTCTTATTTTGTTTTTATTCCTTTTTATAAGTTTTTTATATATATAATTTAGTCCTTCACTTACACTCACTCATATGTTTTATTTTTAGTTTCAGTCCTCGTTCTTTTAATTCATGATTTCATTCTTATTCCTTTTATAGTTTAAGTCCTTATTTTCTTAATTTTTTATTTCATTCTTATTCCTTTTAATAATTTTTTATTTTTCAATTTAGTCCTTCAATTACAAATTTTTTATTGTTGATGTGTTGGGCTTTGCATAATATATTTTTTAGACAGTAAATTTATTCAATCAGTTTTATTTTTGTTTATTTTTGAGGTCATGAATTTTTTAGAGTATGAATTTATCTTTTATTAAGTTAAACAAACAAATTCAGTAAACATAATGGGATGAATGTCTCATTTTATTTGATTGAATATTTTATCTTTTATTTTTTTTAATTTTTTTTTAGTTATTGTTAACGATTTTTTTCATTTATTTACATAAATGATTATCGATTTATTTAATTAAATGCTTGCATAGATTTTTTTATTTACACTTTAAATTTTTTTATGTAAAAGAACATATTAAAGAAATTTGTATAGCCGGTAATATTTAGAAAAATAAATTTATAACCGATGGCGGACCGCGGGTTAAATTGTTTAGTTATCAGGTAAGGGAAACTAATCCTACAAAGGCAACCAACTTTTTATCACCTTAGGGTGGCAAATATTTTTGCAACTGCTGTAGTTGATTACCAGCTGATAAGTGGACTGCTAGTACCATATTGATTTCCTTCACGTATTGACCATCTCTGGTTTAAGATGGTAAAGATTACATATTTAGTGTGTTCTTTAAGATTTTTGGATTGTCTAAACAGATATTTGCTTATTCTAAGAGCAATATTTCCCTGATTCAAACAGGATCAAAGGAATCATACATTAGTGAAAAGACAGCTTCTCAACCATAGTTTTCTGGATGCAATCATACAATGTCAACAGCAGATCAGCAACGCCATCTCCACTGTAACAACACAGAAAATCAGAATATTACTACATTGAGTCTAAAAAGAGAGTGGATTTCATAGAGCAGTTAGGAAAGCTAAGAAAAACGAAGGATCTAGAGAGGGACTTGGACATGCCTAACTGTGCTAGGAGGTAGAATCCTGACAGTTTGTACTCCTTCCTTCATTAACGCAGTTTTAACCTGGGGTTGGAAGCCATAGATTATAACAAGGATGAGAAAACGAATTGAGAAAACTCTCTGTAAAAAGATGGTGAAAAGTAGACAAACTTGTTTGATCCTTGAAGATAACTCAGATTGCACCTCTGTCCTCTGCAGGGGTACTGCCCTTGAAATAGGAGTGTTCGGGCAATTTTTCCATCCTAAAAGTTTGTCCACCTGCATCAATTCGAGACAAAAAGCGAACAAACAAGCATATCAAAGTGTAAGAGAATGCTGACGACCTAGCTAGTTTTCCATTGAAATACTGTACATGTAATGGGAGAGCTTCGGAAATTAACTGATATTGTTCAATGATTGGTTAAGTATTCCAAAGATTAGCTGTAAGGATCAAGAATCGTGGATCAATGTGTAGTCCACTCGCACTCAATGGATATGTAGCCTCAATAAGCATGCATGTACAGGGTGTTATTTAGAATAGTAATAACGGTTTTTTCGCTAGAAAATACAATAAAATAATGATTTTTTATTTTTTAAAATTTATTTTTGACATTAAATATTAAAACATTTCAAAAAAATTCGGAAAATTAATTTAAAATTTTCAAATATTTTAAAAAAAATATTAAAACTCCGGTAGAAACCCCTATCCATCACCAGGTTTTGCATAAAACATGAGGCAATGCCCATTAAGGTTGCTGCCCTGCCCCAAGACCTGGTGGATCGCTAGTACTATCTGGGTTATATCCATGATAAGACTTGTTTTATAAATTTTTATGAGCTAAACGTTGTTCTTCTCCTTCAACTTCACATCCAAGTTTTCTGTCATTGAGAGAGCCAAATCCAGAATTTGGTGGTCATAAAACCATGTTTTCTTGTAGATAGGAAATCTCTTTTATTATTATTATCGCACAGCAAAAAGCTTTTCTAACTCAGTTGGGCTACAGACCAGAGCTAGAGTACAAAAACTGATTTCGAACCCTCCAAAAAGTAACCAATCAGTAATGATTCAAAGAATAGGAGTGTTGATTGCAATCACCTGCCTTGGATATATCGGATTTTGTTAACTTTAGCTCAAAATTCATTTTATTTAAGCTGGTATGAGAAGTTTTAGAAGGCCCAAGGAAATCACCATAGCCCATTTGAATCCGGGCCTGTAGTCTCCACTGGCTTAGACTTTGGAGGCCCAATAAAGTAAGCAAATTGTGTTCGTGAGTGTAGTTAGTGCCCGTTGGAGTCCGTTAATTTGGAATTTGGTTCTAATTAATTTCAGTGATGGAGAATGTTTTGTTGTTTTTACCAGTGTCATGGCATTGTAACGACTGATCAACTTTTTATCATCAGGAAAAGGCAAAAACTCTAGGGTATAGTTTTAAAATTCAGCCCGGCTCACGGGTTGACTTGGGACTTGGCCGATTCAGGACTGAAACCGGGCCGGGTTGAAAAAAATAGAGGAAGAAAAAACTCAATGTAACCCGACAAGATCCAGTCAAAAACTTGATTGCAACCCGTTGACTTTGTTTTTTTTTTTTTACTAAAACGATGTCATTTTAATTTTTTTAAAAAAAAATTGACCCAATAACCCGGTCAAAACCCGAAACCCAAACCGGCCACCAGATCATATCTAAAAACTATGCTTTAAGAAGTGGTCCCAATAGTAGCTTTTTAATGTATTTTTGTTTGCAAAATCATTAAAATAATATTTTTATTATTTTTTAAAATTTATTTTTTTAATTATTACATTAAAACAATTTAAAAACATCTTAAAAAATTAATTTTAAATAAAAAACTAAAATTTCATGGAACCTAATTGTACCGCTGCTTCATACAGGCAGGCTTGGATGCACAAATCAATAATTATTATCAGGAAACTGCAAAAATGCAAAGAGAACAAAGGCACATGCATGTGCTTTCTCACATCACATGCCCCCAAGAAATATGGGCTTATGAATTATTTAGGTGGTAACCCAGTTGTACGAGTTTGGAATCAAGAGGTTTACTTTTTTTGTGGTCTCAGGTTCGAGCCCTGTGGTTACTCATATAATGGCCACTTGAGACTTACATGATCGTTAACTTCAGGACCTGTGGGATTAGTCGAAGTACACGCAAACTAGTTTAGACACCCACGTTAAACTAAAAAAAAAATATGGGCATATGTGCAAGTGAGAATTCTTGCTTGACATGTCGGGGACCATAAATAATGCAGTATATTTGCCTTCAAGTTAGCGTGAGCTAGCACTGAGCACAATGAATTGTATGCGAACACATGCATGATCTCATGTGGCAGGCGGAGGTGGTGCTTTACCGGTGATCCACTCTCCCTCCTTAAAACTCCATGCCGTCACTAATTAAAGGAATTCATACGTTTGGCACTGGTAGGCAAAGCGTAAATATGAAAAGAAAATCATGGGCAAAGCTATAATTTTGAATTTCTGGATAGACTATTTGAGCTATTTTTTAAGGATTTTAATTACAAAAACACTATCATGTAGTTTAATATGAATTTTACTTTTTTTATACTATTTTAAATTATATTTTTCATCTTATAATTTATATGTTCTGTAACAATTTAATTATGTATTTTATTTTTATTTGAACTAGGATATAAATCCTAAAGTATAATTTATTAACTTTTTTTAGGGTTATCGAGAATCAATGAACTCAATTTCTTACTATTCAAGGCGGCATTGATCCATTGCAAATTTGCAACATGCAAATCCTTATTATATATAGTAATTATTTCAATTATTAGGATTTTCATTACAAAAGTCTCCACCCATCCTTCTCCTTCTTTTTTTTTATCTTTTCTTCATGATACCAGAAGGCCAGGCAATTTCATGGAGCATCGAACCACAGGGCTCCAATAGTTTAATAAAAAAGAATGGAGGACGTACCAAAACCGATCGAGCAACATTGTAAAGTCAAAGATCATGTGTCAGATAGTGCTGAACCCAAAGAATGAGTGCTTTGTAAAGCAACCAGTGCCATGATGGAAATTCCTCTTTTGTGACTTTCCGGTTGTTGGCTTGGGACAAACACTACCGTCTTCTATATGCGCCGAAGCCCCCCTTTGAGCTCATTTGACCGTTTTATTAATAATTGATGAATCTGCAGACAAAAATGGATCTGATAATCTTGCTTTTGTCTCATGGAGTTGGTCAGGGTGATCCAATGTATCATCAGAGATAAACAATTTATACCAGCCATTGATATATTCTTCTCCATACCTGGAGGTTCTTCAGCTTACTTTCTTCTATACTAGATACCGTTTCCTCTTCTGTTTTCATCATTTGGGACCCGCTTTCTTTGAATCATTCTTTGGAATACGTCCTCGTAAAAAACTTTCACCTATTAACTGCACTTTTCATGTCGTCCTGTATAAAAAGAAGTTAACCCCACGATGGAGCTTAGAGGGAGCTAAATCTTTTTTTAAAAAAAGTTATTTTTAAAGCGAATTCCTTACATGTCCGGGCCCCTACCAGTCCCCACTTCCACCCCTGCCTGCATTGTTAAGTAATTTCCCAGCTGGTACGTACGTGAGGATTGAATGTTTCCGCTGAGGATTGAATAATTCTGCTACAGTCTTGTATTAAGAAAAGGAAAAATAATGTCTTCTTAAAGAGAAATATCTAGTCCACATCCAGCTTATGGAGCTGGTTTTGCCACCTCCATCTTGACCCTTTTTTTTTTTCCTTTCATCTTTTAAATTTCAATAATAATGTATTGGTGGGAATACTTATATTGCTTATGAAATGGGTCGTGGCATCCACCCAATTAAACTCATTCGAGACATGCAATAACTCAGGCATCTACGTTAGCTTTCGTTTATTTAGTGCTCAAGTAACAAACAGCGAGGGAGGGATATTCCCTTTTTATCAGCTAGAAGAAGCCGTTGTCTCAAGCCAGGCGGGTGATGATGATGCCAGGGATCATATATAAGTAGATGACTGAGCAGAGCCAATAATCTGATTTCTGAATTAGTTTAGTCGTAATTGATACAGAATTATATCACCAGATTTTCACTACAAGATTTAACAGTTTTACCGACGGAAAAATTCCGTTGGTGTAAGACACATATTCCATCGGTAATTATATTACCGACGGAATCAAAGACGGAAATGATCCGTCGGTGAATCGTTCGTCGGTAATGTTTTGTCCGTCGGTAAATCCGTTGGTAATATAATTACCGACGGATTTACCGACGGAACAGACGCGTCGGTAATAATTTTTTTATTACCAACGGAATTACCGAGGGATTTACCGACGGTAATTCCGTCGGTAATTATTGAAAAACATTTTAAAAAAAAATTCATTTTATAAAATTATAAAATAATTAAATTAACATAAATTAACACTGTATAATATATACTCAAAATGCTTGGAAAAAAGAATAAGAAAATCAATTCAAACAAATTTGCAACAAATAAATAAAATAAAAAAATAAATTCAACTAAAAAAATTCATATGAAAAAAATGAAGTTGCAATTGCTAAAAATTTAAAAATCCTATAAATAAATCTACTAAAAATTGATCTCATATGAAAAAAAAAATCTCACAACAACATTTATACAATTATTAAGAACAAAAACAATTAAAAATAAAATAAAAAACAAATATAGTGAAAACAATCATGAAAAAAGAAGAAAAAAAATCTTACCTTAATGTAGTTGCAAGTGAAGCTAAGGAGAGAAAAAAAATTCCATTAAGCATATTAATTAAAAAAAAAAACTAAGAGGATAAAAGAAGAAAGAAGAAGAAGACATACCCAAGCATGGAGGAAAAGAGAGAAGGAGATGAGGAGAGAAAAGAAGAGAAAGAAATAGATAAGAAATGATGTTTTTTACATAAAGTGAAGAAGAAGAAGAAGACATACCTTAATGATGTTTTTTACATATAGTGAAGAAGAAGAAGAAGAAGAAGAAGAAGTAAAAGAACAAGAAGAAGAAGAATAATAATAAGAAACCGTCTGTCTCTTGTGAAATAAGAGCATTCAAGCTTTTTATTGTGACGCTTTACCGACGAATTTACCGATGGATAATTAAATATTAATATTTTTTAATTATTCCGTCAGTAATTCCATCGGTAATATTTAATTTAAATTTTCAATTTCGTAAAACCGCCAAAAAATTACCGACTATTTTTCAATCCGTCGGTGATTCCGTCTGTAATATTTAAATGAAAATTTTAAATTAATTGAATTTTTTCAGAAAACCACCAAATAACACCGACGACTTTTCAATCCGTCGGTGATTTACTCTCTGGAAAATACCGACTGAATTTTCCGTCGGTGATTCCCTTTATAATTAACATGATGAACAGTGTTCACAATTTACCAACAAATTTTCCGTCGGTAATTCCGTTGGTAAAAATGACACGTCATCATTTTTTTTTGCTTTGTTTTAATTTTTTTTCTCACGGTAATTCCCTCGGTATATACCGAGGGAATATTTCTGTCGGTAAAATCCCTCGAAAATTTACCGACGGAAATATTCCCTCGGTATTTCCGTTTGTATTTATCAATTTTCTGGTAGTGTTTATTATATTTGCAGTACATTGTCAAGATACGTTGATGTGAAATGAGAGGACTTGGTGCATGGCTGTGACTGTATGCACCTCGAGAAACATCTTATGATAATATATACGTACTTTGTCAATAGGGAAAAAATTGCTGTGGATCTATTTATAATGACGGAAGATTTTTCATTTCAGGGCAAACATCAGTATTTCCAATATTGCAAGGGAAAACAATGTCTCAGTTTATCATCATGAATATTATAATCAGAATAGTTAAGGGAAAACAATGTCTCAAAATATCTTAAGCACGATGACAAGGAATAAGATCATTTTCATCAAATTAATTAAGATCATATGTGGGAGTTCATATATTCTTCTCACCTTAGATTTGCTTGTTGAATCATGATTTTTAACCTTTCTATTCATAGTAGGTGTGGGAGGTTGACAATTGCTTCCAACCAAGTATCATTTTCCTCGTATATAAAACCTAAGGAGGGTGCCGACACCTGCAACCTTTACACTTGCTAAGGTATTGTTTCCCTAGTAATACCCTATAATACTGCATATCTCTTAGTAGCAAGCAATTGAAAACCCTAAAATCTTACCAAAACTTATGTGTTCTATGCATCTTAATTCTTGAGGGCAGTTTCTTGTATCATGTCTCATCCAATTTGATATTCCAAGTTAGGTAGCTTCCATTGTCTGCAATGGGTTTTTATTGTCTTATTGTTTCTGTGAGATGCTCCTTTCACAAATTGGTATCATCGTTGGCAGTTATAAGAACTTGTAATTGGATTTTATTTTTTATTACTTAATATTCTCGTATTTTTTTAAAAAATAAGACTAGTTTCATTTGGAATTCATAACTAACCCTTCCAATAAATGTACTTTTTAAAAATTAAACTTGTATTCTTATTTTTATAGGGATATAACAATATCTTAACCACTAGACCAATACTTTATTGATGTACTTGAAGGTATTTGAAAATGTGTTAATAATTCAGTTATTTTTAACAAAAAAAATTATTTGAAAATATATTCAAATAATATTTTTTTATTTTTAATATTAACATATCAAAAATATTTTTAAAAAATAATTTAAAAAAAATAAAAATACTTCAAAAATATAAAAATAGAGACGGCACAAACCGCTATATTAATCTCCAAATGGGAGGACACACTGGCTACGAGCCTTTACTTGCACATGGCATCAGCCGATAATCCTTGTCGTCACCCATTAAAGAACACAGCTTTGCTGTACTCAAAATACTTACTTCACTTTAGATCATAGAGGTATTTTGGTGTCCTAGAAAAATCAACGAACCCTACAGACCCCACGTGTCCAGTTCCTCAAGTTAAATCATGACCCAACACACACCCAATCCATCCCAAAAAACTAGAAACATAAGTTCCTTGCGTATACAAAGATACATACTCGCCAGCACAATCCAAAGCACATGTTGGTTTGCCTACTTGCCTTTCAATCACTATTTTAAAACCAACCAGACGCCACCACACTAAATGACTCATGACCCAGGTGATACAAAACTAGACCGGTTGGTTTTAATAAAAAAATTAAAAATTTGAATTGACCTTGTGACTTGGTAGGAAAAAACCCAATCAAAATTTATTTATTTTTTTTATTTTTTTTTCAAAATAATATCAATCCAATCAAAACTCTGATCAATTCATATAACTCATAACTCAAGACTTGTTTTAAATTAATCTTGAATTAAGCCTAAAAACTATGTTTTCTATCACTTGATGAATAATTGCAAAATTTGGATTTAATTTTTATTTTTAAGTTGGTTTAATTTCCAAAATTGTTCTGGGCAATGAATTATTTTTTATATTAACAAAACTAAAAAAAGTGGTGGTTTCACTAGACACCACATCACAAATGCATTATTTATTCTAAGAATACTTTATTTTTTTAATCTATATATTTTTAAGTTTAATTTTATCCTTTAACATTTTGATTTTTTGAGAATTAGACTTTATGATTTATTTTTATTTTGTTTCTTTAGAGTTATCTGAACTCATGACCTCGGTTATTGGTTTGACAGGTTAACCTGGTTACTTAGTTTTTTTCTTTTTTAATTGACTTTTTTTCATTTTTATACTATAACATTTTATTGATTGGGAATTAGACTTCCTCATTTGTTTTGGTTTATTTTCTATGAGGTTATCTTGGTCTCATGACTCAATACGTGAGTTTGACAAATTAACCTAGGTTGACTTGGATTTATTTTTTTAGTTATTTCTTTTAATTAATTTTTTTTACAATTTTTTCCTTCAACATTAATTGAGAATTATGCTTCATAATTCATTTTGATTTACTTTTTATAAGGTTATCTCAACCTCGTAACCCGGGTCACGGGTTTGGTAGCTTATCTCTGTCTTATGACCCATGTCATGAGTTTGACGGATTGACTCGGGTTGTTTTTTGTGTCTTTTTTTATTTTATTTTTTTTATTCAATTTCATCCTTCACCATGGGTTGATTAAGAATTGAGTTTTATAATTTGTTTTGATTTGTTTTCTATGATGTTATCTTAACATCATGACCTAGGTTGCGAATTTGACATGTTAACCTAGGTTCAATCAAGTTATTCTCTAGATCATTTTTTTAATTGATTTTTTTTTAATTTTATCATTCAACATTAAGTTGATAGGAAATTAGACTTCATAATTTGTTTTAATTTTTTTATGTGTGGTTATCATAGCATTATTACTAGAGTTGTGGATTTGAAAGGTTAAACTCGAATCAATCCAATATGTTGTTATTTCAATATTTTATAAAAATATGTCGTCTTGAATTTTTTTAATAAAACTAATTGTTTGGGTTGTTTTCGGACTCATCAAGTTGACCGGATCATATAAAATCAACCCTTACATTGTTCAAGTTTTTTCTTCTACTAGAAAAAATGTTAGTAATTCATGAAATATTTTTTTACAGTAAAAAATTAATCTAATCCGCAGCGTAGCTAGCGTTGATCAATGATCTAGTTTCAACTATACTTGCACACTTTAACATCCTCTTTTCCTTTTTATTAGTTTTTACATATAAGCAATTTTAAGATAGGTTACTGGAAATTTTATGGTTCTTAATTAAACTATAATTAACTAATGATATATATCCTATACGTTACAGCTTGGTTTCATTAACTAATACATGTTAGAATCTATGAGAATTTGCCTGCCTCTAAATACCGAAATAAATGTTGCTGGAATTAATTAGTCTTGTGTTTACTCTATTTTATAACAGATTTTGCTGTAAGATTTTCTGATTTTGTGTTAGTAGCAGTAGTGTCAATAATCTCTAATTGTTGTTGAGATATTTCAGCATTTTTAATTCAATTGTAAACCTTTAAATAAATATTCTTAATTTATGAAGATTATTATCTTTTCTGCTTCAACTCTTCCCCATTAAAATTCTTTATTTTTCTTCTGCATTTCTTGTTCTTTTAATAGTAGATCTTACAATACACCACATTATTTTCTAGTTTTATAGAGCATGTTTGGAAACGCAGTGCAAACTAATGTTCCTTTAAATTTTAAAAAAATTATTAAAAATTATTTTTTATGTTTTTAGATCGTTTTGACGTGCTGATATCAAAAATAATTTTAAAAAATAAAAAAATATTATTTTGATATATTTCTGAGCGAAAAACAATTTGAACCGCAATCACTATTACAATACCAAATATGCAGAAGGGTTGATATAAGTCGTCAAATCTTATTCTATTTTTGATGTGGATAACAAAAAAGAAACGCTGGGCAATTAAACTTTAATTTAGAAAAGGATCTAAATAATCAAAGGAGAAAAAAAATATGAAAGTAAGGGAATAAAAGTTTATTATGCTTTCTAAATGATGTAATTATGACTAGTAAGAAATCAAGATTAGCCATGTAAATAACAAATCTCAGTTTCCAAAAAATAAATTTACCTAAAAAATAGCATTCTAAAATCCCTATAGACTGTGTTCTTGGATTTCCATCCAGTATATACACAAAATACAAGTTTTCTTCATTTTTAACCCTTGTAAATGCAAGAAGAATGGATTTTATTTGTACATTCTATAACCCTATATAGTTTTTTCTTCATCCTCTTGACAAACCCCACATACCTCTCATCCTCTATCAATTAACAAGCTCTATAATCCTATAAACAGCCTCATCAAGTTGTAGACTTGGATAGAAGTTTAAGAATATAATTCATATGGCTTTTAAAATTCTATATTTTTGTAAATTCTTTTCTTTGAAAACTGATATTTATATGGGTGATCTGGATTTCTTATTATAATGATTACATTCTTTAAAAAGTATAATAAATTTTTGTTCAATAATTTTCTCTAATTTTCTTCTCATGTGATTATTTGGCTTTCTTTCTAAATTAAGATTGGACTACCCATATCAAGTCTTACTTTTATGATCATACACATTAAAATTAGAAGATGATATAGTATACCAAGCTGTACTTTATAGGATATTACTAATTACAACTTGAATATTATAAAAAATTTTGTTTGGTTATTGTACCGAAATAGAAAAAACAAAAAATATTAAGACAAATGAGACATGTCTTTTTCATTTTTTTTATTTTAAAATGATAAGAGTTCATTCTAAAATTGTTTCAAAAATATATTTATTTTTATTTCTCGGTTTTCATCCATTTAATCAAGCATATTTTTATCTTTTATATACATATTTACTCTAAGACATTAACTAAATGCAATCAAAATAATATTTTCTTGGATAGAAATAAGTTTTCATAAATTAAATTAGGAACTAGCTGGAAAAAAAACTATTAATTGGTCATATTCATTGTGTTTTAGTTTAATTATGAATTTGAATTAAATTTACTTTTGGAAATATGAAATAACATATTATTTATATATAAATAATATTAAATATATATATATATATAAAAAAAAAATAAAAAGCTTAAAAAATAAACCAACAATTAGAATTCAGATCTCATTAATTTAACAATATATATTCATTGAGTTTTTTTTGTTTTTTTAATACTCATCATTACTACTTAAATATACATTAAACCCACTTCCCTCAAAATCAAAATTCAGTAATTCAAACCATCTAAGTGGTGACCAGTGGTAAGAACTTGGGACCAAGAGATTTGCTCCCTCTGTAGTCTCAGGTTCGAGTCATGTGGTTGCTCATATAATGGCTATTGGAGATTTACATGGTCGTTAACTTTAGAGCTCGTAGAATTAGTCGAGATGCATACAAACTGGTCCGGATACCCACGTTAAACTAAAAAAAAAAATCAGTAATTCATGAGAATTTTAATTATGAAGTAATATCCTCCCATTCGGACCATTATGTAAGGGTGTATTTGTGAGAAAAAACACATC
The DNA here is from genome assembly GCA_007827005.2 of Populus simonii. Lineage (NCBI taxonomy): Eukaryota > Viridiplantae > Streptophyta > Magnoliopsida > Malpighiales > Salicaceae > Populus > Populus simonii. The sequence continues at coordinate 16,660,394 of CM017474.2, forward strand.
AAACAACAAAAAGAAAAAAAAAATTATTTTTTTTAATTTTATTTTTACTCTCTCGAATCCCGGAGGCGCATTTTTATTAGTGCAAAGCGGCGGCTCCTCACGCAATTTTAAAATAAAAATACACAAAAATAATAAAAGAATAAAAAAAACTGTCATTAGCTCTGTCTTTGTCTGTCTAACACAATATCAAGAGTGTACCTCTTCTCCTTGCAGCACATCCTGCCCTGCCTGCAGCTGCAGCTGCTGCTCTTTTTCTCTGCATTCTTTAGATTATCTTCTCTCTCTCACAAAATCATATAAAAAAACCTCACTTTTCTCTTTTTACCAAAAAAAATAATCTCAAAATCTCTTTTTTTTTCTTAGCTTGCTGTAACGGTCAGTAATTCTCTCAAACAGTTTCCCTTTCTCTGCCAACGAAGCAAACAGGTAATGAATATTTTTGAACTCGAAAATGGGAGGAAAACTTCTTACGTTTCTTAAGAGAATGTGTCTTTGCTTTTCTTTTTTCCATTTCTGATCTGGGGTTTTTGAGTTCTTCTTTCTTTTGAACCAAACAGATCATAAATGTGTTGTGTGTTTGTGTTTTTGGTTTGAATATAATTGGACTGATGTATAAAAGTTTGTGTACAAACATTGAATGTTTTAAAGATGCTGTCTTTGTGGAGTGAGTCTTTGTTAATCATACAGGTCAGACTGAGTTAATGTTTTGCGATTTACAAGCATTGATCAAGTTGTATTTTTTATTATGCTTTCCAATGCAAATCCTATCTCAGTAATCTAAATTAAGGCCACGATTTAATGTGTGTTAAATAGTTTTGCTTGCTTCTCTTTTTCTTCAACTTTTATCTTTGTGGCTTCCTCTTTTTGAACTTTATTCAAGAAGGAATTCAAGTTTTTATGAAGTACGGATGGTGGGTTTTTCTTCTTCTTTTTAGTTATAAAATTGGGTTTCGTTTTGTTTTCTTTGCTTGTTTAGTGAATGATTATGTGTTAATGATGCTTAATTAAGGACAAATTGGAAAATGGGTTCCTTACGTGGTGTAGACAAATTGTATCAGTTTTTACAAGGTAGACTATTCATTCAGGCTGAATGCAGAGTTGTTGTTTCTTTGTCTTTTTTAACAATTTAATACTAGTCTGCAAATTGACTTGTATTTTTAGTTAAACAGAATTATAAATTTGACTACCCTTTTGTTATTAATTCCATGATTTGCTAGCATATAAATTTCAAGGAAATCTATTGTTAAAAATGATAATGGAAAGGTCAGATTCAAGAATCTGTTAACTACTGACGTAACTATAGAAAATGTGTGTATATTGCTCTGTTTGACTTCTTGTTATAAGATGCAAAGTGGCGTGATTTTCTTTAACACTGACCAAGATTTTCTTTTTTGCAGATGTATCAATGGATTGGAGAATTCAATAGCAAATAGTGAAATAGAACACAAAAATGGAGTCATCAGGGTTGATTATTGGGATTTCAATTGGGGTGGTGATTGGAGTGTTTTTGGCTATTTTAGCGCTGTTTTGTTTGAGGTACCATAGAAAGCGGTCGCAGATTGGAAGTAGCAGTTCTAGGAGGGCGGCGAAGATCCCTATCCGGGCTAATGATGCAGATGCATGTACTGTTATGTCTGACTCGACCATTGATCCCGAGTCACCTGTGAAAGCCGGAAGAAACAGGGTGCCCTTGTGGCTGGAAGGATTTAAGAGGAGTAATGTCGTTTCAGTTTCTGGGATACCTGAGTTTTCTTACAAGTATGTTTTTCTCTAATCTGTTTCGGTGATGACCTATCTGTTGATTTTGAATGAAATTACTTTTTGGTTATACATATGAGAGAGTGATGAGGCTGATTGCAATTGAGTGACCTGATCATAATTATTATGATGTTAGAGTTTGTTTTCTGCGTATTGGCTCCAGCACATGTAGAAGGTCCTGTGCTGCTTGGAACGGGTTGATGATGGTGAATGGATAATTGTGCATCAAATTTAGAGTCTTCAAAATGATCTGATTTGAAGTTCAATTATACCTGCAAATAGCTTATTTTGGGGGTCTAAGATAGAAGGAGAAACTACTGGAGCTTTTTAAGTTCAGAATGTGTTTAATATCTGATTATTAATCTCTTGATGTAGAGGATGGCTTGAATGCTTTGTATGGGTTTAACCTCCTGATGTGTTGTTATGTGTGTTGCAACAGAATTACATTTGAGTAGGATATGCAATCTCTGTAATCTATAACTGTGGTATTTCGTTACCCTTAAACTGGTAATGGTAAGATAACCACTCCGTAGATGTATGTTGCAACAAATAGTGGGCATTATATACATATATGTAAATTCAATAGGATTATGATCAGTAATTCATGTTAATGTATAGTTTTCTTTAGGTTCATGATTAAATTTTGTTCCTGGTGTTATCGTGCAGGGATCTACAAAAAGCAACCTATAATTTTACAACACTAATAGGACAAGGAGCATTTGGTCCTGTTTATAAAGCTCAGATTACAACGGATGAGACTGTTGCTGTTAAAGTGCTTGCAACTGATTCTAAGCAAGGGGAGAAAGAATTTCAGACGGAGGTATTGCTGGTTAACAATTTCACTTTCATGCTCATATTGGTTTATTACTGTTACTTCAAGTTGCTATTGGCATGTTCTTCAACATTAGCATACATGTGTTACATCAAGCCTGATTCAAGAAATGACAACTGGCACAAACATATCTTGAACAGAACTGGATCTGGTTTCTGAACAGTTTCTTTAATTATCTGGGTAAGGTATGACTAAATTTATTTCCCCTTTTGTTTGACTTCTAATGGCATGCTAGTCAACAGATGGGGAAGTTTTTAATGAAGTTTTGTAATGAGTGGAAAGGAAATACCATAAACATCACAGAAAGAGCTGCACGCATAAATGGTGAAAAATAATTTACTCTGCTTTGCACATGATTTATGGACAGAAATTTTGGAGTGTGATGAAATCAAGAGTCAGCCAATTGTAAAATTATGTTCTGTTTAGGAAATAAGTTATACCCAGGTCATAAATAAGAAATTCTTCACTCTGGAGGACAATTGTTCTTGTTTTGCTCCTACTGCATGAAGTTTGATGTGTCACTGTTTCATTGATTGACTCACTTGTTTCTGTAGACAATTTTCTGCTATCATATTGTTCATTGCTTTTAACCTTTCAATTTTGTTTTAATTATGTTCAGGTTATGCTATTGGGAAGGTTGCATCACAGAAACCTTGTGAACTTGGTTGGATATTGTGCAGAAAAGGGCCAGCATATGCTTATATATGTCTATATGAGTGAAGGCAGCTTGGCTTCTCATTTATACAGTAAGTTGACATCAATTTTGTGTATGGTAGAAATACACACACAAACTTTCTGGAAGCTGTAGTCAGATAAACATCTGTGTCTCAGATTGCAAGTAAAATAGTTGCACTTTGATTGACCATCACTTTGTTACAGAGATCAGTGTTTGTGTCACTTGTAAAGCTCAGGTATGACAGATTTCAGCAATTGGAAATTGCCTGTCACTCTCTAGGAGAGCTCTAGCTAAATAAACTGGAACATACCATTGTGGCCTTTTTTGTAGTTGTCTATCCTGTAGCAAGGATCAAGAACCACCATCAAGAGATTTCATTGTGGTGATTGTGAAAAGTGACACTGTTTTCTTCTTCACGCAGGAGAAGACCTCAAACCATTGAACTGGGATTTGAGGGTTTATATTGCTTTAGATGTAGCAAGGGGCTTGGAGTATCTCCATAATGGGGTAAATTTTCTTTTTATGCGGACTATTTTGTGTGCATGCATGTCCTCCATGGTAATAAAACTTCTTCATTATTTTATCCATGAGAAATTTACTATTTTCTTTATATTATGCTGCAGGCAGTTCCTCCTGTGATTCACCGGGACATTAAATCTTCCAACATTCTGTTGGATCAGTGCATGAGAGCCAGGGTATGTCCACTGTGTATTACAAAAACTTTGCCTTGTGAGAAATTACAGTAAAGTTTCATCCAATGTTTTGAATATTAAAGAAAAACTTAGTTTAATTCAATGTGTGCAATCATGGTTGTTTTTCTTCTATCAACAAGTGTTAGGTTCTCATGCTAATTTCATACTCCTGTTCATGTTGGTTCAAGTAGGTAGCTGATTTTGGGCTTTCAAGAGAAGAGATGGTGGACAAACATGCAGCCAATATAAGGGGAACTTTTGGGTATCTTGATCCTGAATATATATCTTCAAGGACGTTCACAAAGAAAAGTGATGTCTACAGCTATGGAGTGTTGCTCTTTGAGCTTATAGCTGGCAGAAATCCTCAACAAGGTCTTCTGGAATATGTTGAACTTGTAAGTCTCAACAACTCTTTCTCAAGTGGATGGTTAACTTCAAATGCAACAATCAAATTGAAACTTTTGCCGAAGTTCAGATGGTTTTTCTATGTAACTTATTTATTTCAACATCCATTCATTGGATATTGGTTTTTTAATGCACAAACTATGCCCTCACTTGTGACGGAGACTAAGAATACTTCCAAATAGGTAACACTAACAGCTTTCCCTTGGATAAGAATAAATTGGAAAAGAATGCTAACATTGAAGGGTCTTAAACTAGCTGTTATTTTTTATACTTCATCATGAACTGTTTTCAATTCCTCGTGTAACCTTCTCCATTGCATTTCAGAACAATGTCTGCTTTCATTTGAAAAGAGAGGTCATGTTAGCTTCTGTTTGTCCAGTGGATATCTACTTCAGTCTTTTCCTTTTCTGTTTGTAGTTTAAAACTGTTTTTCTAATATGATGAACAGGCAGCAATGAATACTGAGGGAAAAGTTGGGTGGGAGGAAATAGTTGATTCACGTCTGGATGGGAAATTTGATGTTCAAGAGCTCAATGAAGTGGCAGTTCTAGCATATAAATGCGTCACCGTGCCCCAAGAAAACGGCCTTCCATGCGAGACATTGTGCAAGTTCTTTCCAGGATCCTCAAATTGAGGCACAATAAGAAGCATCACAAGAAGTCCCTTTCTGCCACCACAGCAGATGAGGTTTCCATTGATATGGACCAACAAGAAATCATAACTCCTCTCTCTGAACACCACCACCGAAGAGAGGAGTCAGTTGACAGTGCTGACACTGGTGAAGTATAGAGATGATTTTAAACAATTTGTTCATTCGGGACAGCCCATGGTTTTGGTTTCGGTTTCGGTTTGTAATATATACATGCAGTTCAAAAGGAGCTAGGCGAGCAGATTTGTAGTTATGGGGTTTTTTTTTCCCTCTTCTGAGTTAGAATAGTAGAGGATACATTCAGTTTGTTTATAGGTTTCTTCTTTTTTGTAACATAACCAGCTCCCATCTTTCTCTTTCGCTTTGATAAAAAGACATCCATGATTTTGTACATTGATACTATGAATCATGAATGAAAATGCAAGGAAAATAACCCCTCTTTTCCTTGAGCTGTGTTCACATTTCCCTTGAAAGGGTGAGCGCCATGTTATGAAATGCACTTGGATCATAGGCAGAATTACTAGGCTTGTGCCCATCTACTTTTGGGATGAATCTTTACTTTTTAAACAATGAATCAGAAACAGGGCCAAGAAAGCCACCATTTCATTACGAAGAACTAGAAACAGCATCGTTGATCTGGCAAACATCATCTGCTGACAAAACAAACGCTATCTTTCATTGCCCATCTATTCAGTGTCAAAAACAAAAAAAGCCAGAGCGTGACCAAGTAGTAGCAGAAGAAAAAATGGCAACCAGAGCGTGACCAGGAAGAAGAAATGGCAGCAATGGCTGCACTTCAAAGCTCAATGTCCTCTCTTTCACGCTCCTCCTCCAACTCATTCTTTGCCAACGCCTATCACTTCCTTCTCTCTCCCCTCTAAAAGTAGGCTGCAATCTTCTCTGATTTCTTTCCACTGGTTTTTTTTTCATATATATTTTTAATGCTCTTGAATTTTGATAGTCGGTTGATTTATTTATGTTTGATAACTTGTAAAGAGATTGTTTTACGCAGATTTCGTATGCTATACTAAAATGGATCTTGCTTAAATTGGAATTTAATTGTTCTTTCAGTAGTTGGTCAATAACTTCATAGCCAAAGACTATAAATCTTCGTGATTTTACTTCTGAGACTGCATTTTCTTTTTTGAGATTTTGAATGTAAATGGTAATTTCCACTTGGGTTTTGGCTAAAGTGAAAAAAATGAAGTTTGATTATTATATGCACATGCTACAATTCTTCTTCTGCTAGCTGTCTTGCGCACACTGCATTGTCAATGGCTAATACTGTACTCTTCATTCCTGGTGTCCTAACAATACCCCCTCAATCGAAGAGTTCTTGACCTCAAGAATCCATAACAAAATCTGGGAACTGCATGCTTAATTCCTCTAGGTCTTCCCATATGTTGCCTCTTCATGAACATGTGGGACTATTCAACCAATCCCATTACAACAACCTTGTTCCTTTACTTCTGTTTCTAAGAATTTCTCCTTTTCATCCTCCCTTCCCTCAATCAAATGAATCCCTTTAACACTACATTTATGTCCAGGTACAAATTTATCGTCATATTTAAAGCATAATCCAAGTTTCCTTCTTTGTTCATAAAGTGTATCTGTAGATTGTTTTGGACTAGATTGCTCATCAACTCCATGCTGGTTGAAAGGTTTATAGGGTGTACTACCTGCTGATCTTTCATTGTTAAATGAAGAACTGATTCTGGGAGCAATTATGTTTCTTCTTACAACTGCAACAATTGATTTTTCATGCCACTTCGCCTGATCAAAGGCTTGTATTAAAGTAGTCGGCTTGAGAATCTTTAACTTAATCTCTTCCTTTAATCCACTAATGAAACTGGACACGTAATATGATTCTGGCATCATGGGATTAAGGGTTTTCATCAAAGATTTTAATCTTTCAATGTACTCATCAGTTCCTTTTTCCTGCTTCAATTTGTTGAATTCTTCCACGATATCACTATGGCTTCCAAATCTCATACAGAGTGCTTTAGCAAGCTCCTCCCAGTTGGTCAAATCATTATTTCCCAGCAAGATCCCCTCAAACCAAATCTCTGACTTTCCTTCTAAGTGCATTGAAGCAACTTCCACCCATTGTTGTACTGGTAGTACATAGTGCATCTTGAAATACTTCCTGCACTTTTGAATCCACCCCCTGGGATTATCACCACCAAATACTGGTTACTCAATTCTTGGTAGATTCACATTGTATTCTCATCTTAAGTTTTTCTTGTTGTCCATATACCTTACCATGATTGCAACTCCTTTGTTGCATATTGATTCCATTAGAATTGGAGTTCTCCCTTCTTTCTCTTGCATGATCTTTGTTAGCTTCCAAAGATTGTAGATTCGTTATCACTATCTCTATTTGCTTTGACAGTTGATCAATCTTTATATTTTGTTCTTCTCCTTGTTTATGCAAATCAGCCTTTAAGTCATGCAGTTATTGATGAATCTCCTGCGCTTCTTCATCAATTCTTCGATTATGCTCCTCTAGAGCTCTGAATTTGTTGCTTTCCACCATTGTTAATCAAGCTTAAACGATGAAAATGTGTTTAACCAGCTCAGATACCAATTGTGAAGGATCTTCCTTAACAAGTACAAGAACGGGGTTTGAGAAGGTAGAAAAAATAGGAGGTAAAGAGAGAAATACTTTCAACACTTAAAACATAAATTAAACAATGAAAATAGATTAAATCTCATAGTTTAATGATTTTGAGGTTTGGCTTTCTTTGATCAAATAAAAATTTAATTCCTCAATACCATCATGAAAACTCTAAGGAGAAGAGGAATAGGAAGACAGAGGAGAGAGATCCGATCCGATTTTCTTGTTCTCTCTTTTACATGTTTTTTCTTTTTTAAAGTTTAATATTATCCTCCAATAATAATTATTAAATTTAAATATTTAATGAAATTATTAAATAAAAAAAATAAAATCTTAATACAACAAGAAGTAATGTTCTCAGCTGGAATTCATGGATAAAATCTAAAAACTTCTAAAATTAAATCACATCATTTACATGTTCAAGATCGTTCAAGCACGTTAGCAATATAGATGCAGCGACTTTATATTTACTTTCAACCTTGATTCAATCATTATCTCTACAAACTCAAAACATGAAAGTTTTGGATATATTTTTTAGGTTCCATAAAAATTTTAATCATCTTAATCAAAGTTCAGATGAGAAAGTTATGCCTAGATTATAAAATTATATTGAAATTGTCTAGAATTGTCCAATTAGCTTTATTTAGCCACCTCTATTTACATTCTAGATCAAAATATAAAAATTATAAATAAATTTAGACATCAAATAACTATAAAAGACTAAACAACGCTAAAAGTCGAATAACAATTCACTTGGGAGTTTTACTACTTAAAACATTTTTTTCACATCTTCAGGTTATCAGAGGAAAAACAAGGTTCAATACATCCAATGATTTCATCAAAGAAGATAAGAGACTTGAGGTTTAAGTACAAGCATGGCATTAAAGATATGATGTGCGAAACTATCACATGTTACCTAGATCAAAGCCTCTAGCCATCAGTAAGAGTGAAGGTCATTGATCTTTCTGACAACATTTACCAAATCTACAAGATCAAATCTCTGGAAAAATTGTCACAAGATATAAGTGTTGAAATTTATAGCCTATGCTGGCAATGTAGCAGTTCATTACAACACAGGCGAAAGTGTCGAATTCTGGAAATTCATTCCCATTATGAATGCTGGCAAGACATTAATCCTATTGCCAAAAGAATGGAATCATGTCTTGCGGTGGTAAACTGGTCTGAAGGCACCAATTATTTGCACAGACAGAAGTAATTTATCATTAAACTAGAGGTGTTCCAGAATTGAATGGTAATAAAATGCTATACACAGGCATATGGGGTCAGCAATACGCTTTAAAGCAGCCTATTGACTGTATCAATATATAGAATGATACATTTATTCTTGACGGTACTGCAACAAGAAGTGCATAGATCGATGTATAACAGTTCAACGACTATGAAATTTTCTTGTAATTAAGTTTTTAATAAATTATTTTTTAAAATTATTTTTTTTAATTAAGCTTTTAATAAATTCAATTAAACTATAAAAAATCTAATTGAATCCTTGAATATTTTTTTTTTAAATTGAATTTTCTTTCTCATAAGATCTTTATCAATGGAAAATATATTGTCATATTTTTCAATATTATATATTTTTATTTTCTTTAATTAGTCTTCAATAATTTCCCGAGCGTTCTAAGATATATTTTTTATTGATTTTTTTTGTATTTTTTCTTCTTTTTTTTTGTTTATATGGAACTCTAAAATAAAAAACAACAATAACTACGAGAATAATCATAGGAAATAGCAATCAGTCCAATGCCATGAAAGATGCTTGCGAAATGGATTAAATCAAAGTGATGCAGCTTGATCACATAAAAGCTTTCGCTTTCATTTCCATTTCCTTGCTGTTTGCTACATTGATCTTGTTATTTTATACTAGTCTTCATTAGGAGTGGAGGACCATAATTCAGTTAAATCCCTAGCCACTCCAGACCAATTGACCCATGAAAAGCTCAATGAGGTCTTCAATGAAGTTGTTCTGGTCCAAACATGGGTCAAGCTCAATGAAGTTGTTTCGGTCCAATGTTTAGACCAATTAAACCTAATGCATTTATTCACATGTGAATTTCAAGGAAACCTCTCCTTTCCAATTTATCTTTTTTTTCAGGAATTCTTGTCATCCTGTGCACATGCTTACGAACATGGCCGTCTAAATACCAAAGCAGGAAGAGAAGACGACAGCTTAGTTGTAAAACTCGATTGAGGCCAGGATGGGTTCATGGGTCGACCCCAAGAAAAATAGAATTACAAACGACTGAAATGGTGTTGTTTTTATCAAAAAAAAAATCACCGGGTTAGAAGCCGGGTCAATTTAAGTTTAATTTTTTATTTTTTTTTCAAACCAAACTGGTTTAGATTTTAAATCGGCTAGTTTTTGAACTGACCCAGCAGACCAATTTGGATTTTACATCTATGAAAGAGACAACAAGAGAGACAAAACAAAAATATAGGAAAATTGATACAAACTGACAATTTTATTATTCCATTATAGTCATTCTTTCAAATTACATTGGGCTGTCTTTTCTAATTCTTTCTTGTCACTTGTAACAGCTCTATCATACCTAAATTATTTTTTACCAAGACCAGAAGAGAAACTGTTTAATTTGAATAAAGGGTGGGGAAAAAGGGCACTAAATTCAAATCTAATAATTTAATTTGTTGTTTTTTACATGAGAGTTCTTAGAATCACCTAATTTGAGAGCAAGTCTAAAGCACAACAGCTGAAATCAGTCCAATGGTTCAGCATGCTTCGTCTTTGTATGTTAGCGTGGCAGCAGCCCTCGGTCTGAACATAGCTCAGCAGATGGCATCCCGCCAAAACGAGGAGTCCTAATCACGGGGGCCACATCCACTGTGCTAAGTATCTTAATTTGTGTTCATCTGATCTCAAACTACTCCCCCGGAAATATTTAAGACTGTCAACTGAATTCCATTCAATTTTTCTGGAATCATAAATAATGCAGAGAGGTGCTGCAAGGATTAACCTTCATTTATGAGGTGCATGTGCCAGCATTTATAGCTTCACAGATGTTACGGCAAGGAAATTGAAATGATTAAAGAAACTGGAAAGTTACCATTTTTTAAGTAAGAGAGAAATGGAACCCTAACCTCATCTTGAACATTAGCTGCTTCTTCACCAAGAGGATCTGCAAGAAGCTCCAGGCGAAAGATTAACCTGGTCAAAGAATTTACAGAAAAAAACTCTAACAGGGATGTGAAAATATGAGACAAAACAAACCTAACCCTCCAGTAATTCGTATAGATTGTTGTCTGCTGGTTTGGACTAACCCTCGTTTCATGCACAGCCCTCCAACAAGGACCACATGTAGTTCTTGTACTGAGTAATGCATGTGGACAGCAAGATTTATCATTATTGAAAGCATGCATGTTTTACACCATAAGAATACACATGTTTAGACTAATTTTATATGCATAGACTCACTAATTTCTGCTGATGAAAGATGTGTCTAGGGTCCTCCTGTGAATTATTTCTAATGGAAACTGAGCTTGATTCATTTGATTATTCTATTACTTTGTGTTCAAGTGAGACAGGACTTAATATAATAACATAAACTAGCTGGATTTAATTTGTCTTAGAGTGTTTGATGCATGTGAGCAAGATTTCGAAGTACTCAAATTTCAATGCACTAGCAGCATATAAATCGAAGTCTGCAACTCCACTACATTTCAAAGTAACCTGCAAGCTCATAACTTTGTCATTCAAACTGGGATAACTGATGTTACAATTCAAGATTTAATTATCAGACAGTCTTTTTTTTTTCTTGAAAGTATTTGTTCTTAAATTCACCTACACAGGTAAATGTTATGAGGTATTTTCAAGGTAACTTGGGTCCCCATTTATACTGCTTTATTTATGAATAAATGTGTCCCAAATCTTGAATCTGTCACTACCTACTGCTCAGCAACTACCTGGAATGAAAATTTTGCTATATGTTATAACTCCATGAGTGTTTTCAGTAAAATACAAACCTCAATATGAAGATGAAGCAATAAAGTAGCATGAGATGTGCAAATGTGTCGTGGGGCAGATACAACTAAACTATGAATCATAAAATTTGATATACTAACAAGGGATATAGCCTTGAAAGAAGAATCATAATTCTTCAAAACATAAGATTCAAGAAAAATTCCTCTAAACAAAGGTGTAAAAGGGATTCACATGACTTCATGATGTAGTGTAGCATTTTCCTTTCTTTCTTCAGGATTTGCAGATTACTACAAAGCAAGGAAGCAGGGCTCTAGGGTTGAGCAGATAAAGCTCCTCAATATTGGAATAGAGACCGACTTTCCCTGCCAGAGAATCAAACCCTGTTTGGCCAGATATTTCTTGTATATTCTCCAAAGGCCTATGAACCCTCCCAGCAATCACTCTGCATACTATCAAAGCTTTCCTTGTAGATGGATCATCTTCAAATATTTCAATAGACTCGAAAGCTCTTCCACTGGTGGAAGTTGTGAACACACCTACTCCACCTTTAAGCTCCTTTTTGGCAGAAAAACCATTTCTAATTATTCGACAAACACGGCATTTTTCAGATATGCACAGACTTGAAGAACCGTTTATGCCAAGAGAGCATGCAACAGTCGTGCCATAAAACCTCAAAAGCTCATTCCCATCAGCTATGCACCGAGAATGTTTCTTCGGGAGCTTGCTGGCTTTAATTTTCACCGTCTCTCTATACTCTTCGAATCGGGCAAGAGTTTTTTGCATATTGTGAACCTTCAACACTCTTTCTATTCGACCACAATGGTTTTCACTCTTTAACCAGCTCGTTCGACATATGATTTCTACAATTTTTCTTGATGAGTCCCCTTCCACAAGTTCAGTGACTGCCAAGAAGAGAAATATAATGAGCTGCTGATAAGGAAAGCTACTCTAAAGTCTCAGGAACAGCAAACCACTTTAATATTTGACTTTGGTTTTCAAAGACTAACATCAAAATGAAAGATCAGAATAAATTGTTTTGAGCACAGCTATAATTTATGAAGTTAAAAGTCATCAAAACCACCTAATAACTATGCCTCTCTTGAGCATCACAATAAAAAAAAAAAACAAATGGATATCCCAGACGAAGATATTGCAGGAAAAAAGAAACGGCTTGTTGCAAAGTAATATCTGATAAATTATAAAAATAAAATAAAATAAAATAAGAGTTTATATTAAAAAGAACATTTTGCTGGTGGTTAGAATCTGGGTTCACATTAACAGGAATTGAAATGGAAAACTCGGTCCAATTGCCACAAAGCCTGCAAAGTATATCCATTTCTTGAAGAAAACCTTCACCGCTATCTCGGAGCACTTGGTGATCTCAAAAGTTGCAAGGGAAAAGTGCCCACTCAATTCTGAGGTCAGAATCAAGTGTGTGACTGCTGCTGTGAGGATAAGAGAACAAGAAAGAGACAAAAGAAACTGCAAAAAGGGTTTAAATTCAAAACTAAATATATGCACAAAAGGGGGATGAAAAATTAGATGGAAGATGTCTAAATTAACAAATAATTTCAAAATAGGAGATTCTTACCAGCATGCTTGGAGAGATGATGATCTTCAGCAGCTTCCCATTTGGTAAACTGTTCTCCACATTTATGGCAAGTGATTGTAGAAGAACCATTAAAATCTGTCTCAAGAGAGACCCTACTGCTTGAATGTGCACCAGAACCAAATATACCAGAACCTCCAAATCCAGACCCTTCTCTGTCTGATGAAAGAAAAGAAGATTTTCTTGGGGGAGTTGCTGCGTTCCTAAATGAAGGGTTGAAATAATGCATTGTAGGATGTCCTCCAGGTCCTGGAGTACCTGGCCTTAAAGTACCGACAAAAGTTGAACCAACACCACCGTTACTACCACCACTAACACCATTATGGTTGTTGCCATGACTAACACCAGTACCAACCCCTTCTTGGAACCCACCAAAACCAGTGATTTTGAGCTCGCACCTCGAGTTACTTAAAATAACTTCATGGGTAATTGGGTTAAGAAATTCACTGCTTCCAATGGATCTTGGACTACAACTTGGTGGCTTCTCCATGTGTCTTTTGCTTCCATGTATGACATCTTTGAGATTTGCTATGGACCTTGAACACCCTGACCTTCCTGCTTTTCTTGTCAAGATTGTACTCAAATGCTTTGTGGATTTTGGGTCATGAACTTCTGATGGCTCTGACTTGCAATGTAGAGATCTCTTCAAAGTGAACCAAACTGTTGGCATACTTCTATCTTTACCGTCCTTCACTCCTTTCCTTCGTTTGTTGGGCTTCAAAATGTTTCAAAATCACAACTTTTCAAAGTAAAACTCCTCTGCATGCATAATTTCTAGAAAGCACATCACTTTGCATTTCCATGTTTTTTTGCTTTTTCCACCATGAAAGCTAGCTGAAAAGAAGAATCTGAATATACCATTAGTCACTATACAACTTACACTCTACTTATGCAACAGACCTCTCTTTCCCTGCAATTTCCTTTCTATTTTGAGAGGCTAACAACCAATCTTTTAACGAACTCTATGAACTACTAATTAAGCATGCTTAAGAACTCAGAAGAATCAAGAACCAAGATTTCTCACGAAGCATCCAAAAAAAAATGAACTTTTTCCTAAAGTGCAGGATTCCATATTGAGAACCTTTGGTACTTCTACTAAAATGGGTGTCCATGACTGAGGAAGAGAAAGGCAAATTGAAAACCAAAAGGCCAGAGAAAGCCCATTGTAAGAAAGACAAAGGAGGGGTAAAGCAATCACTTGTACAGAAGAAATTCAAGAAATGAAGAATCTATGGTCCATGGGGAGCAAGACAACCTAACATGAAAAACCATGGTCAGTGGTGTCTGTAATAAATGACAGTTACAGCTTGAGAAAGGCAACCTGTGAAAAGTGAAGACAACTCATAAGAAATTGTTTTTTTTTTTTTTTAAAGGACATTCTTAAATTGACTCTTGTCTGTACTGTGCTGGCCTGCTTGCGTTCTATTCTCATTTTGAATCTGTGTTTAGATTTTGTGGAAGGAATCCACAAGCTTTTTTTTTACAATCTAATATCCTTATGTTTTTATTTGTTTATTATTTTGGAAAATTATACTTTTTTAAAAATATAAAAATAACATCATAATATTTATTGAGAATTTGGTATTATATTGATCATATAACACATGATTTTTTATCAATTAATATGTTTATTTTTTTTAATTTTTTAATTTAATTTATTTATTTATTTTTACATTTTTGCATCCATACATTTATCAGTTTTTCATTTGTTTTTTATAAGATTTTATTGTATTGATTATAGTTCATTTGTTTTATATCTACATGGATCTATCACATGTATCAATCATATTCATCTTCTTCGTCAATTTATATATTAATTTAATTTTTAATTAAATGTTTATTTGATTTTAATTGAAATTGTTTCTAATTTATTATTATATATAGGATTTGATTATATAATAATATGATTTCTTTGTATTTTTTTGTATAAATGATGATTTTGACATTAATAATTAATAGTTAAAAAAGAAAGTACAGAAAATCTTGATAATTAATAAGTTGAAATGATTAAAATTCATTAGTAATAAAAGTCATTGCAAAGTTTAAAGTTGATTTTGACCTTCTTCTCTTTTTTTTCGGGAATTTTGTTTGCACATCAGTCACAAAATCAGCATTGATAGAAACCTTTCAAATTTTATTGATTTTTAAGGTTTTTTAAAAAAACTAATTAATGATGTTTTATTAGTTAATTTTTAGATATATATTAAAAAAAAAGTTATGATTCAAATAAAAATCTCTTTTTAAAGGTTTTCTCTCCTACTTGTCGCTTTGTCTTTCCTACTAATGCGATTAAAATTGTTTTTGCAAAATGTTTTTTATATAAATTTTTTTAATGGTTTTAACATTTTTATATTAAATTATATATATTATTTTAATATTTTTTCAAATAAAAAAAATCTTAAAAAGTATTAGTTTTTTTTAAGTTAAAATATTGATTTAATTAAAAGTTAAAATTTTAACTTATCAATTCTAATTGTATTTATTCTTAGAGAAAAAATTGTTTTGATTAATTAATTTTGATTAAATATATTTCTATCTTAAATTCATTTAAATTTATAAATTATTTTGTAAGAAACCAACTTTAAAATTATGAATCCAAGTCAAAATCTACCTTTCATGGATTCTTACATTATCACTGCACATATAGACTTTGTACTAAAAGAATTATTTGGTCTATCTCGCGACAATAAAGTACTTGCAACGTGAATGTTTGGAAAAACAGTATAAATTATATTTTTTAATTTTTTATTAAAAATAATTTTTTATATTTTAGATTATTTTTATATGTTGATATTAAAAATAATTTTTAAAAATAAAAATATATATTTTTAAATAAAAAATATTTTACCCATAACTACTAATAACATCTCAAACATTTAATAAAAACTCGATCAATACACCTATCTCATACTCCCCTTAAATGGTTGCTTTCAAAATATACCACCACCACCACCACCACCACCAAAGCTGTTGCATCATGTATAGGACCACTCTTGCATTCATCATCTGTTCTGAATTTTGGGAGTCTTTTTATTTATTTTTTTTAAAAAAGGTGAAAATCCCATTAATTTGTTTGCGCTCAAGAATTTTCTTTTATCTATATATATGGATAATGGGTTTTATGAAAGCCACATAAACAAAATTAATTAGTACTTTAGAGTCAAAATCATGATTGGGAAATTAATTAATAACTATGTTTGCTATCAAAATCATTCATTTAATGTATTCATTATTCCATGAGGTTGCCTAGAGGAGCATAAAAGGCCAGAACATAAGACAACATTGTGTCGATGTGGAACACATGGTTTTGGAGTTTGGTGGGTTCAATAGGGTTTTCGCCATGGATGTCCATACATCTTCATGATGCCTCGCGAGTTGAGAATTTGAGATCTTGTTAGGACGTTTGTGTTATAATATTCAAATGATAAGATGATCTCTAAACATGTATAATATATGATGGGGATGATGCCCCTTCAATGTACAAATGATACGATTTTGTGTTCTTAGAATGAGTTTGTTTACGCGGTGCAGTGTAGCGCAGCTGTGTTTTTTAAAAAATTTTAATTTTTTCTTGTTTTAAATTATTTTATGTACTTCATTATCATTTTAATATACTGATATTAATAAAAATTAATAAAAGTAATTCAAAAAATATATTTTAATGTATTTTTAAATAAAAAAACACTGATGATCAGCCATGCATCCATCTAAGACTGCATTGTTATGAATAACAAGTATGGTTTTAGGTATGTTCGTGCATCCTTAATCCATGGATTAAAGGAAAGCAATAATTGAACTCTTTTTTATGGAAGACAAAAGTGGATTTTGAGTAAAGAAGAGCTCATAATTAGCCTTGGACTCCATCTCCAATCTCCATGCAACTTCTCAAAGCTTTTTTGGAATCCAAAAGGTGGTGAAAAAGAGGCGTGCAAATTACCAAGACAAATGTAAAAAAACATATCCTAATATCCTAATCTGTAAAGAAATTTTCAATTAAGAAATAAAAAATAATATTACAATTATGTTGTAGTGAAAGTACAAAAAAATAAAAGAATAATTAATTCGATAAAAACATATTAAGAGTTTACGATAAAAAAAATTATTATTTTAAACTCATACAAATATTCATGATGTGTAGATTTTTTGAAGAATTCTTCATGTTAGTTTCATATATAATTATACAAGAAAATGCAAATATCACAACAAAGGATCTCTAATCTTATTTAAAAAGCATGACATAATTGAATGATTTTTTAGAAATCATTGTAATCATTTATCGAAATAGGATTATATATAAAGTCACTTCCTGAAGGTCTTCAAAAATCCTTCTTCTCTGACTGCTGCAATTCCCCCTCCACAAAAGGAAAGAGTTGAGATCGGAGCTGCTCCTAATCCAACAACTAGAGCCATAACCAAGGATGGCACGAATCGCAGAGATTGCCCAAGAGCTTACGAATGCCTCTTTCTGTTCTCATTATGCCATGAAGAGTTGACAAGATGCAGCTTCTTGAATGCCTCTTTCTACCTCAAGTTCTTTTTCAATAGTTCTTCCATCAGTTAAATCTCCCTCCCTCTCTCTCTCTCTCCCCCTCCCTCTCTCTCTCTCAAGCCCACCTTCCTAGATCTTGGGCTTGAAGGGTAGGTCTGTATTTCTGACTTTTAAAAATAAATGCTAGGAGCGCCTGGACCTTTAAGTTCAGGCTCTGATGTTTGGGCCTCTTGAGCCCAGGCGTGAGTTTTATTTGTTTAAAGGTAGTGGACGACGTCGTTCTCACTTTCCGTAGATTTTCTCTTTTTAAAAAAAATTATCAGGAACTAAAATGTAAAAGAAATGTAATTTCATGACTAAAAAGAAAACTTTGAAAACAATAAGGACTAAAGTGTAGAAAGACGAACCTCTTAAACAAAAAAAACTACCCTTCCTTTTTCATCGTGCACACATGAGAACATGCGCGAAACAAATTCTAAAACATACAAGCATAGCATAACTTGCAATGACAATAAAAATAAAGAAACAAAGTTTAATGACCAAATTACACAAAACAGAAAATTTCAAGGGCATAAAAAAAATGTTCATTCATGGTGAGGTGGTCATGCAAATGTTTCTTCATGAATAGTGAATGAACAATATTTTTCCATCCTCTTTTAGTTTTTTTTTATTAATTTTAATGTTAATTTTTAATGTTATATTAAGAAGATGATGTTAATTTTTTTTTTGTTTAAATGGTATTAGTAGGTTTCTATGTGGTTAAAAAATAATAAATTTGAGATCAATATAAATTTAATATATGATTATTATGTGTGAGGTAAATCAATTAGGTAGTGATTGGTTGTTTTACATAATAGTAACATGTTGGTTGTGGAGTTTTTGGTTTTGTCTGAATGTAATTTTTTATCTTTCTAAAAGAGTGTTGGTAAATGTGCTAACAGTTGCTTTTCAAAATATTTTTTTAAAAATAATATTAAAATAATATTTTTTTATTTTTAAAAAATTACTTTTGACATCAGTACAAGTGATTTGAAAACATAAAAAAATTAAATAAGAAAAAAATAAAAATAAAAACTTATTTTTTTTTCAAAAACACTTTTAAAATATAAAAACAAACAAGTCCTAAAAAAAGGTAAAAAAAAGATAGAGAAAAAAGATATAAACATAAACGAGTTAATTTTTTTTCTTCACAAATATTCTTTTAAACATTTCATGATTTTAATCTATGTCCTTACATTTAAATTTGGACAATTGACTTTAATTTACTCAATTTCCACCATTAGATATGAAAACTAGAAAATATAAAATCAAATGTGTGTGTATATATAGAAAGAGAGAAGGAGAAGAGAGATAAAATATTGATTAGAAAAAAATACAAGGAACAAGATCACTATCAAATAATAAAAAAACTCTTATTCATGAAGAGCTTATAGATAACTAATTTGGATAGTTTTATCGTATAAGTTTGAATATATGTGAATTTGAAGTTCTAAATTTAAGACATTTAAAATTTAATTTGTTTGAAAGTTCATATAAGTCATTTTTATGTTTTTTTTATGTTGAATGAGCTTTTAGATTGATAAAAACAATATATGTTTATGTTTATATGTTGACAGTAGGTAGACTTTAAATCTTATGCATTTTAAGGTTTACATGTTTATTGTTGTTTCTAAAGGCTTAATCAAATGTACATAAGTGTATGTGACTTGTATGAATAGATGTTAAGCTTTTATTCTCGATTTTGATGCATTTTCTGGATTTTAGCAAATTTTGGGTTTCCAAGTTTAACATTCATGCAAAGAAGATTACTTTGGATTTATGATTTTCATGTTGTTTTGATCAATTGTTAGTTCTTACACATGTGTACAAGTTTGTTAATCATTAATCTAGTATCCTAAAGGTTTAAAAACATTGAAATCTTGGCATTTGATCTTTGGTTCTTCATTTGTGTTTTTCACAAAATCAACTAATCGTGATAATTGTTGTTTGTAGTGATGATTCAGCTTCAAAATTTTTCTTGAACGATGATTTTACATGCTCCTATATCTTTGATTTTGCGAAATCTAGTTTGAAATTGAATATGTGTTTGTAGATTTATGTTGAATGTTTTTTGTGTTCTTGATAAATTTTGAGTTTTGATCTATTTCAATTTGAAATTTATGAAAAATTGTGTTTTTGCCTTGTTTGATTGATATTCGTCGGTTTGAGGCCTTGTTTTCTTGTTTGTGGGTCAAGCCCACCAAGCCCAACCCTACATGACTGGGTTGACCCATAAAACTTTAAATCCTTGTACGGGCCATTGCATTTCTGCAAAAGAAAAAAATATTTTTTTTCTTTAAAGCGTGTTTGGCAAACACATTATCGGTTCTTATTATACTTTTTTTTTCTTTGTATTTTTGAGTTATTGACAAGTAAACCCCAAATAATTTTTGAAAATTCTAAAAAATTCAGTGATCATTTTGAAATTATTTGTAAGCCTCTAATATATTTTTCAACAATTTAATATTCAAGGATGAAAATACAGCATTTGAGTTTATTTTTAAAGATGAATCTATAAACAATAAAAACAAAGTTATTGAAGGTTGAAATTTGGTCATATGAGTGCTTTCTTTCTCCTGTACCTTTTTATATGAATCTCTCTCATCTTTCAAAATTCAGGAGCTAAAACAGGAGAAAATAAAATTTATGATTAAATCATCAGAATCTAAGAAGAATAAGGACCAAACACGTATAAAATTTAAACTTGAAGGACCAAATAAATATTTTCCCACATGATTGGTGAAGAAGGGCTTTGTTTTTATTTAAATGTTAATTTCAATCCTTAATCTTTTATTTTTATTTTTATTTTTAATAATAACTTAAAATTCTATCTTGAAGAAGTAAAATCTTTAATTCAATGTGATGAGATATGCAATAGCATGTAAATTAAAATAGATTTCAACACATAAAATTATTTTAATATAATTTAAAAGGATTAAATTAAAAAAAAAGTTTTATAACAGAAGTGTAAAATAACAAAAAAAAATTCAAGGACCTAGAATATAAATAATTGTCTACAAATAATGAGGTGACCATACTAATGGAAAATGATGAACAATGAATGATTTTATAGAAATTTTATAGTGTTTAAATTGTAATTAGGACAGTCTGATTCCATCAACTAACAAGTCATATCACCGACTTATCCCACATCAAGAATTTCTATAAAATTAAAACAAATCCCTTCTACTTTTTTCTCTTTTCTTCTCCACTGCAGATCTAAAACAATTGCTTTCGCGTATCTCTCCTCCTTTCCATCTCATCTCTAAAGATCAGACCGAGTTTTCCTGGAAATATTTTCTCGTCAAATTAAGTTTTTGTTTTTTTAACAAGAACAATGTTCCTCCCATCTTTCTTCATCGTAACTCGAAATAATCAATCAAGAAGAAATCGTTGTCTCTCTGGGTATATCATGATCAGAAATCACGAGGGTTTTTACTGCTCACGCAACCTGGCAGAATTGAACCCTTTAAAAAAGCAAAAACAAAAAATAATTGGCATTTTATTCAAAAATCTCAAATACTTGTTTCGATTTAGCACAGCATCCAAGAAAATCCAGGGTCCAAATGAGTGAAAACCATGGTAAAATCATAAAACAAAGTGCTGTGCAAGAGGCTGACTAGAAATGTGACTGTTGTTATTTTTTAAAAAGTTTTTATCTGAAATATATTAAAATAATATATTTTTTTATTTTTTAAAAATTATTTATTAATATCAATGCATCAAAATGATCTAAAAACACTAAAAAATATTAATTTAAAATAAAAAAATAAAAAAAATAAATTTTAATTTATTTTAAAATATAAAAATAAATAGAGCTAATCATCTTCAACAAGATCCAATTGGTGTGAAAATCATAATAAATTAATAAATTCATTCTCAACAAAATCCACTCTGTTTTACTGTCCGTCAAAAAAACAAACAACTGTATTTTTAACCTTTTTTACCCCTTCTTTGTTTCTTGTCATCAAAAGCAATCGAAGTGCCTAAAACAAAACACGCATATCTCCAAATGTTTGGCGTCTCTCTTTAAATTTGTGCTCTAACCAAAAAGCTTCTTCTTCTATTTTTTGACATACAGGTGTCCATCTTAAATTATTAAGCTACCATAATCTTGCATCGAATGGTATCAAATGTCAGTCATCGTGGATCGACTTTTCCTTCTTAAACTAGGATTGTGGAAAATTTTGAAAGGATAGAATTGGTTATTTTTAAAATATTTTTTATTCAAAAATATATTAAAATAATATTTTTTTATTTTTAAAAAATTATTTAATATTAGCACTTCAAAAAAATAAAAAAATATAAAAAAATTAAAAACAAATTTATTTTTTTGAGAAACATGATTTCAATGACGTTTCTAAACAGTAACTTAGTGAAACTTAAAAAGGATATTCTCTCATACCTAGCCAACAGAAATTCAAGGATGTGCCATCCCCTTCTGACCCGCGTTCCTTAATCGGACAAAACCAATCGAGCAAGAAAATTTTAAATCATCCAAAATTCAAAACCATTATTGTTAAACTCAACTTAATTTGACGTATCTGACTGACAGTGTAATAGTAATTATTTTTTAAAGTATTTTTTATTTAAAAATATATCAAATTAATATTTATTTTTATTTTTTAACACTGTCACATTAAAACGATCCAAAAATGCTAAAAAAATAATTTGAAATAATTTTTTTAATATAATTTCTAAAAAACACGGCCATGCCATATTACCAAACATAATCTTAATAACCTAAGTAAGAACAATCAACTCAAATTTATAAATTTTTATTAAACATTATCTTTTAAATTTGTCCAACTAAGACATGTAATGATAAATATGGTTATTATTATAATTTTAAAATTTGATTTAGAGTAATGCTCGAGTCACGGGTCAGCTAGATCAACCCGAATCTGTTCCAATTCTTCTTAAAGGATTGAAACGATATTTTTTCAAAAGAAAAGTCAACAAGTTTTTTACTTTGGGTTTTGATAAAGTCTCGAGTTTACTTGAGTTTTTGACTGGTTCAAACTTGATCAGTCATTCCTTTATTTTTTTTGAAATCCAAACTGGTTTAAACCCTAGGTTATCAAGGTTCTGGATTGACTCGCTAGACTGATCAAAGTTTTATAATAAGAGTTATTATACTATTATTAATTTCAACATAAACTAAATTAAAAAAAATAATATCTAATTATTTGTTTAATATAAAAGTTTAATAATTATTCAAATAAAAAGTAAAATAGAATTTTATATATATATATATATCTACCCTCGTCCAAATAAAATATAAAAATAATCGTTTTATTTTATACAACGTTATCAATCACCATTTTATTTATATGTATTGCAATAACCAAAAGCTACGTTCAAAACCCCATTTCAGTCGATCCACCAATCCCAACGAAAAATTCCCAAAACAAAACCAAGAAGTTTACAGAATCTCCACCGTCCTTCCACTTCCAATCCAACGGACACGGATATCGATCCGCGTACTCCTCTCGCATTGGCACCCCGATTTTCTCTTCTCCTATATAAACCCCAAAACACCCATTCCGCTCTTCAGATTTACTCTCTCAGCATTTATCCTCTCTCAAAAGAAATACTCTCTCCACATTTCGGTTCGACTATTTGTTCGAAAAGGGTCAATCAATGGCTGGCAGAGGCAAAACCCTAGGATCTGGAACAGCAAAGAAGGCTACATCAAGGAGTAGCAAGGCCGGTCTGCAGTTTCCGGTGGGTCGTATTGCTAGATTCTTGAAGGCCGGCAAGTATGCTGAGCGTGTTGGCGCCGGCGCTCCTGTCTACCTCGCTGCTGTACTGGAATATCTTGCTGCCGAGGTAATAATGCCTCAACTTTTTTCTTTAATCTTCTCTCTTCGAAGTGTTTTGCTACGAGTTTGTGAAGCTAGGGTTCTTTCTTTTTTGGTGATCTTGATCGTTTTTTTGGGAATTATCTTCTTGTTCTCGGAAATTATCCTGTTAATTGTGTTTTTGAAGATGTGGCCGTGGCTAGTCTGTGATTTTGCTTATTGGTTTTTTTGGAATCTAGGGTTTGAACTTATTACTGAGTCAATTTTGATGTTCTTAAATTTCCATGTCTGAATCTGAGATTTTTGAATTTTTGTTTCAAAGCCTAAATCAAGGGAAGTTAATCTTATCAATTGGTTTTGTGTTTGATGGCTCCTGTGTATGTTGTGCTGTCAGGTACTTGAATTGGCTGGAAATGCAGCAAGAGACAACAAGAAGACCCGTATTGTGCCACGCCACATCCAGCTAGCAGTGAGGAATGATGAAGAGCTAAGCAAGCTTCTTGGTGATGTTACAATTGCTAACGGAGGTGTGATGCCTAACATCCACAACCTTCTCCTCCCAAAGAAGACTGGTGGCTCCTCCAAGGCCTCAGCTGATGATGACAGTTAAATGTGAAGGAAGAGATTTAAAGGAAGTGTATTTTCAGTCACTGTGACTTCACTGTGATAATTTAAGTCTTTTAGCTTCAATTTTTCTTCAGATTTTAGGACTTGAGGCTGTGTTCATGTAAGGGTAGTTTTAGTAGTTAGGGTTTTACAATTAATGATGTGAATATAAATTGATCATCATCTTTGTGCTCATGTTATGGTGGAAAATATTTTTTCTTCTATGTAATGGCATTTAATGCACGACTTGAATCTATCCTTATTTGATTGCATCATCTAATTATTGTTTCGAATGAGATGGGATGTGAGGCAGGCAGTGGGTGTGGAGTGTTGTCTTCTAATTGGAGTTTAGAGCGAGAGGATAGGTTGTTGATTTTGACGCTTGCGTTTTAAAGCGGCTGAAGGATCTTTAGTGTTAGATTTGCATCAATTTCTTGTCGAAGCTTGATATGGTTCCTGGGTTTATTGCTTTTCTAGGTGTAGAAATAGACAGGATTGTTGGGCCACCAATATGTGATAATACAGTCTACGCAAGTGCTTAGGAGTGGTGTCCTGATGGTATGTGATTGGTATCGAGTGGAATTTACAAGAGATGACTACGAGTCTGTTAATAGATAGGCCATGATTAGAATGGTTATTACAGCAAACTCAGGAATACAGTGGAGTGGTTTATACCAAGAACATGGATGTTGACTTGCCAAGTTGCTCCCGTCTTAATTTATCAATGACGGAAGATTGGTCCTCCCTTGCTTGTTTACATCAAGACAGTTTTTCCGTTTCTATTGTGAGGAGCTAATGAATGATGGTCTTTTAGCTTGCGTAGTTTCTTTTTAATTGATATATTTCAGAGAAGCTTCAATCTCTGTTGGAAACATTTAGGCCTGTTTGAGTTTGTGAGCGCTAGGTGTGGTGCTAGGAAAGAAATGCATGTAGTAAAAAAAATCACAAGACCAAGGGACAGTGGTTGCATAAAAAATGTTAGTTAAATCAATCTGAATCTGTGGCAAATTCTCTTAGCACAACAAATTGCTCAAACGTGCACATCATATATACTAATATACATAGCGCAAGCAGAATCTGTGCTTGAAAATCGCATGGTAATAGCAATCAGTAAGACATGTTAAAGGAAGAATCACCCTAGCATATTGCAAGCTATATTAATAACTCTTTCCCAGTTATAGCTAGTTGAGCTCTCTAAATGGTGCTCTCTCCTCAAGAACAGACTGAAGTCTCTTTATTGTTGGTGACGGACAAGTATTGACATTCTCCTTCACAGCATTGAAAAGCTCAGTATCACACTTCAACATGGGACTAGATGATCCACTATTGTCAAATGACTGCACCATGCATGCCAAGGTTCCCATCAATTGCATGTCTTCATTGGAGAACTGGCTGATTCTCTCACCGAGTCCCGTGAAAAAGCCAAACAAATTGTCCCTTTCTGATGAAAACTTCATTACATTTTCAGCCAAACTTTTGTTCCCTTTTTTCAGCTCATCAACCGAGGCTTCTGACATTCTCAGCTTCGTCTCCATTAGATTCTCTAATTTCTTCATTTCCAGCAGTTTTTCTTCTAGTTCAGCTTCAATTTCTATTGCCTTGTGTTTCGATTCCGAGAGTGATTTTTCCTGCAATTCCAGTTTCTTTTGTACAGAAAAGATGTCATCCTCCAGCTCCATTAACATCATTTTCTTCTCTTCAATTTCCAGTTGGGCCAGAATCTCGGCTGAAGCAATCTTCTCCCAGGCCTCATGGACCAAACCAATCTCAGCCTGTTTCTCAGCAAGCTCCAAAGAGAAAGAGATCAACGAGCCATTAAATTTTTGTTCCCTCGACCTTACACATTGCAAGAGGTCGTCTATTCTTTGATCTTTCTCTTCCATGAGCTGGATAAAATGTTCTTTTTCAAGATCAAATTTTCTTTCAGCCTCTACCAGTGTCAACACTGAAACTTCAAGTTCTCTTTTCAGCGATTCTTGCTCCAGCCACCCAACCTCTTTCTGCAGATCATCTAAAATTTTGTCCTTCTCTCTCATGGTTCGTAGAAAACCCTCTTTCTCTGATTCAAAGGACATCACTGTCTCCTTTGCAGAAGTGGCTGCAGCTGACTCTCTTGTTTTAAGCTCTTTCTCAAAGAAATCAATCTGATGCTGCATGCTATCTATTCTACTGTCCCTTGCTTTTAATAGACGGGCAAGGTCATCTTTCTCCTGCTTGATGGTTTCCTCAACTTCTACTTGTGATAGAAGAGAAGCTTCTATGTCTTTGCGCAACAACTGGCTTTCTTCAAGATCATCTTTTAAGCGATGAGCAATAGTTTTCCACATCCACATTTCAAATTCCAGAGCATGTCCTTCGTAAATTTTAGCTGCAAAATCAGATTTCAATCTGTCTAAGGCATCACAAACTTCTTGAAGTTTCTCTTTCAAGTCTTTTTCCTTCTGGAGAGCTTGCTTTTCCAATCGGTGTTGGCACCTGGATGACTCCTCGAGCATTTCTTTGTATTTCTTGAGTTCTTTTTGCATCTGGAGGTTCTGCTCTTCAATATGATCAAGAGATTGAACCCTTCTCAACAACGAAGCTGTGTTCTCGTTTTCTTTAGCTAATTCAGCATTTGCAGTGTCCAACGCATCATAAACTTCTCGCAGTTTCTTCTTTAAGTCAGTTTCCACATCCAAAGCTTTCTTTTCTATGAGAAGCTGCTTACTCGATGATTGCTTAACCATTTCCTTATACCTCTCAAGCTCTTTCTGCATCAGGAGCCGTTGCTCTTCAACCAGTTCTAAGTGATCAACCCTCCTAGAAAAACATTCCACCTTCTCATGATATTCCGCCAATTCAGAACTGGCCATGTCGAATGCATCACAAACTTCTCTGAATTTCTCTTTCGAATCGTTTTCAATCTGCAAAGCTTGCTTTTCTAGGCAACGTTGATGCCTAGATGACTGCTCAAGCGCTTCCTTGTACTTCTCCAACTCTTTCTGCATCAAGAGACACTTCTCTTCTATAAGATCCAAGGCCTTGGCTTTCCTTGACAAAGATACTAACTTCTGATGTTCTTTGGCTAATTCTGAGTTTGCCACGTCCAAGTCATCACAAACTGCCTTAAGTTTATCTTTCAAGTCAGTTTCTGTCTGCAAAGCTTGCTTCTTGAAGCAAAGTTGACTTCTGGACGATTCCTCAAGCAATTCTTTGTATCTTTCAAGCTCTTTCTGCAACAGTAGTCGTTGGTCTTCAGCAAGATCCATGTCCTCAATTCTCTTCAATAAAGATGCAACCTTTTGACGTTCATCCTCGAAATCTGTCATCACTTTAGCCAGAGCAGTGTTCTTTGTCTCCAGCTGCCTCATCAAGAGAGAGACATTTTCTCCCCTTTCTTTGTCACGAAGTCTTGCCTCAGTATCAGCATTCTCAATGTTCAGCTGAGCCTCAGTTATACCTGATTTCAACACCAGTAGCATTGTCGAAGCCTCCTCATTCTGCATCTTCAACTGCAATATCACAGAGTGACAAATTTCCAATTCTATCCCAAGTTCTTCTACTGTTGTTTCTTTGCTCTCTAGTGCAGTCCTGTAATTATCCAGCTCTTCAGTCAATTTCTCCAGTTGAAAGCTCCATTCAGCTTCTTTAGCTCTAAGATTTGAAGAACAATTTTTGTGCATCTGCTCCAAACTCTTGAGTTTGTTTCGCATTTTTGCCAAAGAAGAAGAATTTCCCGTTTCCCGAATCCCAGCCTCCTGAAGTTCTTTAAGGGACACCAGCAACTCCTGATTTTCTTTCTCTAGCCTCCCTGCTTTGTACTCGATTTCTTTGTAAAATGTCTCCTTTGTAGCCAAAGAATGTCTCAGAGCTGCAATTTCTCTGTCCCTCTGAGTGGCCAAGCATTCTAGTTGTGACTTTGCATCCTGACACTCAGTGAAAACATTCTCAAAGCGTGCTTTAAATTCAGAAACCTCAACTTCCAGATGATTTCTCCTGCTTTCTTCACGAGCTAAGGCTTCATTGCACATCTTGAACCGTCTTTCAAGATCTTCTAAGATTCTGGTCTGAGAATCTAAGCGTGACTGCAGTGAGCAAATTTCGTCAATCAATGTGGACTTCTCCATCTCCCACTCTTTCTTGCTTTCCCTGAACTGATCTCGGAGGTTTTCATGTGCTTCTTCTAGATGGCTGAACTGTTCTTTCTTCCATTTTAGCTGATTTTCTACTTTCATGCTCTCCTCCTCTAACTTGAGTAGCATAGCATCCCTTTTCCTCATCTCTTTGGATGCTTTGGCATTTTTCTCTGCTTCCAAGCATTTCTTCTGAGAAGCCGATAGAAGCCCCTTGAGACCTTCAATTTCTGCCATAAACACATTAATCTTTTGCTCTTGATCTATGTTCTTCTCATTTGCCTCATCTAGTGCCAATACTATCGCCCTTTTCTCCTCCTCCCATTTTTTATACTTCTCACCGCAATCAACTCTAAGCTTATCATTTGCAGTGCTTAGACGTCTGATAACGGACTCTTTTTCATTCAAACTGCATTGCAAATCTTCACACATCCGCTTCACCTTGGAGATCTCCTCTTCCTTTCCATTTGATTCTCGTGCCAGTTTCTCAATCTTAGAACATGCTTCTTGAGTTCGGATAAGCTGTTCACCATGAGCTTTCCTCAGGTTGTCAGCCAATTCTGCTTTGAGTTTCAAATCTGCTTTGAGCTTCTCAATCTCAGCTTTCGCTTCATCAAACTCTTCACCCATTTCCTCTCAAGTTTAAAAGAAACAAATCTCACCTGTTCACAAGCAAAAATCTTTCAGATGACAAATTGAAGTTGATTTAAGAGCAATTATGTCAATGGAGAACACCGTACCACAAATAGATATATATTGAAGATCACATTGTGATATGTCAAGAGGTTCAAATCCAACTAACCAAATCAAATACTGTGCAACAGCATAATAATTCCTATGGTGCTATTTTTTTCTTCCCAAAAGAGCATTGCATCCCTCTTCCAGGTCTAATTAAGAACAGATGGACAGCATAAAACACCACCATTAGAAAAGTGATTAAAATCCTTAAGACCACAAACCCTATTTACTGTCCCTCTTGTATTATGAAAACTACATGTCAACGAGCAAGGCCAATCTTTAGTTTCCAGATCATAAGAAATCAAATAAAACCCAAAATAACCAAAGATTTGGATACCAATTTTAATAAGATTTTCCATGTTTTTTCTCCCAAGATTAAACAAAGACTAAAAATTATTATTATCATTAAAATCTAAAAAGTCTATTTCTTTTCCGTTTTTGCATCCAATAATAGACCAAAATATGTATCTTATTGTCAAAAACATGGAAATCCAAAAGAAAAGGCCTTTAGATCTCATTTTCTGTCAGGATTTCACAATGGCTAACTTAAGTCACCGTGTAGTCTTGTTAAGAACCCAGCATTCAAATAAATAAATCATTAAAGTCCCTGGCAAAATACAGAGAGGCCCAGAAAGAAAGAAACAAACAAAGGGCTAACTTAAAATGACTTGTAACGAAAAAAAACATGTGAAAGCTAAAGACTTGAGAGATTAAGAAACCTCACTGCTTGATGATTCTTTTAACACTTGAACAAGCAATAATAACAGAGACGACCCACCAAAAAAACCATACCTGATTGTCGTCGTCGTCGTCGTCGTCGTTATGGGTTTGGGTTTATTGTTGTTAGAGATTTATCCATGTAAGAAAGAGAGTTTGTTGCGATTTTGTTGGGTTGTAGAGAGAAAGATTGAGATTAGAAGATGAAAGCAAATAGAGAAAGTGCAAGAGATAGCCGTTGAGAGGGAGGGGTATTTGATTTGAAATCGAAATCGAATCACACGGCGTCAGGGTTTCGATTTTAACGGTGTGGGAGGTTCGTTGGGCTTCTAACGTGGGCCTACTATATTGATTTGGGCTTGGCTTCAGAGGTTTTATTTGCTGGGAATTTCTTTCAAAATTTTTATAGCGGGACACAGTGGTAAATCAATAAATTATTTTCAGAGATATTAAAATTATTTATAAAATAAAATAAAATTTTAAAATAGTAAAAAAATTACTTATATTTATTTATATTATTTAAAATGAATTAAAAATTATTTTTAGTTTTCCAGAAATAAAATACAAAACAATAAATTATTTGTATTATTATTAATTAAATTAACAAAACAAATTAGTCACTAAGTTACGCAACCCTCTTCTCTTCCTCTCTTAAATCAAAGTAGTCTGGATTCATATTTTAAAGCAATGATTTTTTCCGGTTCAAATGCAAAACAATGAAGCAATTATCTTCATTTGAAAATACAAAAGAATATAGTTAGAACTGATACGATCGAATTAATAACCAAAAGATACAGTAATATGAGCCAATGAAACATAATTTTTATTGTTATCTGTAACTTCATGGTGAATCATAAATTTATATCTATGTTGATGAACACGGCATCTCACATACTATTACCAGTCGAAGTTGATTTTGCAGCTACAAAAACTTCCAGATTTACAAATAAGGCTATCTACAGCACAACCATCCACAGCAAAATGGGAAGAAAGCATTATGTGAATAACAGGACCTTGCCACGGCATTTTCAAAGCCAGCCCAATCAGAAGTTCAGAGATGTTGAAAATTAGCGAAAGTGTTGCCATCTTCTAGCTATTTTCCAACAAAAAAAATCAACTGCTGGTGGGAAACCCTTCTTGTCCTGAATTTTAGCTTCAAGGTTGGCTATCTAAGCTGTTGGACAATCAAAATGCTTGTTTCTACAGAGCTCTTGAATACAGAAGTTCAAAAAGAGTGAGGCTATCTAAAAGCTATTTGCCAGAAAAATAGTTTTTGTGCAACTGCCAGTTTTTGTGCCTCCATCGATCCATGCCTCTGGCGTCGGTACATGTCTTCCTCAGGTAGATGTAACATTCCTCTCATAACATTACCAAGGCTGCTTTTAAAGTTTTTCTTGTCATCGATAACATGGACAAACCCCTATTTAGGCCAAATTCAACATGAAAGTAAGGGAAGTCCTTGGGGATTGAACCACGAAGTCCTTTCTCACTTGTATCAATGAGCTTCTTTGTGTTGTGTCGACTCCACTCATCTTCAGCTTCATCAATCGCCTGAAATGAACTTCAGTAACTAGTGCAAGTATTTGTTAGGAATGGACAAGTGAACATGTAAAGGAGTGCGCAAGTCATGTATTTGTCCCCGTATACGAGCAACATCTACATATGTGAATGGCTGGTGCTGACATTGTTCCCAGAAAGAAAGCTACTGGGTTGATATCAGAAGCATGCACAAAATCTTGCATGGATATAAATTACTTTTCATTATGGTTTCTTCCTGCTGTTATATATTCATCACTTTGACCCCATTTACTTTCAACAATTTGCTAAATATTAGAGAACATTATTGTTACAGTGCATTGGCAATCCTGCTGTTATATATTCATCAAAGTGCACTCAATCAATAGTTACTAGCAGATCAGCTCTTCTCCTCTTTGGAGATAATCCGGTAAAATCTAGAAAACTAAAAAAGGGAAGCAAAAATTGATTCATCAAAAACAGGAAATTAATAAGAAAAGGCTAACCTTCTTAAAATAGAGAGGGGCTTGCCTAGCAATTTCTCGAGGCAAAGGAATACACTCGATGAAACAAGGGCACCTTTGTTTTGACAAGCTGATCACTGTTTCAAGAAACACTAAATCCTTCTCTTGCTTGGAGAACATCATCATAAGACATTTCTTGAAATTTCGAATTTCTTCCCACACATTATTGCCAACATTCCTTGCGGCTGAGTCATGCTGTAAAGACAAAAACCAGGTGAGGAGCAGAAATAACAGAAGGTTCACCTATGGCATTCCTAGAAATAAAATCCTTTATCGTTTACGTCACGATGTGGATGACTTTATTTTGCTTCCTAAATCATCGAAACAATTCTTGTTTCATGTTCTCGAGAATCTTTGGGCCATCTATTAGAACAAATCCAAGACAAATGACAAGTAGTAATTCAAATACAGACGGATAATTTCAAATACAGAGATTTTCAAATTGTTAACTATAATTATGAGACAGATCAATTCTCCCAAATGCAATCTATTAGAACAAATCCAAGACAAATGACAAGTTGTAATTCAATGGTGAAAAATACAAATCATACAACTGGTAACTGAGCCTACTCTATTCCAAGCAACTAGACTAAGCTTACCTGCATTGGCAAGATGCAGCAGTGACCAGGCACAACAGGCTGCCACTGAGGCAACATCAAATATGTGAAGTTTGCTATCGACACAACAAGATGTTTTGGCCGGTTTGGATTCTCAAAGATAAAATGACAGCGTTCTTGCTGAGTCAAAATGCGCTTTGCGAGATCATTCTTCTCAGAGACCTTGTGATCACTGTCTCTGCCCTTCTTATGGGACTTACTCCTTGGGCCATCTTCAAAATCATATTCATCGTCAGCCTGACCATTGAGCAAGATGCCTATCAGCATCCTCATCCTCCTTTCTTCTCTCAGAAACACCTTGAATAGCATATCTGAAAAGACCAATACGAGAGAAATCATTATAAAAGTGATGAGCATAAATTGCAAATTTTCGAAAATAAGAATAAAAAAAAACGAAAACAATGGCATGTGGAGTTGCTGAATCAAGTTGAGCAAACATAAGTATTTGATAGAAGCTCAAAAAACATAAATATTTAATTGGAAAATCACGTGTTAAGTTACCTGTTTGTGCCACAGACTATCTGAGGTCTATTAGAATTTTCTCCGGCACCCCTGCTTCGCCTTGATGTTCTCAGCCTCTTGCTGATAAAACAAAGCAAATGAAACCAGCTAATCGCCAATAAAAAGTTCGTGCATTTACAATTTGACTCAGAAAATATAAAGAATCCATGAAAACATGATTGTTTTTCCATGCAAGACCTAGAAAGTAGCTTGCATCCAAATTCTTAAAATATATCCGGAAAGTGGCGATGAACCTCAGAGACTGTTGTTACCGACACAGCTATCATATTATGCCAAGATTAGAGAAGCGCAAGTTTTTATACAACTATCTTCAAAATTTTAAAAGCTTTTTTGATTGACTCAGGTTCTGTTGACAGTGAAGTGACTAGAAAAGGAGTACTTAATAGCAACACTTTTACTCCTTAACTGATCTTGATCTTACCCTGAATTCTTATCCCATTTCTAAGGAAATGACCAAAACTTAGAGCTCGGATTAGGACCAGGGAAATAACAACGCCATTGCAACGCTCTTAGCTTTTGTCCTACAGCATCGTGTAATAATCCATCCATCAATTTACTGAACGTGTTTTCCTTGCATTGTTTTTCATGCTCCAAAGAAATATATAAAATTAACTAAAATTTCTCCCAAGGACGAGAGAATCCCATTCCCTCCTGAAGCTTGATTCTTTATTAGAGTATGGGTGAAACAAAAGTACGTTGAAGTGGAAACAATATAAGTTTCTCAGCTTCTTCATGCTTTCCTTTCATGCGAAGCTGCAAAGCCTTGGATGGCAACTGGTTTTAACTTAGTGTCTCCTTAACCAACATACTACTCCACATTCTCCTCTTGGTTTGAATAGGAACCAACAGAACCACCAGCATCCTCATTCTGCTTAACAAGAATTTTGCTCACAAAATCATAAAAAAATATTTAATTTTAAAAAAACTTTTTAAAAATGCTTTTTAAATGTAAAATACAAACTCTAACTCGATGGTCTATAGTTCCATCATATGCTGATCTTCCACATTTCGGACTGCTATTTAACATCAAAGGAGATGTCGCACCCGACATCGCGGCGGCCCTAAAAAATAATTCTCTTGAATTATGGAAAAAGAACAGATTTATGGCATCTTGTTCTTTTAGGGGGAAAGGTCTTGTTTAAGGAGTCGCCACCTAGTATTATGGTCACTAGGAACCTTAACTGGTCAACAGAGATTCTATGGTTCGGGACTGGTTACGTAAAAGGGAAGATATTATCACCCCTTAAACGTTCTGCCTGAGGCAGACTGCATTGCTGATTTTGTCTTAAATTGCTAAACATTTATTCACTTATGCTATGATGATTTGTTTATAATATTCCTGACTCTGGCGCCAGTGAATATTCGATCGCGAATAATTCCAACTCTGGCGTTGGTAAAAATTCCACCCCGAATAATTCCAACTCTGGCGTTGGTAAAAATTCATAGCTACCAAAAAATTAGTATATTTTCTTTTTTTTTCCCTTTTTTTATTCATGATCCTGATATCAGTGAATAAATTGACAAAAATATATTTTTTCTAAGACATGCAAAATTTTTATTTCTACACTTTCTATTTTTTTTATTTTTTTTATTTTTTGTTTTGGGGGGCTGGGCCTAGCTCAGCCCACATGGGATGGGCTGGGCTGGACCCAGCCGGCCCAGCCTGGTCACTGGCCCAAGCCAGTGACCGGCTGGGCTTATTATTCACGCATGTCTGCAACAGTAAGAAGGTAATTATATTACCTTTGCACAGTTACAAAATTCTGTATTTGCAAAGCAGGGAGAAGGAAGGACTTACCTGGTAGCTAAAGGGGAAGGTGTGCGGTTGCTGATTGACTAGCCTCTTCTTGCTTTCCCTTCGTCTAGCCTTTTCTTTCTTGTTCTCTGGCTTTCTTTTGATTTTGCTGCTGGTGTGGTTGGTTTGTCAGTTCTCCTTGATTCCCTATCTCCCTCTTGATTTTCTGTTCCTCTGTGCTTGCTGGGAGACAGACAAAGACGATGATATATGAAGGTTTGGTGGCTGACAAAAACTTCCCTTCCACCTCTGTTTCCTAGCTTGTTCCTCCCTCTCTGTTTTCGTTTTCCACTCGTCGTTCCCCTGCTTATTTCCCCCTCCTGGTTCTGTTTTTTTTCCGTCAAGGTTTAGCTTGAGTTTTTCCTCGGTTTCTCGTTCAAAACCCCCTTGTTTTCTTCTCTGGTTCCTGACCCCCTGGTTCGTGGCCTTCTCTCTCGTTTTCGGTCCCCAAAATCCCCCCTGGTTCTGTTTCCTCCTCTGATTTTCGGCCCCTCCTCCTCTGTTGCTGAGGCCTTTTTCTGGGTTTTGCTTGAGTCTTTGTTCCCGGTTTTTTGTTCTATCTCCTGCTTTTTAGTCTTCCTATGTTATTTGTTTTCCCCTCCTTCGGTTTGTTCGGTGCCCTCCTGTCTTCGTCTGTCCCCTGCTCTGGTTTTCGGGTCCCCCTTTTCAGTCCAATTCCTCCAGTTTTTCTTCTTTGTTTGTGTCTCTGTCCAGTCTTCTCCGTTCAAGACGAAGACAAATGGTGGTAAAAGCACGAGGATTTGTTGCTGGTTGAGTGACCAAAAGTTTCCCTGGGTTCTGTCTCCTTCCTCCCCTCTTTTTTTTGTTTCAGTCCCTCGGTTCTGTTTTTTTGTTTCGTTGCCTCTCCCTTTTTTTCATTGTTTTCTCCGGCTTTATAGCCACAGAATTCCACCGTTACCAGGTAATTAATCGACTGTTATTGCAGGAGTAATGGTGGCGGCCGGCAGCTGAAGCGTTGAAGAAGATGAATAGTGCTGTGTTCAATGGCCATTTGCATTTTGGTCCTTGGAATTCTGAAATCATGCAATCAAGCCCCTGGATAAAATTTAAATTTGGACCCCTTTATTTCGGCGCTTTTCCAATGTAGTCCTTGGATTTTTAATTTTGAAATTTGGACCCCAAACCTTAATAGTTCTTCAATTAAGCCCCTGAATAAGTTAATTTAATTAAATCCAAAGTCCAATTAAGTCTAAAACTTATCAATTCTCTAATTAAATCCTTGATTGAATTAATAAAATTAATTCCAAGCTTAATTAAGTCTCAAAACTTATTAATTCTCCAATTAAATCCTTGATTGGATGAATTAACTTAATTTCAAGCTCAATTAAGTCCAAAAATTTATCAATTCTCCAGTTAAACCCTTAATTGGATTAAATAAATTAATTCCAAGCTTAATTAGATTAATTCCAAAGTTTAATTAAACCCCAAAACTTTCATTCATATTGCCCTTAACCCAAAATTTAATTCATTCTTCATTTATTTCATTTTACTTGTTTTCATCATCATCATTATTTTTTTCATCAATTTTTTTATCCTTTTCAATAAATAAAATAATAATAAAGATAAAATGATCAAAAATTATGACAGGAGAAACCAACTGTTTTTATGCTATTGTAATAATCAATCTAATTGCTCCACTATTGACATCCAAATTCTACAAAAAGAATCAATCTTGTTTGAACAAAGAATTTCAAATGGAAGAAGAATAAACATCAATACACCTAACTGCTACCAACGCACAAGTTAATACATTTAAGGGATTTTTAAACGTGAATCCATTGAGCCCCGACTGAAATTTCTGGCTTAATTTACTATCTGTTTTCAGCTCCATTAATCCATCTGCTGAAATTGCAATTTGGTCTCCATGTGTGAACGCAATTTGGCAGCTTTAGTGCACTTCCCCACGATTCCCTCAAAATGTGGATACCACCACCAAATGACTTGAAGGGTAATTTACACTCCCATGATATCAGCAACCTGGATAACACATGTGAAGGACTTCCTTAATTTCTACATTAATCTGAAGTTCACAGAATAACGTTAATTTGTGTGTTCGTATAAATTCTAAATGGAAAAACCACAAATTAATTATTGATAGGGTCTTAGCTTACCTCTTTCAGATTAACCCTCGTCATCTGAACTGGAACTAGAATCTCCCATTCGTCGCTCTGCAATTGCTGGAAATAGCCGCTGGCGAATATCAGGCGAGGGTTGCTGGTGCTTATGAGAGGGGGATGATGCAGTTGGCGCCTCTTTTTTCCGTGTTTTTGCTGACCTCTTTTGTGCCTCTCCCACCTCTTTGCATACCTTATCTAATATTATTAAGAAGTCTCGTACAACGATGAATAATCGTAAACCCTCATCTTTCCCGGTATTCCCATGGAAATAATCACTAGTGCTCTTCACCAGAGCCACAATTCTTTTTTCTTCTTCCAGAAGTGACATGATATCAACCTCAGCATTCTGCACAAAACTTTTTAATGTTTCATGGAATCCACTATTTTCCTCTAAATTCTTCATGTCTTTATTCAGGAAATTTCTGGTTACTACCACTGACTGCCCAAGTTTAGCCACGGATCCTGTTAAGCTGTCAGCATCCACAACCGCTGCTCTTTTGACATTTTCTAGTTCACTGCTCAATTGAGAAACAACCTGAAGACCAAGACTGCTATAGTTGTCTTCTGTATCAGGGGAAATGTCCTCAAGGAGATCGTCTGTTTTTACACTGACACTGGAGATGCTCCGGCTCTCTCGTCCAGCACGAGCAGCTCTCACACCTTCTGAGCGAATTATCTCCTGAACAACAAAGTGTAAGAGAGTAGTCTTCCCATCTATTCCCTTTACATCAGATAATTTCAAAAGTGTGTCAAGCTTGAATGC
The DNA here is from genome assembly GCA_007827005.2 of Populus simonii. Taxonomy (NCBI): domain Eukaryota; kingdom Viridiplantae; phylum Streptophyta; class Magnoliopsida; order Malpighiales; family Salicaceae; genus Populus; species Populus simonii. The sequence continues at coordinate 16,697,966 of CM017474.2, forward strand.
TTGTGCACCGCCACGAAATGTTCCATCATTCATTCGGTTGCCTGTTTTAAGAACAGCTTCTAGAAGCTTGAGGAACAACCGACTATTTCTGAGTTCCTTGCAAGCAACCTGCCATATTAGATGGAGATGACATCACATTAGATTTTGGCAAGTGGAGAAATTCAAGAAATTGCCAGAAAAGAGAGTCCATTGTGAGATGCGGGGACTTTATCATAATCAAGAGAAACTGACCACCTCTACATGCTAGTATATTCAAATTTTACAAATGTAGGAATATTTTTATACAGCCAGGCATCTTTTATGCAAGAACATGCATACGTTCTAAAAGCCAAACTTAAGTCAGTATTCTACAAATGCTATCTTTTCTATCATATCCTACCCATCCTCTAATGTCTAATAAGTGGCTGGTCTCTTTCGCTCTATGCATTAGCAGGGATGCATGCACTTTCCAAGTCACATATGAAGGGAAACCGATACGAGGCACCAAACTGATATCAATATGTATTTTTTTTTTTGCAAAATTACTGTTGTGGTTCTCCACAAAAACTTTTCTTAGTAATATTTTAATGATTTTTTAAAATACATCTCCGCAATTTGGCATGCCTTTCCAAAATCATGAAGCTCCACAATGGTCTGCTTCCCCATATGTAGAAAAAGTGCAACTATCAAGCTCATCATCAGACCACGAGCATGGATATTTCCATCGCATTGTTAAAAATGACAACCAACATTTACAAGCAAGAATTAAACCAAGTGCTGAGAAGAAATACAGTATCCAGTTTCCTACCTCTAAGGTTTCAAAAGACTCTTTAGTGGTAGCAACCTCTTCCTGTAGAATGCACATGAAAAGCAGGGCTTCCAGTCGTTTAAAAGCAAATGGTATGTCAACCAATGCTTTTAGGAACCTCTCAGCAGGCCCAAGTTGAGAAAGTTCACCACTGTAGAGCCTAAGCTTCAGTTCTTCATCTGCTGTGGGTGCCATCCTCAACAAATTTTGAAGAAGCTCTACAGGAAGCTCGTTTCCTGCATTAACTAACAGAGGTTAGAATATGTTGATGCATTAAAACCAAAGGACACTATTGCTACTCAAATTCCACAACCAATGAAATGGGGTAATTACATACCATCCACACAGCCACACCATCATTAAAATCAGCCATACTAGACAGAAATGGTGTGTAAAAAGATTTTCCTAGACAAGGAACAGGACAAACAAAGCCACCACAAAGTAAATCCCCCCCCCCCCCAAACAAGAAAAAACAAATAAATAAATTGAAATTCTTAGGAAATGGAGCAATTTAACTTATCCATGAATGTATATCTACTGAAAGAAACAAAGAGAGTTGATCACCTTCACGAAGTGCGTCACAGACTTCCTCTATTGTCACATTCAGTGCCCGCAAAAGAATAGACAAATTTTGTGCCTTTTTCGGATCAAGTATTTGAATATACTGGGGTGAAGGATCTTGAGAAGAAGACTCTTTCTTGTGTTCATTTTTGTTTTTATCAGGTGCATATCCAAACAGGGTTTCTATCATTTCCTCATTGAACCTGTATAAAACATATCAGCAGCAAAGGTTATTTAGAGATTCATGAACAACAAAATTAAAATAACAATTAAAATTGTAACTCACTGGAATGATCCTGATTTAATCTGATGCCAAACCATTGAATGATCAGGGTTGGCTAGAACTTTATCCCAGAAAAATGGCTTTAGTTTGGTTTTAGGAGCATCAGCATCATCCCCCAAACCAGCTCCTTCACTAGATGCACTATTGGAAGGACGCTTTGATCCAGGAGGGGGTCGAGGAGCCTTTGGACCTGGGGGCATTGGTGGTGGTGGTCGAGGAGCGGAACCTCCAGTTGGAGGTGGTGGAGGGCGTGGACCAGGTTTCACTCCCGGAGCAATAGGTGGTGGAGGAGGTGAACCACGGGGAGGAAGGGGCACACTACTGGATGATTTCGCAGGGGCAGGTGGTGCAGGAGGGGGAGGGGGAGGGGGAGGGGTAGGACCGGCCCTACTGGGAGGAGGCCTGAGATTAGCAGGCGGTTCATGGGGAAGCGGTACTGCCCTTCCAGGGGGAGGCTTCAGAAAAGGGCTGCTGCCTGTCCTTCCTGGTGGAGGTGGTACAAGTATGTTCATCTTGTTGTCAGTAGAGAATTTGGCAGCACCACTAACAACTCCTAACGACAGACTTTCATCTAACGATACATTCTGAGCATCAGAGTTATAAAAATTGCTCTCGAAAGATGATCCCCTTTTCTCATGGTTTGATATATTACCAAAAGATTGATGACCGAGCTTTTCTTCTTTGATAGAATTTCCTAAACCAAAAGTTTTATGTGTGGAACCTGGAAGATCAAATTTTGAAGCAATATCAGGACTGTATTAAAGAATTGTAGATTAAAAGAAAACATATGACAGTTCATTTACTAACCAACAGAATAGTCACTTAAGCTTATGCTAAGAAGGGGCCTTTCATCATTTCGTCCCGCACCAGATCCTCTCCTACAAACCGTAGTACAGAACAAGAAGAACACTGCTGCAAGAACAAATGTCACTGCAGCAGTCACAAGTACTGCGATGAGAACTGTTTTATTGTTATTTTTTCCATTATCTGGCTCAATACTTGGACCAGAAGTTAGACCTCCAGAAGAGTTTTCGCTGAGACTGAGAGGAGGCGGTGATAGTAGAGGAAAAAATAGCTCCTGCGGTGAAGGGGCAGGGTTTGGAGTGGAAACTGGAGAAAGAGCCAGATCTGGCGCTGGTGCAGGGCTAGGAATCAGGGATCCAACAGCAGGCGCTGGGGCTGGAGCCTCTGCAATGCTCTGAAGCAAATTCCTTCTTGCACCAGCATGCCTATGAAATAACGAATTTAGAGAAGTTGAGTGATAAATATCTGCGCCACCTTCATCTCCAGAAACATGGAACAGAAAACTGTTCTTTCTTATACAATCTAAAAGAGTTTCCTTTAACTGGGGATGCAGGACTTTAATCAATCTCTGACTGTTTTCTTTTGCCACTGACCAGCCCTTTGAACTAAGTTCATCAGCCCCACTAAATGTTTCCTCTGGTAAAAAGAAGTTAGGATTTCCACCAGCTTCCTTCAGACGAATCAAATCTACCTTGCAAATGATGCATAGTAGCTCTGCCTGCAATCCAAAACAAATTCAACTAATATTTGCCCATTTGAGAAAGATTAAACTGGTATTTCAGATGCACATTAAGAAGCAGACATATATAAATATGAATTAAGAACAAGCAGTAGACATGTGAGGTTGCATCTCACACACACACACACACACACACACACACATTAAGAACAAGAAAATAAGTATGCAAAAGAACATAAGCAAATGAAGGTTATGCCATATTTGCAGGGGGAAGAGCGAGAGCGAGACAACATAATTAGTACAAAGGAAGAACTTGGAAGAGCATATCCCTACTTCGGCATAGACATAAGCATATTCAAAATGGATATAATCATGGATGCAATGGTGCATAATACACCTCAGGTCAAAGTTTATTGTGGTATTATGATCTTATCAATGATCAATGTTTATCTTCAACAATGACTAGTTTTCAGATAAAAAAAATTATTATTGCTTTTTATATGACAAAAGAATTCAATAATCACAACTGTTCCATCTGATCCTCCCCTCCTCCAGTGCCCAAAATTAATATTTAAGAAAAAATTCACAAGGCCCTAAACAAAGAAGAAAAGGGAAGAAATTCAAGACTGAGAGTAAACAGTATTGTGATCGTGATTCACGAGGGGTGCAACAAGGTTAAATCATACATCTCGATGAAATGTTACATAAGTATAACTCATTGTGACATAAATTTATCAGCCAATAGTCATATTATACAAATAATTTAACACCGATTTGCATAATTATGATGAATCTAAACCTTTGAACCATGAACCATACACGCCATAACTCTCATTTCTAGTTTGTAAGAGGCATAACAGCAGTTTGACATCCCCAACTGACAATCTATCAGCATGCAAAAGGGTATTTGAACCTCGATATCCTCGATTGTTATCACAAATTTATTACACTGTAAGCAATATAATTATGTAAGAGTACGTATGGTTTAAAGTCCTACCGTGTCCTTATCAACATCTCCAGTTGCTGGATTAACTAATTGCCTCAAAAACACTTCCTCTGTCCTTCCTCTGTAATCCAAGCTCACCACCACCGTTGCACATAGCAGAATCACCAAGAAACTGAAACAACTTGACTTCATATGAACCACTTGTTGTTGATTCATCCTTGTAAGCATGAAATATCCTTCTCATTTCATCAATAGTTAAACCCCTGGTAGAAGGATCAAAACCCTTACAACACCTTCAAACCACACAAAACCAACCCAAGAAGCTTCAAGCTTTTGACTGAATTCAACTTTTATCAAGACAAGCCTCTTGACACAACCCAACCACCAAAATCTAGATGCTAATTCTCAAAAACCCAGATAAAGTTTTTGCCTAAAAATTCAAACTTGGAATCAAAACTCAATTCACCGAACAAGACTCAGAATATATCTCCTCAAACAGGTCAAAAAATAGAATCAAATAACATAAATAGCGAAACCCACAAAGAATTTACAGAAACGAGCCTTATTTAGGACCTGTGACATACGTAGAAAATCCAAAATGTGAAGGAGATTGGTAAGAAAAACAAAAGGGTGTTAGATTTTGACTAGATCCAATCAAATGAAGCTCAAAAGGAACGTCGGCTGTGCATGAATAGACAATGTTGTTGACCTGGAAAACGGTGAATTTTTCTTTTTTGTCTCTCTCTTTCTTCAATAAGGTTTCATTGAAAAGTAAGAGCTGACAAAGAATTTAAGAAAAATCGTAAATTTTCACTGTTTTTTATTGCAATGAAACCTTATTCTTTTGAAACTTGTTGATTGATGTTGGTGGGCTTCTTGAGATAAAACTTAAAAGATAGAAAGAGCGAGAAAGAAGAGATAGATGGACGCGGTCAGGATAACCCAAATACTATATTTTTTTTTCACTTAAAAATCCTTCTCTCTTTCTAGAAAAAGAAATTGAGCCTCTTTTTTTTTTTTGAAAATCTGTTGACTAGTGATTGTCGACTCTTAATTATGATCAGCAGTGATGATTAGGATATAATAGTTCTTTTTTAAAATATTTTTTATTTTAAAATATATTAAAATATTTTTTTATTTTTTAAAAATTATTTAAATCTTATTCTCAAACAATGTCTTACATAAGTCTATGGTGTGGTCCGCACTAAAATACTTATAAACGTAAAAGAAAATAATCAAGTGGCAATGAATTTTTTGCAATTAATATGTTAATCTTCCACCAACTTTTTATGTTTCAAATTAATAAATAATTTGAAATTAATCTCGACGCGTGTGGATTATTAATTATACCATGCCGAGTGTGGACAGTGGAATTCTATGATGTCTCTTTATTAGAGCACCAGCAGCAGTGCCAGATGTAGATTCGTTGGGCTCACGGGTGGGTTCCTTCTTCGTGTTATTCAACACGTCGCCCACCTACCCTCTGCTTCCACTGCTTATGGTGAGGAATTCTAGCAGCATCTGCCACTGACCGTTGCTCTGGACAATGTGTATAATGTTTGCTATTATATTAATTAAAATAATTTTTTTTATATATTTTTAAAAATTTATTTCAAAAATATAAAAGAATTATTTTTAAAAAATCATTTTTTAAAAATAAAGTTTCGACCTCGTTACTAAAAATACAGTTAATTATGGTTAATTAAATTTAGATATGTATTTGATAAAAATTATAGTTAAAGTTTATGTGTAGTAAAATATATACATAAAATGTTTAGTGGAAGTATGGTTACAATTGTTTTTTAAAATGCTTTTTACTTGGAAATGATCAAAATAATATTTTTTTATTTTTTAAAAATTAATTTTGATATCAGCGCATTAAAATGATATGAAAAATAAAAAATATATCAATTTGAAGCAAAAAAATAAATAAATAAATTTTAATTTTTTTAAAAGTGCTTTTAAAACGCTAAAACAATCAAAATTTTACAAAATTCAATAAAAAAATATATAAAAATTATTTCACAAAAACTGTATTTCAAACTTAATTTTTTTAATAATTATATAGTAACAAACACCATTAACACCTTATTACGTTTTGTTTTACTGCAAATAAAAAAGTCGGTGAAAAACAAACAAACGCAGCCTAAATGATACTGTTATTATTATGCCGCGGTGATTAATTTACCGCAAACTTTCACGGTCGTTCGCTGCTGTTATTCTTGCTTCTGTATCCAACAAAATCATGGATTCTGCCTCCATTTCTTTCATATGCTTCTTCTCCTTTCCTACTCGTGAACTTTGCTCCCCTTGACGACGGCGGCGGCTTGTACAGAAGAGATTGGTTCAAGTTTTGGATACGAAGTTAGAAACTTAAGCATTTTCTCTTTATACATACATACATACATACATACATACATATATATACATACATACATATATATACATACATACATACATATATATATACATACATACATATATATATACATATATATACATACATACATATATATACATACATACATACATATATATATATATATATATATATATATATATATATATATATATATATATATATATATATATATATTATTGGCGGGTTATGGATTTTAAATTTTGTAATTGCATATCTTGGTGGGATATATTGTTGACCAAGTTTTCTAGATAGTAAATCTTGAGAAATAGTACCCAAAATTATTAATTAGTTAAAGAATCATGAGTTGGGATTATTTTTTACGGTATTTAATGAGTAATTAATAATATTTTTTTATTTTCTTTTGGATATGTATAGATTTTTATTATTATTTTCACTGAGCCATCAATTTGATTTTCTTGTTTTCCCATTATTTAAAAAAAAAAATCAAGAAGAGTAGCTCATTAATTACTCTCCTTACACTTTGATAAATTGCGTGCGTAATTTAAAACATCGCATTTAATAAGAAACTCTAATTTTTTTTTTGACATCATAGTCTCAATATGCTTGAAAATCTTGGATTGACAAGTTTCATTTTTTTCTGAATGACACTAATTGCAAATCTGAATAAGAAAGGTTTTGCTTCTTCGTTTTTTGTTTTTGATATAATAACTTAGGAGCATAGTTTTGGCGACTCGGGACTGACCAACCTGGAGCTAGAACTAGACCGAGTTAAAAAAAAAAAAAACCTGATATGACCCGGCGACCTGATTGATCCGGCAAGATCCGGTTACAACTCATTAATTTTTTTTAATTAAAATAATATCATTTTGATTTTAAAAAAAAATTAAACCTCATAATCCAATCAAAATCCAAAACCTCAATTTTGAACCAACTGGATCTAAAAACTTGATAGTTCCATTTATTTATTTTTATAAGCTTAGTGATGTGACTAATCAATTTAAAATATAAACCCGTTTAGGATGTCAACTTTAAAAACGTCATCACCTAACTTATTACGTAACTCCATTATTACGCTGAAGTTATCATGAGAGATAATTCTGGTTAAAAAATAACTTTAACGCATCCATAACAAATTTAATAATAAAATTAAAAATATATATGTATATAATTAATGAAGAAACTTCTCGATTGAATTCTCTATCTAATCTAAATTTAAAATTAAATTATATAAAAATTATTTTAATAAAATATTATCATTCTATAGGTTTAAAGATAATTATACTAACAAGTAAAAATTATCTAACGAAACTAACAAAAGAAAAAAACTTTTAATTTTATTTATTATCTAATCTAAATTTAAAATTATATTATATTAAAGTTATTTTGATATGATATATGGATATCTTGAGTGGTTGAAAATAACATAAATGATTGCTAAAAAAACAAAAGAATTGAGAAAAAAAAATAAAATAATAAAGTTGAGAGAGAGGAGGTCAGTTCTTTTTAGCAGAGAAAGGTAAAACATATATTCGATTGCACATAATATTAAAGAAGTGGTTTTATTTCAAGGACAGAAGAGAAAATTGGTTAAGTTTTTGTAATTGGTGTTTAATTGTGTTTTTTTAAAAATTTTATTTTTTAATTTTAAATTAATATTTTTTATGATTTCAAATCCTTTTAATGTACTACTATTAAAAATAAATTTTAAAAAATAAAAATATATTATTTTAATATATTTCTAAATAAAAAACACTTTAAAAAATTAAACTATGACAACTAGTCAATTACAACAGGATACCTTGTTTGTTTTTGCATTTCAAAAATGCTTTTGAAAAAATTTCAAAAAAAATTTTAAATTTTTTTTTTGCTTCAAATTAATATTTTTTGGTATTTTTAAATTATTTTGATACGCTAATGTCAAAAATAATTTTTAAAAAATAAAAAAATATTATTTTAATATATTTTTAAGTAAATATTACTTTAAAAAACAATTATAATTATATTCTCAAACACAATAGATAGATTAAAAAAAGTCAGCGAACGGGTCGGGTCGGTTGGATGACTTTACTGTGGGCAAAAAGAAAGAAATAGCTTAGCATAGACGACTATCGCTTACCATTCCTCAAACGTTACATGGTTTGTCAAATCAAGAAGGTTCTTTGTGTTTTCCATTTCTTAACACCGAAACCAAGAAAGTTGAGAGAAAATAAATATGGTTTGCCAAATCAAATCAAGAAGGAGGCTTCTTCAAAAAAAAAATAAAAAAAAATTGAAAGAAAATAATTAAAATTTCTAGATACGATTTAGAGTTTAATTAAAACAAAAAACTAAATTATCGGACTAATCAGGAGTCGTTTTTAATTAAATTACTTGAAACATTAAAAATCCAATAGGATTGAATGAGTTTTACTTAGTCATATTATTAACCGATTAAACTATGCTTTACGCGTCCTCGCACATAATATACATAGCAAATGACTCCTGATTAGTTTTGTTGGTCCAATTCAAGGAGAAGTAAAGAATTGGAATTTTTATTAAAAAAAGAAAAAGAAAAAATTAATATAAGCTAAAGTTTATATAAGTTGACAAACCCTTCAAGCTCCCAATAACCAAATTAAAATTTACTTTTAAGATTATATTTAAAAACGTGTTTGAAATTATGTTCTTAAAAATTAAATTTTTTTATTTAAAATTATTTTTTATATATTTTTAGATTATTTTGATTTATTATTATAAAAAATAATTTAAAAAAATATTAATTTAATATAATTTTTTAAAAAAACTGTATGCCTCGTGGGGTAACATAATCGGGGTATAGAACCCAGTTACTCAAGTCCACCACGTGTCAAATCTCTCTTATCTGGCGCCTGCTATTTTGCAAGAATTTATGGAAATCTCCGAGTATTTTCTATTCCACAGACCATGTTTCTAAGCTCCATTGAATTTTCTTCTCATTTGAAAACAGAGGTTTAATATTCTAGATGAAAAGTGTTTATTCCTTCGAATTATATTAAAATAAATTTTTTAAAATATTTAACATCACCACAATAAAATCATCAAAAAAAAATAAAAAATTTAAATCAATTTAATGCTTGCTGTTTAGGAACGCGGTTTCCCAAAAAATTCAAAGTTTTTTTTTATTAAAATTAATTTTTTTGGGTATGTTTTGGATTGTTTTGATATGTCTATCTCAAAAATAATTTTTAAAAAATAAAAAAATATATTATTTTGATGCATTTCAGTATGAAAAAGCACTTTAAAAAGCAACCACAACCACACTCTAAACATGATGAAGTATTTACTGTTACTTTTAAAATGTTTTTCATTTAGAAATATATTAAAATAATATTTTTTTTATTTTTTAAAAATTATTTTTGATATCAGCGCATCAAAATGATTTAAAAACACTAAAAACATATTAATTTGAAGAAAAAAATAAAAATAAAATAAAAATTTTCAAAAACATTTTTAAAATACAAAAACAAATTGTTTTTTAAAACACAAAAAAACAAACAGAATTACTTATTGGCAGCTGCTGGCCAACTTCTCAATTCCCATAAATTTGAGCTAATCTTTGACTTCAATGTCAGTTCTGTAAGAAATTTGCCAAAAGATTAAAGAAAGAAACCACACCAGGAGGCCAAGGATGACACACCTAGACAATGCACATGATTTTTTCCTCTATTAGTTTTAAAGTATTTTTCACTGTAACTTGATTCCAAACTAATGAAGGTGTCAAATTGCTGCATTTTCTGCCGTGGTGAACAGCTGATCAGGATCATCTTGTCCTCTATCCATCAGCAGATGCCTCCAAGCCTATCCTCTCAGTTTGTCTAAGAATGGCAACACAGGATTAGCCTTTGCCTTTGGAGATAACTGCATCTGTAATTTGTGTTCAAGCTTTTTTGCCTGTGCCCCAATATTCATGACTAGAAATTCAAGCATCTATAGAGCAGATACTAATGCTGGTTTTATCAAAGCAACTCCCATGGATGTCATTGAAGATGCATTGCAATGCATAAAGCCTCAAATACAGTAGTCAATAGAGTTATGGGTACTGAAACAAGAAAGATTAGAGATATGAAAATTGTAAGCATGAAAGGAAGAATGTGCAGCGTGACATTACAAAGGAAATATTCCTTTCACGTCAGCATTTTTCATCCCCAAGTTAGCAATTGCATCAAAAAGCAAACTTTAAACTGGTGGGATCAAGCAAATTTTGCATATGATTATCGCAGGATTTACGTAAATTCTATGTTAATGCAATTAAAACAGTGTTTTGCATACAAATCATGTTGTAATTAACATTCAAATCATACTATTGTTCTTTTGCCTAATCTTAAAACATAAACAGTATGCAGACCAATATTTGAATTCTTGCTCTTCCCTGTCTGTGAAAAACAATACCAGAGTGGTTGGTGCTGCAAAATAAGGGTTAGGAATAGTTCACCAGCGATCAGGAATCAGGATCCTTCCAATGGACTGCATTTATTTCACCTTGCCTTGGACTTGAAGCATCATGAACTTAGTAGACCAAGGAAAAAATTAATCTATGCGTTACTTTCCTTCTTCTCCTTAGCTCAAAATATACAAAACTACTGAGTAGTGTGACAGTTTGACCCAAAAAGTTGTTTACCTAGAGTACTCTAGAAACTGTCTGAGTTTCAAATCCAGGTGTTTTCATTCGCTTAAACACATCAAGATTGTGACAAGTACTAGAGACAAAGAACTGATGAAGTGTCCTGCCATTGTGATTGTGTGGACAGCAAGGGTATACATAGTTCCTGGAAAACTACTGAAGATTCTCTTCTAAAGGCTAAATGAGCTCTGATCCGTTCTTTCAAAATAATCTATTGGCATGCTTATTTCAGTGGGTAGCCACATGGCATCAGTGAATGGCTCTTCCATTACTTCATACTGTTGAACAAGGTGTGAAAGGAATATATTCCTTCTTGCTTTACAGCCCTCCAAATCTTTTCAAGGAATTTGTTCTTTGCTTTCTCAAAAGGCTGCTCTCACACTATAAGAAGTCTAAAAGCCAATTAAGTATAAACTGTCTCCAGGAAAAATTCTTAAAATTCTCAGCTCTAGTTAGTAATGGCAAGTTGGAAACAGCTAGAAGTTCACACAGAAGATCAAACTCCACACAAATGGAGTGTTTCATTAAGTGAGGACATGTTCAAGAGATTTTTTTCCCTGGGAAGTCCAGAAGTGCATAAGATTTTTGGTGACGGATCACTGTTCAGTCCATTATTGTTTGGAAAATATTTCGATCCTTCAGATGCCTTTCCACTTTGGGAGTTTGAGTCAGATGTCTTGTTATCTAATCTTCGGAGCTCTGGCAAGACTAATATTGATTGGTTTCAGACAGATGATGCCTATGTACTAAAAGCTGATTTATCAGGTAAGTGTTCTTAGCAATTCGCGAACATCTTTAAAATTTTGCTTGAAATGATGATTATGAACCAAGGAAACAATAAAACCTAAGGAGTCACAGGCTTAAATATGATTATACCAGAAGACTTGAAGATAAGGCCAAAACTCCGTAGGTTTAAACTGAAGCAAATTTTCCCTTTAAGGAATGCTTTTGAATTTTCTCAAATGTTATGATTTGTTACAGCGGGAGTGGAGAATAATACCGTGCAATTCTTTGTCGAAAATGGGAAAATCATGGAAATTAGTGGTCAGTGGAAACCAAAAAGAGATCAGTCGAAAACGAAAGACTGGAGAAGTGGCAACTGGTGGGAACATGGTTATGTAAGAAGGCTTGAGCTTCCAGGAGATGCTGATTGGAAAGATACCGAGGCGTATGTGAGTAATGACATGTTTCTAGAAGTAAGAATTCCCAAGAGCTCTCAGGATTCTGATACTCCTCCAGCTCCAGGAAAAGGCATCCTGGCCAAAATTTCTGATCATCTGTAAGTTTTAAGTGAGTCTGTGAATGTAAGAAATTAAACTTTACAAGGTAATGTTACTCCTAATTCCTAGCATAATGAAATCTCTTACATCATTAGTGTAAATGACAAGAACCCTGTAAGAATATAATTTATGCCGAACCTTTAGCGATAAGAGAGTAGAGGTATGCCCATCAAAGGATCATGTTTGAAACATGAGCAAACACTATTGAGTAACCCTTGTTAAGGCAACAAAGGTTCCTTTTCACATGACGGGTTTTGGACAGCTTCCACCTTACAAGCATCTGATCTAACGAGCAACGAATTAAGAGACTGATCATGATGGCATGAAGTGGATTATAACCAAAAAAGAGTTCATCTTCTTTCCAGCTGCAGAGTTCACTACTAGCATACAGAGAAAAAGAAAAAAGGCCAAAAATCAATAGAAAGGGAGAGGTTCATTAAGACTGGGCAATAGGCAAAAGCCTAAGCCTGACAAATCTTTACCTCCTGTTCACCTGAAAGGTGCTAAGACTAAGACTAATTAACAGAGTCTCAAAAAGATTGTCATGCATTTGAGTAATTCCTGGAAGGGCAAACTATGAAAACTGAACATCAACAGACAAAATAAACCAGCAACTGGATTCAGCAGTAACATATATGCTTGTGTTGAAACGAACATAAGCCAAATCAAGCTCCTTTATTTTCTGAAATGTCCTATAACTGTCATCAAGAGTGCTGATGAAGAATATTGAGGAAAGATCCCAGAATAATCCAATGATTGTCTCTGACATCAGAGCCCAAGCTTTGCTTCAAGAAAACATAGGTGTTTCATGCAAACTGACAGCCAAGAGTGTAAAGCAACCAAACATAAGCAGGGAAGGGATAATATACATAGCAATGTTGCTTGGACTCGGGATCCTATATCCGACACACTGATACATGTCTGACTTGCCTGTTTTTTCAAAATTTCTTTCATCTTTCCATGTAATTGAAGTGTCCAAGTGTTCATGTCTATGTCCATTGCAGGGCACGAGTAGTCTTAAGGCAAAAACGAAAGCAACATAGAGTCAAGCTTTCGAATCTAAATCAGGGAAGCCATTTGCCATCTGAAGAAGACGCTTCCGTGAGCCAATTGTATGCTCATGATCATGATCTTGCTTTTCACACACCTTTCATTATCCAAGTATGTGACAATGATTAGTCTTTATACATGTGATAATCTGAGTTATATTTAATGATATATTAAATATACTTCAAAAGGGTAAACATCAAGGGGATGTAGCTCAGATGGTAGAGCGCTCGCTTAGCATGCGAGAGGTACGGGGATCGATACCCCGCATCTCCATTTTATCTTTCCATTTCTAGCAATCTCTTCTAAATACTAATCGATGAATTAATGGATCGTGAAATGGGCCCTTAATATGATTATGGATTCAATCAAAGCTTGCTTAGATCCGTTTGAGAAGGCCCATTAAGTTTTTATATGTAAAAAAACCCTCCCTAAAACACGTGTTGATTTTTGACTTGGCATTATTAATTAGCCCGAATAATATTCGAATTTTTTCCTTAGATTGTGCATTAAGAATCTCTCTTCTATAAAGTATTTTATATTAGTTTGTATGCTAATTCATATTAAATCCATTCCGTGAGCAATGTTCAGAGTATATCCTCCACGTGGTTTTCAAGGTCTGAATTTTAAAAAAGAAATATATTTTCTTAACAATTAAATTATCCTTTTAAAATTATCTTTTATAAACTATAGAACTGGTTTCATCTTTAATTAACAAACAAATTAGAAATCTGTCTCTGAATTAATAAACACATGCACGCGGTTTCCTTCTCTGAAAAGCAAAATAAATAAATTTTCAAAGTGTTTGAGTGTGAAAAATGTTAATTTTTAAAGTGTTTTTTTGTTTAAAAATAAATTAAAATAATATTTTTTATTTTAAAAAAATTATTTTTGATATCAACACATCAAAATGATCTGAAAATATAAAAAATAATTATTTTAAGGTAAAGAAAAAAATAAAAAAAAATTGAAATGCAAAAACAATTGGCCTAAATCTCTTAAATTTTCCTTTTTTTTCCCCTTCTGGCCTGCCGTTCTTTTCTTGTTGCTCCGAAGGTTTTGGGGGTCGAGCAAGCAAGCATGGAAAATAAGCAAACTGGCAGGCATTTTGGATAGGTGAACTAGCTGGTACCCTCCGGCGTCAAAGTAACAAATCTGCCAAATGTTTGGTTATTAAGCCTTTGTATTGACACAAACAACAGACAGCATAATTAGAGTATCAAGTTTTATTTTAATCTCACGGATTAACCAAAGGAGTGAAATTGACTAAGCTATGATTGCTATGACGTTAAATTGACTCAAAAGTACATTTTTTCTCTTCATATTTTTTGAAAAATGGAGTTGCCTTTTTTCTTAATTTTTTTTTATATGGTTTTGCTTTTTTACTAAGGTTTCATTTGGTAACAGTGTAAATTGAGTTCTTTTATATTTTGATTTTTTTATATATATTTTCATATCATTTTTATATACTGATCTTAAAAATAATTTTTAAAAAAATAAAAAAATATCATTTTAATACATTTCTAAGCAAATAACACTTTAAACTGCAACCGCTACCACAATTCCAAATAGACAATCAATGTTTTATATTGTGGTGGCTTTTACAATTACGTTTTTAAAAAATACTATTAGCCATAGTTTTATAAAAATATATTTTAAAAACTATGTGTTCAATTAAAACCGTCATTAGATGAATTTTTGCATGCAAAATAAATGAAAAAACATGTTATTTTAGTTTCTACAAAGCTAGGATTTGAAACGCAATTATGTGCAAGGCACGTTACAAAAGGCAAAAGTTATTTGATTAACCAAATTATTTTTTCTTTGTGATTGGGCAAAAAACAGAAGCGATCGCAATACCAAATAATCTCTAATGTAGTATTTGACATCGCGGCAGTGATTGCTTTTCAAAGTGTTTTTCGCTAGAAAATACATCAAAATAATATATATTTTTTAAATTTTATTTTTAACATCAGCACATCAAAACGATTCGAAAACACTAAAAAATTAATTTTAAACAAACAGTATTTTGACCGCAATGCCAAACACCACCTAAATCAAAAGCATCTATTTAATAGCTTTTCCCCCCTTTAATTATTATAAGCAAAAGTGGATATAATAAAGCAAAAGTGGATATAATAAACAAAAGTGATGTAACTCCTTTTATTTTTCACACAACCTATAATGAAAGAAAATAAAATTTATCACACTCAAAATCTTTGTAAAGAAAATCCAAAAAAGTTGTGGGAAAACTCACAAGTTAGTTAATTGATAATAAACTATCAAAGACCTTCAAAGTTGAATGAATAGTTTCCTATAGTTTACAAATGAAATAGAGAATCAAAATCAACATTAAATCCAAAAATAATAAAAGCAAGTAAAGGAAACACACACGCAAGAAGATGCTTTTTTTTTTTATTATTAATGTTGGTGTCCGGATTAGTTTATGCGTACCTCGACTAATCTCACGGCTCCTAAAGTTAATAACAATGTAAATCTCCAATGGTCATTACATTAGCAACCACATAGCTCATAGGCGGGAAGATGCTAGCTTGTATTATACAAAATCCTTTTTTATTTTTATTTTTTTCTTTGTTGAATGCAGACTTAAATCACAGCTGCTAGCATTAATAGCTAATATTTTTTTAATTGCTAAAAATATTATTCATTGAACCCTAGTCCTGGATCCATTGTTGTTTCTAGAATTTCTTCCACTTAACATTCTTTAATGCTTCATCACGCATTCAAAGACACCAAATGAAAGAGCTTTGATTGAAGATGAAAGTTCTTATCATCTTTACGCTGAATCAAAGTAGCTAGATCTTTACCTCGTTTGCTTGATAAACAGGCAAGTATCATTCAGACAAATGCCACCAATCTCCTAGTATTGCGATTAACATGCAACAGACTAGTCCACGTAGTAAATCATATCAAATCCAAGTGCCCTAGCAACAAGACATGCACATGCACTAGCTAGCATGTCAACATATCTAGATAAAAGAAGTGAAGATAAAAAGAATGTATTTTTCTATCCATTTTATTTAAAATGATAAAAATTCATTTTAAAATTATCCCAAAATATATTTATTTTTATGTATTTTTCTTTTTTTCTTTAATTAAATATGCTCTTATCCATTTTATATTTATTTTTTTATTGTAAAACATTAAGCCTACGACAACCTAAATCACGTGTCCATTATATATATAAGGGGTGTACTTAGAAGTGTAATAATAGTTTGTTTTTCAAAGTATTTAATTTTGACTTAAAAATACATCAAAATAATATCTTTTTATTTTTTAAAAAATTATTTTTAATATCAGCATATCAAAATGATCTGAAAACACTAAAAAATATTAATTTAAAAAAAATAAAATAAAAAAGTTAATTTTTTTCAGAAACATTCTTAAAATGTAAAAACAAACAAACTCGTAACTAAGACCCAAGATGATAGTTAAGCTATTAACATTAAAAAGAAAGATGCCTAAGCATTGTTTGATTAGGTATAAAGAAGATTCGACTTGGGAAATAATTCAGCATATATCTCCATGGAACACTCTTTAATATGAACGAGCATGGCTAAAGAAGAAGCATCCAAAATTAAAGGGATTGTTACTCTATGAAAAGGATCACATGAATGGAACTGAGCACCGACAGCCAAATGGATAGAACAACTACTTCCACCATGTGAGATGGGGACTTTTGCTCTTTTTATCTATATATGTTGCCAAATCTAGGAGACAGTTTTTATTATTGAGAAAGTGAAAAATTCTCCACCCCCATTTGACGCCAAGAGAAAATTATTTGCCTAATCTTACAGTCTAAACCACCAGTCAACAATGTAACATTTCCATTTTCAAAACCAACGCATCAATCATAAAAAAAAAAAAAATATGGTAAATTTTTTTATATATATATATTTTTTTTGAACTCATACAAAGTTTATTAAAATTTATACCGAAATTTTGACAGAATCTTCTCTTTGAACTCCAAGGATGTATCTACAAGGTTTCCTCTTAATTTTTCTCTTCTCATCTTTCTTCCTCTCCCTGGCCGGCCATTACTATAGGAATTTTTAGAGATTTCTTATTATTTATAATTACGTTTTTTTTTTATTTGCATCTTGCTCTCTTATATTTACTTATATTTTCACAATGACCTCACCATTCCTTTTATTAATCCATTTACCCCACTACTTCTCTTTCTCTTTACTAACTCCTTACTCCTTTATTATTGGTTTCAATTTCACCCCTCTTATTAAATAACTTCTCTTTTAATCCAATTAATTTGTTTAATTTAATTATTTCTCCACATCCTTTGTATTTTATTTTACTTTACTAAATCAAGATGAGATTATTTTATCCGAGGGCTTATAGACAATCTCAAGTTTCGTAATTTGATTTTTGAGCATGTATGATATTGCGATGCATGATAATTTTTAAAAGTAAATATATTTAATGTTTTTTTAAATTTTTTCTATTAGTATATAAAATCATTAAAAAAACTAAAAAATAATAATTTAATATATTTGAAATAAAATATAATTTTAAAACATATTCAAAATTAAAAATTACTGCACTCCCATTCACTCACCAGTTGTGGCAAAAGAGATTATAGTAATTTTGGTTTTACTAAGTTGTGCCCTAGTTTAATTATTACGTACGGGAAAGGGACTCCTTGCTCCTTCAGTTCATTTAGCCTCATTTTCCACCTTTCTAGTTTTGGAAATTGACAATCTTGCAAGATTTATTAAATTATTTATGTATAACATTGGTGTTTTCTCCTTTTCTTTTATGATGATATTAACCATCAATTAGAGTTGATAATTTAAAAATTATGGTAATGTTTTATATTATAGTAGCTGTTGTTTTTAAAAATGTGTATTTTTAGAAAATACATTAAAATAATATATTTTTTATTTTTTAAATTTTATTTTTGAAACCAACATATATAAACAATCTAACAACATAAAAAAATAATTAAAAATGATTTCAAGATAAAATTCAATGTTAAATTATGAATTCAAATATAAAAAAATACATCTTCAAAATGTTTGTTCAACTTTATCATTTAAGTTTACAAATTAAACAATAAAAATATCTATTCAATTTCTTAAATTCTATCCATTCATCTTGAACCTCGAGAAGAATATTCAAATATAAATTTTTATATCCAATTGTGCTATTTATTTTTCACATAAAAAAAAAAAAGTCGTTCCATATAAAAATCTGACAGCTAGAAAGAAGTGGAGGTGTGCAAATTATGCTGATTCCAGAATCAGTGGAGGAGATGTTCATCCTGGGAGAAAACATTAATCATCGCGGTTTCCAAAGCAATTATTACCTCTGCTATTGTGTAGCTGCTAGCTTTGATGATAACAGGCAGGCAAATATTTCCCTATTTTTTACCTCTTCCAGTCAACTTCTTATTTTTCTAATACTTATTCACGCATTACATAATCATTGCCCAACCCATCTTTAAAAACAAAGATAACGCAGGTGACTTTTGGTTGATTGATTAACAAATTTTTATTTTATTTTATTAATATAAATGTTCGAGTCAGTTTGCATGTAACTCGACTAATCTCATGAATTCTGAAGTTAACAACTATGTAAGCCTCTAGTGATCATCATATTAGCAACCACGAAACTTGAACTTGATACCACATGGAAAACAAATCTCTTGGTCTTAATTTTTTACTACTAGACCACCTACTAAACAATATTATAATAAAAACAATATTATTATAGGGCTAGGACCTTGCCCAATTTTCCACCTAATTAATTTACATAATAGGAGTAGTTAACATTAGGTTATCCTTTTTTTTTAATTTTAATATGTTGATGATTGTTATAAAACTCGGTTTAGATATAATCGGGTTAAAAACCTATATTACTGAGTTATAAGATTACTCTAAGTTATATTATTACTAATCATTCCGCAAATTATTAGACACACCTAAATAAAATCTAAAACTATATTAACTGGGACAAAAATAAAATAAAAAACCAAACTAAAACAATATTAATTTTGATAAAAATTAATAAAAAATAGAATTGATTCAGTTGATTTTTAGCTGAATTTAATTAGTTTAATATTCAAAATAGTTTGAAATGAAATTGAGGTTTCACATCATCAGGTGAGTTGACCCGTAAAAAACAAGTAGATTTTGATAACTATGATGTGTATATGGATGGAATAGTTGATTATGCCACTTATTTGTTTTCGTGCAAATAATTTGTTGGGAAATGGAAGGCACAGAGTTTTGCTTTTCAGTATAGAGATTGCTTCTAGGAAAAGTGTTGTCATGTAAAAGCTGTCAGCTTCTTTTTTTTTCTTTCATGTGTTGAAGCCCTGTAGAGTATTCTAGATTATTATTTTGTACTTGAACTATATTGCAGATGAGATTAACTTTTTTTTAATATATATATAAACATTTAAATATTTTTAATGATTTTTTAATAAAAAAACATTTAAATTATGAAAATTATCTGAACTAGAAATAATTTGAATATCCTATAAAAATATAGTTAGAGTCAATTAAAAAATAAAAAAAACTTGAATCAACTAAGTTAATTTGTTAAACCTGTAGTTCGGATTATGAGTTTAAGATAATTTTATAAATAATAAATTAAGAAAAACAAAACCAATTCTAAACACTTTTTTAACCAAAGAGCTTGCATCTTGATCTAAGAAAAATGTAATACAGTAATTTGATTTTAGCTGTTATGCATTTCGCAAATGCATGAGTATTAATAAAAATTATTATTAAGTGTAAAAATTGATGCTAAGAAAAGTCATTTTACTTTGTCATCTAATGGCTAAAATCTTACGAATGGTTACATGCCACGAATTTTATTCATGTTGCAAGCCTTTTTTAAAAAATATGATCTCGGTTTTTTTTAGTTTAAAAATTCATTTAAAAATTATTTTTTATTTAAAAAACCTAGAAAATCTATTCATGACCTTAAAAAACAACTCAAAAAATCAAAATTAACCCGAATCCAAAAACATCATCGCTGTCATATTTACCTCCTCAAGCAAAGAGAAGGAAAAAAAAAACACTCAAGTAAAACTATCCCTATAAAATAGAATCCATTGACATTGATTTTAACTATTTTGGTGATCAGAATCGTTTTTAACAACCACATTCTCTTTCTAAGTTTGAATTCAATAGTCATCTCTCTCTTTTATCACAAAAAAAAAACTGAAAAAAAAAACAAATGAATTTTGATACCAAAATTAAATTTATGAAAATTAAATTGACTGATCACTTTAAAATAAATTTTTAAAATGAAATTCAAAGTTGTCATCTATGTTACTCACTTTGGTGTCCTAAATTTCAATCCAACATTTCCTTAAAAAAAAAAGTAATTAGATGATAATATGAGTTTAAAATGCCTTAATTGCAAAAAAAAAGAAAAAGGATTAAACTTAAAAAATATATTATTTTAATCCATAATAATTTAAGAAAAAGTAAATAGTAAAAAATGTCATGCTACAATGATTTCTTCACACGGGCTTAGTTTCTTTTAATTTGTTTGTGTAATCAACCATAATAAAATTCCTTTGTTTGATTGGCTAGCCGCACAGCAACACCAAAAGTCAAGGTTGGAATTTCAGAAATGGTTGCTAAAAAATATATTGGGAAATGCCATTAAAAGCCAAGGGCATTTCAGTCTTATTGGCTCCTAACAATTATAGCGGTCCATCCACATTTAAAAGGTTCATATTCCATTTCCAGCGGTGAACTATATATGAATAAATTAATTATATGTGGTTTTTAATATTTCTGAATTTAGTTATTTAACCTCTATACTGAAATTTTGAGCATAACGACCCTTACACTTGTCAAAGTTGGTTGAAAATGGTGTTTTTCGCTCTTTTTTTAATTATTTTTTTCGCCCAAAAACAATTCTTGATAACATTCAAAAAATTGTTTTCGTTTGTTTAAAAGCTAAATTCTTAAGCTATAAAACAAAACTTTTAGACTTTGAATATGTTGTTTCTTTGTCCTATAAAAATAATCATTTTTCCTCATTTAGTTGTCCTAAACTGCACTTTCTTATTGAAAATTCAAAAAATTAATTATCTTACTTTTTTGTTTTTTCCTTCATTAAAAATAGAATTTACACTATTCTAATTTGATCATATTTAATTTCAAAGGACAATCTCATAAAACTAATTAATGTATCAATATGTTTAGTTTATATTTTTATTTATTTGGATTCTTATTTAGAGGAATTATATATTAAGTAATAACCCAGTAATCTTGAGTTCAACCAAATTTTGAGCTCAAGCATATAGAAATTTGACAATCTACCAAACCCAACATCCTTAAATCTAGTCAAGCGTTGAGCCCACATGCATATAAAGATATTCTCTCTAATTAAATTAGAGATATTTTCTCTTTGGTGAAGTAAGAGATATTTTCTCTTTGACACAGATGAGATTGTAAATGTGATCGAGAAAAAGATAAGAAGGATGTGCTATTAAAACATGTTGGATCCTTAGAAGAAAAGGTTCTCAATTCTTATTCTCCATGACATATTTATTTTTAGAGTCTTTTTAAAATATCAATGCATTTTTTCTCATAGAGATACTATTTTTCTAAATACTAAAATAACTAAAATACACATAAAATCAAAGAAAATTAAAGCCATTGACCAAGTGTGTTTGTGTCCTTTTATCTTTTTAAATACAATAAGGAGACTTCTGTGCCTTTGGAATCAAGAAAAAATAAGGCATGTATGTAGGGAAATTTTTATCATTTCACTTGGTTTTTCTTGATCTACATCTATCTCTTGATTTTTCTAGTTTTACTTTTAGTTATCGTTAATAACTTTTTATTTATTTATTTATACAAGTGGTTATCGATTTATTTAATTAAATACTTGCATAAACTTTTTAATTTACACTTATAATTTTTTTTTATGTAAATTGAACATGAAGGGTCAATTGACAGAAATGTTTTTTGTGATTATCTATTAGAATGGGTGCCTCTGGCCAGTGTTTATAGGGGCGATCGCATTAAATTAACATGGTTGAATATAAATTTTAAGACCTCCAGTAGATATGATAGAGGACCAGTTGATTATGTATGCTCGAGTATACATATTACATATGTTCGAAGGTTTTATTTTCACGAGTACTACTAGAATGCAATACTTTTGTTCTTTTTGGATCATTTATAATGACAGTTGGGGGGCATGCTTGCATATCTATACTGACAACTACGTAAAGCATGTCTAACAAAAAAGATAAATTACCGGGGTATCTATTATTTCTTCATGTATAATTATTTTAAATTCTCTTATTGTTAGAATTAATGACATTTTAAATACTAAATTAAAATTGTCAATGTTGATTAATATAGCTTTGATCATGAGATTATACTCATATCAGACGTCTAGTAAGTTGGATAATAATATGTTAGACATTGTCATTCAAATGTCACTATCCATTTGTTCTAGGTAATAATAAAATAAAATAAATTTTAATCAACATTTTATTTATATAAATTGAATGCAAAAAATATACTAGATTCATGGCTTGTCATGTCAGAAGGTATTAGATTCATGGCTTGTCATGTCAGAAGGTGTGAGATAGACATTTCATGATAAATCTCACTCATGTATATAAGTTCTGTCAAGATGAGTTGAACGCACAACAAGCACATCAAGTAATGATTACAAATGTATTGTATTTTTTGTTATCTGAATAAAAATTATTTAGTTTTAATTTGTTATCTAATATAAGTCTTTCATATGTTTTGATTGGTTATATAAATGTCATGTACAAAGGACTTGATACTTTAGCTTAGCCTATATGCCGTGAGGAATCTGACCTTTATTTAGCACAAGTCTCGTTGTACTGCTTCAATATTGTTGAGATGCATTACTTAGATTGGATAATATGACAATTTGAACTATCTCAACATATACCGGATTATGTTGATATCAATGACGAGTTGCACAATAGCAATCATCAGGGTAAGCGCAAAGGAAAGTGGTTGATGATGCTTTGAAAGATCGTGTCTTTGAAGAGCGACATCTGATGACTAATGTATATACTTATATGAGATGATATTTGTCCATTACATGTTGTTTGATGACTAATGTATATACTTATATGAGATGATATTTGTCCATTACATGTTGTTTCATTATATTTACCCGGTCACATTTCTTGAGGTGTCCATGCAATCTAATGCATTATGCGCTCGGATATTCGAGATAGAATCGACTGGTATGCAATGTTATTTTATATGCAACATTTATTCAATATTGTTAATGTTATTGTGGATGATGACTACAAATTATTTTTTTATGAATGTATATTGATTCATTACTTGATACGAGAAGCTTGAAAAACAACAATGACTATTCATGAAGGTGTCAATGAGATGGGATATATTATGACTAACACTATGCTCAATTTATGTCATAATGGATTTCAAGAGGTTAAGGAGGTTGAACGTCTTGAAGTGATATTAACAAAATATGAGATTGTTTATTGTGAGAGTGATAGAGATGCTGACCCGTCCATGAGCATCCCATGCTTGTTCACGAGCGTTCCACGTCCATTCACGAGTCGTGGTGATATTGGTCCTCCTCGCACCTATATGGATGTTACTGGACGAGTTAAGGTGATTCTCCAGACCCGTCCTCGAGCTGGACGAGTTAAGGTGATTCTCCAGACCCGTCCAAGAGTACTTTAAGACCTTCCATGAGATATGACGATTATTAGATATAGTTAGATGCTTTTATATGTTATGAAAATTATGAATAAATGTATAATTAGTTTAATTTTAATAAAATATTATGTTATGTTAATTGTCGGTCTAATTTTGTTATTTATGATTGAAGATGTTATGTGCTGTTTATATAAATTATATTTTGATACTGAAAAACTAGTTATTTTTTAGGTAAAGAGTTAATAATTAAAAAAATTCTACGAGGATAATTTTTTTAGTGAAGTCACATATAATATCTGCAATTCAAATATCACAAACTCAAATATTACAAATGACATTTATGACTTTTGATGAGTCGCTATCTACGACTTCATTAAGTATGCTATATCCTTAAATAATTTTTGCCAATTCTATTTTATCAAAAAAAAAAAATTCACTGTGCTAAGTAAAAAAAAACCCTCCAATTTCACTGTTCCTTCCAAAATTATCTGCCTCCCCTCTGCAGATGAATATTTCCTTCCTGCTCTTAAAAGCAATGCTTGTGATTCTCAGTGGTAGCTTTGAATACAATCAACGGCCCCACCAAACTTACCCCTCTCTCTTTAATATATATCTCAAAATAAATAAATATCACTAGTACTGCTAGCTTTCTTTAAAAAAATATAATAATAATAATAAAAAACACAAACTCTGTCTCTCCCTTGCTGCTTCAAACTGACCTGTAAGAATCAGAACAAGCCTCCGCTTAAGTCTCAACTCCTCTACCATATCCATTCCTACTGCTACTAATCCTTCTGCACAAGTGAGCTCCTTTTAAATTTCTAAAATGTGGGTTTTCTTCTTCATGCTCTTCTTATTAATGGGTCTGGTCTTTTTGGTAGATAATGATATTTTGTTCTGTTGTTGTTGTTGTCGTCGTCTTTAAAGAGAAGTTTATTTGTGATCTTCACATGTAAATCTTCTTTTTTTACTGTTTAGAAATTAGGGTTCTCATCTCCATGTGAGGAATTAGTTTTTTGTTTTCTATTTTGGGCTAATGGTTTTTTCTTTTCTGTTTTCTTTTTGTTATTTTCTTAGAAGTTTATTGGTGATGAGGTGCGTGTAGATAAGTGGCAAGAACTTGGATTTGAGAAAAAAAATGGTTGGGACTGCAAATAATGGCAGAATGAGGCATGCATTTTCAGTTGTAAATGGTGAGGAAGAGGTTGGTCTAAATAGTGTACCGCCTAGTAATGCTGGATCAGAGTATGGTGGGTTTGAGTTCACAAGAGAGGATGTTTATGGTTTGTTGAATGAGAGAATGAAATACAAAAACAAGTTCAATTACAAGGTTAGTGAAAGTTTTTGTTTTTATTTTTTCTTCTGTTAATTTTAAAACAGTTAATTGGCAATTGTGTTTTAAGATTGGCTGCTTTGGGGGGGTTATGTAGGAAAGATGTGAAAACATGATGGATTATATAAAGAGGTTAAGGCTTTGTATCAAATGGTTTCAAGAGCTAGAAGGAGGTTACCTCTTTGAGCAGGAGAAGTTGCAAAATGCATTGGATTTTACTGAGAGTAAATGTGCTGAAATGGGTATGCTTGATTATTGTTTCCCTTATTTTTCTTTGTGTTTATTGGATGCTAGCTAAGCATATGGTTGCTAATGGAACTTTTTGTTCATTTTAGATTTGTTGCTGAAAAACAAGGAAGAAGAGTTGAATTTGATTATCGTGGAGTTGAGAAAGAGCCTTGCTTCTCTGCAGGAAAAACTTTCCAAAGAGGAATCTGAGAAGTTGGTAAGAAAGAGTAAATGAAAACTTAAGCATGCTTCACCAATAAAATACTGATTTGTGAATTGATTTCTTTTTTTCTTGATTCTCCAGGCTGCATTGGATTCTCTTGCCAGAGAGAAAGAGGCCAGACTTACTGTTGAGAAGTCACAAGCTTCCCTCTTGGAAGAGCAAGGAAAGATTCAAGGAGAGCTTCAAAGTGCTAACCAAAGGGTAACATAATAAATGTTTTTTGAATGAGTCCTGATGATTTTATTGAAGTGACCTATCTTGCGTGCTTATATTCTTTGTTGAATCCTGCAGATAACATCAGTAAGCGATATGTACAAGTTACTACAGGAGTACAATTCAAGCTTACAACTCTACAATAGCAAGCTTCAGACAGATCTTGATACAGCTCATGAAAATGTAAAGCGCGGAGAAAAAGAGAAAGCTGCTATAGTTGAGAATCTTAGCACCTTAAGGGGTCAATGCATGTCATTGCAAGATCAATATAATTCATGCAAAGTAAGCTTTTATTGGTCTTCCTTTTTTTTTCTTCTTGTTGAAGTGTTGAATCATTTCCCGTGACATGCACTAGTTAACTGCATGGTGCAATGTTATTCTTAATGAATAGTCAGGAAGCTAAATTCAATGTGCTTGCAAGAGTAGACACTTGTTAAGAAAAAGCGATCAGTAGTCACGAGAAAAACTTTTATTAGTAAGTATTACCTATGAGGTAGTTAGGACCATTTTTTGTAGCTCAGAGTACAGAAAGAAACATTCTACTAATTGGATTTGTTGTTGCACACATGAGAAAAACACTTACAAGTTTGTAGTTCCAACTCTCTGTTATCAGGATTGCCATTGAGTATTGATGCACTTAGGCTTCAAGCACCATTTGGCATATATGTTGGACCTATTGCTTTCAAAATGTAGGCCAGCAATATTTACCTTCTGTTATAGATCTAGTGTTCACTAAGGAACACTTGAAAATTTTGGATAGAAGCATTTTCTTGAAATAAAACTGTTCAAAATGTAAGGCTGCCCAAAAGATTAAGAATGTTGTGAATATAACTGGTTTCGGAAGGAAAGATGTACAGAGTCTAGACTCAAATTATATATACATTACTAAAAAATGTATCCAAAACATGGGAAATTACATTCCACTCTAGAGGCTTCTTTATGTTAAGAAGTTTAATTGTGATATCTTAAGTTGCTAAAATGTTATAACTTCATCTCAAATGGTGTTACTATACAAAATTGAAAAATTATCCAACCTAAAATTCTAAGCTGTTTGGAATATTGATATCTTGACTTACAGATCTGTAATGTGGGATGTAAGGAAGGTTGAAAAATGCTTTTCATTTAACATTAAAGTTAAAATTTGAATGCCAACGTTCTTGATCTTGAAGGATGATGATGGCAGTTCTGAAAGTATGGGTCCACCTATATTTAACTTTTGAAGACAAAAAGCCTAGCATTACAGGAATTGATATCTGCATAGAGAAGCAAACAGTGACAATAAATCTGGTGAGCTTGTCCCAGTTCAGTGATCTAACTTAAATTCCCTTGCTATAGGAAAATGTTCTCAATATTCAATGGGGAAGGTCCCCACATTCCTTTGCCAAGGGTTTTAAGATGGGTAAACTATTAAAATGGACCTCATCATAGACAGAAATTTTTAATTAGGTTGAGTGCTCTGACCATGAAATCATTTGGATAAGATTTTTTGTCTAGTCCAAGGATATTCAGTTAGTACCAACTTATTTTCTTGCACAGCCTTTTTTTTTTTTGGTTATAAAGTAGAGGTTTTAACTTGAGACCTCTTTGCATAGCCTTGTTAAAGGTTGTCAAATCATGGCATTAGATCTTAGTGGGGGCATGTTAATGTTGGTAGTTATATGTGGTCCCTAAAATATCCCTATATTGTTTTGTAACTATATTTTACCTAGTCTAAGCATAGTTGAAAAACTTTTCTCTACTCTTCTTTTAGTATTCTGACTCTATTATTGATGGATAATCCTATCAGGCATCTGTGGATGAAGTTGCAAAGCAAAAGGACACACTGGTGAATGAAGTTGCATCTTTAAGGGCAGAGTTGCAACAGGTGAGCGAGGATCGTGATAGTCTGCTATTGCAAGTGCAAACTTTAACAGCTGAAGTAGTGAATTGTGAAGAGCTCGTTGAAAAATCTAATGAATTGAAGGTTTGTTTTAAAATTTGATTTGACTTCCTATGCATTTACAATTATATTTCCTTACATGTTAAATTTATGCACAGGAAAAATGTTTATCCCAGAGTAACCAGTTGAAGACTCTGCAGGATGAGCTAGAGGCTACCCAAAATAAATTAAGGGTACTATTATCTAGTTTTCAAGAGATTTTTCATTTTCTTGTTTGATTTGTTGCTATTTTATATTGTCATTTGGATTTATTTTTATGGTTAGGGTTATTCTCTTTTTAGGTATCTGATTTATCTGTATTTGAGACAAAAACTGAATTTGAAGCACAAAAGAAACTTATAAGCGAGTTACAGAACCGCTTAGAGGATGCAGAACTTAAAATTGTTGAAGGAGAGAAGTTTCGAAAAAAGCTACACAATACAATATTGGTAATTATAAAGTCTCTAACTATTTTCTATTTGAGTGCAACATACATTTATCTTATGAAGCTCTGCTATGCTGCAGGAACTAAAGGGAAATATTCGTGTGTTTTGTCGAGTGCGTCCTCTGATACCAGAGGACAGTCCTGGTGCTGATGGAAAAGTTGTATCTTATCCCACAACGACAGAAGCTCTAGGGCGAGCCATTGAATTGACACAAAATGGTATGCTTGAAATAACTTAATATTAGACAGAACTTTTTTTAGTCTGCGATATTATTCTCTTGTTCAAATTGATGTATCTTGAACCTTTCAAACTAATGTTATGCTTACGTTCTCAACAGGGCAAAAATATTCTTTCACTTT
Source organism: Populus simonii (assembly GCA_007827005.2). Taxonomy (NCBI): domain Eukaryota; kingdom Viridiplantae; phylum Streptophyta; class Magnoliopsida; order Malpighiales; family Salicaceae; genus Populus; species Populus simonii. Next base: position 16,726,789 of record CM017474.2, read on the forward strand.
CGATAAAGTTTTTATGCCCGATGCATCACAAGAGGATGTTTTTGTGGAGATTTCACAGCTTGTTCAAAGTGCTCTTGATGGCTATAAGGTGATTTATCCAACACCAAGTCTTTTCTATTGCAATTTCAAGAGCACATGTGGGAAATAGCAACTGCATGTGTGCACTTATGTGCTAATTTGATTGTTTTCTTTTTTTCCCAATCCCTTTAAGTGAACACTTAAAAACATGAACATATAACATAACAATTATTTTATATTTTTGATTAATATCATTGACTTTTATTTGAATATTTGATTTTTGCTCCTCTTTTTTTTTAACACAATTTAACAATAAACAAGTCCAATAAATGCTTTCAGATAATGCTGAATGGGTGCCCTAAGGGCTTTCATTAGCTTTTCCCACTTTAAATCAATTGTTTCAACTCATTGTCCCTTCTTAATTTTTCAGTTATTTTGGCACTAAAGTTATCATAAGTTGTTCATTCAGTTAGTGATGGAAAGAGAAATCTTGAACTTTTCTTTTCTTTTGCATTAAGAGATGATTAGCTTTGTTTTTCCAGGTTTGCATCTTTGCCTATGGCCAAACAGGTTCAGGTAAAACTTATACCATGATGGGCAAATCGGGAAACCCGGAGCAGAAGGGGTTGATTCCCAGGTCATTAGAACAAATATTCCAGACTAGGCAATCTCTTCAGTCCCAAGGCTGGAAATATGAAATGCAGGTGAATAGTAATGCCATTAGATTTTCTTTGTTAGAATCGATGACATAATTTTATTTATACAACAATAACAGGTGTCAATGTTGGAAATATACAATGAAACAATTCGAGATTTATTGTCGACAAAAGATCCATCACGAACAGAGTATGGTAGTAATGGAAAGCAATATGCAATTAAACACGATGCCAATGGGAACACCCTCGTTTCCGATCTTACTGTTGTGGACGTTTGCAGTACTAGAGAGGTTTCTTTTCTTTTGGATCAGGCATCTCATAGTAGGTGAGTACAATTTGGAACATGAATTTTCCTTAAGCTTTCTCAAGTCATTTACTTTAATCTCGACAATATGGCTATGTATGACCAAAATAGATGTTTTAACCATCTAGTATGTTTATACAATACTGTATTTGTTTGCAATGTTTGCGAATCTTCATATTTCTTTTCGTATTGGCAACTCTACTTATTGTTGATACTTGCTACTCTGGATAAAAACTGGCAGTAAAACAATCTAATTTCAGTTGTCTTAAAAAAGGAAACTTGTTTGACATGCACACACAACTACAATGTGTTGTATGTTTTAAACTTGTTTTCCCTCAAATACAGGGATATGGAACCACAAATTAAAATTTTGCTTCTTGTAGGTCTGTTGGCAAGACTCAAATGAACGAGCAATCATCTAGAAGTCACTTTGTTTTTACATTGCGAATATCTGGTGTTAATGAGGTAAGAATACTCTTGTTTTTTTTAAGGTCTTTTATGCTGTTCCTTTTCTTTTCTCCTCTTTAAATTGAATGTCTGTTTGCATCCCTTAGAACACAGAACAACAAGTACAAGGTGTTTTGAATCTTATTGATCTTGCTGGGAGTGAGCGTCTTTCTAAGAGTGGCTCAACTGGAGATAGATTGAGAGAAACCCAAGTATGTGAATTAACTATTATGATCTGATAGTATTTTATGATTTATTCACTCTTTGTAATCAATTACTTTCTTTGCACAATTTTTATCAGGCTATCAATAAAAGTTTATCATCTTTAAGCAATGTTATATTTGCATTGGCAAAGAAGGAGGATCATGTGCCGTTTAGACACTCAAAGCTTACTTATCTTCTGCAGGTAAGTAGCTTAAAGGACTTAGAAGATGAATTTTAAGCTGCTACTTCTATGGAATTATCTTTGATAGATCAAGTCTTTTTTATTTATATGATTCTAGTAGCAAAATCTCATGCACAACAATTAAAGAAACTTTCTTTGGTGTGAGGGTAATTCTTCTTCGAAGATCTTCATACTAAACTATTACATGAAGTTTTATTTTTCTTCCATGCCGCATCAAGTATTTTCATCTATCTTATTAAGATCTCCTAGCCATCATGTCAGCCAAAAGGTTTTTATATATAAATTAATATCTTCTTGGAGCTTTTGTGCTACAGAATTATATGTTTGACCTACCTACATGCATCCCAAGAAAATTACTTGAATAGTTTTTTCTGGGAAGTTAAACGTAATTAGGTGGCATTTCAAATTAAATCCTGGCTAACATGAACATTCCACATCATGCTTTCCCACTGTTTTGGTTTATCTTGGTGATCTAAGATATTTGTGCTCTTCAATTCCATCTTATTTCAGCCGTGTTTGGGTGGAGACTCAAAGACACTGATGTTCGTAAACATATCTCCTGATCACTCTTCATCGGGTGAGTCACTTTGCTCACTCCGATTTGCATCCAGGGTTAATGCTTGTGAGATAGGTATTCCTCGACGTCAAGCCAACATGCGGTCTTTTGAGTCTCGCTTGAGCTTGGGCTGATTCTAACATGAGTTGATAGTATTATGTATCTCTGTCACGGGTATTGGTAAATTGAGAAAGTGAGAGTGATCCTAACATGAGCTGATAGTAACTTGTGTAGGGAACTACGTTCCATTGTTTTGTAACTGAGAATGTAATTACTTGCTCTCACTCTATTGTACTTGCTTACTTCCTATTTTCTTTTATCCCCTTACATTAGAGTTTATATCTGTGTCATTTGCCAAAAAGTACATGAACAAGAATTTTGAAATAAAAGTGGGAAGGCTAAATTGCAATTTAGGAATCAATAGAAAGTACACTGTAATGTGAATATATTTCTCCATCACTGGAAAAGCTGGACTAAACTTTGAATCCATCCGGATAATAGGTAAATTTACTCTGCAGATCAATTGGATTCTGTTGCATGACATCTTGCGGAAGTACTTTTGTGTCTCGATAACTTGATTCTGTATCAGACAGGTTTTTCCTCCTTGATGCAACTTCAAGCTGTCAATGAATCAGAAACTGAACAATTAGTCCAAATAAAGCTTTCGAAGTTCAAGTTCATATAAAAGGAAGTTTCAGCAATTAAGTGGAGAAATATCTGTGCATGGAACCATCGGTTTTCCTTTTCAAAATTGTCAAACAATCTGTTATCAGTAAGAGGTTGCTTATCATTGACTGGAACTGCGGAGATAATCTTGTCCAAATCGTAGTACATGAAGGTGGACTTGATTCTCAAGTACTTCCTGACATGGTTAAGGGTGTCTGGTCCTATCAAGTCCTCCGGAGCCAGGAGATCAAAGGCATGTAAATCTCTTTACCCTGCGCATGCTTCCTTGTAAGCCAGCATTTGCCATATAGATTCCCTTCTTCGGAAAAGAACGGGTGCCTGTCTCCTCATTTGCAAGTTCTGCATTGCATAAAAAATGAAGAATGGTTGCAGCAACCACGTCAGAACTCTACACTCAAGCGACTCTTTTTTATACAATGAGAAACTAAGCATTAAGTTGTGATGCTTGTAAGAAACAGAGCTTTCCATTCTCCACAGAAGGCACAGGCAAGGGGATATCACGTAAGAAACTAGTTAAACTTGCCTAGTTTGTTATTAGGTCCAAGCCTCTATAGATTACCAACAAGAGAAACAAGATAAGGATTTTTTTTATCCCAGTAATTTATTGGAAGGATTTAATTAAAATTTTTTTTATCCTAATAATTAACTGATATTTTCTGGAAAAAATTCATCCCAATAATTAACTAAAGATTTATTTATTTGTTTTGTATTTGTTTGTTTTTATCTTAACTTGACACAAAAACTAAAATAAAAAAATGTCAAAAATTATTAAATAACCAGAATTGATCACATTTAATGGAAAATATATTTTTCAGATTTTTATATTTTAAAAAATATATAAAAATATTGAGGTACAAAATGAGTTATGAAATACACACACACACACACTAACAATTATGCTTCATCAAGTCTCCGTCTTTTGCACTCACTAGTCACTACCATAATCAACATGTAGAAAAAAGAAAAAAAAGAAAAAAACAACCATATATATATATATATATATTTTGAACATAATTAAAAAAATTAAAATTTGATTCTTTTATCTCAACACTATACTATGCTCCTCGATTAAATTGATTTTAAATAAAAATATTATTGAATTATTTCTTTATTTAATAACTCACCTAATAAATAATAAAATAAATATTTTAATAATAATTTAAAATGTTTTTAAAAATATATTAAATGTTAACATATATCCCAAGTTGAATATTGATATGTTCAACTTATTCATAAAATAATAATCAAGTTTTAAGATTATAATAAGTATGGCATATTTTTTTGAAAGAATATTTTATCGAATCAAAAAGATTAAATGCATTTTTTTTCCCATTCAAAAGTGAATTTCATGTTTGATTTTTTGTATGGATTATGAATGACATTAATTGATATGCCATTTTCTATTCATAATTTTCGAAGACACTGCATTTGTAATTGTAGATCTGTTACAAAAATATGAATTAATTAAGAATATTGTAGGAAAATAATTTATTATTTTCTAGTACACAATAATTTTGAGATGAACGGAATTAGAAAGTCAATCAATCTATTTGGAGCAACAGAATATGACATATTTATCATTTATAAAATAAAAACACACTATGAAATACAAATTGTTTTTTTTTAATTAACGTGGATGTCCGGGTCAGCTTATACGCACCTCGACTAATCCCACGAGTTCTGAAGTTAACAATCATATCAGTCTCTAGTAGCCATGAAATTTGTGAAACTTGAACTGGTGACCTTTAAGGAGCAAACCTAAGACCTGACAAGTTGAGCTATACCCCTAAGGATTACAATTTTTTTTTTCTTTTTCTCATGAGAAATGGATAGAGAAAAAGAAAACAATAGCGGTAATATATAAATATGTCTTATAATTACGAATTAATTGGTTACGCTGACGGTCACCAGGAATAATGGAAGAGAGAGCTCCTTTCTTATTTAATTTCCGGTGATCATGAGCTTGAAAAACGTCCTGCAAAAGTCCACATCCAGCATCTTGACGTTCTTAGACAGGGACAGGACTCGAACCGGCTTGTGACGCCGCCGCAGTAAGCACACCGCTTCTTGTTTTGGGACTCTTCCTTTAGCACTTTGGAAAAGGAAATATATAGTCAGTTTCCTTCTTCTATATATTTCCTTTTTTCACTTCGGAATTCCCTTCTTATATATATAGAACTAAAGCCATCAATCACGTCATCAGGGCAATTGGAGCGACAATGTCTGTGGAAAAGGTTCCGGTTTGCTGTGTTATGGGTCAAACAGACTGTGGGAAAACCAAATTGTTGGAATATATGGGAAGCTATGATGATATAAAGAAGCAGCAGCAGCAGCAGCATCATGGTGGCAGGAGTGCCGCTTTCTTTCCAGCCAAGTACATAGAGGAGAGAGCAGCAGCAGGAGCAGCAGCAGCAGAAGAGAGAGAAGTGGATGGTCCTTTATCAATCAATCTCCCTGGTTTACTCATCGTTGATATCTCCGCTGTTGAGTCAGATTCTAATAAGCGTCTGCGGGCTTGGCTTTCATGTGATCTTCCTGTTTTAGTTCTTGACATTGCTGTTGGGGTCGATCATGAAATAATTGAATTAGTCAAGCTCTTGAGATTGTTTCATAAGGATTTTGTCCTTGTATTGAATAAGGTCTTCTTCTTCTTCTTCTTCTTCTTCTTCAGCAAAAACGGCCTTGCTTTAATTCTTGATCCTCTAATTGTTTTTTTTTTTTTTGTCTCGAATTGATGCAGGTGGACAAACTTCTAGGATGGAAAAATTGCCCCAACACTCCTATTTCAAGGGCAGTACCCCAGCAGAGGACAGAGGTGCAATCTGAGTTATCTTCAAGGATCAAACAGGTTTGTCTACTTTTCACCATCTTTTTACGGAGTGTTTTCTCAATTCGTTTTCTCATCCTTGTGATAATCTATGGCTTCCAACCCCAGGTTAAAACTGCGTTAACGAAGGAAGGAGTAGAAGCTGTCAGGATTCTACCTACTAGCACAGTTAGGCATGTCCAAGTCCCTCCCTAGATCCTTTGTTTTTCTTAGCTTTCCTATCTGCTCTATGAAATCCACTCTCTTTTTAGACTCAATGTAGTAATATTCTAGTTTTCTGTGTTGTTACAGTGGAGAAGGCGTTGCTGATCTGTTGCTGACATTGTATGATCACATCCAGAAAACCATGGATGAGAAGCTGTCTTTTCACTAATGTATGATTCTTTTGATCCTATTTGAATCAAACAGATCACATTAGAAGAATCCATTTTAGTAGCCGTTAATCATGTATAATTAATGAGGGTTTATATTATACCAACTAATCAAACAATTTTGATCTCCAGAAACCTAATTTAATTAATAATTTTATGTGATCTCCAGCTACTAATTAATTACACATGCATGAATTATTCTCAAAATAAGCAACATTGCATATATGTTAAACATGTAAAGGCATTTGAACTAATAATTTAGTCGACCCTTACAGCACGTTTTGATTATTTTTTTTAAATTAAAACAATAATGTCGATTTTAAAAAACAAATAACCTCAATATCTTCTTCTTAGTTCTAAGAAACAAATCAATTGGGTACCATTACTTGGCAACATTGCTTAGTAGTTTCTGTTTTATTCTGATTTTTATTTGATGCTCTGTGATTTTTCAGGTACTACAACGATGCTTGCACTGCAAAGGCTGGAAATGGAGTCTTTATGTGTTTAGGGTCCCAGTAAATATCTATAGCATTGAGGGATTTCTTTTGTTTTCGCTTTCACTGTTTTGTTTTTTCAGGCTCTGTTGCTCCAATAATAACTGATTTATTTTATGTAGTTGATCATATTTATGGACACAATTATACTTTCCATACCAAAAAAACATGGGTTGCAACGCGAAAAATAAAGGTGGAGGTTGTTTTATTTTTATTTTGTATTTTTTTTAATTTATTCTTCAACATTTATTTCATTTTAAATTTATCTTCATAAATTATTTCGGTTTGTTTTTTTATGTAATTGATCATTTTAAATTTATTTTAAACTTAGTTTGTGCTTGATTTTATGAATGTTTATTTTTGTTATCTAATAATTGAGTAAAGAATAGTTAAAAAAAATGTTTTTATACCCGGTAACAAAGTTCAACCAAGTGGAGTCCATCACTCGGATCGTAAATTTGATGGGTTAAGCCGTGAAATCCAGGTTGATCCAATATATCAATATCTCAATATTAAAAATTGATACTAGGGTAACTTAGTTGAAAACAAATTGAATAAAACTATGAATTTCAATTATCAAATGACTTAGTGTTGAAGGACAAAACTGAAAAAAATATTTATTTAAAAATACAAAAAAAAGAAGAATTGAGTCAACTCGAGTTAATTCTCTAACTCCACAACCATAGTCATAAGATTGGGATAACTTCGTAGAAAGAAAAGTGAAAGAAGAGAGCATGAACACTAATTACCAATCAATTAAATATTGCATGATAAAATTAAAAAAAATTAATTTTATAAAAAAAAACCTAAAAAATAACAAGAGTCAACCCGTTCTAACTTTCAAAACTTACAACACTAGTAATGAGCCAAGTACTAACTCTATAGAAAACAAATCCTAAAAAATAACGAAACAAAAGTCTCAATCAATAAAATATTGAGGGATGAAATTGCAAAAAACTAAAAAAAGAAGAAGAAGAAGATTGAGTTGCTAGAGGGTGAATTTTTTTAAAAAAAATCAGTTAAAAAAGATAAAAAAAAAATGAATCGAGTTAACTTGCCAAACCTACAATCTAAATTATGAAATTATGATAATCCTATAAAATAAAAAAAAAATTACGAAGTCCAATTAAAAAACTATTCAATTAAAAAAGGACCTGATAAAATAAATAGAATTAACTTGGGTTAACTTGCAACCCGAGTTATGAGATCAAAATAACCTCATAGAAAATAAATAAAAAAAATAAATTATAAAGCCTAATTTCTAACTAACCTAATGTTGAAGGATGAACTAACCAAAATTCAATTAGAAAAAAAAACTTGAGTCAACTCAGGATAACTTATTAAATCTGCAACCTGAGTCATGAGATTGGGATAAGTTTATAGAAAGCAAATAAAAAAATTATAAAACTTCAATTTCAACAGATTTAAAGACCAATATATAACCTAATAAAAAAAATATAAAATATAATTTCTAAAACAATCTAATATTAAATAATAAAATTAAAAAAATATAAAAATAAAATGATATTTTAATAAATAATATTTTATGGGTATGGATAGAATAATTTAGCTAAACCCTTTAATTTTCTGATAATAATAATAATAATAATTTTTAAAGCTTCGAATTACTTAATGGAAGCTGATTTGATGGTGGGATGAGTTCCATATTTGAGTCAATTTGAATGTAATAAAATCATATCCCATTCTCTCTCTCTCCTGCACCCCTAATTGGAAAGCGCAATACCAGTGATCAAGATTGAAGACTCTTTTTTTTATTAATTGTGTTGTGATCGTTCTCAAATCCCACTAGAAATATAAAAAAGAACAAGTGGCATCATCACAACAACGTAACCAAGTTTAATTCAAATTAAAATTTAATTCACGTCAGGTTATTAGTTAAATTAAATTAAATATTGATTTGATAAAACATAATTAATAAATATAACTTGTTAATTAATTAAATATTTTTAAAATTATAAACAAGACAAAACATTTCTATATTTTTCCCCCCTCAAATCAGCTTTGCAAATTAAATCCGACAACTATGTTCCAAAGAATTTATAGTTAAATCGACTCTTGCATCATCTCCACAAATAATCTCGGCATTTGTGAAAAAGATTTAAAAAAAAAAAAAGGAACACCCGAAAACAAAATTCATTGGTAAAAGCCCAAAGAGAAAAAGCCCAAAAAAAGCGGATACTGGGGGGGTGCAGCATGACGAACGAATCTTCACCACCACCACCACCACCTTCCACCAATCAAATCCTCTTCTGCTTCCCCCCCCCCAGAAAAAAAAAAAAAAAAAACAACCCCGAAACACCAACACCAATATATAACCCTTTTCCCCTCTCTCCTGTTTGTTTTCCAGGAAAATTCTAACAGAAAAAACACACCCACAAAATATTTCTGGGAAATCAATTGCTGGTTGAGTGGAAAGGGAAGAAATGGCGTCAACGGGAAACGCGGGTTGGGTGAGTGATTCGTATTTTATGGATGATATTACAGTTCATGATCCCAATTTCTCTGGTTTCTCCTGGCCATCTCCTTCGCCCCCTGTTCAACAACAACAGCACCACCAAACCCTAAACGCTTTTGCTCCTGTTGTTACTTCTTCGTCTCCTAATTTCGGGTAGGATTTTCGTTAAATTTCCCAATTTCCCTTGAATTTTCGTTAAATTTCCCAATTTCCCTTGAATTTTCGTTAAATTTCCCAATTTCCCTTGAATTTTCGTTGCTTTTAGATCATATTAATATAAAAAGCAGGGATTTATTTTTGTTTTGGCTGATTTAGGGGTTTTAGTGATTAGGGTTTGTTAAGAATAGTGAGATTCAATGTTTTTTGGTTGTTTTGTGCTTGTTAATGCTAGTAGTTAAGTGAGTTTCAAATGAGTTATGTAATTGTTCAAGCACGATTGACCTTTGGATTATTCCTTTGAGAATTTGGTGGCTGATGCATGATTTGATTTAACTAGTAGGTTGATTTCAAGATGAATTGTGGTGGGTCTTGGCTGAAATTTGAAGGGTGGTTACTATGGGGCGTATTTACCTTGAATAATTTTGTAGTTAGAGGCCAGTTTGCTTTTACTCTTTTTTTTTTTAATGTGACATGAGCTTCAGTTTTAAGTAGTGGAAGTTTGATTTGCATCATTTGCACACAGACGAATAGTATAGCTATATTGTATGAAGTGAGCAGTACTCACTGTATAAGCAAGTGGACAAGAGGATAGTACTTATTGAGACCTTGTGTAAGTTGCAAGTATGGCACATGGATTTTCTTTATGAAGTAGGAACTTGCAAACAGCGAGGGTTTACTTTCTTTCTGTTATAATAGTTTGAAATGGGCAGCTTTTGACTTTTTCTTCGTAATTAGTGTTTCATATTTCCATTAATGAGAGTGAGAAATAACAACTCTTTTCACTCGAAGGGCCTTTTTGTATTTTCCGTTCTAAGTTCCTTGTTGGTTTTTTTTTTCCCGCTCACCTCCTTTTTTATCTTTTGTGACATTTACAATTCTTGTTTTGGATATATAAATTACATACTTGTAACAGGTACTTAAATTGGATTTGAATGTCATCTTTCTTGTTGTTTTGTGGTTATTCACTTGATCTTCTAACTCCATTAGTGCATGTGTGATTACATGTATAGTGAGGAAATTGATGGATCATTTGGGGATTGTGATGTGCAGAAGGAACCAAACTCCAAGAAGAGGTACACTACTTCTTTTGTCTTTCTCTGCTCTAATCCCTTTTAAAAGGAAGGGGTTGGGGTTGGGTGTTGAATTCCCTGTAATGATTATGTGGTTATTGATATTGTTGAGCTGATTTAACTTTATTCCCCGTATATGTGTTTTCCTTGGAAAGTTTGGGAGTTGGAATTGAGAATTCGTGCACCCACCATTTGATGCCTTTATGCTGAGACAGAACAGCATAGACCTGGTTTCAGAGCGTAGATAATTATGTTGTTTTTTAGATGCCATAATTGAGGAAAAATAAACCAGATTGTCCTTTACTGTTAAGTCTCTTGTAATCATGCTTGCTGGTAATGGTTGTCTTTGAAGTGAAAGTCTGAAAGATATTATGCCAATATATTTGAATCAGATAACCATTCCAATTGTGTTCATTGAATTTGTCTTTTTACTACTATATGATAACTATAGCTACCAGTCCCACAGTAAGACCCATATGCCAGAGGTGTTTCTAAACAAGCATCATGAAGATGATATTACATTTAGTAGCACTAGGGTAGAGTTATCATGTGCTCTATTCTTTATGCAGTTTATGGAATAATTTTTAACATGGTACTATGTTAATCTGTTTTGCATGTACAAAAGTGTGATACATGCATGAATTATTTGTTTGTCTGTTTTACATTTTAAATAAGTGGATTGGAGTGAGCATGTTGTGCAGTGATGTCATCCCACCTATTTCTCACACATGTTTCCTTGCTGCAGGAGTAGATCTGAATCGTGTAGTGCGTCTAGCTCCAAAGCATGTAGGGAAAAGTTGCGAAGGGATAGGCTAAATGACAAGTACTCTCATATTCTCTTGCATCCCTTTTTGTCTCTGTCTCTCTGTGTGCCTCTCCTAGGCACTCACACTCTGTATTTGGAATGTCTACAAGGTTTATGGAATTGGGCTCTATCTTGGATCCTGGGAGAACTCCCAAAACGGACAAGGCTGCTATTTTGGTTGATGCTGTCCGCATTGTGACTCAGTTACGAGGTGAAGCCCAGAAGTTGAAGGACTCAAATTCAAGTCTTCAAGAGAAGATTAAAGAGTTGAAGGTCTATTGACATTTATGCGCTTCCGATTCTATTTTTTATTGTGATGGACTTCTGGGCTCTAGTTATTTATTTATGTGTTTGATTTCTTCCCTTTGCATAATATCCTGCCACCTAATACAACTGCTGCAATTCTTTTGAACTTTCCTTTGTCTTTCATAGGCTGAGAAGAATGAGCTTCGCGATGAGAAGCAGAGGCTGAAGGCAGAGAAGGAGAAGTTGGAGCAGCAGCTGAAAACCATGAACTCACAACCCAGCTTCATGCCTGCCCCTCCTGCAATCCCTGCAGCATTCACTACTCAAGGCCAAGCACCTGGCAACAAATTAATGCCCTTCATTAGTTATCCAGGGGTTGCCATGTGGCAGTTCATGCCACCCGCTGCAGTGGATACATCGCAAGATCATGTGCTCCGCCCACCAGTTGCTTAAGTTGGTGCCCTGCTATGAATTGGGTTTGCATTTTGCACCCAAACAAAATGCATTTATTTTTCCATTGCTTTGTCTGCATTAGTTTTTGCTGAGGTTTTCTCACTGGATTTGGTGGCTGACTGATTGTATTTCAATCTGGACTTTTTATGAATCGTTGCTGGTGTTCACTTGTAAATTTAATAAGCTTAGTCTGGCAAGCTATGTTTCGGTTTGACTGCTTGTAGGGGTTTCTTTAGCTTTAGAAGTTGACTGGTTTCTTCCAGTTCATATGTTACTGGTAACGTCTATGGCTTCCCCATAATCTCTGCTGGCCGCGGGACTCTTCAAACTAGGGGATCGCTGTACAGTATTTGAATAAATAAATTTTCACTCTTGTCGAGTACTCATCTCTTGTCCTCAATGGCTGAGGAATTAGGCATGCATGTGCCTTGTTCTTTGTAGTCAGGGATGGTAGTAAGTTGAGTCTGGGTTAACCTGAATATCTATATCCAATTATCAACCATACAACCCTGACTGGAATATCCTCATCCAGCCCAAAGCTGTCCCATACAATGCTTTCATGCTGTGTTGACTGAGTGAAATTGCCATTTCAAATTGTAGCGATGTACCAGGCCTTTGAACAGATTAGAATATGTCAAGAACTTGTGGTGTTTGGCTTCGTCCAATCAACTCAGCGAGTGGAATTATGTTTTCTCATGGACATGAAAGCAGCAACGGAAATTGGAAACTGGTTGATGCCTTGAGAGCATCATAGCCATGCTCTCAATCATGGCTCCTCAGCTATAATAGTCAAGTATGGTTTTTTTCCCATAACATTCATGCTCTTTAGAACAGAGCAGCGCTGTAGCACTCCTTAGTAGGTGGTGGCTAGTAGCGTGAGAGAAGATTGGACAGCGTCGCTCGCGGGAAAAAAATTGAAGGCTTGGTTCCAGGGTACCCCGTCGACCAAATGGGGGTGGAGAATGCAAGGGGAAGTACCTGGTACACTCGTCTCCTATCTCTGATCCTCTTTCGATCTCTTCTCTCTATAATAATTAAAACTTATTTCGCCTTGAAATAAAAAAATCCCTGTCAAGAATCCACTTTGATTTTATGCATGCCCGCTTTCTGTTTGTTGATAAAACGCAGAGAAATTGGAAGAAATTAAGGTAAAGTTTTAAGCTTTTTGTTAATTGAATTATGGTTGTCTCTAATTTCTGTTGATTGAATAATTGAACTGTTTTTTTCTGTTTAAGATAGAAATTTTTTTGGGTTTTGTTGATTTTTCAATTTTGTGTTGTTTAATTTGATTTTTTTGGGTAGGTTTTCTTATTGGTTTCCATTGATCATTTTGCGTTTGGTGCCCTTTTGATTGATTGGAGAAGTTTGTGTTTCTGTAGTGTTAATTTTTTGTTTGACTAGAATTGGGTAAAGTAAACTGGTTTTACCGTTGTTTTTTATTATTATTTTTTTTATAATAGTATATTAAAATAATTAATATATATATATATAAAAGAAAATCAATTAAAAAAATTGAAAAAAAATCTTAATTTTTTTTAAAAAGCAATGATTAGAACACGGAAACAAACGGGGGTTAGTAGAAGGTTAGTAATTAGTATGATGTTTGGCAAAGGAAACTTGTCTCTTTAATAAAGTCTAGATTTCAATGGCTGGAACTATTTTAAAAATATTTTTTATTTTAAATTAATTTTTTAATGTTTTCTCATCATTTTAATATGAAAATAAATTAAAATTTAAAAAATTATTATTTTAATATAATTTTAAATAAAAAAATATTTTAAAAAACAACTCATACCACACAACACTACGTTAAAAGATACGCTATGCAATCAAAATCATGTTTGTTTTTTCAGTTTCTAGAATTGGTTTATAATGAGGTATTTGTTTGATGAAAAGTGGTTTTTTAAAAATTATTTTTTAAATTTTGCTGTGTTTGTTTATCATTATAAAAGTTGGTCAATGAAAAATACTTTTCAATCAAAGAAAAATTTGACTTGATTTCTAGAAAAATGTTTTCCTTTTATTTTGAGTGAAAAACACTTTTCAAAGTTGTAAAAAATTTAAAAATATCATTATTTTCTGATTATATCAAATTTGATCCTCAAACTTTTGATTGCTATATATATTTTGTTTTGAATTTATTTTTTTCAATTTCATCCCTTAGAATTTAATTTTTATATTAACTTTAGTTCTCATTTTTATAATTGTTATTTGCTTTTTTCTTATTATATTTTAATTAAAAAAATTTATCTATCAAATTTGGTCCTCATTCTTTTAATTGTTACTTATTTTATTTGAAATAATTTATGAAATGGTAATTATTATTATTTTAATTTCTTCATCTTTTAATTTTTTTTATTTGTTAGATTTGATCTCTATTATTTTGATTATTATTTATTTTATTTGAGATAATTTATGAAATAATATTTTTTTTCAATTTTATTTTCAATCAACTTTTTAATTTGTAAGATTTGTTCCTCATTATTTTAATAAATTTGAAAAAAATAAAATATTAATAATTTATTTTCCAGCTCATTTTACATAACATAATCAAACACTAAAAAATATTTTTCAATTTATTTTTTATTATACTATCAAAAATAATTTTTAAAATTTATTTTTTAAAAAACATTACTGCAAGCAAATAAACTGTTGTTCATCGGGGGTTGGTATGATTTAAAGTTGCTTTTTCAATACCTCTTCCATCCGTGGGCCATCATCATGCCAGCGTTATGTGGTTGCCAATTTGCCATGATATCTCTTTTATCTACTTCCAGCTCGTGTACCGTCTTGGTTTCAAAATCTTGCTATCCTGTTTACAAAAACTCCCATGGCTTCCAATCTCCTCAAATTTCACATCCAATCATTCAAAACTACAAATCGTTCTTCACAATTTCTTCAACATGAAACTCTCTCTCCACGTATTGCTTTCCCAGAAAACCACCACCTTGTCCATTGCCGTGTTTCCTTCCCCTCACCTCTCCTTTACCAATCCAGAAGTCCCGCTCTTTCTATTCACTCCTTATCTTCCTCCAGCTCCCCTCCTACCTCCAAAGAAGAAGCCATTGTTCAAGCCAAAACCTGTCTCTCAACCACCCTAGAGAAGCCCCTAAACAACCCAAAACTAGCTGGCAAACTCAAGAAACTGAAGCAACCTAGATTCCAGGTAGAAATCCCAGTCATAGATGACTCGCCAACTTCTCTCTCTCAACTTGCCTCTGATGTTTTCAAAGAGCTGCCCATTAAGAGAAGAGGGGCACCGGTCAAGATTTTAATCCTCTGGCCGAGTCCCACGTTGATGAACAGAGGCGTAGAAGCATTTCAATCTTACAATTCATCAAAAAATGTTGAGCACGTCGACGTTTCTTCAGTCAGAAACACAGACAACGGAATTTTGAGTTCTGCCGAAGTGGCAGTGTTTCTGGGGCCAGAGACTTCACAGTTGCCTGATATCAAAACTGTTACTGATATTTTGTACCCAAAGCCAGTAGTCATATTCAACCCCAAATGGGGGTTTGGAGAGGAGAACGAGTTTGGTGATTTGAGTGGCTTTGTGGGATCCTTTGAAGTGGTATATTCATTCATGGGGTTGGAGGTTAGAGGTATTTTGAGCAAGCGAAAAGGAGTGATTTTCAAGTGTGTCAGAGATGGGGTTGTGAGTGGTGAGAAATGGACTGTTCTTGTTGAAGAAGAAGGAGGAGAATTGAAGGTTGTTTCAAGGTTCAAGGCACGACCATCCATTGGTGAAGTAGAGAATGTTTTGTACAATCTGATGGCTATCAATTCGCCAATTACCAAGTCTGCTAGGTTTTTCAAGGATTTGGTGTCAAATGTAACAGGAAGAAAGTAAATAGAATTTGAGAATGTATGCTCTGGATTTTGCGTCAATGAAGTTTGGTAATTCGCTTGAATCTTCTAATGCTATACGTTTGTTTGCTCCTCCATCACACTTACCACCATAAGTTATATATGAAACAAGCATCTCCTCTCTTGCTCAAACTTGAACTCCACTTGTACAAAACGAGCACCTGTATCACAAGACTTGGTTCGTTTAATGGAACCAAAACTTAAATACCGAATTTAATAACTCAATTATTTAATTTAATAAATTCAAGTACATCAAAATATAAGAGGCACAAATCAAGTTATTAAGAAAGGAGATTGAATTAAAATGATAGAATCAAATTCTTGAAATAAAAGGTGTGAATCCAATGAACTAGTTTCTATAGCTTCTTCTTCTTCTTCTTTCTTTTAAAAAATAGATATTCTCAGACTACCTTGGACGATCTTAAGGGAGCTTCCCTCACACTGACCTGGTGCATTAAAAAATAATAATAATAATTCTTCTAGGTGATAGGTCTAAGGTGCAAGATGAAAGAAACCCTTTTGACCATCCAACCTCCCCTTAGGTTAGTTTTTATAGTTGCATTTCTAGTTTGGCTTTTCTTGTCTGTTTACAAGTTTGAGATGTGTAAATTTATGTTTTATTTGCATATATTTATATCCTAAGTATTTTTTATTCTATGTTTTTCTATTATGGGTAATTTTCTTATATTTTAACTTCATTTTAGATAAAAATAAATAAATCAATCAATTTTAGAAATCACATAAAACGTAATATATATTGTAATTAAATTAGGTGAAACATACATCACGCAATTACAATGATGCCAAAAGGAAATGCTGTTACAATGAAGCTACAACATATTTGAATGAAAACTATGATTTGGTTAAATAAAGTTCTATGGTTTATTTAACGTTGAGGATTTAATTAATACTAAAAGTGTTCATCATGTGACCATAGAGATATGATGGTACTTACAAATGTTGTTATTTGAATATTTTCTATTAACAATGTTGAGATTTTGGAGAAAATTATAGCCTTAATTCTTGAAGATCATGTAAGATTGATTAATTCTTCGAGAAGTTCTTTGAAGAACAAAAAAAAGAGAAATCTCTCACAACACACCATAATAGTTGTTGAAATCAAAATCTGTAAAAAAAAACTAATCACAAGATAAATACCCTATTTATACTAAATAAAAAAATCCTAAATAATATTGAAAACATAACAAAAGAGTTCTAAATAAAATACAAAAAGAATCCTAAATATTTTGGAAACTAATACAATTCTTGTATGGTAGCTTCTAGACTTTATTGCAAGGTTTTCTCGATGTCTGATTGACTTGATATTTTAATTCAATATAAAACAATGCCTTTTAAAACTTGGGGTGGAATTTTAGCCCGATCCAACACTTGGATAAAAATTGATGCTTATTAGAATAAAACTATACATTAAAAAAAAATAAGTCTCTAACTACTAAAATTAATTAGCTCATAAAGTAGATGGATCAAATTCCCTCTTGTATATAAATTAAATTGATTAATGTTCGATCTTCACTTGTTGATATTGTTTCTTTAAAATCCACCTTCGCCCAAATATTTTATAAGCATATTCACTTCACTTGGTATATCCATTTTATAAGTATCATTATTAATTCTTTTAAGGATTTGGAATCACTCATCTCCTCTCAGAATCAACTTAGATATTCTTTGTTCAAGAAATCTCTCTGTCGCATAGATACCCAGATCCAATTATCTAATTAAAAAAAATATCATATTTCGCTCTTTATTAACTTTGAATGCATAATATTTATTTTTTTCTTTCCTATAGTTACTGCGTCAAATTCTCATCTTTACTACATGTATTTTTCTATTGTTATCAAGACTAATCATTTCATTAATAAGCAAAGAAATCAAATCTAAATGATTAAAGTCATAGACAATTTTAAAATGAGAATAATCAGTAGTAGAATGAACACTTCTATTATAAGCAAATTCAATAAATGGTAGGTAATCTTTCTAATTTTTTAAATTCTTTTGAATGATAATTCTTAATAATGTATATAGAGTCCCATTAACTATTTAAGTTTGGTCGTCTGTTTGTGGATAACAAATAGTAAAAAATAACAATTTTGTTCTTTATTTCCCCAACAAAACTTTTTAAAAATAGCTAAGAAATTTAATATCACGATAAGACACAGTAGTCTTAGGTATCCATGGAGCCACACGAGTTGTTTGTCAATTGAGTTTTGTGATTTTTTCTTTGAAATGTTAACAAGGAAAAAAATTGATTGACCAACGGTATAACAAGGGACACTACTGGCTGTCGGCCTCTGAATCACCTCTCTGGATCAATAAGATTTGTATTAATCAGACACTCAAGTCAAAACCTATGGCTGTCAATACAACAACTCAAGTTTTTCCTTCCAAGTCATCTTCTTAGGCTTTTACCTATCGACCTGGTCCCAGAACATCCTCGGATAGGTTTTCTATGTCATTTCTTTCCACTAGTAGAAGACTCAACCTCGAGTTAGAACTAATTAAGACAATAGATTTCGAAGTATGCTCCTTCGATGTTTGGCTACAATACCCCATAATTACCAAGTATGCTAAGTTTTTCAAAGTTTTAGTGTCAAATGTAACCAGAAGAGAGAGTAAGATATAATTTAAGAATTTACTTAGTGATTTTTCCCTAATTATTAATCTTTAATTGCTTAATTAACCACAATTATCATCATTTTTTTTATTTTTTTAGTTTAACGTGAGTGTCCGGGCCAGCTTGCGCGTACCTCGACTAATCCCACGGGCCCTAAAGTTAACGACCATGTAAGCCTCCAGTGGCCATCATATAAGCAACCACAGGACTTGAACCTGAGACCATAATTATCACCATTTTGTAGCGCTTAGTCATAGTTCAGATAACGATGTTTGCCTTCTGTTTTTTTTCCCTTTATTTTGAGCATCCGTTTTATAAAAACACTAGAGGAAGACTACCAGCTACAATACAATAAAAACATAACAAAAAATTGTAGTTCTTCACCCTTATTAATATAATCTATTGATTTTTACTTTAATTAATTCAATTTTGATTTAGGCCCTTTTCCATTTAATCCGGATTTCCTTACTTGATAAAATTTGATTTAAATTTGTTAGAGGGTCAATCCTATGAATCCAACCAAATGATTTCTTGTTCCTTTTTCGGCTGCGTGCAGATGTTCTATTCTGAGTGGTAATGTTATTAGATAATCGTTATAATGAACGACAGATGTTGTCAATGGTTGAAAATCCATAAACATGATTTTCTGATTAAAATTGAATTGAGAATTGAAGTAAAAAGGGAAGGCAAGGGAAGAACTTTCAGCCACAGAGGAAGAGTTCTAAAAAAATCAATCAAACAAATGCCTGTGGTTGTATATATCTATACATTCTGAAGTCAAGACCTTGAATTTGTGAAGAATTCTCTCCTCTTTCCTTTTTTGCCTCCTCATAGATAGACATGTATTAACCACCATTGCGGTCAACGTTATCCTCTCAAAATTCAAGTTATGATGTCCTAATATGACAGCCCGTAATGAACTTGTCAGAAGAGTTGATGTACTTGGCCCACAGGGGCCGGAGTTGAGGGAATGCTATATCTAGCCAAGGCTTTGCTCGACCATTGAAATGGATGACGCCGGCAGTCTCAGCATCGGCCAAACTAGTATTTTCTTGGTAGCCTAGCCCCAACATATGCCAAAAGGGATCGATAACATGGACGTGACCATGGAATGCTATTAGACCTGGTGGTAATGTTCCTAGCTGCCACAAACTCAGGCCTGATTTCAAGTTCTGCAAGGAGAAAATGAGAACAATTTTCGATTACTGAATGTTGAGGATCGTCACATGTTGCTTGGAAACAATGTGATTTATATCGGTGATTACCTCTTCAACCCAGTGATGATATGTTATGCTTATGTTGGTTTTCCTCCAAGCTTCTAAATCGAAGATATTCATGCCATAAGCCCAAGCACATTCGTTCGGGTTGAAATTTTTTGCTATCAAAGGATGAGAGAAGTTCAAATAGTTCTTTAACCGCTTCGACATGACAAACTTGTCTTGTCCTCGACAGGTTTCTACTGCCCCATTAACCTTTCCATTCATGTCAATGTCCCAAAGAGGCGAAAGATCGGTCTGCACCACGATGTCATCGTCTAGGAACACAACCTTGTTTAGACTTGGGAACAACTGCAAAAGCAGGAACATTGACACTAAGCATTACGAGGATCGAATAAAGCTCATGTTTGTATAACATTGCTGAAACGTTATTACCTCAGGTAGATGAATTCGAATGTGATTCATCACTGAATTGTATTTGGGACCAAGTGTTTGCAGCTTTGCTGCGATAATATGAGGTTTATCGGTGCTACTTTCCACGATTGCAGACGAGCCCCCTCTAAACCGTGACCTCACCCTTAGATCCTTCTCCATTGCTTCTAAAACTGGGACTTTCCCCTTTGCGAACCAATCAAAATGATGCAATGCCTTGACCTCAATTATTGCAGGAGATAGAGGGTGCAATGAGAACCATGCTTGCATAGGCGAATACGTTTTCCTGTCTGTTATTATGTGCAGAACAAACTTTTCGGGGCGCAAAGCATTTTGGAAAAGTGAATTGGCGACTACAGAAGCAGCAAGCACATTGTCTGAAGCTAGGACAAAGTGAAAATAAGAATTGTCGACAAGCGCAGGGACGAGTTCCGGCAATGGGAGCTGGCGTCGAGCAGCTGCATTGGTGGAGTGTTCATGGGCTAACCTCAAGGCAAGGCAAAGGAGCTGTTTAGGTATGCTACTTGACGCGACATGCCTGTACAGATATTCTTGGATTTTGGCATTTCTAGTCCTCTGTTCAAGTAGAGTGACCTGAAAAATATCGATTGTTAATTGACAATGAGAATTCCCATCAGTTAGTGTGGGCATCAAACAGCAGATATAAACCATAAGATACCATTTCTCTGAGCTTGAGAGCAAAAGCTTTTGCATCAAATATGTAGTTTTTCACTTCATCCATAAATTCCTCCAATGTCTGAGGAATATCATCTCTTCCCTTTAATTCATCATTGTCAAGTGGTTGTTCTAGCACTTGATATATCACCTCTGGTACCTTTAGACACCAAACAATGAATCCAATCATTAGCAATTAACATTATAGAAAGTTTGATACACAAAATCAAATTCAAGGGTTAAGGAGCTTACAGCAGAATCAAGCCTTCTCCCCAATATTCTTGGTCCTAGTCTTTTCCCCAGGCAACCTATCAGTATTGGATTAAATATTAAGGCTAGATCATTAAGCTGTTAAATACCAAATTATATTGCATTAGCAAGTACTAATAATATTATCATCCTCATTCTAATCAATATTAGGATTAAGAATCCGTTTGGAATTGTATTTTGTCCCAACTATAGTTTTGAAAGTATTTAGTTAATTAACACACACTATAGTTTTAAATAGATTTCACTGAAAACTCTCACTAAAAACCTTATTTAAAACAAAAATATAATTTATAACTTTTTTCTTAATTTATTTTTACAAATCACAACTGCAAAATGACTACAACACCAAACACACAACAACTATTAAGGCAACCTCTTAAGGGCAGAGGGTGGTTTCACACCAGCCATTGGTGAATGAATCAAATGGTTGAATCTTTCCTTTTCAGATCTGTTGATGTGCTAACAATTGACTAGCTATATATGGTTGTTTTATTAATGATAATTGTCAATGAAATAGCCTGATGTTGGGGCAAGAGCGCTTGACAGGTTCAGAACTACCTTATGCTTTGGTGCCCCAAAGGATTAATATCTTCTAATTTGGTCCTTAAGTTTCTATTTTTTTCATAATAGCCATGCATTTGATCCCCAAAAAGTAACATATTTTCTCATCAGCCTTTCTTTAATTTAATTCATTTCCAAGTTTATCCTTGTATTATTTATTTTTTGATCTAATTCATTCCATGATTCTTGATCCTTAATTTCTTTTGGATAAAATATATGTGTGTGTGTTTTCTCTTCGATAGCTATATCTTAAGATTCATTAATCTCTAGCTTTGGAGAAACATTATTCTTAAATCCTTAACTATATCATCAATCAACGCAAGCAATCTGCATTTTGAAAATCTACTGAAAGACATGACAAGAAGAACCGAAAAGAAATTAATGCAATATACTAATATTGAAAATGTACCTAGCGTAGAGCACTTGGTTTCTGCATCAATGGTGTCAGCGGTGGACAAAAGGAACACAAACCGAAGAATAAATGTGAAGAACAAGAGAGAGTAGAAGAGCATTCGATACGAAACCCTTCTTGCTCTAACCTTCACTTTGATAAATTCTCTTACACCATTTCCTGGAAGAACTGTTACATGCCTCAAACTTGGTGATATAAGAAGCCGCATTTTATTTCAAACCAAACACCTAAAATACAGCAAAAACAAGAAACAAGAAGCTATATCAACCCCAAAAGTAGAGCAGTTTCTTGTTGTCTTTTCTTGGTTGGTTATTTCATCATTTGGCAGTCGCACTCAAAGAAGAACTGATGAGTAGAATTGCAAGAACTCGGCTGTAAGAGGAAGGATTTGGTAGGAGTTAATTTAAGGAGGTTTCTATCAGTCACCTAATTAAACTTGCTTAGCAATTGGGCTAGACATGTGTGTGTGTGTGTGTGTTTTTAGACTTGTTTTTTGAATGTTTTAATATACATGAGAAAGATCGAAGAGGGTTGTTAAGGAGAAAGAGACATGGGACTTAGAACAGGCTTTAAAGGGTTTGGAGTACTTTGGCTTGGCACTGAAGGAGGGACGTTGAGAGGAAGGGTTTGATAAAATATATATATTTAACTAGAAGGTTTGTTGTTTGGTGCCACTTAACTTTGCCAACAAATGAAGTTTTTTTGCTCTGTAGCATGATGAAGGGAGTTTGGACTTCGACATCACAGGGCTTCTAAATGGAAAATGACTCCTCGTTTTGGACAGGTTTTGGTGTGTAAGAACAGGAAACTATTCTTCTCTAGTAACAAATCAAGCTGATCAGTATTGTACAGAATAGCAATCAGATTACTTAGGGCGTGATTGGTCTGATATATTCACAATATAATCGATTTATGAACTAGCAAGCTGATGACCAATCTCTGATACTGACAAGCAAGCAGGAAACTCGCCAGAAATGCCTGCAAAACGCGAACAGAACATGCATCCAGGTTGGTCCTCTATCCTTGGAGAACCTGAGAGAACAAAGACCGTGTCTGTACAATCTTTTTGCTTGTGTTCTGCTCGGAAAAGAATAAAAACACATGTAAGAATATAAACATGTTATGAATATCACAATGATTTCTTTATTTTATAGCTAAAAATTAACAATTTACAAGTAAATTAGAGTATAGTATTTTCTGATATATTATTCCTTTAATTATGGTGTGTCTTATGTGTGAAAAATAGATTAATCGACCAACCAACCTTTGATATCTTCCCTTATCAGTAGGTACTTGATCTGCAAGTTCATTCAAGTCATGGTTTTGTTCAATAGGCATACTTGAAGATTGACACTAGAGCATGCCAGCTTCTTTTAACAAGTCCATAGCTTATTTTCTCTGTGACAAAAAACATCTTATACCCCTTTTGATGAAATACATAGCCAACAAAAAACACACTTTAATGCACATGGATCAAGCTTAGTACGCTAATATTTTGGAAAGTGAACAAAGAAAACACAACCAAAAGCTCGAGGCAGTAATATCAGATGATAAGGCTGCCGTAGTATATAAGAAGAGAGACAACCCAATGATGTTTTGAAGGTAAGCACACGACTAGAAACAGATCATAAATACATGCATGTCCCAAAACAACGATGCCACAACCATGCCTGCTTTCTTGATGATGATGAGAGCATGCATATGGTAGACAAACACTTTCCTGAAAGATGCCATTAAAATAATATAGTCCCTCTTTTTTAACTGTTGAGATTTCAAAAAAAGGCAGAAACATGGATACATTAATACTAAACAATTTGATTCCTCGGTTATGCGAGGCATTCAAATAAGATTATTGGATAAGGTTGGAACTAATGATGTTTGTTACAGTGATAAAATAGCAGTCAAATCAACTAAAGTAGATACACAATTGACATTATATATCAATATCAGATAATTATGAATTGAAAAGAATAGGGGGATCACAAGAATCTGTAGCACCAGGTTTAATAGTTCAAACTGGGTGCTTCAAAGATTCAGAGGGTATTTTGAAAGTTTAAGTAATGTTTATTTTTTAAAATAATTTTTTTTTGAAAAAATATTAAAATAATATTTTTTAAAAAAAGAAAAATTTATTTAAATATCAGCATATCATAACAAAACACTAAAACAATTAATTTAAAATAAAAAAAAAATTTAACTAAAATCAAGTTAAAATTCACTCGTAAATGATACCTTAACAGAGATAAAACCACGACCGGTGACACTATACCTATTTTTTCAATTGTTCCTATAATTAATGAACCTGAAGACACCATAATTACTATACTCGATATCAATCTAAAGCAAGTTTTGGATTAAGGGTTAGACAACTTGACCAGAATTAATCTATTTTTTTATTTTATAAAAAAATAAAAATAACACCTTCGCCAATAGTGGTGGATGCAAAACATAGTACCAGATCAAGCAAAAAAGTAGCAGCAACTGAGACAACAACAATACTAGTTGCAGCGGCGCCACGAGAAACAGCAGTCTAGATACAAGACTGCAACAAACCTTTCAGTTCTTCATGAAAGGCTGGATGCAGTCGATTGCCTTTATGTTTAATAATAATATCAAAAAAATCCTATTACGTTTTTTGGTTAAAAAGATCTTTGATCCAAGCTGCGGAGCGGCGTGGTAAGTAACCTGTTTAAGGAACTAAAAGTTATGAAGTTATGCTATTATTTACATATCCCAACTGATTGGTGGGAATATTCGGCGGTTATTTACAAAGTGAATAAAAGTACGAAACCCCAGTAACATAGTAGCAGTAATCCACAATTCCGCTTCACAGTCAAACCACCTAAGCCTCACTCTTGTCCACAATATTTAACATGGTTAATGAACCTTCCACATAATAAAAGAATAACTGCACACCTGAAA
Source organism: Populus simonii (assembly GCA_007827005.2). NCBI lineage: Eukaryota > Viridiplantae > Streptophyta > Magnoliopsida > Malpighiales > Salicaceae > Populus > Populus simonii. The sequence continues at coordinate 16,751,752 of CM017474.2, forward strand.
GGAAAATATAAGAGAAGGAAATTTGCACGTTAGTGTCTGACAGCGTGATCAATCTCAACGCACTCGTTTTGATGAACTAAAAAGATTTCAAGGGTAGAAAATTACCTCTAATCAAATTCATCACCTTCATTTTCAAATTGATTCTCCATTTTCAGACCTTCATTGTTATTATTTACAAACTTGAGCTGAGCCTCCGTTCTTGAGCTCTCTCTATTATTTACAACCTCAAGCCGAGAATTAGTTTTAGGGCTGCCGTCACTATTTACAATGCCCCTAGTTTCTACTGGCATCCTAGAACCATTCCACCCAGTTTCTTCAACACCATTCTGAAGTTCAGCCACTACAGCACCATTCTCAGTCATGGAGTCAAGGGAGCCAGAGCTGCTCCTGCAAGAAAGCCTGCCATTTTCAGACGGCCTGTAACTTTGATGCTGCAGACGCCCATTACTATTGCTATCTAAGGAAGGAACCCTGTAAGTGATAGAAATTATATTTGCATGATAATCAATATGGGTTCTCACTGTTGCACATAAAAAATTATGAAAGGAAAAACAGGAAATAATAAATAAATCAATGATGTGGACTCCCATAAAGATGTTTCAGTAACCTGCAACTTCTAAAACTTAGCCGCTTGCAGTACCCAAAAAATTAAACAAAGTTTTCCTTAGTCACAGATTTTATGATTCAATCATCCCTCAATAAATGCTCCAATCTGATCAGCCCACAAAAATATATGCTGCCAAAAATCAAAATGTTTTTATCCCCAATCAACTTAATAGCATTTGAGGAAATGAATTTGTTTGACCATAAAATAGAATATACATCTACACTAGGAATCTAAAATTACTTTTGATCAACTTTGAGGCCATCTTCTGAGGAATTAAATAAAGAGTGTAATCAGGTGAAAAAACGATAATCAAAAAACACTTGATTGGCACAGTAACAATTTTTTTTCTTTCTACAGATTAAGTCACATAAGGTAGGATCATTTCAAAACAAACTATACTGGGTAAAAATAAGAGAACATTGATATCAGCAAAAATATAAAATTTTCTGCTGAGAAACAAATATATTTTGGTAGGAAACAAGAGCCTTCTGCATACAAAATTGAACTACAATCTGTAAAAGGCCAAATTCTTTTGACGCTTTTTAAACCTGAGGGATTTTTCCATTTTGAAGGGGCTAACGAGTTCTATTCAATAAAGTTGAAGACTTCAACATAATCAGAAAAGTAAATGGATACAAAACTTTTATGCCTACCTTGTGTGTAGAAATTTTGGTGTTTGAAGATAATCAAAAAGTGGGACCAGGTCTTTTGACCTTGCTTCAATCATGCGAGTTGGAATTCTTTCAATCTCAATTTCCCCTTGCAATGCATCTGCATCATCCACTTTTATCCCCTCTGTCATCATTGATTGGAAGTATATCTGGCAAGCAATTGACAGCATTTCAGACATGAATTAAAAAGTGCATGTTTTTTATTAACAGTTTTTTAAAATACCTCAGGTTTTGCCCATAATGGGAAACGAGTTTGATGCATGTGCAGTTCAGCTTCGGAAATATACAAATAATGCTTTTCCTCAGAGCTGATCTTTGCATTTGTGACTGCACTATCTTCAGGATATATACTATTTCCTTTCTTTATGCCTTCAGGATGTATCTTGTTGCTATCGGAATTCCCATTCTCACCATATATATCAGCATTATCCTCTCGGTCTCTTCGATTTTGTTTCTGACATATATTCCACTTCTGCATTGCCTCAACTACTAACCTTCCATCATTTTCCGCAGCTGATTCATAAGTTGCATTAAGTCCAGATGCAATTGCCATTGAATCTACACCAGCTGATATCCTCAATGCATATTGTATCATAGAACCAGAAGGAGAGAAAACTAGAAGATGGTACTTTGACTTGAAAGACGCTCCATCCACATACATATCATTACTGCCTTTGCATTTGTGAAAAGATGAAGCAATAGCACCGGAAAGGTAACCCTGTCTGCCTGTAGCAGCCGCTGCAGCACCAGTTACAGTGCCTCTCCAACCATTATTTCCATTTCTTATTCTGCTAACAGCAGATAGTGTGAGTGGGGGGCCAGATGCACAAAGGCTCTGTTGACCATGCATTTGTAAACCTAAACTGGGCAGGCAACGAACAGTCGGCTTGGTCATTACTCCCAATCCACTATTTTTCATGACGTGACCAGATTCAGAAGATTGAAAGTTCATTGATCCTCCCAAGGGATTAATAGCAAACAAATGGCTTGTTCCCCTTGATGAACTTATCATAATCCAGTAGCTGTCATCACTGAAACTGATGTCCTGTATAACCTGAGAAATAAAACCAGAAGAGACAAGATAAACAAAGATCAAATCTATCTGCACACGATGCAATAATCCAAAACAAAATATAAGAACATTTGTTCTGGTCTTACTGCATTTGTAAATCCACGTTGCAGCCTGTACAGGTGTATATGAGATGCACCAGCAGAGGAGCTTCCTTGGAGTCCAGGCATTATTTTGAAAACATTAATGTTATGACCCTGGACTGAGGCAGTCACTAAAAGGGTCCCACTAGAATCAAAGCACAAAGCAGAGATAGGACTCTTGTGTGCTCTAAACTGGGCAATAGCAAGTTTACTGACAATATCCCTGACAACAACCTGAAAAACAAAGAGTACATAAGAGGGGGGATTCTACAAGAGCAATCATACTTGTACCAGTTCATTAAAGAAAATCCAAATCGAGGCAGAAAAGACATGCAGATGAAACACAATAGCATCATCTCATAACTACTTCCTAACATAACATTCCTGGGCAGAAATTCATCCCTCGGAACAAGTGAACATTACTTGCATAGGGGTGCCAGTTAATACTCTTAATGTGCCATTGTTATTAAGTAATATCATGCATTTCTCCAAAACAAAACTCATCAAAGCAAACAAAACACATTTACTTTAGAATTAACATAAGGGTAAACGGAAACAGTGTGGAAAAGAAAGGTTCTAGTAGCACTTGGAACAAAACAAAAGGGGAAGCACAATACACACCATTCCAATGTTATCTGCATCTGGAAAATAGCCATTAACAGTTCCATTGCTTTTCCAGCTAGGACTCCCTGATTGGAGGGAACCATGGGAATCAGGTAAGAGCTCCGAACAATACCTGGACAGCCTCTTATATCCCATGTCTCCCAGGGTCACAATTCCAGCAGCAAGTTGCTTGCTTGATTCTTTTGCATAATGAGCAACCAAGCTCCCATTTGAAGTGAAGCCAGAAAAACTCACAGAAGGTGTTAGATGTTGCGGGCTCACACGACCAGAATTGGAAACCACAACTGGACTTCCACTATAAGCCAGCCACCTGGGACCAACTGCTAGAGGCCCATAGCCTATACCCCCAGAACCAGGAGAACCCATGACCATAGGGTTTGTAAGAATAGTATATTCCCGCTGCAATGTTGTGGCATTAAAACAGTGTACCTGCAGCAGAAAAGCCTAACTATCACATGCTGAAAAAAAAAAGATGCTCGAAAAAAGACAAATCTGCACAAGCAAACAAACCTGAGACAATTGAGAAATAGCCACAATTCGAGAGCTGCACCTTACAGAATAAACAGCTGATCTGAACTTTAGCACGTGTACATAAGACTGAGATCTAAGAGAATAAAACCGGACAACAGTTGACACAGTGCTACCATTAACAGGGTCATGGTTATTAGAAACATTCCCATCTTGTACACCATCAGCACAAACTACCAAAAGAGGTCGGTTGTAAGCAAACTTGTCTTCTGATCTCTTTGATGTTATTGGTTTTGGTAGCATTTGTAAGAATGACACGGGACCATCATGTCTGGAAACAAGGTCGCGGACATTATTTGCTTCTTCAACATCCCAAACCTGGAAACCAGACTGATATCCCAATAAGAGGACTTGACGAATGACATCATCATCACCCTCTAACTTGTCAAACCCAGCCCAGCAGACCTGCATATTATACAAATGACAAAGGATCAGAGCTCTCTCCTTCAGATCTTGATTTCACAGATCAACAGGCCAGATTGCTGTGCACCCAGTATTTCAACTTCTCTCCATTATGACCAGAAGTCATACACTAGTATCCCATTCAATTTATTGTGGATTATAAAATCTACAGTCCAAATCGCTGTGATTTAACTTGCAAGATAAGTACAAATGAGCATGCTAGAATTTTCACTCTCCAAATTGCAGCAGAGAACATCAGCCTTATCATCCAAAATAAAATTACAGAAGACTTGTATTTATATCTATCAATATCCCCTAAATCAATTGAAAGATATATTTGAAGTCCCCAAACATCAATTTATTCAACAAGTTTGAAATGGCTAGCACCACAGTTCACCATATCTTTCACATGAAAAGTTTATTTGGTTAGGGAAGGGATGAACTGGCTTAGAACTAAAAGAAAGGAAGACAGAAAGTAATCCATCTCTCCAGTTATTTGAGAAGCAAGGAAAATAAGGAAAGAAATCAAACTTTGAACCCAAACTTCTCTTGTTTGATTTGACTAATAAAAGAGTATCTAGATGAAAGATAAGAAAGCAAAAACCAACTCCATTCATGCCTTCTCTCTTAATCCTTTCAACTTTGTTCACTTGAAAATATATCAGAATCAAAGGAACACATAGGTTCAAGAAGGTACATAATCCACTCAGTCATGTAAGGCAGTACCTTTCCTACTCTTCCATCCCTCACTATCCATCCACCATTCCCTCTTTCACTCAAAAATAACACACCAGTTCCAAATTTCCCCTGCCTAACCGGAATTAAACCACTTCCAACTAATAAAGAACACATTTAATAGTATCAAAACACCATAAATGAGCTATTTTGCACATTCAAACTCCATAATCTTGACTTGGATCACAAATTTAACACCAACATCTTTTAATTTCCAAACTAAATCACACACCATATATGAACTGCTTATGCTTCAAAAATCCCACTTTATTCCCAATCTCAACTTGAGCACTTTAGATTCACACGTTCACACACATGTACACAAACCTCTTAAAAAGAACAATACTTTCAATTAAAAATTCAACATGGCCCACTCTAAAATACCAGAAACAAAAACCATATAGCCTAACTAGATTGCACATTCAATCTCTCTAACCATAAATCAACAATCTAACATCTTCGCTTCTCTACAATCTTGCACAACATAGACGAAAAAGTTATAAAAAACGTTTAATTTTTTTACTTTTTTACCTGATCATGATTGGCATCATCATCCCTATCCGCAATAGACTGTGCAACCGACGCAGCAGACCTCGCAACCGTTGATGCACCGGACGAAACAATCCTCAAATAACTCGAAATCGCCCGAAACGAGCTCGGCAAAAAACCATTATTATTAATATTGTTGCCATTAACTCTCCCTTGCAAATTCTTCTGCTGCTGTTGTTGAACATCACTGTTAATACTACTATTCCTCATAATAGTAGCAACAAAAGCCAAAAAAAACAAAGGTAGCAAATACCCAATTTGCTATAACCTCTGATTCTCCAATTTCTCTTTTTAGCATAACAAAAGACTGCTCCTTTTTTGAAGAATCAAAAAACCATAGAAGAAATCGAACAGGGGGAAAAAAACCCTGAACTCAACCCAAAATAAAAAATTGAATCTTCTAGGTTACAAGTGCATCCATGACTTCCAATTTTATTTATATGAAAAAAGGCAGCTAAACTAAAGGCAAAAATAAAAATATATATATTAAAAAAACCACCAATTCAACTTCAAAAAAAATGTTTTTTTTGGGGTGTTTTGAGGCAAAAAAAGATCAAAAGAAAACCCAATTAAGAGAATGATTAAGAGAAATGGAGGAATATACAAAGAGATGAATAAATATTTTGGATTGTCTAAAAAATTAATTAATTTTATGGTACAGAGAATTTGATTTAGGTGATTAATTTGATATTTTTTTTTGAAGGTTTTTTTTAGAGGAATTTGAAAGAGAGAAGGATAATGAGAAGAGGAAGGATTTAGTTTGATGAAAGAGAAAATAGAGGAAACGTGTCTCCGTTCACGTCTCTGTCTCTCTCCGCATTCAGTTTTATCGTGTTTTCCTTTCTTTATATATATATATATATATATATATATATATATAAGAAAAAAAAAAACACGATAAAAAGATGGACGTCTGGTTGCTGTTGCCTTTAATTAAATGAGGTCAGTCAATTTTCACCTTCTCCATTTTCACTTTTTTTTCTTTTTTAAATAAACCAAGCATGGAGGTGTATATTTAATTATTTATGAGAAATTTAAACTAAATGCAAAATAATTATTTAGTCCTTAAATCACTCGGTTAAATTTAAAAAATATTTTCATAAATATGTTAATTTTTAATAAAAAGTAATTCTAGATAAATAGAAGAAAACGTGGAGAGGTTTTTTTTTTAATAGTTTTAAAACTTGGCTTGGTCTGGTAGGTTGACCCGGGATCAGGTCAATTCAAGGTCGGAATTTAGATGAGTTTAAGAAAATAGAGGGAAGATAAAAACCTAGTTGACCCAGTAAAAAACTCGATTGTAACTCATTAACTAATTATTTTTTTAATAAAAACAATGTTGTTTTGTTTTATAAAAGAATAATTAGGGGTCAACTCAAAATAACCCGGTCAAAAACCGTGATCCGGGTCTTGGACCGGGTTGACTAACGGGTCAGCTTTAAAAACTGTGGTTTTTTGTTGGAACATGAAAAGACAAATAAGATGAATTCGAGCTTTAGTGCGTGTTTGGTATTATGGTGCATAATGTTTTTAAAAAGTATTTTTTACTTGAAAATACATCAAAATAATATGTTTTAGATTTTTTATTTTTAATTTCAGCACATCTAAATCATAAAAAAAAATTACTAAAAATATTAATTTAATATTTTTTAAAAATAAATATATTTTAAAAAACAACAACCACCTCCCCAAAAATAACTTACTAGGTGGATTAATCGAGCAATAAGAGTTGTCCAACCATCAATAGGTAAGTAGTGAGTTCATAGATGGAGCTAGACAAGGTTGACATCTCTCAATATCCTATTATTATTTTCTACAATAAAAGTAAATAATTATTCTTGTCGGATTTTTTTAAAAAAAAAATTGTCTAATTTTTTTTTTCTTCCTCTTGAAGTTATGGGTTCGAGAATGCTAGCGGATATGTCTGGTTAGGTTTTCCTGCACGGTTAAACTGGTGTGTATTTCTTGTATTCTTGGCATCTATGTTGAGTTTGCCAAAGCGGTGATCATTGTGATCTAACGGTGCATATCTCAGGATCAATGGGCTCTGAGAGGATCTCATATAGAATGTAGGGATATTTAAGGCCTTAAGGGATCGAGCATGAAACATGAGAATTTCTTGGCTTGAATGGTTTGCTTGAAAAGCTAAGTTTTCTTGAGTGGCAAGCAAACAACATTCAATCATCCCCTTATTCCCGTATTCTTCTTTATAGTTGTATATTAGATACAGGTAAGGCTTTTTTATTTTTGTATTTTAAAAATATTTTTTTAAAAAATTATTATTTATTTATTTTTTTCGTTACTTCAAATTAATATTTTTTTTATATTTTCAGATTATTTTGATATGGTAATGTCAAAAATAATTTTTTAAAAATATATATTATTTTGATGCATTTCCGAGTAAAAAAAAACACTTTAAAAAATAATCACTACTACACTCTCAAACACCCCCATAAGTTTTGACGCATGTTTCGGAGTCTAGTATAAATTATTTTTTAAAGTGTTTTTTGCTTGAAAACATATTATTTTTTATTTTTAAAATTTATTTTGACATTAGCACATCAAAACAATTTAAAAATACAAAATAAAATCTTTTCAAAGCTTAAAAAAAAAGAATTTAGTTTTTTTTTTCAAAAATACAATCGTAAACACCATAGGCTGCTCAGTTCAACACTCAACAGCTTGGGCGATTATTCAATATTCTAGTCAAGACTTGGTGTCCAAACTTAAGCTTGTGAAAGATTGGGAATCAAAGGATAAGTTTTTGAATTTGGTTCATCATCCGCTGCCCGTTTCATTTCAAGTTGATTGTAGAGAATAATTAATTTGTATAATAACTTGGAGTAAATCACGTACAGAATAATTAATAATACAATGATTTAATTTCTATGATATTATGTGTTATTCTTGAATTAATCTTCTGGTTTTGAAAATTGAAACATGTGGGTTTAGCTTGTTGATCTTCTGTGGTATAATTAAATTAAGTTGAATGACTTCTTTTCTAATTATGATTTTAAGTTCCATAGTTATACTTGTTGGATTAAACTTACTGTATTTCCCGAATTCCCTTTCATTGTATATTCCAACATTTCACAGATTTAACATATATTTAGCTTCAATTCAATATCAAAGGCTAGAGGATGTAGATGTTGAAAAATAATATGAATTATATTTTGAGATTTTATTAGTTTTTAAGTTTTTTGGTTGAATTGGTTCTTTAACATGGTATCAAAATCTTAGTAATCAAGCGATTACGAGTTCGAATCTCACTATTATTATTTATTTGATAAAAATTAAGCATAATGTAATATAAGCATGTACAGATTTTAAGTTCAGAGAGCTTTTATTTGGAAGGTGTATTAGAAAATAATCAAAATCATATCTTAAAATCTCGTCTAATAACTTAAATTTTTTAGTTGAATTGGTTTTTTAACAGTAAATTCAGTATATAAGTATTTTTCAATGAATTTTACTTAAACCCAAATCATTGGGCAATCCTCCTTAATTAGTGAATGATTAACTATTAATTTAGCCCCATTTTCTTAGGATGGACTTTTGATCCTCGTTGATAAAGGAGGATACAGTTTTTTTATTTTCCTGGCACTTAAAATAAAAATTAGTCTATCTATGAATTTCATTGCTCAAAATATTCTTTATAAAAGGTTTTAATATCATCTGTATTTTTATTTTAAAAGACATTAAAGAACGAAAAATATATTGTTTTTGTTTTTTTTTTAAATCAACACTATTCATAAAAGAAATTAATAGAATAACGTAGTTTAAAAAAATTTAGCAATTTAATATAGTTTGATATATATCACATTTTTTATTTACGATAATTTTAAATATCATGTTTAGAACTACGGTATATATCAAACTATTTTATTTCACTAAAATCTTTTTAAATTTGTGTTAATAAGGAAAAATACCCTCCCATTATCTAAAGTTGTACATGACAAGACATTTAGATTTTATTAAGAAAAATACACAGAGGATATAATACACGAGAATGTTTCAATTTAATTTTACGTACCTTCTGATGAAAGAAATACAAATTAATGGGCTTTATAAGAACTGAGTTGAAGCAAGATTTATAAGAACAATGTTTCTATATGTTAAAAAATAATATAAATTATATTTTATAATTTTATTTAATAATTTAATCTTTTAAATAAGATGTTTTTTTCATAAATAAGCTAATAGCATGATATGAACTCAACTTCGAAAATACCTTGTTGTTTGTACTGCATTATAGGTATAATACAAATTTAATTATTCACACATAATCAATTATTTAGTATTTTGTTTATATTATTATAATCTTGTTCGTGGCAATTATATTTGTGTGTATTTGAAAAAATATTTATAGAACATTTACCCATAAAATTAATTTTTATGGAATTGTTTTTCCCCAACTTGGTATCAATCTGTAAAGTTTCTTTTATTGATTGAAATTAAATTTAGACAAATCCATATAGTAAAACTAAAATAAAAAGGTTATAATTTGTTTTAAGAAAATTATATAGTGTATTTTATTTTCTTGATCCATACCAAGTTTAAATTTTGAATTATTTTGTTAAAAAAAAATTGTATCATTTTATTTTATAATTTTATTAAGAAAAGTGGTGTAAATAAAAAAATAAAAAATCAAATAACATATAAATTAACTCCTATATAATGATAAATTGTTAAACAACTTGAAAATCATTCTGGTCCTTGTCGTGGTAGGCTGGGGTGGTGGCCAATCGAAGGCTTGATGTTGGGGAAATGTCTTCTTCACCGTGAAGGAAAAATCGTGGGAAGATACATTTAAGATAAAAATAAAATAAAATTATTAAACATAATAATATTGCGTTATATCACTCTGGACTTGTGCTAACATTTTTATTTTTATTTTTTTTATTTTTTATTTTTTATTTTTTTTTTTGTTAACAGGGCAACAAAAATATTTTGAAAATATTTTTCTGATTTTATTATATTTTTATCGATACTCAGAATAAACAGAGAATAGGATACGTCTTAGTAATTGACTAAGAGTGAATTGACAAGTGACTTGTTAGTAAGCTGACAGGTGACATGTCGGATATAATTAAGGCATGAGGGATGGCCGATGATATTGAAACGACAGGGGCACTCGGTATTAATTACCGGTAAACATAGGGCACGTGGAAGACTTGTTCTTGAAGATTATTCTATGAAGTTCTTCATGTTTAGTCTTTGTGAAATAAAATGATTCAAAATCCTGTTAATTTTATGTTATTTTTTCTTCAATATGTGATGGATTTTAGAAATTAATTACCCTAATTAAATTTTTTCTAATTCAGAACTATTTTTCACAATTAATTTCCTATCCGATTTGAACATGATTGGTTAAAGTTCAATTCTGAACTGCTAGTTTTATGATTAATATAATCTATTATTTAATTAGCATTACTTATCTGGACTTTATAGTTTAATAGAAACATAATTATAGATTAAGTTTTAGGTATTACATCTTCCTTTTGTTTAAATAGAAAACTTTATATTGTTAAAAGCTTCTTTCTCGTTAAATGTTTTCAAAAAAAATAAAAATATAGTCAATGTAAAATATTTTCTGCTAAATCCTAAAAACTATTTACACCCTGGAAAATAATTTTAATTTTTAAAATCTTATAAGATATTTTATAGATTATAAACTAATTACTACATCATCAAATTGTTTCAAACATAACCTATTAACATCATTATATCATCAACATACCACTATCATTTTATCATCAACATATTCTACTCCGGAAAGATTTGAGATTAAAATATTTTTAATATCAGCGCATCAAAATCATATAAAAACACCAAAAAAATATTAATTTAAAACAAATAAAAAAATTTAAATTTTTTCAAAAATATTTTTAAAATAAAAAATAACCAGAATCATAACTCCAGTACTTTTATCACCACTACTATCACAATTACCACCATAATTACGTAATAACAAGCCAATACATTAAGAATTTTGAGTCTAAAATTAAAAATATCAAAATCTAGAATGGCCTGCTATTTTTCACGAGGAGGTTCACTGAGCGTGTTTGGTAGTGTGATTGCGGCTGCTTTAAAAATAACTTTTCGTGCCAAAATACATGCTAATGATGTTTTTTTATTTTTTAAAAATTATTTTTAATATCAGCACATCAAAACGATCCAAAACATACAAACTATATTAAATTTTAGCAAAAAAAAAAATCAAATTTTTTAGAAACGCAGCTGCAGCCACGTTCCCAAACGTTCCCTAAACCTTGACAGTCTTTCCTTTTGGTTCCTAGTCTGACCAAGATTTGATCCAAAACTTTCAACCCAAATACTGTCAAGTGACCTTGCTCGCTGAATTACTTACCACTCACCATTTCAACCACTGATTTCAAAAAAAAAAAAAAAGTTCATGTCATGGGAAATTTGATTACACCTTTAAAAATCTAGAATCATTTGAAGGTTTTTTCGTCTTTGTTAATATATGTAGACACATGCGTAATGTGTTTTAAGGATGTTGCAAGAGAATTGAAGAGCAATATTAATGAACAACTATGACTGAGAGCGCAAAATCCCAAGCATTGATTTTGTGACAAAAATGGAAAATATATAATCTTACAAACAAATAACAAGATTGAAAAAATGGGTATATCATTCTTATGACAGATGAAGGTTTTTTTTTTTTTTTTGTCAAATTAACACAGTAAATTTAAAAATGGAAGGGAATGATATTGTTTGAAAAATATTTGACAAAATGACATAGTTTTATTTTGTCACTTTTCTTAAGGGTGACATCCGATAAATATCATGCTTCTGAAATGCGACATTAACTAAATATTGCATTTCCAATGCATGATATTAATTAAAATTTAAACAGATTGAACACCAACAAAACACATAGACATTGTCTTCTCTCATGGAAAAAACCATTAACGTAGTAGCACGTGGACGCGCAGCGTCAGAGGATCATTGAAGTCGCCATCTAATTATTGGGTTCAGGATCGCTAGGAAACCCGGGTATACTAAACTTATCAGAGATTCGAGGGTATGAGACTGATTATGGCTATGAAAAGTATTAACACCCCTAACATACCTTACCTGAGGTAAGCTGCTTTGTGGTTTGATGTGGTTTAGAGGTTTTGATGGTTTTGATCGGTGGTCTATCTGTGGTTTAAGATTTGAGATTTACTTATATGAATAAACCAGGTGTTTACCCAAATAAATTATTAGGAAAAGGTTCTTCATAATTTGTGTATTACGGTGAAAAATACTCCTAATTAAAATTGGTGAATATTTAAAATAACTTTGAGAATTTTCTGGTCAATTTCGATATTTCAAATATCAGCCTCATTTGTAGTTTCGATGTTCTATACCAAGATTTTTAACCATTAATTCTCATGAATTAAAAAATGATAGTTTATTGGAATATTAGTTAAATTCTCACAAATTTAATAAACATGCAAAATGTATTTTAAATATTCATATGAAAATACTAAGCAATATGATTTTCTTTATATTTTTGAGAAACTTGGTGATATGCAATTAAAACATTTAATTTTTTTTTTGCTTTAAACATTCAAAAACATATAAGAAAATACAAACACACACACCCATATTTTTACTAATTAACCCACACACTCTACAATTACACTTTTTTACAAATCACTAAAATTTAAAATAATTCAAACAACACATTAAATTATTTTTTTTACAAAATAAACCCCCTAAAATTCAGGAACAATACTAGGAATATCGAGGGAAACTTCTGGGATAGTGGCAGCGTACAAGTCTCACGCACTGCCGCCACCAGCGATGCGTGAACCCACACACTGTTGTTGATGAAGTGAAAAATGGGTTGACCAGAAGCAACGTTTCTTCCTCTCCCTTTCGATGTTGGTGGTGAATCTCAATATAACTTGTAAAACAAACAAAAAGATAATCACACAACAGTTGATTTTAAAAACATGTCATTTTAATTGCATTTTTCAAAGTTTCAATAACACAATATAAATGTATATAATTGTAAAAATAATATCGCAATACCTACATCCTAGTAGGAGATGAAGTGTAACCCCTATAGTTTGAACTGTCATATTTGAAAATCTCGGTATTTGAAGCTTACCCACATGGAGATGTTATCACGACTATAACTGTTATTAAATAAAAACATTTTGTTAATTTTGTTGTGCATGAAAACATTCAAATCTAAATAGTTATTTAGATTTTTTTTCTAGTTATATCTATAGAAGTAACAAGCATCCCCCGATTTATTTGACCCTCTTCATGTATGCAAGACATAAATATTTATACAAGGATATCAATATAGTATATCCCCGTGGACAAAGATACAAAACATACACAAAACAATTCGGATTGAGAATTAAAAAAAATAAAACATATACAAAAATACTTAGATTGGAAATAGGAAAATAAAAATACGATCACATTTAGGAGATTTATATTTAAATGGATATGTGTTGAAAAAAATAGTCATTCAATTATTATCAATCTAATAAATCGATATTTATCACTTCATTAAATATCATCCACCTTGTCCTATCCACCTTGTATTTTATGCCTATGGGCAAAGATCATGCTCGTTACCTTCCAAGCTAATTTTGAAGTATTGTATCTATGTAGCTTTCTAATTAATTACTATACTTATTAATGTCAAATTCAAAATTTATGTGATAAATGTTTAAACATTTTAAAATGCTTGACGACAATAATTTTTAAAGACATATACGATGTAAAACCATTAATCAACCCTCCATGTCTTTTACTTTTATATATATATATATATATATATATATATATATTAAATTCATGTATGGGAGATTGAGTCCACTTTCTATACAGTTGCTATGAATTCATTAAAAAAAGGAAGAAAATAGTGTCCGGAGCGGTTCAATCTCGCTTTTTTAATTTTTTTTAATATTTTTGGATGTTTTGATAGATTAATGTTAAAAATTAATTTTTAAAAAACATTTTAATATATTTTTAAATAAAAAACATTTTATAAAATTATTTTTTATCGTTATTTCAAACAATCCAAAAACAACAACGGCCTAATAAAATTAACTATGAAAGTCCATATTATAAAATGGGCAAGCTTGGTCTTAGCCCACAGCTGATTCTCCATTGACACAAGCTCGAAGTCCATATTGGTAGCGCACACATAAAATACACAGTAAACTTAGAAGGCGTCTAATTATAAAATGCGTCGTTTTCCCCTTATTTTGTCTTCAACATAAGATTTCTCAGTTCAATTACAAGTTTAAATATCAAGAAAAAGTTACTACTGGTTAAAAATATATTAAAATAATTTATTTTTTTAAACAATATAAAATACTAAAGATATTTAATTTAAAATAATAAAATAAAATAAAAAATTAATTGTTTTTAAATATTTTAAAACACAAAAACAAACAAGTTTTGAGACTAAGTCCAGACTTGATCAATAAAAAAATGCTAGTTGTAACTAAGTATTGGTTTTAAAAATAATTTTGAAAAAATTTAATATTTTTAGATTATTTTGATATATTAATATAAAAAAATATTTTAAAAAATAATTATAATTATACTCTTATAATTATACTCTTCAATAGATACGTTATGGATGATGGGAAATGGGTTGGTGACAAATTACTCTGGGGGTGGGTTGGTCGAAAACAGCCGAGTCTCTTTGGAGAAATTCAGTTTGACCATGGCGAGATGATGGTGATGGTGACGGGGTTGACGGCGGAGGTGATGGCAGTAAATACTTGATTATTGGCATGGCAGAACACATCCTCAAGGGCTAACAAAATTACATTAGGATATCAATTTTTTATTGAAGACAGCTTTATTCTTCGTTCTCATAAATTTGATTGCATCGGCAAGCTTTCGGCAAATATTTTAATGCTATGTACATGCTGAAGGATGCTCGATTGTATAAAAGATTGAAGAAAATTTCTTTTTTGGAACGTGGAAGCCATCTTGATTGAAGGTGACTTAAAGGCGGCTTTTCTTCACCTTGTAAAGCATAGACTTCTTGCTCTGTGATCACATTTGGGATTGCCAAGAGAAGATGAGCTGGATCACTTGCAAACATTATTAACATCACATTATTTCACTTCCTATTATATTATTAAATCCGACATATTCTAATTTTAAAAATACCTCAGTTAGTCAAGTCTTGAATTTACTCTCAAATGATTATGAGTTCGAGTTCTTTTAAGGCCACTAGAGACTTATATGGTCGTTAATTTCAGGGCTTGTAGGATTAGTCGAGACATGCACAAGTTGGTCTAGACACCCACGTTAATAAAAAAAATCTGGATATTCCATACCTGATTTAAGATTCGGATTACAAAATGGGTTAAATTAATTTAAGTCAATTCAAAATAATATCGATTCAATTTTAAACAGATGATGTACTTTTAATTTATTTTTACAAAAATCAAAATAAATTTTAATTGGGTTGATCGAGTCATGATTTAACTTATTGAATTAATTGAATTTTGAGAGGCTTAATTTTAACCTGATTTATTTTAAAACTTGATCTAGACTAGATTACAGATCGACAGATCATCGAGTTGATTTATCAATTTAGGTTTAACATCATTGTTTTCCAGTAATAAAATAGAAGAGATATAATTTAATATGAAAAATAAATCCTTTTTAGTAAATAAGAATTTTAAATAGAAAACCTTAGCTATTGAATTATAAATGGCTAGGAAATTTGAGGATATCATCTAGGATGTTCAAGAGTCCTTTTTTTTTTTGGTTTTTTTAACGAATGCTAAACCACTAGAGCAAATGGATTTTTGACCATCCTATTTAAATTTTAATTTTGGTGAATTATATGGAAATAAAATTGAAAATAGCAACAATTAATAAATTTTCGAAATTTAGGTGTTTAAAATAATTATTTTCCTTTACAAATTGATATATATTAATAATAAAAGGAATAATAAAAAATTAATCCACCAGCGCATGTAAATTACTGTAACTACCTAGGCAATTTCTTTTTTTCAAAATCCAGCCTTGACCCCCTGTCTTAGTTCTTACACAAAAACGGTTACTTTTCCCAAACACGAAGACACACCGACAAATCCACCTCTGACGCCTAACGCCAGACCCTCCCTGACACACCCCCGCGATCCGATGCGCTTTCTTTGCCACCTCATAGCTCTTCGCACGTGCCGCACATCCCCGCACGTGCCAACCAATATTCCCTCGCACGTGCCAGTTGCCACACCCCACCCTCGCCTTCACTCTTCCACAGATTCCTCCACAGCTACAGTAAGCCAAAGGAACCAATAAATCGATTGATCAGCAGAATCCCTCCCTCAGCTTCACATTTCTTTTTGGTTCGATTTCTCAAAAATCGCTTCTCCTTCATGTTAATCTGACTCTTAGATCTAAATCTTTCATTTCGTAGTTGACGCCTCCACCACCATCATCAGCAGAAGCGTCAATCAATGGAGTCGATACTGGCACGTGCGTTAGAGTACACGCTCAAGTACTGGCTCAAATCTTTCTCTAGAGATCAGTTTAAGCTTCATGGAAGGACCGTACAACTTTCTAATTTAGGTAACTTCTTAATCGTCATTAATTCTGGGAAGTTTAGTGTTTTTTTTTTTAGAGAGCAATCGCTAGCTGTTATGCTTCCATTTTTTTAGCAAGATTAAATCTGGAATTACAAGTTTTTAGTCTGGTGAAGACTTCAAGAGATAAATTTTTGAATTTGATTCTTTTTGAATTTGATTTGGTTAGAATTAAATGGAGACGCTTTGCACGCGAGTATGGGATTGCCGCCGGCGCTGAATGTAAAAAAGGCGAAAGTAGGCAAATTCGAGATAATTGTAAGTAATTTTTCTTACTTGTTAATCTAATTAAATTTTGTGATTAGCAGTTAATCTTAGTGGTTAAAAGAATTGAAAATGTTATTTTTTATGGGCTTAACTACATTTAGCTCCCCCCCCTTTTTTTCTCAGCTTCCGTATGTAAGTAATGTACAAGTAGAACCGATTGTAATCCAGATTGATAAGCTGGATTTGGTTTTAGAGGAGAATAGTGAATCAGATGCAAGCAGCGGTCCGAACAGGTAGTGTGATTTTTCTGTGCGTTTAATTTATGAAGTGATGGTTATGCTGTTGGTTCGAAGTTAAAGATTGCTTTCATTTGCTTTTCAATTTTGCAGTGCGCATTCGTCTAGCAGTTCTAGCAAAGGTAGCGGATATGGATTTGCTGATAAGGTTAGGCAACATCTTGGGTTGAATTGCATTTTATTCGACCACGGCCTGTATTTTGGAAATCTAATTTTTCTCAAAGCCCCAGTTAGCCCTTAATTTTTTATATGAAAAGCCTGTTAATGGTTAGAATGTAGTGAAATTGAATAAGGATGTGCAAAAGAGTCTTTGTGGTGTGAAGGAGTGAGAGGAGATATATTGTGGAAACTAATATCTTAAATACAAGACTGTTTTGAAGCTGAAACTTTTCTTGGGTGAATTCAACCATGAAATAACCTAGTAAGGCAGCTAATGAACAAGATATGTTTAAATCATGCCAAAGAAAGGGGTATGAAGAAAGTGAGTTGGTATATACTAATTCCTTAACTTCAAACCAGTGTTTCCTGTATCAGAACGTGCACACACAGACAGTCTTTCCTTCTGGTAGAAAAATGTTTTATGTGTAGTTAAATGAAGAATTAGTAAAAAAGGAGCAATACCAACTTCCTTGATAAACATGGACTTTTGAAGTATATTGTAGTAACTGACGCAAATTCTGACATGTAAAAGAACATATTGGATTGATCTAGCTGCCTTCAATTATTTTGAATCTGACAATTAACGAATTCAGTTTTAATTTGACATGACCAGTACAAGTCATTTATCTCTTGCTCTGCCAATACTTTCTGAGTTGTATGCACACACGTAATTTGTATTGCTATGAACCATATTTCAGAATCTATGTCTATGAGTTTGGGTGAAAGTGGTTATGCACCATGACAACCCAACAATTTTTCATCTATTTGTATTGTAGTTAATTCCTCGCAAAAGCCGTGTAGAAATTTGGATTCAACAGTTTACTTTTATCATTACCAGATCGCGGATGGAATGACCATCCAGGTTTCCACTGTTAATCTTCTACTTGAAACACGTGGGGGTGCTCAACATGGGGGAGGGGCTACTTGGTAAGTTGTTGGCTTCTCCCACTTTATACAGACATTTGGGAATTAACTTTTCTGTTTGTGTACATTTACTGCTTTTCTCTTTGTTCATAACTGCTGTAAGCCTTACACCGTATTTAATGTAAAATACTAGCTGTTTATTGATGTTTACATAGGGATCAGGTTTTTGTTTGAATTAACCTTAGCAGAACTCTTGATAATTTACCAAAACCTAAAATGATACAGTATGTTGTTCCTTTTGTTTAAAAAAGCTTTGATGGATACTTATCTATAACTTGTCCATCTCCAGGGCTTCACCACTGGCATCAATTACTATACGCAACCTTTTATTATATACAACAAATGAAAACTGGCAGGTAATTTTGCCTTAGCCTCTTAGCTTCAAACTTTGACCACTTTCTTTAGTTGCACCCTTATTGTGGTTTGGCATATATTACAGGTAGTAAACCTAAAGGAAGCACGCGACTTCTCCAATAACAAAAAGTTCATATATGTATTCAAGGTAATATACAAGCTTTTGACAATACAGAGATGCACATCATTTTGTTATTGTGTATCTCAAGGGCTTTTCTACTGTTTGTGTCGGGGCAGGGTCCGTAACGTGCCTTATTTACTTATATAGTGTGGGAGGTAGGACTGTAGGAGATATGTGTGTCTTCTGCTTGCTGTATACGAAGCATCTGATCAATGATGAATTCTTTCCTTGATAGAAACTTGAATGGGAATCTTTGTCTATTGATCTCCTGCCTCATCCTGATATGTTCGCCGATGCCAGTTTAGCGTGTGCTCAGGAGGGAGCCTCCCGGAGAGATGATGATGGTGCAAAGCGAGTTTTCTTTGGTGGAGAACGTTTTCTGGAAGGAATATCTGGAGAGGCCTATGTAATGTGAATCATAAGTTTTTAAGTAACTTTTTATGAGTTCTTTGCTCTAGATAGTAGGGCATTGTTATTGAGCATTTTCCAGTTTCATCTGTGCTTGTGCAGTGGCTGGTCGAATATATTTCCTAACTTCTTAATTTTTACCAGATCACAATGCAGAGAACTGAACAAAACAGTCCACTCGGGCTTGAGGTTCAATTACACATTCCAGAAGCCATCTGTCCTGCATTGAGTGAACCAGGTATATTTTAAATGTTTACCACCCATCCATTTCTTATATACGGAATAAATGCTTCAAGTTGGTTACATAGTACTGTGTGAGCAGGACTACGTGCTCTTCTCCGCTTCATGACAGGGTTATATGTTTGTCTTAATAGAGGAGATGTGGATCTACAGTCTCAGCAGGTTTTTAGTTGTCCCTTTTTTTACTCCATTCCCTAGCATTTTAAAGGTTAACATAACATAGATGAGTTAAAACTAAGTGCTTTATTTTCCTCTCTGAATCCCTGCAGCGATCTACAGAAGCAGCAGGGCGTTCTCTTGTCTCAATTGTTGTGGACCACATATTTCTCTGCATCAAAGATGCTGGTTTGTGTTCTTTTCTTTTTTGCTAGTGTTAATATTTAGTTGTGTTCTTCTATAAAAAATCAAATAGCAAATTTTTACATTTTGTTCTTAAAATATGTCTGAATTGTGAATTTGATTTTTTTTTGCATTGTCTAGGTACAATACATGACATTCTTTTTCTTAAGTAAAGTAGCGTATCTTATGGGTACTTATCTTTTAGCCTTGCATCCACATGTGGGCTCCATTTGTGGCCCAGAGTATGTGTAGGATATGTAGCCAGAAATACAAGATAGTTCTCTTTCTTAGCTTGTGTTTTCCACCACTAGAAATTTGCTAATGTTTCTAGTTTACTTGCAGAGTTCCAGCTTGAACTTTTGATGCAATCTCTTCTGTTTTCTCGGGTATTATCTCATTCCTTTTAAAAAGTGAACTTTGAAAGAACATGTTCTTTTGTTGGTCCCATTTTCTTGTGAGTATTCATCTATCATGTAGGAACGTAAAACTGTGAGTATACTTGAGAATAACTTAGTTGCAGAGTTCCATGCATATGGTTTTACTCCAATCATAAGTAGTGTTAGGATAGAACTGAGTTAGATATTCAGCCTTTTAGAACTGAGTATTATCTATTTTGCTTCTCAAATAACCTAAGAATAACTTATATCTGATTTTGCATGAGAATGTGATTTTTAACTCTCAAAACTATCAAATATGATATAGCTGGAAATAAGGTGAGCTGTATGAAATAGTTGCTAATATTTTATTTTGAAAGACACTATTCTTTTGAAATTTTGTTTTAAAAGGCAAAAACTTTAAAGAAGACTCTGCTGTGACATGGACTGGAGCTATTCTATTTGACAAGTAATAGTGAGTTCTAATGATATTATTCTATTTGGCATTACCTATTTTAGAAGCTACGAGTCTTAGATTCTTGAGCATTTTGTGTTCTCTTTGCTTCCATGTATTTCTGTTACAAATTGCATGTTGACATGATTTAGCATTCAGAGATCTCATACTGGAATTGATTTTCCAGGCCACAGTTTCTGATGGAAAAATTGCCAGTAATCTGACTAAGGTTATGCTTGGTGGAATGTTCTTGAGGTAAAGTTCATACTCTTCTTTGTCATAGTTTGACACCGGTAAATATCTCGTTAATTCTCATTCAAATAATCTGTTCTTGCTTTGAATAGCACACTGGTCTGGCCTTTTATTTTGTTGTATGCTGTTGTTTGAAGTATTAGCATTTATGCCAGTGGCATTCCTTTTTTGTGTTTCACTACACATAACAGCATACACATATCATACAAAAAAATCTTACAAAATAGACATGTGTCATCTCACCTGTACTTGTGATGTCATTTTGGATTAATATCCTGTATAAAAATTGTTTTTATAGACTTTCTCCTTTTCAATTTGACTAGTCAGAGAGTAGTTTCTGTATGATTGGCCATCTTTACATTATGATGCAGTGGTGGAATGGATCACACCCTGACCAAGTTGGGATTGAATCTTGGTTTAGTCAAATATGATTATCATGGGTTGTCGTTAACAGCCAAGATTTGTACACAAATATATGAATTCTCACACTTGATAGGACATATGAAAATATTGTTACTGACAAGTAATAATCTGATGTGGGATGCCATGAGATTCAGATTTATAGTTGTTGAAGAATGGCCAGTGCAACCAGTTTTTATTTCCTCATGCCCTTTTTCTTTTTTCTAAATTCTTTCGCACGATTAATTTTAGATTAGATAAAAAAAATGGCCTTCTTTGGGCAACAGGGACTTGATTTTGAGTTGATTTTATCATTGGTAACTGAGATTTAATGACTTGTAAATTGCTGGAATGTAGGGATACCTTCTCACGTCCTCCTTGCACTTTAGTGCAACCATCCATGCAGGCCATCACAGAAAATGATGGGCAGATTCCTGACTTTGGTACTATTCAATCAAATGAATGCATTTCTAGTTAGGATTGAAGATAAAGTAATTAAAGTTGATCTTGCCTATTCAATTGTCTTCACAGCAAAGAATTTTTGCCCTCCTATATATCCTCTGGGAGACCACCAGTGGCAGACAAATGTTGGTATTCCTTTGATATGTCTCCACTCTCTTCAGCTCAAGCCCTCTCCAGTCCCACCATGTTTTGCTTCGCAAACAGTTATTGCTTGCCAGCCTCTTATGGTATGCATTGATAATCTCAGTTGTTGATGTTTTTCTTCCTTTTATACTCTCTTCTAATAATTGTTTCTCTATTTTGCTTAGATTCACCTTCAGGAAGAATCGTGTTTGAGAATAACTTCCTTCTTAGCTGATGGCATTGCTGTCAATCCTGGGGATATTTTACCTGATTTTTCAGTAAATTCCGTGGTATTTGTTCTCAAGGAATTAGATGTTATTGTTCCGTTGGATGTGAGTCAATCACACAATCCAGCTGACAATGGGAACTATACTGTCCACAATGCCTTTGCTGGAGCAAGGCTTCATATTGAAAATTTGTTCTTCTCAGAGTCGCCAAAACTAAAACTCAGGCTACTGAACCTTGAGAAAGATCCTGCTTGCTTTTGTCTTTGGGATGGTCAACCAATTGATGCTAGCCAGAAGAAATGGACTACTGGAGCATCGCATCTTTCTCTATCTCTGGAAACATCTTCCAGCTTAAATGGGACGCTGAATTTGAATGGGATGACCTCTGGCTTATGGAGATGTGTTGAGCAACAAGATGCTTCTGTGGAGGTTGCCATGATATCAGCTGATGGGGGCCCATTAACAAATGTTCCTCCCCCTGGTGGTACTGTCAGAGTTGGCGTTGCTTGTCAACAATATTTTTCCAACACTTCTGTTGAGCAGTTATTCTTCGTCCTTGATCTTTATGCATACCTTGGCAGAGTTAGTGAAACGATTGCCTCAGTTGGTAAGAATAGGAGACAGAAGATAAATAGGAATGAATCTTCAGGTGTTAGGCTAATGGATAAGGTTCCCTGTGACACTGCAGTAAGCTTAGCAGTGAAGGAACTACGACTTCGATTTTTAGAATCTTCCGCCTCAGATATTGAGGGAATGCCTCTGGTTCAATTTATTGGGGAAGATCTTTTCATAAAAGTTGCTCATAGAACCCTCGGCGGTGCCATTGCCATTTCATCCTCTATATGCTGGCAGAGTGTTGAGGTGGACTGTGTAGAGACTGAGGGAAGCTTGGCATATGAAAATGGCACACAAACAAGTTCTGTTGAAAATGGATGTCTTGTAGCTGCAAATGGATATCCTCAACTAAGAGCTGTGTTTTGGGTGCATAATGGACACAAATATCAAGCAAACGGTATTACTCGCACAATCCCATTTCTAGACACAAGCATGGTGCATGTGATTCCATTAAGCGAATTGGATCGAGAGTGCCACAGTTTAAGTGTTTCTGCCTGTATATCTGGTGTTCGCCTGGGTGGAGGAATGAACTATGCTGAAGCTCTTCTCCATCGGTTTGGAGTATTGGGGCCTGATGGTGGTCCAGGTGAGGGGCTTTCTAAAGGATTAGAAAATTTATCGACTGGGCCACTGTCTAAACTTTTTAAAGGGTCGCCTCTTATTGATAATCTAAAAGAAGGTATGTCACAACATTTATAATTGTTTGGTCATTACCATGCAGTACTGCTTAGGTTCTGTTCCAGTTTCTACTTTGTTTGCTTCTATCTTATCTCTTCATCTATTCTACAGATGCAAGTCCCGTAGATGGAAAAGATGGAGTCTTACACCTAGGAATACCTGATGATGTGGATGTGTGCATAGAATTCAAAGACTGGTTATTTGCTCTTGAAGGTGCACAGGAGATGACAGATAGGTGGTGGTTTTACAATCATGAAGATGTGGGGAGAGAAGAGAGGTGTTGGCACACATCTTTCCAAAGTTTGCTGGTAAAAGCTAAAAGTGGTCCGAAGAAAGAGCGAAATGGAAAAGGAAAACCAAATGGAAAACTGAAATATCCTGTGGAATTAGTTACAGTAAGGAACTCGCCCCCCCCCCCCCCCCTGTATCTAATGATAATTTTAGTCTTGCAAAGCTGCAATTAGCTTTACTTATCTAGTCTGGTTTTACTCCTTTGTATAACTTAGTTTACATGCTTGCTAATTCTGTCAGCTAGAGACTTGCTAGTACTCTGGGTTATCCCCGCGTGCTATTGCCTGGACACATATCTGCTGTCATGTAGCTTCATTTTTAGTGGGTCTCTTTTAGAGGATTTATAAGATTTTGGTTAGCGACACTTGGTCCCCAGCTGGGAGTATTAATTTACTTTTGGCTATTTTGTAAATTTAGGCTTTGCTTAAATGCAGTATTGCTCGAGTCCTAGGTTAAAAAAGCATGTAGGATTGAGGGTTGAGACTCAGATTAAGAAGCGGATGATGTGTCTTATGCTTTCTATGGTCCTTAGATATCTGGGGCTGATTAGGCTGTATGTGTGGATTGGTTTTCAGTTTATGTGGATCGTATTTCTCTACCTTGGTATTTTTGAACACGGTGGGATGGTGCTTGTAGGTTGGGGTGGAAGGCTTGCAGACATTGAAACCACAGGGACAAAAGGGTGTGTCAATGCCTGCAAATGGGATAAAGGAAGTTGTGGAGACATCTGGAGGAGTAAATCTTGAAGTTTGTATGGTGGCATTGGAGGAAAACATTGATGATGAGATGGCCAATTGGGCCGTGGAAAACTTGAAATTTTCTGTCAAGCAACCGGTAATGAAATAGAAACCTTTCTAATATTTGATCAGCGGCTCTTACCATAAAATGAAACATGACATTTCATACTTCATTCCTTGTAGATTGAGGCTGTTGTGACCAAAGATGAGCTCCAGCACCTTGCTTTGTTGTGCAAGTCTGAAGTTGATGCGATGGGTCGGATAGCTGCTGGCGTCCTGAAGCTACTCAAGCTTGAAGGGTCAATTGGCCAGGCAGCCATAGACCAACTTAGCAACCTTGGTACAGTTTGATTGTTTTTAACGAACTTGTCAATACTGCCATGCACTTTTTTTATAGTACTGTCCGATAATAAACTGTGTACCTGAAACAGGTAATGTGTGTAGCCTTGCCTTGCATCATTTTTTTTTCAACCACAACCTAATTGCCCCTATCCTTTCTCATTGAGTTCCACTAGAGGAATTTATGATTAAACTTCCTTGAGTTGAACTTCTCTTCTGTTTGTGGCTTAGATATTTGCTTATTTCATCTTTTTGTGTTTATTATGCTTGCAGGAAGTGAGGGCTTCGACAAGATTTTCACCCCGGACAAGTTCAGAAAGGGTACTAGTCCTGCCAGTAGCTCTTTCTCCCCATCACCACATATTATTAATGAAAGCCCCCGAACAACCGTGGAATCAACAGTAGCTTCACTCGAGGAAGCAGTTTTGGACTCACAGGCCAAATTGGCTGCCCTTTTTACTGATTTATCTAGTTCAGAATCCTCCACACAACATCTTGCTGATATTAAACAACTCGGCCGGAAGCTTGAAAGCATGCAGAGTTTGGTGATGCAATTACGGACCAAAATTTAAACCATCTCCTATTAGTATAGCGATTCTTTCATGTATATATTATAGGTATAGATGCATGGTGAGTATTGCAATGAGGCAAAATGGAAAATTTTTCAATTGTTGTAAAAAATTTTGTATCCTAATAGGTGAAAGTTACCATATAAGTTATGGTTTCAAAGTTTAAATAAACATGTTTTGTGCTTCACTTCACAATCACTTCTGGTGGGTTTTTCTGCCATGACAAGTTTATATCTTGACATCATAACCCTACTGGTTTGGAGAACTGATAGGAAACATTTAGCCTGTTTTTAGAATCGACTCCTGCCGGAAATCTGGAGTGCTCATTTGCCATATGGGTTGCTAAAATGTACACTAGTTTGGTCTGAATTTCATAGTGTTTTCCACTCTGCAATTGTCTATTCGATCAGCAAATAAAACTAGAATTTGTTTTCTTAATGGATGGGTAAAAACTTCCCGTTGGATACAATCTTCGCTCCTATTTACGATTGCTGTAAGCTTGCTCAGACGACTTCTGTTTGTTTACTTCCTGGCTCGGCTCGTGGTTATGCTTCCATCCCACATCTATTGGGAAGCAAAGAACTCTTGTTCTTCACATTAACTTTCACTGAAGATGCAAACCATGCTCTGATACCGTGCAGAAATAAAATGAACTAGCAAGCTATCCAAGCCACAATATGCCTGCCATGTAGCTGACAATGAAAGATTCAGTTAGAAGCTCGAAAATATGCAAAGGTCAAGTGATGAAATTCATGTGTAAAAACTGAGTTAAATGGTGTCGTTTAGGTATGTACAATGAGTGTTGCAATGAAGCAGACATGAAGGCTGTACATTTGTTGCAAAAGACTTTCTTTCCTGTAGATATGAAACTCTGTTCGAATTCTAAGCAAACATGATGTGTTCGTGATGGGATGTATCCGAATTCTTCCATGTGGGCTTCACAGAAGATATCATGTTTGTTTAGAATTCGAACAGAGTTTCATATCTACACAACTAGGATGCGACAGTCCTGGCCCAAGAGAAAGGCTTGCTCCGCGAAGCTGATTGGCCAATCAATTCGAATACTCCACAATCTAATAATATGTTTCCGAAAGCCATTTCAATCAGAGTTTTTTTAAAAACATTTTTAGATTGTTTTAATATATCAATATTAAAAATAAATTTTAAAAAATAAAAAAATTATTTTAATATATTTTTAAATAAAACATTTTAAAAACAACTTATAAAATGCACATATCTCTTTGAGCCATGCACACGTTCCCAGAGCAAGGGGTATTCTTTGAAAGATGTTACGAGTTGTACTTATGACATCTAGCTCTGAAAGTTGATTAAAATCTCGCAAATAGTAATAGAAAATATTTTTTCTGTAATTTTTTATGAAATTACTAAAAAAATCAATAAAATTTTGTCTGGAATTTAACACGTTACCAACAAAATCACCGATATAATTTTCATTGACGACTTTAAATAAATTAAAACTCATTAGTCCTCTCTTCATTCCATTTCTTCATCTTCATTTCCTAGAAAACACAACAGCAGCCCCCTCTTGAAACTTTTTCAAATTCTGGCAGCCTTCTTGCAAATTTGTTCATCCAATTCGCTGATGTCAACCAACATTTGTTAATTTATTGAAATTTTTATTATTTATTGTTTGCTGGCAGTTTAAGAGTTTTACAAAATTAATGCATGATTTATCATAAATATTCTATATTAATTTTATCAGTAATGGATGATCATTCTTGTATATATCAATATTTTTTTAAAAAATTATATAAGTAATATTATCTTAAAAGGATTGATGATTTTATTAATTTTATATTTATAAATTTGAAAAATATAAGTGATGGTGAAATTAGATGTTCATGTGTGTGAGGTACAAAAAAAAGAAAAAGATTTCACCATAAAGATGTTATAACAATGTATTTACCTAAAAAAAGATTCATCAAGAAATATTTATATTAGTTTCCGTACAAAGAACTCTATGTTTTTTACGAAACCATGTTAGAAAGGATGACTGACTCAACTACAACTTCTAGCAATATATAAGAGTTTGTGGATGATGGTAGTAATTTTTATAAGAGTATGATAATGAATGTAATGAAAATAAATAATAATTATTTAGGTGAAGGTTCACGTTACATCCATTTAGATGAAGAACCAAATATAAATATAATTAAGTTTTTAAAATTTTCCGATGAATTATTTATAAAATTAGTGTATAACACACAATAAATTATCAGTAGTGTTTATCATCAATACTGTAAACCCCTGGTTTAAGATCGATAAATTGGCATTGGAAATCCTATAATAAAATAAATACATTTCAATCAGATAGAATATTGACAAATAATAAAAAAAAATCCATTAATCGGGTGAAATTTCCTATAAAGTTTAAATATATATCGAATAATACTGACAAGCATTGCAAGTACTGTGTTAACTGCACAAGTTTACTAGAAATAATGAATAGAACCTAAGAAAATAAAACTATGTTGAAGGAAAAGGTCCTGAAAGAGTATATTTAGTCTCAGGCTGAATGAGAATTTTACAAAATCTCTATTATTAAAATGTTAAATAGTGGCATTTTTGTAAATATAGCAAAACAAATCTTCCTCCCTTTTCAAGCATATGGCCGGCAACCATTGAAGAAGAAGAAAACTTAAGCGAAACAAATCTTCTTCGTCTTTTAAGCGCACGGTCGACTGCCATTGAAGAAGAAAAAGCTTGATTCTTCTCTTTTATTCTTCAAATTTGGTGTGTTTTCTCTATATATTTAGGGTTTGTTTAGGTAGATTTAAGAGAGAAAACACAAATTTAACTAAAAATTAAGGAAATTTTAAGAAAGGGAAAGTTGGGGTTGAGAGAGACAAAGAATTTTGAAGAAGAAGGAGGTATTGAAAGCCAAAGTTTTCAAAAGGAGGTGATTTTTGCTATACCTTTAATCAGGGAGCTCATTTGATCGGAAAAGTAGGGAGGTATCTACTATCTTAACCTTTTTGTTTGTTTAAGGATTACCATCAACTTAATACTAAATAATAAAAATTTCACATTAAATAATAATAATAATAAAAATTAAAAATTAAAAGATAACTAAAAAACCCAGAAGATTTTATTATATTTAGTCAGAATTTATTTTTAGAGTTATTTATTAGTATTTATTTTCAGGGTTAGTGATAAATGTTATTATCTAGGGTTTGTTTTTGAAATTTAAGGTTATAGTTTAATGTGAGGTATTGTTTATGATTTGGGTTTAGGATATTGTTTAGGGTTTGTATTTGAGGTTAGTTTGTGGTTAAAGTTAAGATTAATTTGAGGTTTGATTTTTTTGGTTAAAGTTGTCGTTTCCAATTATAACTTTAACAATCCAATCATATTTGTGTTAAAACTATGTTATATTTCAAATATTTTTTTTCACGTATGCTAAATTTATCAAATTTTTGATCAAACTATACTAATTTCCAAAATTATCCTCTCAAGTTCTTACAAATAAAATCAACATAGATCTTTTAGATGAATTTGTAAGGAGGATGCATAAGGGACTTGTAGTGTAGAATTGGTAGGTGTGTGAAACCATAGCTTGTCTTTGGTAGGATATGGCTAATTGTTGTTTGGCTTTGACCCGATGAATCAACTTGCGACTTAGTTGATTCAATTAACACTTGAGTGAGATCTAATTTGATTTTTTATAATGATGTTATTTTAAGAAAAATGTTGTGGGAAGGGAATGCCAATATTTGAATATGTTGATGGAATGCAGCTCTTGCTTAATGCATCTTGCTGGGAGTCCAAATTGATAATATCAACATGTTAAGAACATATTTCATATATTTTTTTTTAATTCTTCATAAGAAACTTGTTGTGTTGTTTATTTTAATAATTATTTTTTAAAATGATTTTTTTTTATTTAGAAATACATTAAAATAATATATAATTTTTATTTTTTTAAAATGTATTTTTGATATTAGAACTCCAAAATGATCTAAAATAATAAAAAAATTAATTTAAAGATAAAAAATAAAAATTTTCAAAAATGTTTTTTGAACGTAAAAATAAACACATTTTTAAGATGGTAAAAAGTTATTTAGAAAAAGCTATAAAATTAACATTACTATAATTATTTATTAAAAATTTTTCTTTTTTTTTTCCTAAAAAATTCAGTGTTATTACTTATTATCACAATACAACAAGGGAATAAAATTTTCATATATATTTCTTTTCACCTTCTCAAAACTATTTCCTTCACTTCTTATGAATAATTGGCATCGAAAACCATATCATGTATGGGGGAAAAAAATATATACTCACAAAGACATAAGTGAAAAAAGAATAAGGTTAATTAAGCAATAAAGTTTTTAGTGTGAATTACAGAAGTTGTTCTAATTTTTTCCCTTCAAAGAATAACAAATTGAATTTTGATAAGCTTGCGTATTAATTCATAATTAGGTCGACTATAAAAACAATTTTAGGTTTTTTTTTTTTTATACGTGGTCCGGGTCAGGATCAGTGGATTGGCTAAATTCCATATAAAAGTCGAGTTTAATAACAGTTTTTTTTTTAAAAAAAAATAGAAAAACTGTTCTATTTCCAGATATTTTGCAAATATCTTCCTTTTATTGCTCGCATAATTAATTTACCCAACAAAATACTACTAGCTGACCTTATCTTCTTCTGTTCACTTTTGCTTCAGAGCACCTATGGCTTCCACTCTCCTTCACTATCTCTCATTTCCAAACCCACTTTGCCTAAATCAACTCTACCAAAGCCAAACCCCTACAACCCCATCAACATTACCGTTTAAGAAAGACCAGCACTCTCACTTCTTCTCCATCAAATGCACATCATCAAACTCAGCTCCATTAACAGAATCTGATGACACTGAGTCCTCATTCCCTCCTCCAGTTTCCACAACCCTAAACAACTCAGACTACCCTATCGAAAAGCGAAGAAGATCTCAAATAATCCGGGATAGAAAGGCCAAAACAGACCTTGTGAAAGGTGAGCCTCCAAACTATGAAGTGGGGTGGAAGAGAACGAAAGAGATAAAGCTCGAGAAGCCAGTAGGGTATGTGATAATGGATTTTTTGGACAAGTTGGTGGAGCTGATGGATAAAGAGTTTGGTTCAACTGCGCTTTTGGCTAAGGTTGGTGAAATAGTGGCGGAGAGAGCAAGGGAAGAAGCTGAAGTCTTGAGAGATGAAGGGAAAGTGGAGGATAGAATGGTGACGGAGTTGTTCAGAGTTTTGAAGTTGATGGAGATGGATTTGGCTATGGTTAAAGCAGCTGTTAAAGAAGAGACTTTGAATGAGAGGCTTGAGCAGGCCAAGGCAAGGTGTAGACAAGCAATACTTGTCGCTAATTCTTTTTGATGGTCATCAAATAGATAAATAAATAATACATAAGGTTAATTATTCTTGGAAATCCATGCATTTTCTTTTCTTTTCTTGCCTTTATCTTGGGGATAGAGATTTTTTTCTTTTTTTTTTCATTTATTTATTTATTAATACAAGTATTTGGATTAATTTGGATGTCGTTTAACTAATTATATATCTTTTAAAATTAATAATAATATAAATTTTTAATGACACTGAAAGAATTCAAATTCATAATTATTGCAAACCAAATTAAAAATCTGTTTGGTTAACCTACTCTTTAATATTGAGATTTTTTTTAATTATATTTATGTTAGTATGTAACATTATGATGTACATTCAAAGGGAAAAGGTACCTATATTTGGAGCACAAATTCATTTAAAAGTCACGTGAGATAGTGATAAAAATTATTTTTTAAAATATATTAAAAAAAAATATTTTTTACATTAATATATTAAAATAATTTAAAAATATTAATCTAAAACAAATTTTTTTTTTTTTTTTTAAAAACATTGTTGGAGATATATGGAGGCAAAAATTAAAAGCATGTGCTGAAATTCTATATTGGAGATATATGGAGGCAAAAATTAAAAGCATGTGCTGAAAATGTACAGCATCAAGTACTTTTCTAGTGCAAATCTTCGGACTTGTAATAATATTTAGAGTTGTGAGAAAAACTAAGTCTTACTGTTCACATGTATTCGAAGAGATTATTCGTGTACTAGATTAATCGAATTAAGAGTACTCTTTTTTTTTTTTTTTTTTTTAATAAATGAAGCTAATTGAACGTAGATTTATTGTCTCTTGAAAAAACCAATTTGATTAGTATGTTTGGTAAATATTAACTTATCCTATATTTCAAGCACTTTGCAGCATTATTTCCACTCCCAGTATTTTCTTAATTTAGATATTAAATTATCAACCAACTTATTCATATAAATATGTTGCTTAGAGAGTTGGATCTCTTCCTCGAACTTTCATTTTTCCTTGGTTGCAGGATTGCTAGCTGTTCACCCTTTGTTGCGTTGCTTAGAGAGTTGTCAGCAAGCTTGAGCAAATCACCTGCAGATAAAATTGAGCAAACTCTTTGCACTTTCATAATTGATTTTGATGTTGCCTTCATTGCTCTGTTTAACTTGCCATTGTTGCTTTTTGGACACCGTAACTTACCCACCCTTTTGCTGGGTTGTTGCCGATGAATCTTGTGCATAACAAATCTAGACTCTTTAGCCTTGCTTTGCCTGCTGACCACATTAATCGTCTGCTTAACCATTAGGTGCAGTACTTTGCTAAAAGGTTATCTACGACATAGCACTTATCTAGTTATCTACTAAACATGGTTTTTTTTTTTAAAAAAAATAAAGGAAATATAAAAGACATCTCTCTCAATTATATTGATTTTATAAAAATACTGTTCTCTATAATGTGGTCAGCAGTTAATTCATTATTTCTAGCAAAATTCTTATTGAATTACACGTTATTACTATATGACATGCTTTACAAAGTATTGAGGCCAATTTTATTTAGTATGTTTAGTAATTCAGTTCATGATGCTTTTGCAAATACATTCTTTAATTGAAAATGTATCAAAATAATTTTTTTATTTTTTTTATCAGCACATTAAACATATAAAATAAACACCTAAAAAATAATTAATTTCATACTTTTTAAGATGAAAAATAATTTTAAAAACACTTTAAAAAACAAATGGAACAAACTGTAAAACCACACCCACCCTTAGTTTCCCTTGAAAAGGGAGAGAGCATCACAATGGATCTATAGTTGGGCCTAGATCATTAGGTTTTCAGGCCAAACATTTTTGTTAAATAGATGTTATTTTGTTTTTTTTTTCTTAAAAATAAATTTCCTCGATAATAACCAGACTAGGTTTCGATCAAATCTGGTGAGGTCAACCATGTTATCCTGATTTTACTGGATTAATATCTTATTCAGTTCAACTAAAAACCTAGCCCAGGTCAGGCTCTATTTACAGTACAATCACGAAGGGAAAAAGTTGTTAGTTAGATGAATGTCAGCTAGAGAGATTCCTGTCAAAAAAGCCATGAATTGGAAGGAAATGACGAGGTGGTGGAAAAAGAAGCATTCACAATAATAGTAACAATATACTCTTCAGATATAAAGTGATGAGATTATATTGAAAAAATGTGGCTGTACAGGGAATCTACATACTGCTTACCTGTTTGGCCTTCTCAAATTTCCCACATGTTGCATATGCATCAATAAGCACCATATATACTTTGCTTCGAAACTTGAATTCCAGCAACCTTCATTTCTTCATAACACTGGGAAAATAACCAGACGGCAATCCACATTGTGTTATGTTTTAAATGTATAGCAGCACTGAACACTCTTTTTATTTAAAAGAAACAAAAAAAAGTAACCAAGTACACAAGAATATTAGCTTTAGCTTGTAATCCTTGCATACAGAAAGGGAGACATGGCACCTTGACTAAAATATAAGTCTCAAATTACCTTGGTAATTTGATCTTCATTGTCGCAATTGCTTATTAAACAACTGTAAGTTGCAGAATCTGGTTTCACATCTGCAAGTTTCATTTGCTCCAGAACCATTAATGCACCACTAATGTTTTTCTGAAGAGCATTCAGCATAAGAGGAAGACCGTTATAAAGTATGAGAGGTTAAGAAGAATCACAAAATACAGAGTGTAACTAAGCAGTTTTGTGCATGTTGAATATCATATCTGTGGCATCAAGAATATAGGAAATATTGCGGGAGAAATGTAAGAGCTAAAATATAAAGCTAACTTTACACAATCATAACATTCATGTAATTACCAGTCAGGGACCAACAACTACAGGGTAAAGAAGAAATGTGAACTGATAATAGAGATGCATAAAAGTGTCCATCCCACCAAAGTGACATTATTACATGAATCCTAATCTTCCATATAATCAATTTGTGAATGAATGAATTTACTGAAAAAAATGCAGTCCTAAACATATCTAGCTCCCTCGCTTCTTCAGGAATCTGTAGCAAGGTCATTACAACCCATATTGGGACATGAAGAAATAAAATGGTATAAAAAGAAAGATTTCTTTCCATGGCAGTACCTTGAGCTGTATCACTCTTGGCCTTAATCTATACTTTTGCGTTTGAGTGTTTCCCTTGTCTCAAATCCAGTCACTCAAAAGCACCACATGATTAACCACCTTGACCTACCCCAATACGTGCAATACCTAATCCCCCCTGTTCTCGAGTGTTGTAACACATCTGCCTACTAGCAGTTATCCCATGTACAGGTCAAGACTGCATAAAGTATATTTGCAGAAAATGTAATAGGTACTACATAAAAAAACAGCTGCAGAAAATGTCACAAGTTGTACAATGAGTCAAAAACCAACTTGCAGTAAAAAAATTAAAACACATGAGATGGACCAGGAAGAATAACTTGACATGTTAAGTTACCTCTCGAAAATATCCATCCATTATAGCATTATACATGCCAACTGTCGGTGTCAAATTCAATTTCTTCAAATCATTGAGCAGACCAATTGCACCATCAAACTGCATTGAATAGGAACAGACCGAGAATTGGCTTATGAGAATATTATTTTGCAAAAGGTAGCATCGGAAATGAAAGCAAAAGCAAGTACATAGGACAGTAGAGACACATGGAGAGCAAGCAAGAGAGAGAGCTACTAGCACTTACATCTTTCATTTTCACACTCAAACCTATCATTCTCCTAAATGTCTCATTAGTTGGTGTCAAGTCCAGGTGATAAATCAATGAATAGATTCCCTGAACCTAAACATCAATCAAGGTGAGAACAGATGAGTACAAAAAAAATCAATTCAGAAGAACAGATAATAGTAGAATAAAGCTGAAAAGAATTCAAACAGCAAAGATAATTCATGGGATTAATCAATACATGAAAGCAAAAGGCTGTCTTGCTTGTTGAATCAAGAGAACTGAACTGCTGTGAAGAAGTATACTGTTATTTTGTAACTGCATTTGAGGCTATTAAAATACACATGTTAGCATAAATGAAACTAATCTAACATAATCAAGCTCGGGCGGGTTAAGATCAGACTTCAAGACACAAGTAGAATCAAGAGATTCAAATTTAATATGTTTGAATTCTATAATTGACTTGAAACAGAACTATTGTATCCAAAATGGCCAATATAACATATATTTAATGCAAAGACATGTCGAGTGAGCACCATACCAAATTAAAATCAAGGCTTGCCTCACTAGCATTCAACATAGAATGTATTGTGTTTATGGATATGGTGAAACCCTCTTCACACAGTTGGTCTACCATATCAATAGCATGATGCACCTGCATTCATATGAATAGACAATAGACATTGATCAATATACAGGTTATATGGAAACAAATGATTAGTATTTTAAAAAGTTTGATGTGGCTTCTTAAGTAGTTAAATCCCTGAACAAGAAGAGAATTCCCATCTTCAACTTTTCAAATGAATTACAACCTGAAGAAGGTCCTTGAATATATGTTTCCCTTTTAGTAAAAAAGATAAGGTCATACCTTAAGTGAATTGCAACTGTATACAATGAGCCTCTCATATGAAGTTGAAGAAGGACTCATCTCCATTACTGTGTGTAAGGTTTTGAATTTTGAAACAACATCCTCAACCTGCAACAGGAAAAATCACATTCAACGTGTTTTTAAGCCAAATTAAAATCAACCATTTCAAGAATTCTCATGCATTAAGACATTGAAATGGGTTTTTCATAGTGCAAACACTTAAAATAACTGAGTTCATATGGATTTGCTAGAGGATTTAAGACATATGGTTATAAAACAGTTAATATGGTAATTTTGGCTATTAACATTTCCAATAACTGTCACGGTATTGCAAATGAGAGAAATCAATATCATGCCTTCAGAAAGGAGAAGTGAAATGACAAAAGAGTGATGGTGTGAGGAAAACAACCACTTGCAATCAACAAATTGCACATACTTATAGCAACAGTGAGAATTAACATCAAAACAATTGATATGACGTAATCCTGCTAAGGAGCCCTAATATATAGCACCAGTCTGAATGATATAGAGTGTCAATAAATCTTGGCATTTACATGCTTGCCCTGGCACCAATCTGTTTGCATCCCATTCAATGACTACAAATGCCTTCCTATCCATTGAACAGAATGAAATGTCTTCCTATCCATTGAACAGAATGAAAAATTTCATCAAAAGTGACATTAAAATTAGATTTCACTGAAACTAGATCAATTCCTATTATGTAATGAGCAGACAAAGTCATTTTTTACAAACCTTGCTGTTACCATACGCGAATTATTTTCACACCCATTGGTTTCCCAATTCATGATCAATCTAAAAGCAAAGTTGGCTTGTTAACACCACCTCAGTAACCCATATAGGCAATGAATAAATGAGCATAAAGAAAATAGAAATCTTGAAAGATCATAATATTGCTAGTATGACTGAATCAATCAGAAGCAACCTACTATTGTAGACTAATTATTAACGCAAGCAACATTCAATTCTCCCCAGGTTCACTCAGAATGAGTTTTTCAAAGAAGCAAACTACATGTGTTAAGCAGTTGTTCCTCATTGCATAATGGCCTCAAGGACGTTACCAGCAGCATTCATGAGAAGTTTCTCACCGCTAAATTTGGAATGCTAGTAGCATAACTAAAAATGAGAGTTGAAATATCCTCCGCTCCATAATCTGCACTTTATCACAGTACTATATCACAAAGCATACAAGACAGGAGCTATCAGAAGAAATGCATGCTTTGTCTTCCATCAAATCTCATACATTCTCAGTCTCTTTCAAATACCAGAACTACAGCCTGGTTTCAAATTTGCATTTAGAAGGGGGAAAAAAGTGAAAAAAACTTCTAGAGATCATACACCAGAAGCCTGCGCATAAAAATATAGGTGCTACAATATGGTTGGTGGAGACAATCCAATTGATTTAATTTCTTAGAAGTGATAATTTTTCAAAGAAGCTAGAATGAAAAATGCAGCTACAATTAGGAAATAATAATTTAAAAAATGACATCTTAGAAAAAGTTGAAGATACCAAAACTTTTCATTTTGATTTAAGAAAGGAAATCAGTTCCCAGCGTTCAATAGCAATTCATGGTCTTCAATAAACAATAAGTACAGGAATCTCAATACTAAAAAAATATTGTATTATGAACATACCACAATTTTTGAGCACCAAAAGGAACTTCTCTACATAGGACTCCAATGATAGCCTCCCTAAGGATTTAAAGATACTGACTGCATTGCCCAACGATGAAAGTTTTGTGATATCCACAGTCTCTAACAGCTGCAACAGGTAATTCTTCTGGTCACTTTCACAGAGTGCCAGTAAATAATTTTCTGCAACAGGAGTAAGATCTTCTTGAAGGTATCACTAATGGCCAATGCACAAAAGTTGATTGTGTCATAAAGGGTCACAAAAGAACATAATTTTCCATTTATATATATATATGCCAGAAAATAGTTGTAACACCCTAAAAACACATTTGCTATAATTTGTGAAAGTACCATTATTTATACAAATAGTAAGGTGTAAATAGATTACATGATGCAAATATACATGAGAAGATAGCTAAATGTCAAATAATGTAGAGTTAAAAGAAAGTTAGGAGACAAAAAATAAATCAAAGAAAAGGAAGGCTTAAAATGCAATTACCCAACCCAAGTAGGTTTAAGCAGATAATTTTTGCATGATTAAGTAAGTCAAGTGGGACAATTTTAGCATGACCATGTAGGACAATTTTTGCTGTCATGCTTGTGAGGTGCTTAGAGTAAGGGACGGACATGTTTCTCCTTCACCATTTATCATTATCATTATCTTCATCTTCATCTTCCACTTCTCAATTATAATTAAACCCCTCTTTTATTTCTATTGTGACGCATCTTAGCCCGTAGCATTAATTTTATCTTTTTGGAAACATGGTCTTTGGTTAAACCAACATCATTCATTACTTATTGCTGCCTTATCAATCAAATTCACCAACCAATCATGCATTTATATGCACACACAACCTGTCCTATTTTTGCATCTTTGTACATTGTTGTCCTATTTATCAATTACATATAAAAAAAGTTTATACATGATATGTTTACATATGCATTTACATGTTTAATGACCCATACAAAAAACTTCCATATGGAGAGATACAACAACACAACTCAAGTCACACTTCAAGCTAGCACTCTCCCATCACTTTGGTTGGCAACCGACTACCCAACCCAAGCTCTCTTTCATTCTCGCTTGGGTCCTCTGAAAATAATTTATTAACTACCAATGAGTATAGCTCAGTGAATGATTAACATGATAAGCATGGAAAACTTCCACAAGTTTTCAACATTGGGGCCCCACTATCATATTTAAATCAAATTGTACAAGAACATGTATGACATTTCAATATTCATTTCTCATATCCATATGCTATTTCAATAGTAGCATATGTAGTATGTAGGTGGCCACAATTTCATGTAAAGCAAGTTGTCCCCTTTTCACATATCATGTGCAATTATCTCAACACAACATTTGTGCCAAAGCACACCATTCACTTTAATGGAATGAATCATGGTTTAATCTTTCCATAATCACAATCTTAATTAATAATTATCATGTGAAGTTTCCATTCAAAAAGGATTCAATATCAATTCTACAAATTTATCATGCATTTAAGGAAATTCTTGATATAAAAACATATTAGCAAATGAATTTATGCATATTTATTGGTTTAATCACTCACCTTAAACTCTAGCCCTTTTTGCTGTCTTTCTTTACTTCTTAACCCCATACAATCTGCCCTTGATTTACCTTCTACCAATTCTATTGTATTCAAGCTCCAGTTTGCTAGTGTTAGTTTGTAGGAATGGTGTATAATGAAAGATCGTGAAGGAGAAGCATGTCCCTCCCTTCATCTTAACATCTCACAAGCATGAAAAAGAAAAAATTGTCCCACTTCACCTACTTTATCATGCAAAAATCATCCTACTTCACCTACTTGGGTTGGATAATTTCAGTTTGAGCCTTACTTTAGTTTTTGCCCCCTAACTTTCTTTGACATTTAGCTATCTTCTCATGTATTTTTGCTTTATTTAATTTATTTACACCTTAGTACTTGTATAAGTCATGATATATTCACAAACTATAGCAAATGCATTTTTAAGGTGTTACAATAGTATTTTCTAAGGTAGATCAAGCAAAAGGTACATACCTTGTAAACTGATATTCTCGTCCCCATAATCAGTACAAATACAATTGCAAAGTTCCTGAATCTTCTTTGCATCATTGACTCTGATATAAAAACGCATATCATAATAGCCTAATCGTGCAATTTTGCTAGGATTTGTATCTTTGATAATGCCATAGAAGAAATAAAATTCTTCCACCATACCCTTATCAATTAAAAGCATAAGAAATGGACCATAAGTTTCCTCCTCTACTGGGAAACCTTGCTCCTTCATTGATATAAAAAGTTCAAGAACTTCAGAAATCTGTTCCTTCGCAACATTCTCATCATCAGTTTCCCTACATTGCTCAATGCACATCTTCATCAATGCATTGAACTCTTTCAAACCTGTTTCCCTTGCCAACATTCCAAACACATCCATTGTAGCATCTGTCCCCAGCTTGAAGGCACATGTGTCAACTAATCGGTCAAAACGATAGACCTGACTATTTTTGAAAATCCATTTTTGTTTCCTTTCATAAGATATTTCTTTCCGCTGTATACCTATATTGTTTTTCTTCCAGTTTGAAAGCCATGGTGTCTTGAAAACGTTTTCTACAACTTTCTCATCATCTGCTTCTTCCAAACCTAGCGATTTAATTTTCAAAACATCTACAAAAAGAACAAGGGAAAAAACAATAAACACAAATTCGAAAAAATAATCAAAACCACATCTAACAAAATAATAGTAACAACAACAACAACCCAGAAAGCACCAATTTGCAGAAAATGATCAAACCCCTTTTTCTTGCATGAACCCAGATATCCAAACTAGAACTATAACTTAAATACTCTATTCTTTTTTCTTTTTTGGCTAACAATAACGTTACATTACATTACAAAAATCAATTCTTTAACATCTAATTTTCTTCCTTTTGGCTAGAAAAATGAAAAAAAATAACATCAGATTACATCACAAAAAATTAATAACAACCCGCAGTTCTTTTGCATCTAAATTTAAGAAGGATTAGCTCCAAATGACAAATTACATAAAATAAAAGCACCCAGTTTTTTACTAATGCAGTAAAAATACACAAAAACAACCCAGTTTTTTATTAATGCAGTGTACCATTTATAATCTTTTCTATGACTTTTTCTGTCTTTGCCATGTCTTTTGCTGTCGGGATTGTTTCTGAATCACACAAAAGAAGACATTAAAAAAAAAATCAATTGTAACAAATTTTTTTTTTTTTTAAGAAACACAAAAAAGGGCGTACCAGAATAAAAGTCTTCTAATCCAAGATCACCAGGGCTAGATTTAACTGTGGGTGACGGAGGATATTGAGGTTTAGTTTCAGGTTGTTTTTGGGACTTGGAAGAAGTTTCTGGTTTGGGGGGTGTTATGGATTCGAAATGGCTGACGAGGCTTTTGAAAGTCGTGTCACTGGCGGTGGTGGTGGAGGCGGTGGTGGTTTTGATGGCTGCACGGACGAGATTGCTTAGGATCTTGAATTTGGGCATTTGGTGGTGGATTAAGCAGCAGCGCGTAGGGGGGTTTTGGGTGGTTTCTCTTGAAAATTACAAAACCCTTTTTTCCTTTTAATATTTTATTTTCTTTTTGTTTCAACAAGCAAGCATAATTACGGTATATAATAGGGAAACTTAATGGACCTTCACCGAGTTTTGGTTTCAATTTAACCCGTACTGTTTTTTTTTTAATTTCATCTTTTAATTTTTATTTTCATCCTAGGATTTTTCTTACGTTGGAAATTTCAAATTTCACCCCAAAAAAAATGAAAACCTTGAGAGAACCCCCTCTATATTTAACAAACTATCACACACGTCCTTTTTTTACATATAATGTTTTTAGCATCACACATCATTTAATATGAAGGAATAAAAATGGTTTATGTCATATATCCAAATCATAGTTATAAAATCTAATTCAAGCAAGTTTTTTGCTTTTAAAAAAAAAAATTAAAATGTTGCTTTTTTTATATATAAAATCAATTAATTTTGACAAGATTTTACCTGACCAGGTCAAACTAAATCAATTTCTTAACTTATATTTTTCGAACCTCAATAGATCTAAATCTTGAATTAGCGGGACGACCGAGTTTTATAGCCAAGATATATGTAATTTTATACTAATTCATCCTATATTTAAATCCAAAATATAAGTGTATTTAAACTAAATATATCATGAATATGAAAAAAAGACATCCAAATATCATTTGAAGCAGTTTTGAGGAGACAACATTTCATTAGAAACTCCAGTTTTTGTTTGACTACATTAGAAACTTCATGTACTAACACAGCATCAGTATCTACACGCTAGATAAATTTGTTGTTTTTTACTGCAAAAAAAAATCAACAAAATTACCTGATTTTGGATTTGTTTGTTTGTTTTGAAATGCATCAAACTCTGTTTTATCAGAAGCATGAGCATATTTCATGTGAATTAAATGTAATTAATCGGATAATGGAACATTTTGTAATTTGTTTATGCATTTTCTATCTATGAAATTTGATCATCTCCAAAGGCTCATCAAAAGCACAAACCAAATGCTTTGGAAACGTTAACAGCAGTTGTCCAAAAATTTTGCTTACAACATTTTGAAGCGGAATGCAGAGGGTCTGTTTGTCAATTTTGGTGATCTCTTTTATTGATCTTGGACTTCATCTTCCAGAAACAAAAAATCAAGAACTGGCAGATTTCAGAAACAAGAAAAATCCGCAGCAACTGGAGTAGAAACAAGAAGTTACTAACATGGAAAGCAATCCCCACAATATAAATTACACTGTCAACAAAGGGTTGATCAGGCAAAGCAGCAACAATTCCTGATAGGAATGCAATCCCTGCTGATTGTAGCCCTATACAAGTTAGCACGGTAGCACTTGCCAGGTAGTAAACATAGGACTCATCGTTACTAACAGCTCCCCAAAATATTATGCATGCTGCGATTATGGAGCTGGTCATGGCAATCGCGTCCGAGAAAACAAACCATCTCAGATGTTTGCTTGATTCCAGTAATGCTACGCCTTGCTTGAGGCCAAGATCATTGTTAAAGCCTCCAGGAAGTGTGAAAGCTGCTGCAAACGTTACTGTTGCGATTAGTGTTGCTACCATTAAGAGGGTATTTCCCATTCGCTTGTAAGTTTGAATCCTGGCAATAGCTTCTTGGTCTGCACATGGGGGATTCTTTTTCCCGGTGATTCGATTAGATACAACGATAAGTTTCCTCCATACGCATTTGATTCTATTCTGCAGTGTTAGAAGAGTATGGTGAATACAATGTCAAGCTTTTATATGTTGTTTTCATAATACGTAACGCACCTAACAGCAATTGCTTCTAGGGCTAATTGAATTTTATGTACTTCTGAAAGCTATGAAATCATACTTACACAACGATATACAAAGCATGATTCGCTGATAGATCCATCAATATCAAAGACTGATTGGCCAATTTCATTTCTGGCTCTGTGGTCCACTCTTTCATCCCATATCAAGCACCGCAGAATCCGAGTTTGTCTTTCAATAGCAGCCACATGCAAAGGTGTGTTCCCGCCATTATCTGCTTGATTTATGAGCCCTTGTAACTCTGCTATTTCCACCACACATCTGACCACATTCACTTTTCCACTAAGAACGGCAAAATGAAGAACACTCCTACCGTTCAGGTCCAGAAGCTCTCCAGAATCTGGGCAGCAGTGGATAATTCTTTCTATTACATCGGCATGACCATTCCTGGCTGCAACATGAAGGGGTGAATGACCATTTTTATCCAATACATATGCAGTACACTCGTCAAATTCCAGCAGTCTTTCAACCGCCCTGCGGTCTCCAAGGGATGCAGCATGATGGAGTGCGGTCCTGCCATGATGGTCAGCTTCTGTGATGAGGTGTGGTTTTGCTCTCAGAAGGATCTCCATGATATCTGACATCACACAGAAAACGAGTTATGATCTTAAAATATTTCAAGAGCTTGAATTCTACTTAGTACGAGTCATTTCAAGTTAGGTTACATCAGAAACCAAATAATCAGAAAGAAACACATAACCATGAGGATGTGAGCTTAAAAGATTCAACTGACAGTCATTTAATGTGGAG
Organism: Populus simonii; assembly: GCA_007827005.2. Classification (NCBI taxonomy): domain Eukaryota; kingdom Viridiplantae; phylum Streptophyta; class Magnoliopsida; order Malpighiales; family Salicaceae; genus Populus; species Populus simonii. The sequence continues at coordinate 16,794,849 of CM017474.2, forward strand.
AAGTAAAAAGAAAGGATTGTCCAAGCACAGGACACTACCTGAATGTCCCTCTATCACAGCAGCGTGCAAAGCAGTGTGGCCCTCTGATCCCCCATGAGCTGAAGCTGGAGTTGATATCAGAATCTGATTCAAAATATCCTTCTTCCCTTCTCTAGCAGCAAGAAACAACGGAGACTCGCCAGCATAATTTTCAAAACAGGCCAACTTAGCATCAACCCTCAGCAACAACTTGACGACACTCATGTTACCGTTCCTAACAGCCTCGTGTAAAACTGTATTGTTCTCCTTGTTTCCCTGCCTCAGTATGTCAAACTTGCCAGTTTTTCCATATTCAGTGCTTATCCTTTTTGCAGACAGAATTTCTTTCACCAGAAAATCAACAATAGAGAAGTGTCCCCACCTTGCAGCAACATGTAGAGGACTGTCTCCACTCGAATTCGGCCTTGTAAGCAGAGACCTGCATCTATTATAGATTTCAACGACAACTCCTTTATGTCCAAATTGCACAGCAATATGGAGAGGTGTATTCCCTTGTGGAGTAAGTTTAGTAAGTAGCCTTGGATTTTCATTGAGAAGTTGAAGGAGAATATAAACATTTCCTGATTTTGCAACTCTGTATAGCCTTGAATCCATGAAATCCTACTGGCGAACAACTATCACAACTCTATCTGGGCATTGTATTCTAACGACGATGTGGTTTCAGGCTTGCATGTGAACATCTTGACCAAGAACATATAGGCAAATCAAAATTCCGACTGACTTTGAGGTATGTTGTCCATTATTAGTCAAGAGATTTACTATTAATGGGTCATTGAAAGCTATCGAAGTTGCAGTATTTTACGGCACTACATATAAGTTGGTATCAAATCAACATTGACTAGATCAAATGTCTACCCACCAAATTTGACATTTGATGTTTGAATAAAAGTTAATTAATTTATGACTTGTGACCATTTCAAAGATATAGCAGATAGTTGTAAATCTTCATCAAATGTGACATTTATATTGATGGAAACTGGACAGGGAGGAGAACTTGCCAGAGACGAATTTATCTTTCTTTTCTTTCTCCAAAGTAAGAATAAGCCCTTTCATTGGTGTTTTTCTGAATTTTTTTTTATATTTGTTTACCATTAAAAAATTAATTAACAAAAAAATTTTTTTGATTCAAAAGAAAATTTTGCTTGGTTGAGAGGAAAGTATTTTATTTTTATTTTTAATGAAAAATATTTTTTAAAAGTTATGAAAAATTCATAATTATATAATTATTTGTTAATTATATCGAACTTGGTCCTCAATCTTTTGATTACTATATATTTTATTTTGATTTTTTTTTTCAATTTCATCCCTTAAAGTTTAATTTTATATCAATTTTGGTATTCATTCTTTTGATTGTTATTTGCTTTTTTCTTATATTTTTCTTAAATAAAATTCTTTATCAATTAGATTTGGCCCTATTCTTTAGATTGTTATCTATTTATTTAAAATAATTTATAAAATTGTATTTTTTTAAATTCCATCATCTTTTAATTTTTTTTATCTGTCAGATTTTGTTTTTATTATTTTGATTGCTATTTATTTATTTAAAATAATTTATGAAATTAGATTGTTTTTTTTAATCTCATCGTCCTTCAATTTTTTATTTGTTAGATTTGATTCTTATTCTTTTAATAAACTTAAAAAAAAACATTAATAAGTTATTTTTTCTAACATAACCAAATACTAAAAAGTATTTTTTAACTTGTTTTTTATTATATTATCAAACATAACAAATATAATTCACTTTTCAAAAATTTATTTTTCATAAAAAAATATTTTATTTTTTAAAAATTATTTTTTAGCAAATAAACAGAATTAGACTGAAAGTTTAAGTTCTTAAAATCAGTTGCAGAGAAAATGGAACTGTCCATACGTTTTTGGTCTCACAACTGCTGAAAGAAATCATAATGTATTAACTAAATAACAGAGAACTGAAAATTACAATTCTAAGATGAACAATTAGCATATTTTTTGTTCATATTTAAAATATTTTATGATGTTATGTATGTTTAAAAATTAAAAAAACATATTAAAAATTACCTTTTTATTTTAGAGATAGTTTGAAAGTATGAAAAGAGTTTACTTTTCAATATGTATTTTATTTAAAAATCTATTAAAGTAATATATATTTTTTATTTTTAAAAAATATTTTTTATAATAATACATCAAAATTATCTAAAAACATTAAAAATATTAATTTAAAATAAAAAAAAATCAAAATTTTTGAATGCCCTTAGGCATGGTGTACATAAAAATAGGGTTGTGAAGACACTCAATTTAGAGAATTTAGGTGAACAACAAGTCAACAACTTTCAAACAAACTAGATGTTTCTGGAATGGCTAAGTCAGGTCTTCAAGCAAGCTGTTCACGTTAAGTTGTGTGTTTGAAATTGTAATAATAACGGTGATTTAAAATTTTTTTTTTTGTTTAAAAATATATTTAAATAATTTTTTTATTTTTTAAAAATTATTTTTGATATTAATAAAACGATTCGAAAATATAAAAAAAATTATTTTAAATAAAAAATTAAAAATTAAAAAAAAAACACAATTTACATTATATTTTTAAACATACCATAAACACTTTAGAGAATAAAAAGACTCATCACCGTAGTTCATGGATTTTACAAGCTCGATTTAAGATGGAAATTGTCCTCCGAATCCAGTGCACTGTCAGCTCTCATTACTAAGATAATGGATGCTGCATTAAACTCTCTGAGTGCTCTGAAGGCGAGCAAACTAATAGAAAATCAATAGATCTGTGGACTAGCACTACATCGTTAGGATGAATTATTATTATTATTATTATTATTATTATTATTATATTTTTATCAGAAATAATGTTTAACCTTCATGAGATTGTTTGAAAGAAGGAAGAAAAATACTTCATTGTGTTTAATAAGTTGATTTTATTTTAATTAAATGATAAAAATATAATTAATGACAACAAATAAACCAAATAAAAAATAATGATAACTTGGAAAAAAGATTTTTTTTAAAAAAATAATGTAACTCAATTCTTAGCCAATTAAATATGAAATGATGAAATTTTTTTAAAAAAAAAACAAGGAAAAGCCCGAGTCAACCCAAGTTAGTATGATAAACCTGTAACCCAAGTAATAAGGATGGGATAACCATGTCATAACCCAATTTTAGATCCCAAAAATGATTTGCATATTTTTCTTTTTTATTCAAAAATCCAAAAAAATAAAAAATTTCAAATTCAAAAATATTTTCGGTATACGAGAAGATAAGCCTTTGAGCTACAAAAAATTAAAATGCCAAAAGAATAGCAAGATTAAAGTCCATTGATAAGATGAGCTAAAAAAGGATTTCATTTGAAATAAAATTTAAAATTGAAATCTAAGTTCAACAAAATTAGAAGAATTAATTAATTAAATTTAAGAATTTAATTAAACTTTTAATAAGCTTAATTGATTTAATTAAAGATTCCATTGAAGTAAAATTAAATCTAAAATCAATTTTGTCAAAACTGAATTAATTAACTTCTAATGGGTTTGGCTCACTGTGCTCAACCACAGAAGACATTAGGCTTGGCCAGGAAGAAATCTGAGGACTCCTGGCTGCTGGTTAAATGCATGTGTAAGAGAAGTGTGATGAATGAATGGGGTTGTTGATGAGAAATGAGAATCATGAGATCGATGAATGGATGTTGTCAACAAAGTTAATGTTCCATGATGTTTGTGATAAACTGAAACTTTCCATTTTTATATATAGAAGAAGTTTTAAAAAATCTAAGTCTTTCAAGTTGAATAATTGATTATAACAATCTCATATATATTCTCTACCAAAAGAAATTAATAGCTTGTATTTGGTGTTTGGTAAGCGAAGACGACTTGTAAGCACCTGTACTTAAAAGATCGATGAATGAATGTTGTCAACAAAGTTAATGACCCATGATGTTTGTGATAAACTGAAACTTTCCACTTTTATATAGAAGAAGTTTTAAAAGATCTAAATAGATTAAGAATAATAGTTTCAAGTTGAATAATTGGTTATAACAATCTCATATATATTCTCTACCAAAAGAAATTAATAGCTTGTATTTGGTGTTTGGTAGGCGAAGACGGCTTGTAAGCACCTGTACTTAAAAGATCATTTATGGTAGATATGGAGACTATTATATACTTAAATAAATCTTTTTAGAGAGAGAAAATATAATAATATTCTAGAGAGAGATACTCTCAAATGTGTATGGAGTAGATAATGAAGATTGTGAACCTTTATTTTAAAGCATTCATTGTGTATTTATAACTTAAGAGTTTGGTCATTTTGTGAAGAGGAGTGACTGAAGTGTAACTCCACCTTTATAATATTTTGAGTTGTATTCCACTCATTTTATCCAGTAAAAAAATAGAGATATGGTAGACCATGAGAGACTTTCATACACCTGATGGTGTTGATAGAGTATACACTTGTTTAATTAAGCTTATTTGTTGAGAAATAAATCCTCTAATATTTTATATAAAAATCTATAGAATTAATAGCATTAGATACATGTATTATATTTGAATTCAAGGGTGCAGCGAACCCGGCCATACTCAGGGTGCGATGAAAAAGATCTTCGAGTTCGACACCCTCGGATAATGCACGACAGGCCCACCCCGTTGGCTTAGTTGGATCTAGTGCATCTTGGGCAAGCTATTGAGCTTGACACGTGTCAGACCCAGATGATACATGAGTTTAGCATGCATTAGTTCTAAGTGTGTTTGGGCCTATAGTACTACCAGGCCCTTCCATACCCAAACCCAACAACACCCGGATATATTTAGAGCCAAACCTAGTATGTTTTTATAGGGACGTGTTTTCCTGATCCGGTATTTTTTTTTAAAATATATAAAAATATATCGATAAAATCGTGGTCATATATTCACCCTTTAGCCATGCTAACTCCTTTGTCACATTAATCTTAGCAGCTCCTTGCCTATATATATGAACCAACTTACAACTTGATAGGGATTAAGGACCGGTCAGAAACAGGGTTAATGTTTAGATTTTTTTTTCTTTGCAGTTGGTAATTTGGTATGACTAAAGCTTATTGGTTTACTTTCTTTGAATCATCAAAGAAAGTAAAGGCAAGATGCTACATATTAATTAGTTATGTTTGAGATTGTAATCTAGTTATATTTCTAAAAAAAATTTAAAATTTAAAATTTTATTTTATTTAGTTTTAGATTATTTTTTATATTCTTAGATTTTTTTGATTTGCTAATATAAAACAAAATTAAAAATAAAAAAAAAATATTATTTTAATATATTTTTAAATAAAAATATTTTTTTAAAAAATCTTTATTACACACTCTGCAACATACAGGAAGGACACTCGAAACATCCAGGCTATAAAAGAAGTCACTTACTACGTACGAAATTAGCACCTTCAATTAATGGGTGTACCATTTTCTTCAAATTGTTCTAGAAGCACTCTCGTAACTTAAAATTTTGAAGCATATCATGAATACGAAAAAAGAACTCCAAATATCATTTGAAGCAGTTTTAGTTTGACAAGATTGGAAACTTCATGTACTACCACAGCATCAGTATCTACTTACTAGATAAATTTACTGTTTTTACTGCAAAGAATCAAGAAACTTACTATAAAATTACCTGATTTTGGATTTGTTTGCTTGTTTTCCAATGCATCCAACTTGGTTTCATCAGAAGCATGAGTATATTTTGACGTGAATTCAATGGAATTAATCGGACAATGGATAGCAGTAATCACGTTTTGTAATTTGTTTATACATTTTCTATCTATGGAATTTGATTCCAAAGGCTCATCAAACGCACAAACCAAATGCTTTGGATACCTTAACAGAAGCTGTCCAAAAACGTTGTCATAACATTTTGAAGCAGAAGGCAGAAGACTTCCTTGGTGATCTCATTTCTTGATTCTGGACTTCATCTTCCAGAAATAAAAAATCAAGAACTGGCAGATTTCAGAAACAAGAAAAATCCGCACCAACTGGAGCAGAAACAAGAAGTTACTAACATGGAAAGCAATCCCCACAATATAAGTTACACTGTCAACAAAGGGTTGATCAGGCAAAACAGCAACAATTCCTGATTGGAATGCAATCGCTGCTGATTGTAGCGCTATACAAGTTAGCAAGGTCGCACTTGCCAGGTAGTAAACATAGGACTCATCGTTACTAATAGCTCCCCAAAATATTATGCATGCTGCAATTATGGAGCTGATCATGGCAATCGCGTCCGAGAAAACAAACCATCTCAGATGATTGCTTGATTCCAGTAATGCTACGCCTTGCTTGAGGCCAAGATCATTGTTAAAGCCTCCAGGAAGTGTGAAAGCCGCTGTAAACGTTACTGTTGCGATTAGTGTTGCTACCATTAAGAGGGTATTTCCCATTCGCTTGTAAGTTTGAATCCTGGCAATAGCATCTTTGTCTGTACATGGGGGATTCTTTTTCCCGGTGATTCGATTAGATACAGTGATAAGTTTCCTCCATACGCATTCGATTATATTCTGCAGTGTTAGAAGAATATGGTGAATACAATGTCAAGCTTTTATTTGTTGTTGTTCAGAATAAATAATGCACGTAGCAGCAATTGCTTTTAGAGCTAATTAGATTTTATGTACTTCTGAAATCTATAAAATCATACTTACACAACGATATATAAAGCATGATTCGCTGATAGATTCATCAATGTCAAAGACCGATTGGCCAGTTTCATTTCTGGCCTTGTGGTCCACTCTTTCATCCCATATCAAGCACCGCAGAATCCGAGTTTGTCTTTCAATAGCAGCCAAATGCAAAGGAGTGTTCCCGCCATTATCTGCTTGATTTATGAGCCATTGTAACTCTGCTATCTCCACCACACATCTGACCACATTCACTTTTCCACTAAGAACGGCAAAATGAAGAACACTCCTACCGTTCAGGTCCAGAAGCTCTCCAGAATCTGGGCAGTAGTGGATAATTCTTTCTATTACATCGGCATGACCATTCCTGGCTGCAACATGAAGGGGTGAATGGCCATTTTTATCCAATACATATGCAGTACACTCGTCAAATTCCAGCAATCTTTCAACAGCCCTGTGGTCTCCAAGGGATGCAGCATGATGGAGTGCGGTCCTGCCATGATGGTCAGCTTCTGTGATGAGGTGTGGTTTTGCTCTCAGAAGGATCTCCATGATATCTGACATCACATAGAAAACGAGTTATGATCTTAAAATAATTCAAGAGCTTGAATTCTACCTAGTACGAGTCATTTCAAGTTTAAAAGATGAGGATGTGAGCTTAAAAGATTCAACTGACAGTCATTTAATGTGGAGAAGTAAAAAGAAAGGATTGTCCAAGCACAGGACACTACCTGAATGTCTCTCTATCACAGCAGCATGCAAAGCAGTTTGGCCCTCTGATCCCCCATGAGCTGAAGCTGGAGTTGATATCAGAATCTGATTCAAAATATCCTTCTTCCCTTCTCTAGCAGCAAGAAACAACGGAGACTCGCCAGCATAATTTTCAAAACAGGCCAACTTAGTATCAACCCTCAGCAACAACTTTACGACACTCATATTACCGTTCCTAACAGCCTCGTGTAAAACTGTATTATTCTCGTTGTTTCCCTGCCTCAGCATGTCAAACTTGCCAGTTTTTCCATTTTCAGTGCTTATCCTTTTTGCTGCCAGAATTTCTTTCACCAGAAAATCAACAATAGAGAAGTGTCCGCACCTTGCAGCTACATGTAGAGGACTGTCTCCACTCGAATTCGGCCTTGTAAGCAGAGACCTGCATCTATTATAGATTTCAACGACAACTCCTTTACGTCCAAATTGCACAGCAATATGGAGAGGTGTATTCCCATGTGGAGTAAGTTTAGTAAGTAGCCTTGGATTTTCGTTGAGAAGTTGTAGGAGAATATAAACATTTCCTGATTTTGCAACTCTGTATAGCCTTGAATCCATGAAATCCTACTGGCAAACAACTATCACCACTCTATCTGGGCATTTTATTGTAACGACGATGTGGTTTCAGGCGTCCACGTGAACATCTTGACCAAGAACATATAGGAAAATCAAAATTCAAAATTCCGACCGCGCGACTTTGAGATATGTCTGTGAATTATTTGTCAAGAGATTTTTTATTAGTTATGTCTAGACACTAAATATATGTTCAAAGCTCAAAGTCAGTATCAAAATCAACGTCGACTACAACAAATATCTAAGCACCAAATTTGAAAGATCATATGATGCTTGAATGAGCAATTAATTAATTTTTGACTGAAAACCATTTCAACATAAAAGATATATAATACATAGTTGAAAGAAATGATCATAATATATTAAATAAAAAGCAGAGAACTTAAAATTACAATTCCAAGATGGACAATTAGCATATTTTTTGTTCATATTCAAGATATTTTATGATGTTAGTGTGTATGTTTGAAGGCAAAAAGCATATTTATGCTAGTAATTAGCTATTTATGAAGATAGAAAGCAAGTTTATGTTGGTAATTAGTATTACAATTTGATGGTGCCAAAAAAAATAAAATTCTTTGGCTTGCCGTTTGGCGGTCAAGCGTGAATTTCTAGAAAGCTCAACGATTAGTACACATTACAAGACAAAGTTATTTTTCCAAGAAAATCAGTCTGATGTCGTTCTCTACTCTCCAATGTTCATGAATGAATTGTCAGTATGGACGCTATCTTCTTTATCGCCATTAACTACCTCCCTCAACTTGTCAATGGCTATTCCCTTCCAACATGTGTCTGCATAACAATATTTTCCACTAATGAAACAACAAAGCATCACAATCACTGACTCTTATTTTGAGATCATTTGAAAGAGAAAACAATTATTCTTTTTCACGAGGTAAGCTCATAAGGTATTGTTGATATTTAAAAACTGCCCTATTCTATACGCATATGCGTGTTGAAAATGAAATGAAGCTACTGACCTGGATAACACGGACGAAAGGCAGAGTAGGCATTGTTGTTCTGGAAGAATTATTGAAAGGATGTGTGTGTACTGACCTGGGTAGCGTGGAAACTAGCACCTACGAATGCTAGTTTCAAGTCCATGGAAATCAAATTGCTAAAATCAAATCATCTTTTTGAACCCCATATGTTAAAAGTAGACCTTCCACCTACACCAAATAACAGTCTAAAATGTTCAAGTAAATTACCGCACGTTTTAAAATAATAGATGGGCAGCTCATTTGTTTTTTGAAGATGTCGGAACTTTTTTTAAAAAATTAAAATTATTTTTGGTATTTTTTTTATTTTTTAATGTGTAGATATAAAAATAAATAAATTTTATCCAAACACTAAACAATACTGTAGTCGTGCACAATTACCTTATTTTATCATTTGAGTTGGATAAACATGACCTCATTAAAATCTATTGAGTCAGAGTATTCTTAAGATCTATTTTGAATATAATTAAAAAAGTTTGCCTCTACTTACCATTCACCATCATCTTATATCTAACTTTCATATTTCTAAAGTAAGAATTGGGTTTACTTGTTGGATACACATCATAAATCATTGTATTAGGATTAATATTATTTTATTTTTTATCATAAATACATCTTTACTATTTAAGGAAAACTTTTACAAGAGGATAATAGAGATTTTTATCATTTAAACAAAAATAATACAACTTACCTTAGATAAACTATATAATGTAATAATTATCTTTTCTATTATATAATAATACCCTTATCTAGAACTCTGAAAGCTACTTAACTTCTAGTTACCATAAAGATAGGTGGCTTTTATGGGCTACGATCCTAGGCCAAGACATGTGGACCTTTTAATGTGGGCTTATATCTTGTGTCTAGGCTTAAGAACCCGTTTGTCTACGTGGTGGCGTCCACGTTTCCTGCGTCTAAATTTCTCAAGTTGTTTGGTTAAGAGACAAATGCTTATTACTGTACATGGGACCCATGAATTACTGTGTCTGAAACGCAGGAAAAAAGGAAGCAGCTAGGCGCTGCTTCCTGCACGTTTCAAGACAAAGACCATGCTCCACTATTCACTGAACAGTGAATGCATGCATCCACTGTTCACTGAACAATGTTTTTTTTTTTTTTCGTGTAGTTAATTAATTTCACTCGCACTGAACGTGAACAATAATTTTTTTTTTGTTTTTTTAAAAAATTAGTTTAAGGTGAATTAAATTTACTTGTACTATAATCTCAATTTTATTCCTGATAATATTTTACCTAATTTTGTAGTTCTTGTCGGATGAATTTTGTACGTAATGGAATTGTAGATAGTTTAATGAAACAATAATATTTTTTTATATATAAAGTATGATTTATTTCAAGATATAATAACAATAGTTAAATCTACAATATTTAAATTAAAAACCATCAATATTTTATAACCTCAATTTCAAAAGTACTCTTAACCAAACACATTAAACTACTTTTTCTTCAACTTCAATTTCAACCACAGTTTTAACCAAACACCTATTTTTTCAAACCAACCTCAACTAAAAGTACTTTTTATAAAACAACTTTTTTCAAACCACAACCACAATAGCTACCGCAATACCAAATACACTCTAAGTATTCTTGAAAAAAAGTTCCTAGTAAAATGAGGGACTCCTTGATTATTTAGTCAGTAGGTGTAAGAGGATATAATAATGTATGAAAGAATGGAGAGAAAATATATTGTGTTTGAAATGTTCAGGCTAAGAAGTTGTGAAATGTTGTGTTTACCTGATGACCCTAAATATTTATAGATCTTGGTCACTTCAGTTCATCCTGAGAGTTACATGAAAATTAATTAATGAAAACATTGGTGCCCACCATTGAATTTAGTATCTGCGATGTTATTGGTAAAATGATTGGTGAATATTAGTGATATGTTAGCTAGAAATATTCATTGATCGAGAAAGGAGGTACTTTTTTTTGATCAAATGTAAGAATTATATAGATCAAAAAGAGCAAGACAAGCTTGCGATACAGGCTGGAAACCAGCAGAACAGTACATACTCTGGCCAAGAGAACAGACTCCCTTGACCACAGAAAATCACAAGAGGCGGGTGCTGGGGAACATGCTCCCCATCACAAGCCAGCCAGAAAATTAGGATCCCCTATACATTGATCCAGATACAATAAATTACAATTACACAAGCTGGCAGCACTAATAGCTAACCTTCAATAACAAGCATCCATAAATCGAAAGGGAGCCCCATCAGCAAACTGAGAGCTCTTTCTTATAACATGAACAACCCTCATGCAGGGAATAGAAACTAGAGGGCTATGCCCCCACTAAGCTGAACCAGAAGCCACCAAACAGCAAACCAGCTCCAAGACAGCAACTGATGTCCAAGTGACAGCCTATAGATCCAGCAGTGAGCCGGCATGAGTCCCCACAGCAGTGAGCCAAAATCAAGATGTGAATCCAGCAGTGAGCCAGCATCAAGCCACTAGCTTCAAGCCAATGGCATGCAGCCAAATCCCAACCAGGGCACACCAGGGCCCCACAAAAAACAGATCAGATTCAAACCAACCCAACCAGCTGGGCCACAAGCATATCTGTATAACAACCTGCCAAGAAACAGCAGCAAGCAAAAGGACCCCACAGCAGGCCTAAACACAACATAGATAACCAACATCAATCATCAACCAATAACATGCAGCCAGGACGCAGAATCTGTCTCTGGAGAAACCGCATCAACAAATCAAACAGGAGACCCCACAACAGGGCTCAAACAAAACAGGAAAACCAGTCCCACCTGGACAATAACATGCCAATCAATCAGCACCAAGCAAAAACACCCCATAATAGGGCTTAAACACAACATAAAGGCCAATTCTAAGCATCCAAAATGTTAACCAGCAGACCATACAGCCTGCAACCAGCAATCAGGGGAATAAACCCCTGCAATATATTAACACAGAATGAGCAGCTATGAAGGAGAGCCAGAGCCACTCATGGACATCAGGACTATGGACGGGCCCTTGGGTTTGTGTTTCTCAATTGGAATGCCATCAGAAGTGACAGCTACTCGGCTTCTTGTGAGGTATTGCCTCCTTGTAGTGACTGCAGGAGGAGCTGATTCTTCTTCAGTAGAAGATGGATTGGCACCAGAAACAGCATGCTTTGATCTTTGACGTGAAATATCAATAGCAACAGCAGATTTCTTCAGTGCAGGAGGAGCCACTATATCAGGAGTTGCTTCTGCTTCAGCAGTGCACTTATTATCCAGCTTCTGATTGGAACCAATCACAGCAATCTTTGACCTTTTACTTCCAGAATGGCCTTTCACAGGATCAACAACATCAGCAGTAACATGCTGTGCAGGAGGGTCATCACTAGCAGACTGTTGTTTCCCAACATCTTCAGCATCCTCAGAAACAGCAGCTGGATGAGAACGTTTTTTCTGCATGGAACCTCTGTTGCATGTATTGGCAGAATGGCCTATAACCCGACACCTTTTGCAGAACTTGGGAAGGGATTCATAGGTGACCTGTTGGGAGAGAGGGGTTCCATTGGGCAGCACAACCTGAATAACATTTGGGAGTTCCTGCAACAAATCCACTTCTACCAGTATCCTAGCATAGGAGAGCCTGGACATAGTTGCTGTAGGGATGTCACAGTGAATTGGTTTCCCAATCATGCTGCCAATTTTCGAAAGACACAGGGGAGTCCAGCATCGTAAAGGCAAGTTGGGAAGCTTCACCCAAGTTGGCAGCTTTGTCATGTCATTGGCTTGGAAGTCAAAGAACTCAGGCATGATTTTCAAAATTAGTGGCCGGCCAAAAACAAAGTAGGGGCCAGCACTCAAAGTTTCAAGCATTGCTAATTCCAATTAAACAATATCGCAGCATGGGCATGGCTGGTGACTGCATAGGATATGGTGCATGTCTGTACTATTGACCATTGCCTATAAAACATGGTGCTAACTTGCATAAAAGTTTGTGTTTGAAGAGAATATTTCAGCAAATCATAAAAAACATCATGTGTTTGGGTAGCGCGTGACACCGTATTTTGACTAATCAAGAATTAAAACATGTTCAAGTGTGCATAATGAACATTCCTTGTGGTGAAAAAAAAGGAGAGGAAAAAGATATATGAGAGAAAAAAAAGAGAAAGGATGTGTGAGTGAGAAATTATAAGTGAAGAGAATAGAGTGAGAGGGTGAGGCCTAACTGTTTAGGTTAACCCAAACATATACAAAAAGTTTAGACATTTGGGTTGATGCTAAAATAGCCAATTATTATATTTATTTTTTTCTTCCTTACACAAGTAATGCACGTGCTAGGAGAGTAGATAGAGTTGTTATTTTTAGTTAACGTATGCAGCCTATTTAAGTACTGAAATATGATCTTGAATTGTCTCGTCACACTTTTTCTAATGGTGTTAGTGGTGTAAATAATGAAGTTCTAGTCTATCTTCACTTACTTTTTTTCTTCCTCTTTTGCTTCTCTAATTTCTCTCTCTTGTCTCCTCTCTTATTTCCATGTCAATTTTGTATTGAATAAACTAGCCCCATTTCATACTCTTTTCTACGTGAATGTGTACATAAAAGTAGAGAAAAGTGTTTTTACATTGGTAAAAGTGAGGTGAAATACAGATTAGGTGACAAGAAGGTGAAATGTAGACTAGGTTATTTTAAACATAAGTGTTTGAAAGACTTAACTAGAATAAACAAGGAAATTAAATACTTATGATATCGTGGTTAATCGATTGAATGCCTTCCTTTTTTGCCATACATATAGGTGAACTTTGTTGATGTTTTTACAAGGGAGAGAAAAGTTAAAGTCTTGCTTTGTTAAAAGAAGCAGTGTAGTAATAAGAAATAAGTGTAAAAGTAGGTAATATGGTATGTATATATGTTCATGATGCATGAAAAGTTTTGGTGAGTAGTCAAAGAGAGTGAAGAAAGATCCTTAATCTTCTTGAAGACTAGTGGTCACGAAGACTTAGAGAAAAACTTTTGATCATTTTAGAGACAAATGATTGTAGAGACCTAGAAAAGAATTCTAATTCTTTTAGAGATATTAAAGACACATATGAAGATTCAATTGAGACATATTTAGAGACATAAAGATCCATCATGGAGATTTTTATGGAGACCCGTTTGGAGATATGGAGATCTCGTAGTTGAGATTTTTATGGAGATATGTTTGGAGAATTTTTTTCAGAGACATTAGGAATATGAAAAAAAATTACTACTTTTATTGAAAAGTTTAAAATGTGGAGATACAATTTCAAGAGCTAATTTAGGTGCTATTTGATCTCAGGTAGATCATCAAACGTGCAAACTTCTTTTCTTTCATGATTAGTTTTGTCTTTTTTCATAAAGTGGTGAAAGTAACATCAAGCAATCAATTGTTTTATCTTTTTTTCAGGGCGTGACATCCTTAGTGTTATGCCCATGGTCACGATTAAAAAGAAAAAAACTTATTAGAGTTCCATGTGTTCACGCCACTTTTTATAAGAAAAGGATATTGCACAAATTCTTTTTCTTTAATATTAGGTAGAACCTCAGTCCCTATGATGGTAATGAGGCTAATCAAGAGCTTGAAGAATGTCAAACATGTTGTTCTAGGATTAAAGCAATAATACACCTAAAAGGAGGTGAATTAGGTATTCCACTAATAATAACAAATATTACAATTAATTCAATTAAATATAATCATACACCATTAAGCAACAATATAATTAAATTGCGTAAAGTAAAGAGTAAAGAGATAGAAATTGCAAACTCGGTTTTTAATGTGGTTCGGTAAGTCTACATTGACACCTCAAGTACTAAACTAGTCTTGAGTATTGTATTCTTTACTAATTCAAGCCAAAGATTATAATGTCCTTGATGAATCCTCACCAAGCATTTTTCAACACCTGAAGAAATACTCTCTTCAAGATTTTTCACCTTGATGATGTACCTTACCCAATGACCAAGAGTTTTTCACCTAAACTCTTTAAGGTTTACAATTATTTGAAATGTAACAACACTCTTCTTAAATAGTAGATAATACAAATGAAAGCTATAATTTTTATTACTCACTTAATAACACTTAGAAAGTATAAAAGTATTTAAGTGTAGTGTGTGTGAATTTATACTCTTATACTAAAACATGAAGGTTCAATTTAACACAACTTTAGAGTATGTTAGGATTGATGATTTCTAACTAGTTTTGTTTTTGAAATAGTCTCTATATATTGTATGTTTGAAATATTAGAGAGAATCGTTTCTTGACTTATTCATATTAGATTATGTATTCAAATGTATTTAGCTGTCTTACATATATATAGGATTCAATTTGTAACAACCTCTTAGTTTATAGGATCTTTAACACTTCTATGTTATTCCCTTGGTGTATTTATACATTTGTTTGGTCAATAATAAAAGCATCAGTTTTGTTATGCTATCATGGTATCAGAGTATAACTAAGAGATAACAAATTCCAATATTTTTTTCTCTCTTCTCTTCTCCCCTCCCCTCTTTAATCTCGAGCAACCATGACCAATCCTTCAACCTTCATTCTCAATACTAATGACTCTTATAACATCCTTATCAACATTAATGTTGTTGCCCAAACCCCTCTCAAACTCACTTCCAACAACTACATCTCTTAGAAGTTACAGTTTCACACCTTCTTCATTGGTTATGATCTCTTAGGCTATATCGATGGCTTAAAGCCTTGTACCTCAACCACTCTCACATAAAATGATACAACCAAATCAAACCTTGCCCATATCTTCTGGATCTAACAGGACCAGTTGATCTTGAATGCCATCGTTGGCTCCATCTCCCAAACTATCATACCTTTCATTGCTCAAGCCAAGACATATCATGAAGCTTGGAATATCTTGGCCACCACCTATGTCAAGCCTTCTTGTAGACGCATTAAACAAGCCAAAAGCCAAATCAATCTAATCACCAAAAGAGCTAAAGGTGTCACAGCATTCCTGCAAGCCATAAAAGCAAAAGCTGATGAGCTTGCCCTTCTTGGAGCACCATTTGATGCAAAAGATCTCACAAATAAGATACTTGATGGTCTTGGCGATGAAAACAAAGAACTAACATGTGTTGTCCAAGCTGGAGACACCCCTATAACCTTTGAGGAACTACATGAAAAATTATTCAATTTTGAAGCTTCGATAATCATTACAAACCAGACCCATTCCATTTCCTACTACTGAAAATCCCATAACCAAGAATCCAACAACTTGGTGCCCTCCTACACCTTCAAGCAACAACAATCATTCCTAGCGTCTCTCCTAAAACCATCCAAACATGTATCATATAGCATAACATAGCGGACAAACCACACTTCAAGGAAATTGCCCATCTCGACCATACTAAGGATATTGCCAAATATGCAAAATACAAGGTCATATAGCTAAAAGATGTCATTCATTTCGGCTAGTTCCAGTTCAAACATCCAATCACACTCCCACTGCTTCAAATAATCATTTTATCTCTCCATGGCAATTAAGGGCTCATTATGCCACCACTACTCCTAGCAATACATCCTGGCTCTTGGATAGTGGAGCCTCTCACCATGTTATAGTTGATCTAAACAATCTCTCCATGCATACTCCATACAACGACTCAGATGACATTATGATCGGAGATGACTCGGGTCTATCCATTAACCATATTGATTCTTCCTCTCTCAAAACATCTCATAAAACTTTTCAATTTAATAATGTCCTCTATGTACCTGCCATGAAAAATAATCTAATTTTGATTTCTCAATTTGTATTCAAATAATGTCTCAATTGAGGGGGCAACATTTTTGAAGGGCCAAACTAAAAATGGTGTTTATGAGTTGTCAGTATCTCTACCATTGCTTGCCTTTTCCAACATCAAAACATCTTTATTCGAGTGGCATTATAGACTAGGACACCCAACTTTTCCCATTCTGAAACAGATTGTTTCCAGCAATAAACTTGGTTTCTCTTCTACCTTAACGTCTAATTTTTCATGTAATGCTTGTCTATGTAATAAAAGCCACAAATTATCATTCTCATAATCCACATTTGTCTCTTTTCAACCCCTTGAAACTTTTTTTTTTTTTTTATGTTTGAACTTCCCTAATTTTATCAAAAGATGGATTTAAATACTATGTAATTTTTGTGGATCATTTCACCAGATATATCTAGTTTTATCCTTTTAAACAAAAGTCAGAAGTAAAAAATATCTTTATTAGATTAAATCCATTATTGAAAAACACTTTGATAAACCTATCAAAACACTTTACTCTGATAATGGTGGTGAATATATAGCTCTTGCCCATTTTCTTTCCACAAATGACATTTCTCATCTCACTACACCACCTTACACACCTGAACACAATAGCTTTTCTGAATGAAGACATCTTTACATTGTAAAAACTGGACTAGCATTGGAATCTCATGCCTCTCTTCCTTTAAGTTATTGAACTCATGCCTTAGCCACAACAATTTATGTAATAAATTACCTACCAACACCCACACTAAACCTCTCATCTCCATAAGAAATTTTTTTCAAAACAACTCCCAATTTCTTAAAACTCAAAATCTTTGGTTGTTTATATTATCCCTAACTTAAACCATATGCAACTCACAAACTAGACAATCAATCAAAACCATGTGTATTCCTTGGATACTTTTTAACTTAGAGTGCCTACTACTATCTTGATCCATCCATCCCTAAAATATATGTCTCTAGGAATGTTAGATTTGTTGAGTTTGTATTTCCTTTCACTCCTCTCTCTACTCGTTCCTCTCGTCCTCAGTCCGACTCCATTACCATTTGGTTTCCCCCACCACTTCTAATCCTCTCCTCATCTTTGGTACCACCACTCAATCTGTCATCTGCAGTGGATGCTCAACAGAAAACCCCTAGTGAAATTTCACCAACACTACTCCTAGCCTATATAACCATTCAACCCCTATCTCAAGAATCTGCCACTACCACCATTCCTTAAGAACCATCACCACAAATAAACCCACCTGAGCATCAACCTAAACCTCTCCACACCATGACTACTAAAGCCAAAATATACGCAAACCTATCACCAAAATGAATCCACACACCCAATAAACCAAAAGGTAGCGATCTTGAACCAACCACACTGACTCATGCTCTCAAAGATCATAAATGGCGTCGAGCCATGTTTGAAGAGTATGATGCCTTAGAGAAGAATGGCACATGGGAGCTAGTTCTCTTGGATACAAGTCACAATTTAATTGGATGTAAGTGGATTTTTAGAACTAAACAAAAATCTGATGATTCTGTTGACAGGTTCAAGGCCTGTTTGGTTGCAAAAGGCTTCTACCAACACCCTGGAATAGACTACCAAGACACATGCAGTCCAGTTGTAAAACCAATAACTGTTCGAATTGTTATCAGTATAGCTGTGAGTTGTGGTTGGTCCTTAAAGCAACTTGATGTAAACGATGCCTTTCTTCAAGGCCACCTTTTAGAGAATAAAGCATGTTTTCATTCTCGAATGAAGCATGTTGCAATAGATTTTCAATTTATTCAGGATTAAGTTCAAAATGATGCTCTTCGTATGGCTCATTTTTCTTCTGAAGATAAACTTGCTGATGCACTTACAAAGCCTCTACCACGCCAATGTTTTCTTCAACTCAAGTACAAGATTGGACTTCTCTCCCTGGATCCATATTGAGGGAGCATATTAGAGAGAATTAGTTCTTGACTTATTCATATCAGATTGTATATTCAAATTAATGTAATTAGCTATCTTACATAGATATAGGATTCAGTTTATAACAACTTCCTAGTTTGTAGGATCTTCAACACTTCTCTGTTATTCCCTTGGTGTTTTTACACATTTGTTTGGTCAATAATAAAAGCATCAGTTTTGTTATGCTGTCACGAAATCCTCTGGTATTTTTGCAAGAATTAGAGCTATAAATTTCCAAAAAAAAACTACCAGTTTCTATCCCAGTTTTTGAATATTGCTTTGCAGCTAGCATACTACGTGATCTTGTTTGAGTTCAAGGGATCATAGTTCTTATTCTGCAATTGCACTAGCGTTTTAGGTGCTCTCCCAAATCTAACTTCCATCACAGAGGCAACAGTTGCTGCTACGCGTATTTTTCAAATGATTGAACGAACTCCAAGTATAGACTTGGAAGACAAGAAGGGGAAGGCTTTATCATATGTAAGAGGAGAAATTGATTTTAAGGACATACATTTTAGCTATCCATCAAGACCTGACACTCCAATCTTGCAAGGGTTGAATCTCAGGATTCCAGCTGGTAAGACAGTTGGTCTTGTGGGAGGTAGTGGCTCCGAAAAGTCCACAGTCATTTCATTAATTCAAAGATTTTATGACCCCAATGAGGGACAAATTCTCTTGGATGGACACCAAGTAAATAGGCTCCAGCTCAAATGGTGGAGCTCACAAATGGGTCCGGTCAATCAGGAACCAGTCCTCTTTGCAACAATCTCAGAATATATTGTTTTGGAAGGAAGGCGCCTCGATGGATGATGTAGTAAATGCTGCTAAGGATGCAAATACTCATGACTTCATAAAACTAAGTTACCAGATGGATATGAAAGTCAAGTAAGCTGTCTTTTTTTAATAAAAAAATATTTATTGAATTCATTTCAAAAGCACTTTATAAAAATATTGATGGAAAGAAATTCTAATAGCGTCTCAGATGTGTCTTTCTTAAGAAAATGGCAAAAATTCAACACACTGTCCCTAGTTTTCTTGGGCATCGCTTCCCTAGATTTCACCACCAGTCTCCTTCAGCACTACAATTTTGCAGTTATGGGAGAAAAGTTGACAAGAAGAGTACGTGAGAAACTACTAGCAAAGCTTATGAGTTTTGAAATAGGGTGGTTTGATGATGATGAGAACACGAGTACAGCAATTTGTGCAAGGTTAGCCACTGAAGCCAACATGGTTGGATCCCTTGTTGGGGACCGCATGTCATTGCTGATTCAAGCATTCTTCAGATCTCTCTTTGCTTATACACTAAGTCTTATTCTTACATGTAGGCTAGCCCTTGTGATGATTGCAGTGCAGCCATTAGTTGTTGGGAGCTATTATTCAAAGAGTGTTTTAATGAGAAGTATGACAGGAAAGGCACAAAAAGCACAAAAGGAAGGAAGTTGATAGGCAAGTGAAGCTGTTATTAACCATAGAACCATAACAGTATTCTCTTCCTAGAGGAGAATGTTGGGGCTTTTCAGTGCTACCCTGAGAGGTCCCAAAGAGGAGAGTTCTAGACACTCATGGCTGTCAGGTTTTGGCATGTTTAGCTCACAATCTTTTAACACAGCTTCTACTGCACTAGCTTTCTGGTATGGCGAGAGGCTTTTGACGGAAGGGTTAATATCCCCAGAGCAACTTTTCCAAGCGTTTTTTATACTGCTTATGTCATTGCAGAAGCTGGAAGTATGACCGATGATTTATCAAAAGGAGGGAATGACATTGGATCAGTGTTTGCAATCCTAGATAGGAAAAGCGAGATTGACCCAAGTAACTTGTGGGGTACATTGGACATCAAGAAAAGGTTAAATGGCTAAGTTGAGCTCAACATTGTCTTCTTTGTATATCCAACAAGAACAGATCAAATGACCTTCAAAGGCTTGAACCTCAAAATTGATGCAGGGAAGACAGTAACACTGGCGGGGCCAAGTGGTTCTGGAAAAGCTACCATCTTTGGACTTATCGAGAGGTTTTACGATCTCATGAAACAAGCAGTTTTTATCGACAGACAGGACATAAAGAGCTACAATTTGAGGTCACTTACTACGTACGAAATTAGCACCTTGAATTAATGGATGTACCATTTTCTTCAAATTGTTCTGGAAGCACTCTCGTAACTTAAAATTTTGAAGCATATCATGAATACGAAAAAAGAACTCCAAATATCATTTGAAACAGTTTTAGTTTGATTAGAAACTTCATGTACTACCACAGCATCAGTATCTACTTACTAGATAAATTTACTGTTTTTACTGCAAAGAATCAAGAAACTTACTACAAAATTACCTGATTTTGGATTTGTTTGCTTGTTTTCCAATGCATCCAACTGGGTTTCATCAGAAGCATGAGTATATTTTGACGTGAATTCAATGGAATTAATCGGATTTTGGATAGCAGTAATCACGTTTTGTAATTTGTTTATACATGTTCTATCTATGGAATTTGATTCCAAAGGCTCATCTAACGCACAAACCAAATGCTTTGGATACCTTAACAGAAGCTGTCCAAAAACGTTGTCATAACATTTTGAAGCAGAAGGAAGAAGTCTTCCTTGGTGATCTCATTTCTTGATTCTGGACTTCATCTTCCAGAAATAAAAAATCAAGAACTGGCAGATTTCAGAAACAAGAAAAATCCGCACCAACTGGAGCAGAAACAAGAAGTTAATAACATGGAAAGCAATCCCCACAATATAAGTTACAATGTCAACAAAGGGTTGATCAGGCAAAACAGCAACAATTCCTGACAGGAAGGCAATCGCTGCTGATTGTAGCGCTATACAAGTTAGCACGGTCGCACTTGCCAGGTAGTAAACATAGGACTCATCGTGACTAACAGCACCCCAAAATATTATGCATGCTGCAATTATGGAGCTGGTCATGGCAATCGCGTCCGAGAAAATGAACCCTCTCAGACGTTTGCTTGACTCCAGTAATGCTACGCCTTGCTTGGGGCCAAAATCATTGTTAAAGCCTCCAGGAAGTGTGAAAGCTGCTGTAAACGTTACTGTTGCGATTAGTGTTGCTACCATTAAGAGGGTATTTCCCATTCGCTTGTAAGTTTGAATCCTGGCAATAGCATCTTTGTCTGTACATGGGGGATTCTTTTTCCCGGTGATTCGATTAGATACAGTGATAAGTTTCCTCCATACGCATTCGATTATACTCTGCAGTGTTAGAAGAATGTGGTGAATACAATGTCAAGCTTTTGTTTGTTGTTTTTCAGAATAAATAATGCACGTAGCAGCAATTGCTTTTAGAGCTAATTAGATTTTATGTACTTCTGAAATCTATAAAATCATACTTACACAACGATATATAAAGCATGATTCGCTGATAGATTCATCAATATCAAAGACCGATTGGCCAGTTTCATTTCTGGCCTTGTGGTCCACTCTTTCATCCCATATCAAGCACCGCAGAATCCGAGTTTGTCTTTCAATAGCAGCCAAATGCAAAGGTGTGTTCCCGCCATTATCTGCTTGATTTATGAGCCATTGTAACTCTTCTATTTCCACCACACATCTGACCACATTCACTTTTCCACTAAGAACGGCAAAATGAAGAACACTCCTACCGTTCAGGTCCAGAAGCTCTCCAGAATCTGGGCAGTAGTGGATAATTCTTTCTATTACATCGGCATGACCATTCCTGGCTGCAACATGAAGGGGTGAATGGCCAGTTTTATCCAATACATATGCAGTACACTCGTCAAATTCCAGCAATCTTTCAACAGCCCTGCGGTCTCCAAGGGATGCAGCATGATGGAGTGCGGTCCAGCCATGATGGTCAGCTTCTGTGATAAGGTGTGGTTTTGCTCTCAGAAGGATCTTCATGATATCTGACATCGCATAGAAAACGAGTTATGATCTTAAAATATTTCAAAAAGCTTGAATTCTACTTAGTACGAGTCATTTCAAGTTTAAAAGATGAGGATGCGAGCTTAAAAGATTCAACTGACAGTCATTTAATGTGGAGAAGTAAAAAGAAAGGATTGTCCAAGCACAGGACACTACCTGAATGTCTCTCTATCACAGCAGCATGCAAAGCAGTTTGGCCCTCTGATCCCCCATGAGCTGAAGCTGGAGTTGATATCAGAATCTGATTCAAAACATCCTTCTTCCCTTCTCTAGCAGCAAGAAACAACGGAGACTCGCCAGCATAATTTTCAAAACAGGCCAATTTAGTATCAACCCTCAGCAACAACTTTACGACACTCATATTACCGTTCCTAACAGCCTCATGTAAAACTGTATTATTCTCGTTGTTTCCCTGCCTCAGAATGTCAAACTTGCCAGTTTTTCCATTTTCAGTGCTTATCCTTTTTGCTGCCAGAATTTCTCTCACCAGAAAATCAACAATAGAGAAGTGTCCACACCTTGCAGCAACATGTAGAGGACTGTCTCCACTCGAATTCGACCTTGTAAGCAGAGACCTGCATCGATTATAGATTTCAACGACAACTCCTTTATGTCCAAATTGCACAGCAATATGGAGAGGTGTATTCCCTTGTGGAGTAAGTTTAGTAAGTAGCCTTGGCTTTTCGTTGAGAAGTTGTAGGAGAATATAAACATTTCCTGATTTTGCAACTCTGTATAGCCTTGAATCCATGAAATCCTACTGGCAAACAACTATCACAACTCTATCTGGGCATTGTATTCTAACGACGATGTGGTTTCAGGCGTCCATGTGAACATCTTGACCAAGAACATATAGGCAAATCAAAATTCAAAATTCCGACTGACTTTGAGGTTTGTCTGTGAATTATTAGTCAAGAGATTAATTATTAATTATGTCTAGGCACTAAATATATGTTCAAAGCTCAAGGTCAGTATCAAATCAACATCGACTAGATCAAATATCTAAGCACCAAATTTGAAAGATCATTTGATGCTTGAATGAGCAATTAATTAATTTATAACTGAAAACCATAATTCAACATAAAAAGATATATAGTACATAGTTAGGAGTAAGTAAGACCAAGACCACCTGCAAAGAAAATGGAACTTCTGAACATGTCTAAGGGAACTAGCAAACACCGAGACGCTACAATAAAAAAATCAAAATAATTATAAACCATTAAAGTTTTTTTAAAAAATATTTTTTGTGAGAAAATACGATTTTTGAAAATGCTTATTAAATAAAAAACCAACTCAAACACTTAAATTCAAGTAAATTTTAAGCAAATAAAAAGATTCCAAAATTCGTAGCCATTAATTCTTTTATCAAAATAAAATATTAAAATTAAAAAAAAAATCAAGATAAAAAACTTGGAAATTTATTGATAATTAAAATTTTAAAAACCATTTCATTAATATAATTATAGTTTAAAAAAATATATAAAAACATTTCAAATAATTTTGGTGCGATGAGATTGCCGAAGCTTATGTGGACTCATTCAAGCGGATTCCCCTTATTTCATGTACTTATGCCCTTCTGCCTCAATTCTCGTACACAGATGCCGTACGTTTTGGTGTAACAACGACTGAAAGAAATCATAATATATTAAATAAAAGGCAGAGAACTTAAAATTACAATTCCAAGATGGACAATTAGCATATTTTTTGTTCATATTCAAGATATTTTATGATGTTATGTATGTTTGAAGACAAAAGGCAGAATATTTATGCTAGTAATTAGCTATTTATGAAGATAGAATATTTCTGCTAGTAATTAGCTATTTATGAAGATAGAAAGCAAGTTTATGTGGTTTAAACTGGTCAATTTCGGTTTGGTTTAGTTATTTTAAGAAAAAACTAGTTTAAACTGATTTGGTTTAATTTTTCTGGTTTGGTTAGGTTTTTTTTTTTTTTTTTCGATTTGATTTTTTTAATTTTAGATTTATAAAACCGAGTTCGTTTTTTCAAGATTCTAATTGATTTAATCAGTTTTTTTTTATAATTTAATTAATTTTTTTTAATTTTCTTAATTTAATCTTTTTTTTTATTTATTCTTTGCTTGCCGTTTGGCCGTCAAGGGTGAATTTCTAGAAAGCTCAACGATTAGTACACATTACAAGACAGTTAATTTTTTCAAGAAATCAGTCTGATGTCGTTATCTGCTCTCCAATGTTTACGAATGAATTGTCAGTATGGGCGCTCTCTTTATCGCCAGTAAATACCTCCCTCAACTTGTCAATGGCTATTCCCTTTCAAGCAAACACCGATGAGTGTTTTTTTCCCCCCCCAAACAGGCAGAGTTCTTGTTGGAATGTAATGGTGTAATATAGCTGATGTTTTCATTTTCCAGGACAACCATTACGACAATTGCAGTTTTTAAGATGATTTTCGAAACGAAAGCTTCATGAATCAATATTTAATTCCCTAAAAACAAAAAGGGTAACACGTTTTCTACTTGTAAACCGTAGACAGACAGCAATGAATTGATTTGTGCTATCTTTATTATTGAACATATCTTTCAAAGTTTAATGTTCCTTCGATTCCTCAAAAGAGTAATCTAACGTAGAAGTAGAGTTGCTTTGTAGGTTTTTTTAACTTACAGATCACCAATTCACCATGTCCCATGTACAAGAAGAATAAGGAAAAAAAAAAACACGAGGGAAGTTTTCTGAGTAATTTGAGGGGAGAAGACCGGCAACAACCCTGGTCGCTCTTTGCTTTTCTCTCTTCTTCAGCTCCATTCCTTCTTCTTCTTCTTCTTCTTGGCTTTTTCTCTTCTCTCTTACTTCTCTTCATTTTTCTCTTTGTCCAGTATCATAGTAAGATCAAAACTATATATTTGACTGATAACATAATTTATTCTTCATCGTTAAAGAAGATCACTGTAAAAGAAACATGAATAAATTCAAAAAATTAGATCATAGTCTGCACCCTGTGAAACATAATCCTCGGCAAAGTTTTGACAGCAGATAAATTTAAGCGGTTGATAGTTACATGTGAGAAAAGGTCATGTATACAGCACAAGAATGGAATCTGAGAAAGATGACTTTATCTAAATGTCTGATGCAATGAACACTTACAAAATCTTTCCAATAAATCTTAAGGTGAATAAGAACAAGAATCTAAGAATACATACTAGGTTGACGTATTCAATGTCCTGGATAAATGATACTCTCTAATATCTCATGTCCACATTTCTCTTTTTCTTTCATAGAGGAAGTGCACTTAACAACTAGCTTAAGGGAAAGAAAGATCTGTTATATAATCATTGGAGGAAAATCTCAAGTATTTCAGTATCTTGTTTCTACTTTTTTGGCAGGAGATGTCATACTGCAGGCAGAATTTGTTTCTTGGCAAAACATGGGCAAAATGCGATACCAAATAAAACCAAGCCAAAAGGAAAACAATGAGTTACTGACCATACATAACTATGGATATGCAAAGAAAGATCCTAACCTGATCATAATCATCACATCAAGGATATTGTGAATATTATTTATTTATTGGATTGTAATGTCTATATTATCAGCAATAGTGACAGAGAATGATTCTTGGCAAAAAAATTTACCAGCATGTATACAAAATAAATACTGAACCAACGAATAGCATGAGGGATATCAACATTAATTTTGATTCCCTGGTCACCCTATGAAGAATCAAGTGCCGGCTAATTTACTAGATGGCTGGATGCCTCTGGCATTCTCACAAAAGTTTAATGACATGAAAACAATATAAGAAAAAATAGGGACTAGAATATGATTAAACGTGTCTAGTAGCACTTAGCAATGCCTACAAAGAGCTGTCTAAGCTGAAGGTTAAATACTGATGAAAGCCATCTTATACCTTTGAAATCTCGTCACTCTCCAAGAAGGAGCATAGAAAATGGGTGGTAAAGATAGCATGTTTCGGTACGCTGATGGCATGGACAAGATGTTGATGTTCTTTGGGGTTTCGGGCAGTGTTGGAGAAGGGTTACGACACCCTCTCACAATGTATGTTCTTAGCCATGTCATCAATGACTATGGTAGCTCTGGTATTTCTTTGTCTACTGATACTGTAAACAAGGTGAGCAATTTAACAGTCATGCATTGTACTTCAAGAAATGCTTTGAATGATATGTCGATTAACTTTCTGTTAATTCCACTTGTAAGTATTCTCTCAAGCTCCTGTATATTGCAATTGCTGTTGGACTTGCTGCATTTGTTGGTTAGTTCATTCTTAGTAACTCCATCTAACTACTTTCAGACTTCGTTTTTGCTAAAAGACTAGTACTACACTAATCAGTAGAGAAATCGGGAAGTTAACTGTTCCTTTGTTGCATTTTTTTCGGGTCTTTGTTTACTTTGACAGAAGGATTGTGTTGGACGAGAACTGCTGAGAGACAGACTTCTCGGATGAGAACGGAATATTTGAAATCGGTCCTTAGACAAGAAGTTGGTTTCTTTGACACTCAAGATGCTGGTTCTTCCACAACCTATCAAGTTGTCAGCACCATCTCCAATGATGCCAGTGCTATCCAAGTAGCAATATGTGAGAAGGTTCGATTTCAGTTTCTTTCATTTGCTTTATTCAGTTTCAGATAAACCTGGGTGTTGAGAACTCAAAAATACACAACTAAGAGTATCTCTTTGGTACAGATTGAAATTCCTGTGTATATATTATCAAAACCTGACTGAAAACATTCCAACCAAATGATTCATTATGCCTATCAACTTAAGATTTCATGTTATATCAGCAGAGTGATCCTACCAAGTAATTAAATGCATATCTATAATCATGGAGCTACTAAGATTCCATGAATAGCACTTCTGCTCCATAGCACTGTATAGTTCATTTCTCCAATATCTTGCTTGTTGGCTTGGAATCTGTCTGGTGTATGCAAATCTGTTGGAAAATGATAAAATGCTTGACCACAACTTGAGCATCCTCCTTAAAGCATAGAATGAGTACAAATTTAATTATCCCATTAGCAGGTAAATGCAAGAAGAACTCAGAGTAGAACTGTTTTGTTAACATCCATGCTGTGATTGAATTTATAAAAATGGATTGTTGCTGCTTGCAGATACCTGACTGCCTTGCACAAATGTCATGCTTCTTCTTCTGCCTTGTGTTTTCCTTCATACTATCGTGGAAGTTTACACTGGCAGCTCTTCCTTTTGCATTGATGTTTATTGTCCCGGGACTTGTATTCGGGAAGCTCATGATGGACGTGACAATGAAGATGAATGAAGCTTATGGAGTTGCTGGTGGGATTGCGGAACAAGCCATTTCTTCAATAAGAACTGTATACTCATATGTGGCGGAGAATCAAACACTAGAGCGGTTCAGCCGTGCACTTCAAAAGACGATAGAATTAGGAATAAAGCAAGGTTTCGCAAAGGGATTGATGATGGGAAGCATGGGAATGGTTTATGTAAGTTGGGCATTTCAAGCTTGGGCTGGCACTTATTTGGTGACTGAAAAGGGAGAAAAGGGTGGTTCTATCTTTGTTGCTGGAATCAATATAATGATGGGAGGACTGTGAGTTATTTTTATTAAGCTAACTTCTCTTTGCGGCAGACTAAGTTTATCTGATCTCAATTCTGGAAATCACAGTTCTTTTTTAATTTGCAGGAGCGTATTAAGTGCACTCCCAAATCTAACTTCCATCACAGAGGCAACAGTTGCTGCTACGCGTATTTTTCAAATGATTGAACGAACTCCAAGTATAGACTTGGAAGACAAGAAGGGGAAGGCTTTATCATATGCAAGAGGAGAAATTGATTTTCAGGACATACATTTTAGCTATCCATCAAGACCTGACACACCAATCTTGCGAGGGTTGAATCTCAGGATTCCAGCTGGTAAGACAGTTGGTCTTGTGGGAGGCAGTGGCTCCGGAAAGTCTACAGTCATTTCATTGCTTCAAAGATTTTATGAGCCCAATGAAGGACAAATTCTCTTAGATGGACACAAAATAAATAGGCTTCAGCTCAAATGGTGGAGATCCCAAATGGGTCTAGTTAATCAGGAACCAGTCCTCTTTGCCACATCTATAAAGGAGAATATATTGTTTGGGAAGGAAGGTGCCATGATGGATGATGTGATCAATGCTGCTAAGGATGCAAATGCACATGACTTCATAACTAAGTTAACTGATGGATATGAAACACAAGTAAGCTAAATTGTCTGAACTCAATATGTTATGTCTAGATTGCTACTGTTAGCGAATTTGTTTCGAAAGCATTTCTCATGTGCTAATGTAAAGTTCTCCTAGCATGCCTGGGATGCGATAAAAATAAATGGTACAAGGTGATTCTTGAATTCCTAGGCATTACTTCAATATTGTATGTTTGGAAATTATTTTAGTAGAAGCTCTGAAATATGCAAATTGCTTGTGATATAGTTTTAGTTCCCAATTAATGTCCTGAGCTGATTTAAACAAAACCATCATGAATTAGATGCACAGTCTGAAATAACAGTTCATGATGGATTCCACAGGTTGGCCAGTTTGGATTCCAATTATCTGGGGGGCAAAAGCAGCGTATTGCCATAGCAAGGGCTCTGATCAGAGACCCCAAAATCCTGCTTCTAGATGAGGCAACCAGTGCACTGGATGCACAGTCTGAAAGAATAGTTCAGGATGCAATTGATCAGGCATCGAAAGGAAGGACAACAATCACCATTGCGCATCGCCTCTCCACAATCAGAACAGCTAGCCTGATTGTTGTTCTTCAATCAGGGAGAGTAATTGAATCAGGTTCACATGAACAGTTAATGCAAATAAATAATGGAAGAGGTGGGGAATACTTCCGAATGGTGCAGTTGCAACAGATGGCAGCACAGAAAGAAAATTTTAATGACTTCATTTATAGAAATGATGGAAA
Source organism: Populus simonii (assembly GCA_007827005.2). Lineage (NCBI taxonomy): Eukaryota > Viridiplantae > Streptophyta > Magnoliopsida > Malpighiales > Salicaceae > Populus > Populus simonii. The sequence continues at coordinate 16,824,333 of CM017474.2, forward strand.
GAACTCCTTTAGGATGAGTCCTGCTCCCAGTCCGGTTAGCGTGAGAAAAAGCACTCCACGCACCCCAGTGTTAAGCCCCTTTAGCCCAGCATTGTCTATCGGCACACCTTATTCATACTCAATCTATGATCCTGATGATGAAAGTTTCGAAGACGACTTAAACCAACTGAATTATCCGGCACCTTCTCAGTGGCGTCTGCTGAAAATGAATGCACCTGAATGGGGACGAGGCTTGACTGGATGCTTGGCTGCAATAGGTGCTGGAGCGGTTCAACCTATTAATGCTTACTGTGCGGGATCACTTATGTCAAACTACTTCCGCAGTGACAAATCCGCTATCAAACATAAATCCAACATATTGGCCTTGGTTTTTTTATTTATTGGTGCTCTCAACTTCATCACCAGCCTCCTCCAACATTATAATTTTGCAGTTATGGGAGAGAGGTTGACGAAAAGAGTACGCGAGAAACTACTAGCAAAGCTGATGACTTTTGAGATAGGGTGGTTTGATGATGATGAGAATACAAGTGCAGCAATTTGTGCAAGGCTAGCCACTGAAGCCAGCATGGTTCGCTCCCTTGTTGGGGATCGGATGTCATTGCTGGTACAAACATTCTTTGGTTCTGTCTTTGCTTATTCAATAGGACTTGTTCTAACATGGAGGCTAACCCTTGTTATGATAGCTGTGCAACCATTAGTTATTGGAAGTTTTTATTTGAGGAGTGTTTTGATGAAAAATATGGCCGGGAAAGCACAAAAGGCACAAATGGAAGGAAGCCAACTAGCAAGTGAAGCTGTTATTAACCACAGAACTATAGCTGCATTCTCTTCTGAGAAGAGAATGTTGGAGCTTTTCAAAGCCACCTTGAGAGGTCCTAAAGAAGAGAGTGTTAAGCACTCATGGCTGTCAGGTCTTGGCCTGTTTTGCTCCCAGTTTTTTAACACGGCTTTTATCACACTAACATACTGGTATGGTGGGAGGCTCCTGACGGAAGGGTTAATAACCTCAGAGCGCCTTTTCCAAGCATTTTTGATACTGCTTTTCACTGCTTATGTCATTGCAGAAGCTGGAAGCATGGCTAATGATATATCCAAAGGAGGCAATGCCATTCGAACAATATTTGCAATTCTCGATAGGAAAAGTGAGATTGATCCAAACAACTCATTTGATGCTTCGAACATCAGGAGAAAGTTAAATGGCCAAGTGGAGTTCAACAATGTCTACTTTGCTTATCCAACAAGACCAGATCAAATGATCTTCAAAGGCTTGAACCTCAAAATTGATGCAGGGAAGACAGTGGCACTGGTAGGGCCAAGTGGTTCTGGAAAATCTACTATCATTGGACTTATTGAGAGGTTTTACGATCCCTTGAAAGGAGCAGTTTTTATTGACAGACAGGACATAAAGAGCTACAACTTAAGAATGCTAAGATCTCATATTGCACTAGTCAGTCAAGAACCAACACTGTTTGCTGGCACTATCCTCGAAAATATTGCTTATGGCAAAGAGAATGCAAGAGAATCTGAGATACGAAAGGCTGCAGTTGTTGCCAATGCACATGAATTCATCAGGTATAAGAAATATTTAATCAAATGTACTCAGATATATTCATATGAGTGAATATCATGGTTTACAGGACCAATACAAAAATTCTTTACCTGGTTTTACTTGAGAAGCTGCAAACGAAAGCTATAGATCTCCTGTGTTTGATTTGATTTCTTCCTTTTTGCAGTGGAATGAAAGATGGGTATGATACCTACTGTGGAGAAAGAGGAGTTCAGCTATCAGGAGGTCAAAAACAAAGGATAGCACTTGCTCGTGCGATACTGAAGGATCCATCAATCCTGCTGTTGGATGAGGCAACCAGTGCACTTGACAGTGTGTCAGAGAGCTTAGTTCAAGAGGCACTTGAGAAGATGATGGTTGGCAGAACATGTGTAGTCATTGCTCACAGACTATCAACAATTCAGAAATCCAACTGCATTGCGGTTATCAAGAATGGAAAGGTTGTAGAACAAGGCTCACACAAAGAACTCATAGCATTAGGTAGCGGTGGAGAATACTACTCTCTGACAAAACTACAAAGCGGAAGCTCCTCTTATCAGTAAAGCAGAATGTAATGATCTTGATAAATAAGAGGGAATGTCTGGAATTTTTCTTTTACTTTTATTATAGCTTTTCTTGGACCTGAGCCTTACAGGTTTTAACAAAAGGAAATTGTGGAAACTGAAATAACAACTGAAACGAAATAACTTAAAGACTTGAATTGAAAGAACAATGCAATTTTGATAAAACCTAATCTAGATTTCTGGGCAGCTTCGAGGTAGCCCGGGCCTCCTGGGTGAATGAGATTTGCTTCAAAGCAATTTCCTGCCTTTCTGCTGCTCCTCCCTCTCCCTTTTATTCTAACTCTCGGTTAATTGAAATAACAAGATAATAGACAGAATTGACAGCTGTTTTATTTATCAGTGTTGTATTTGGACTCTTTTTTCCTTCTCCCAAACTGTGCCGTATTTGGACTCCTTTTCTTCTCTCAAACTGTGCCGTTTTGCTTTTGGGATTTACTCCTTTGCCAGCTGTCAGCTGCAGGAGTTCATCATCTCAGCCATCCACGTAAGTTCTTCTTGTCCAATCTTGACCCTACACTTGCTCACTTTCTTTCTTTGCTGCAGGTAAGTCTTCTCTCATACGCCTCCTTCATTTCTTCCCCCGGCCTCAACTTGATCTTGCTCCTTTAGGCGCTGCCGGGACTGTTACAACTCTCTCCCCCTTAAAAAACCTTGCCCTCAAGGTGAGGGTAGGAATCTTTTAACCACTCTTCATCGACCCAAACGGCGTCTTCTTTGGGCTGTCCTTCCCATCTTAACAGCACCTCTTCCTTCTTCTTCCCCCTCGAGACTTGGCTCCTTCGGTCAATTATCTCTGCTGGTTCTGGCTGAGATTTCAGTTGGGTTTCGAGACTGGGTAGCTTCGGTTCAGGAACGATTCCCTTTCCAACCCATTTCTTCAACAGTGAGACATGGAAGGTGCTATGGATCCGGGCTTCCTTGGGAAGATCTAGCTGGTAAGCCACTTCTCCCACTTTTTTTTAGATTTGGAACGGCCCGAAATATTTATAAGCTAACTTCACATTTTTTTTCCTTCGCATGCTGGACTGTCGGTATGGCTGGAGCCGGAGGTAAACCCATTCCCCTTCTGAGAACTGGATTTCTTTTCTGCCTTTGTCTGCTTGTTTCTTCTGTCTCGCCTGAGCTTGAGATAAGTTATGTTTGATTTCTGCAATTTGCTCTGTTCTGTGTTGTAAATGTTCTTCTGCTGCTTGATTTTTGGTTGAACCGGGGATGTAATCTGTGAGACTTGGGGGCGGGTAGCCGTAGGTTGCTTCAAACGGGGTAGATTTGAGGGATGAGTGGTAGCTGGTATTGTAACAGTATTCAGCCATGGTTAGCCAATTGGACCACCCTTTCGGGTTATCACCTACATAGCATCTCAAATACCCTTCCAGTGTTTTGTTGGTGGCCTCGGTCTGCCCGTCGGTTTGGGGGTGGTAGGCTGTGGACATCAGTAGTTTGACCCCTTGAATTTGGAATAATTCCCCCCAAAACTTGCTAGTGAAGGTAGGATCCCGATCGGATACTATGTTGTTTGGGAGCCCATGCAGCTTCACCACATTTTGTGAAAACAGGTTGGCGATTTTTGTCGCGCTGTAGGGGTGGGATACGGGAATAAAATGGGCATATTTGGTAAGCCTATCCACGACTACCATAATTACTGAGTACTGATTAGATTTAGGGAGCCCTTCTATAAAGTCCATAGATATGGATGACCATGGTCTGGTGGGTATATGCAAGGGCTGTAGGAGCCCGGAGGGTTTTGTGTTTTCTCCTTTTGCTCTTTGACAGACTTCACAGTGTTTTATATAATTTTGTATGTCTGATTTCATCCCTACCCAAAAGAAATCTCTCCTTGCCCTTTTTAGTGTTCTCTCAAACCCTGTGTGCCCTGAGGTTGGACTGTCATGAATATAATTCAGTATATCATTTTTTATAGGGCTGGATTGGCTTATGTAGACTCTGTGTTTGTAGTATAGTATCCCTCCCCTAAGACGATATTTCAAGGAACCTATAGTCTCTTGTTCTAGTTGATGCATGATAGTTTGAATTTCTGGATCAGTTTTATAACTATCCTTCAATTGGTCAGCCCAGTTAACAATCGGGGTAGAGATAGCCCATAGTGTACCTTTTTCTGTAGTATCCTCCTGTCTAGAGAGTGCATCAGCTACTAGGTTTTCCCTTCCTGCTCGAAATTCGACCACAAAGTCATATCCAATTAATTTGGACAACCATTTCTGCTGTGTGGGTGTCCCAACCCGCTGCTCCAATAAGTACTTGAGGCTCTGTTGGTCTGTCTTAACTTTAAAGGCTTGGCCCAATAAGTAAGGCCTCCACTTCTGAACAGCAGTAACTAGTGCCAAGAATTCCTTCTCATAAGTAGATAGCGATAATTCCCTCCCCTTTAGACTCTTGCTGAAATAGGAGATGGGTCGGCCCTCTTGCATTAGCACAGCTCCGAGTCCTATTCCTGAGGCATCACATTCTATTACAAAACTTTGGTTGAAATCTGGTAGTGCTAGGACGGGAGGGGTTGATACGGCCTTTTTTAATTGTTCAAAGGCTTGGTCTGCCTCTGAACCCCATTTAAAAGCCCCTTTTTTTAGCAGTCTAGTCAATGGACCTGCAATCTCCCCATAACCTTTGATGAATCTGCGGTAGTAGCCTGTTAACCCTAAAAAACCCCTTAGTGATTTGAGTGTGTTTGGTTTTGGCCATTTGATCATTGACTCTACCTTGCTGGGATCAGCATGCACCCCCTGGCCTGATACGATATGCCCCAAATACTCGACTTCACTGCTTGCAAATTTGCATTTGGAATGTTTGGCAAATAGCTTATGTCGGACTAGAGTCTCAAATACCATCCTTAGGTGTCTCTCATGTTCTTCCACATTATGGCTGTAGACTAGGATGTCGTCGAAGAAAACCAGCACGAATTTTCTGAGATAGGGTCGAAAAATATCATTCATCAAACCTTGAAAGGTGGAAGGGGCGTTTGTGAGGCCGAAAGGCATCACCAGAAATTCATAGTGCCCTTCATGAGTCCTAAAAGCTGTTTTAGGGACATCTTCTTCCTTCATTCTGATCTGGTGGAAGCCTGATCGGAGGTCTAGCTTGGAAAAAACTTGAGAACCATGTAGTTCGTCTAATAGTTCTTCCACCACTGGTATGGGAAACTTGTCTTTCACAGTTTCCTTGTTGAGGGCACGATAGTCCACACACATCCTCCATGACCCATCAGCCTTCCTAACTAGTAGGACTGGCGATGAAAAAGGGCTTTGGCTGGGTCTTATGGTACCCATTACCAACAACTCCTTAATGAGTTTTTCTATCTCAGATTTTTGGTAGTAGGGGTATCTGTAAGGACGTACACTTATTGGGGAGGTACCTTCTTTCAATACGATAGAGTGATCATGTGATCTGCTAGGTGGGATTCTTTTCGGTTCTTGAAAGACTTCCATGAATTCTAGCAACAGATTCTCAATCTGTTCTGGAATTTTATTCTGGACTGCTCCCAGCTCCCAAATTTGCAGAATCAGTCCTTCTTCGACTCTTTTCAGTTCTTGTAAAAAGGTTGGGCTGCAGTCTACTTTTGATCTCTCCACTCCCATTCCACAAATCGAGACCTTCTTCCCCTCCTTTTGGAATTCCATTTTCAAGGCTGAAAAGTCCCAAAGAATGGGCCCTAAACTTTTGAGCCAATGGATTCCTAACACCATATCGCATCCTCCCAGCTGTATGACATAAGCCCGAGTGACAAACTGATTTCCTTGAATCATCAGTTTGAGATCTGAGCAGCTTCCCTCACTCCACAACTTGGATCCATCTGCAATGTTCACCCCAATAGGCTTGTGTTTTAACACTTTCATCCCTACTCTCCTTGCTACCCTGGGATGTATGAAATTATGAGTACTTCCTGTGTCAATTAAGGCCACGAAATTATGGCCACTTAGCTTAACTGACACCCTCATAGTTTTAGGATTGGGATTTCCGATGATGGCATGAAGGGATATGCCGATTCCCTCCTTGCCTTCTTCCTGGGGTCTCCTAGATCAATCAGGTCTTCAGGAACAAAATTTGTATCCTCCATCTCCTCCTCTAATTCCTCTATCAGGAATATCTTGGGTCCTCCACACTTATGACCAGGTCCCCACTTACTGTCACATTTAAAGCAAAGCCCCTTGTCTCTTTTTTCCTTCATCTGTGCAGGGGTGAGTCTTTGTACCGGTATTGGTTTGTTTTCAGCCCTGGGCTGAGTTGGTGTGGGGTTTCGGCCTTGAAACCCCATGGCACTAGGTCTCCATGATTTCCTCATGATTGTCAGATTTTCCTCATGCATCCTTGCTAATCCATAGGCAGCCACTAGGTTCTGAGGGTTTAGCATTCGTACCCCCATTCTTATCTCCTCTTTTAATCCACCTAGGAAGCAGCTGAGCCTGTGAGAGTCAGACAGCCCCCTGACCCGGTTTGAAAGCATCTCGAATTGGGTTTTGTAGAGCTCTACTGTTGAGACCTGTTTGATACTTATGAGGGCCTCCATGGGGTCATCGTAAGATGAGGTTCCAAAACGAATTTGGAGGGCTTTAATGAAGGCCTCCCAACTGGTGAGAATTCCAGTTTCTTCTAGTTCCTGATACCATGTTATGGCCTTTCCTTCCATGTGAAAACTGGCTATAAACAATCTGTGTTGGGCTGGAGTATTGTGAAAGTTAAAGAATTGATTGGCTTTGTACACCCAACCAATAGGATCATCTCCATTGAACCGGGGGAACTCCAACCTGATTGACTTGAGCTGAACCTGCTGAAATCCTTCCTGTGGTACTACTTCATGCCTGGTAATTCCATTGTCTGTCCTGGTGGGAGAATGAGGAGGGGAGCCCATGGGCCTTTTCCCTTGGGCCTTAGCCATCTGATCCATCCTGGTAGACATGTTTCTTAATTGCTGGACTATGTCTTCCAATATTTGCTGCTGATTCTGCTGGTTTTGTTGTTGCGCCTCCTGTTGTTGTTTCATTCCTGATACTGTTTCTATCAATTGTGAAACTCTTGTTCCTTCAGCCATCCGAGAATCGTGGCTCTGATACCACTTGTAATGATCTTGATAAATAAGAGGGAATGTCTGGAATTTTTCTTTTACTTTTATTATAGCTTTTCTTGGACCTGAGCCTTACAGGTTTTAACAAAAGGAAATTGTGGAAACTGAAATAACAACTGAAACGAAATAACTTAAAGACTTGAATTGAAAGAACAATGCAATTTTGATAAAACCTAATCTAGATTTCTGGGCAGCTTCGAGGTAGCCCGGGCCTCCTGGGTGAATGAGATTTGCTTCAAAGCAATTTCCTGCCTTTCTGCTGCTCCTCCCTCTCCCTTTTATTCTAACTCTCGGTTAATTGAAATAACAAGATAATAGACAGAATTGACAGCTGTTTTATTTATCAGTGTTGTATTTGGACTCTTTTTTCCTTCTCCCAAACTGTGCCGTATTTGGACTCCTTTTCTTCTCTCAAACTGTGCCGTTTTGCTTTTGGGATTTACTCCTTTGCCAGCTGTCAGCTGCAGGAGTTCATCATCTCAGCCATCCACGTAAGTTCTTCTTGTCCAATCTTGACCCTACACTTGCTCACTTTCTTTCTTTGCTGCAGGTAAGTCTTCTCTCATACGCCTCCTTCATTTCTTCCCCCGGCCTCAACTTGATCTTGCTCCTTTAGGCGCTGCCGGGACTGTTACACAGAATCATCTGGAGTCTGGACTGCCATAGGAGGAAAGTCTACTCTTTTTTAAGTCTGGACTGGCATGATTTTTGAAGAAGATTCTGTGAATCCATTACTGCAACTTAAATTTGACACATTACATACTCCTCAAGCTTAGATATCATGCTTCCAAATGAAAAAAAAATTAACGAAATTGCTAGTTTTTGGAGAATTACAATGGCATCAAATCATGTGAAGAAAATTATGTTTTCTACTTGAGCTAAATGCCATAGCCCTGTCTCTGTTTATGACAGCACCCTGCTATGTCTCATTCCTTCTTAAAAATGTGTAAGAACAATGCCCTCCCTTCTAAAATAACGAGACCATATAGCCCTAAAAATGTTTTTACCCTTCCACCGCATTGCAGTCTGCATTTTGCATAACATTCTCGCGATGATCAATGAATGATTTACAGGAAGGTACCATTTCAGCAAACAATAAACTTTATGGTAAAATCATCTCTGAATTTAAGTGCTGGTACAGCTTTTCACCGAGACAGAGCAAATAGAATCTGTTGTAATTTATTATTATCTTTGTCACAGAGAATTTGAAGGGTGACTGATCCATCTACTTCTATAAATAACTTGGTTTTACGTTTGAGAGTCAAAGCTGGAATACGTTCTCTTCTCTGTTCCCATCCAAATTCCTCTAAAATTACATGAACAAATATTTTCTTACAAGATTACTAGTCCAAATTATTATGCAGAAGAACGATTTTCAAATTTTTGTAAGTTTTCTGTACAAATTTAAATAGATCTTGTATTTGTTCTGTATTTTATGTTGTATATATTTTAGGGATTAATTAAAAACAAAAGACATAGTTAGAGATCGTCGTATATTTCAAATAAAGCTGACCTATTTTAGGGATTGATTAAATATACGAATGATTTCCCCTTGAACAAAGAATGAGTTGGAAGGCCAAGAAACTCCTGCGTGTAATAGTTTACGGACTCGCTCTACTTTGTGAGTTGAATCAAACGACAAGAATTATAATGTAGTGTTAATTTTAAAATCTATTTATCTAATTGCTTTTTTGCTTAATTTTATATTAAAATTGGTTTAATATCACCTAGTTAATTTAACCGGTCCAAAAAAATTTATACCTAAAAATAATATAAGGATAAAATTAAAAATATATTTTTAATGAAATTGACAAAAAATTCCTCTCGACTAAACTTCTTGGTAGCATGGGTTTAAAATTAATTCTCACGAGAGTTGCTCTAACGTAATTCATTTGACTTGGTCCAAAAACAACTCAACCGACCGATAAAGAAAGTATGAGGAGATAATAAGAAGAAAAAAAAATAAAAATAAAAATAAACCTCTCAATCCAACTCCTTACCTAATTTAGATTTAAAATTAAATTATATAAAAGTTATCTTATTATGATGCGATCAACTTAACATGTAGAAAGATATTGGAATGATTATTAAAAAGAAAGTATTATGATAAAATTGAGTAAAAAAATAAAAAAAGGAAATAAAAAAAGGGGGCTAAATCATAGTTTTAAAATCTGGTCCGGTCTGGTAGGTCGACCCAGGACTCAGCTGATCCGAGGCTGAAACCGGGCCGGATTTAAAAAAAAATAAAGTTAAAAACTAAGGTGACCCGATCAAAAACCCGGTTATAATCTATTGAATATTTTTTTTAACCAAAATAACATTATTTTAATTTATAAAAAAAAAATAAGTTGCCGTTTGTAATTCAATCAAAATCTAAAAACCTGCATAAAATCTATGACTGGAGCCTTTAACCGGGTTGATGGAATGTTTAAAAACTCTGGCTGAATTGAAAAGGAAAAGAAGTGAACAGTGAAGCTACATTGGAGTTTGGCACTGTATTTGAAAAAAATTGAATTTTTTTTAAAATTAATATATTTTTGATTTTTTTAAATTATTTTGATGTATTCATTTTAAAAATAAAAAAATTATTATTAACATATTTTTTTAAATGAAAGATATTTTAAAAACCAATAAAAAATTTATAACTGCAGTAAAAACAATAGGGTAATAAAATCATGACAAGCTTTATACATAAAGTTTTCACCAAAATCAACAGCAAGGACTCAGAAATTTCGTGCATAACCATTCCTGAACGCTAACGCGTGGGGTTATGATTTCTGGTGAAAATGCAAGGAAAATGATAGGTATCTTCCTGTGTCGATCTTTACTCCATGGAAACAACATCATCCTCTATTCCTTGCTTTCTTCAATCAATCAATCAATCAATCAATCAATCAAAATCTTCTTTTCACATATCAGGATACGAACGAAGCTCAGTCACGTGACAATGTCCATAAATCCCTTTTTTTCTTTTTTCTTTTTTTTTTCCCTTTTGTTTTCGCATCTTCGATCATTTTTTTAAGCCATGCTTGTTTGCACATTAACTAAAGCAATCCGGATGTGTTTTGTAATCCGGTTTAATTTGTTTTTAAAATGTTTTTTTTAAAAAAAATATTAAATTGATTTTTTTTTAAGTATTTTTTTTATAATTTTAATATGTTAATGTAAATTTTTTTATAAAAAAGTATTTTTTTAGTGTATTTTTAATTAAAAACATTTTTAAAAAAACGTGAGTATTATCAGATAATCTGCCTCAAGATTTTTTTATAATTATGAAACCTTATTATTATCCATAAGAAGCATACCCCTAACCATCGGGCATCCTCTTTTTATTTAAATTAATAAAATTTCTTGGAGCCATGATATATATATATATAATGGAAAGCAAATTCCAGGTTAAATCTTGTTTTTTTTTTGTGTTTTAAAAAGAGTTTGTATTTTTTTATTTTTTTTAAATCAAATTAATTATTTTATTTTAATATATTTTTAAATAAATAATATTTTAAAAACAAGCGCTCATCACTTTCAAACACTTTGAAAACCAGGTGCACAAGTCTACTATTCTCTGACGTGTGGCCTTTTTAGAACAGAAACACTCACAAAGCACTGTCCCAGTCTCCTGTTCTTGCTAATAAATAGAGGTAACATTTCGCAAGGTTCACTGTAATCATTAGAAAATAAAGAGGGTTTAAGATTGCATTAATAGTTATTTTTAAAATCATTTTTATTTGAAAATATATTAAAATAATATTGTTTTAGTTTTTAAATTTTATTTTTTATATTAATACATTTATATTAATACATCAAAATGACTGGCTAATTGCTTGTTAAGACCTTCTCTCCTTGTCATCACCATATTGTCCAAAAGCTAGCATCTTTCGTTGAAAAAACAAAGTATTAATTTCCACATCTTATCTCTAATGAGCTAGGGGAATCTAATGCACGAAACACAGCTCTTGTCTCTTTCCAAAATTACCATTTCATTGCTTAAAAGAGTAAGAAAATGAGGGCAAAACTCCACTACTACTCAGAGTAACCCTCTCTCAGAGCTCCCACAGCTAGGACTCAGTACTCAGGTGACGATTTCTCCAAAAGAAATGAATTTTAGTGGAAGAGAATACTGAGAATGGGGCTGCCAAAGCTTTGCCGAAATTGAGTATCCAACAGTTTGGTGAAAAGGCAGTAATAACACTTGGTTTTGGTGAAGCTACAAGGTGACTTGAGCTCAACATTTCCAGAATAGAAAGGACGTCTGAGTCCATAAACCTGAATGCTCTATTCGGAAATAGAAGCAGCCACCATTTCTGGGTAGCCGATGTTCTTTCCAACAAACAGCAGGTTGTCTAAAAAATTTGTATTCGGGGAAAGCAAACCAAATTGTCTTAAATAGAGCTTAGCAAATTGCAGACCTTCTTCATTCTAATCTGTGAAAAATCCCTCTCGTGCAATCATCACCTTAACATTCAATTTGAAGGGGACTTCAGTCCACAAGTTAAAGCATACACTCAGTCAATCAACTCATAAAAACAAATGAAGAAAACTGGTGGTGCCATTTATTAGCTCTCCTTTGCATCTGGCAGCAGAACAAACCAGTAATATTTCCACCAGAAAAGAAATTTGAATACTTCAATAAATTAATTGAACCTCTACACATCAACAGCAAATCCATCACAAAATGGTCAAAGCAATTTCAATTCTCTAAAAGAAGAAAATATATATATCGTAACTTCCATGTATAAACTTCAGATACAATCTGTTAGTAAAAAGAACAAGAATTTTCCAGAAAATAAAGATACCCAAAAAACAAATCATCCCAAAACTCAAACATACCAAAATTCAGACAGACTACAAGAAACAATGCCATCTAGATTCATCAAAAAATAAGCAAACCTAAAACCAAAAGGTTAGCAAAAAAAAATCCCATTTGCCCACAATTGCTCCTAATCTTATCTGCATTAGACTTGAGCTTTATGTCTTTGTGGTTGACTTTAATAATGGTACCATTGACTTCCACATTAGCCCCCACCCTTATCTTATGCCTCTTAGTCTTGAACATAAGAATCTTGTACCTCACTGAAGTAGCCAAATCCACCCAGAAAAACGCCGTCGACCCATTTGCCGGAGCTGCCTGGGAAACCACATCCCGGTCAATTTTTGATATGGTACCATTCTTTATAGCATTCTTTTTATGCCCCTGATAAAACTTTGTTATAGTGAAATTCCCAATGACGTGGGACCTATTTGGAGTGTAAAATGTGACATTTATTGGATCATAGTACACGCCCTTGTCTTTGTTGGTGTTTTTAAGTCTAAGTTCAAACTCAAGGGATGTAAGGTTTGAAGAGTTTGAGGTTTGGTCAAGAGGAAGGTAAAATTTGCTAATTAGACAATTGGGTGATGAAGTACGCAAGCTGAGCCACATAAAAAGAGCTGTTAGCCCTAAAGTGAATATGAAGTTACAACAGCACCTACCGCAACCTCCACCACCGGAATCAGGCATTATGAGGTGGTTTCCCGGTGAACCGTAAAAGGGCTATGATGGAGGAGATCAAGAAGGGAGAGAGATTGTTTTTGGGGAGAGAATAATTGAAGTTGTGGACCTTGTGGTCTTTGTTTACCTCTCGTTTTATAAAGGAGAAGAGTTGGGACAAAATGCACGATGTTGCTATCTTTATTTAGAGATGTGATAAATGTACATGCAGGTGTTTTGGTTATAAATTCTGGCCAATGGGATCTAAGATTGGTGAGAGAATGGAGGTGTTTGACTATTTAGACCAATGATGTTGTAAGGCAGTTGGGGGAGTACGTACACTGCCGGTGAGTAGATTGTTGCTGCTCTTCACCAGTGATAAATCTCAGTTACATGTTATTTTTTATAATATTTTTTAAAAAAATTATTTTTATTTTTTAAAATTTATTTTTAATATTATTTCACATTAAATTTAAAACGTTGGAATATCAATCAATCCATAAATATTATAAAAAATATAATTTAAATTTAATTCAAAATATATAAAAATAATAAGTTTACTCTTTTTTTTTTTCAAACTATGCCTTACATCTCAGACAATATTTTTAAAATCATTTATATTTTCCACATAAATACACCCATTAATTTTACACTTTTTATTGCAAACTTGGATATCATCGCTAGTTTATGTTTATCATTTCCATACTTCTTATTACTTATAAAATAAATAAAATGAGGTTCTTGATTCTCAATTCTTATTATCTTCTAAATAAGTATATTGTATAGTTCATATGCATTCAATTTATTCTTTATAGTATCATCATTCACTTAAAAATAACCATACTAAAAAGGTAACGAATTGATCATAAACTACTCAGGAAAATTTTCATCCATATTTATTATCAATGAATTAAATCTTTCAATAATATTTATTATTTCAATAATATACTCATGCATGATACGATAAACATCATACTTTATAGTGATTAAAATATTTATTGATATCCCGAACAAGTGAGTTATTAATAGTTGAGGAATGTTCTTCCATGATTTTATAAAATTCTTAGCAATTTTAATTTTAGAAAGAGTAAACTTGATATTATTGGACAGCTAAAGTGGATTTTATATGGTATCCAATATATATCAAGAAAATCATAGTATTTGACCATTATTTTTCAAAATGGACCAATATCTTCAAAATGATGTGCTATCCACGTGTCTTGTTGGTTATGAAGGAGAGCTTAAGATGGATTAGACTTGAAAATTGATGTATCTTGACCCGCAAAGATAGATCGGAGGTGAGCAATCGATGAAGCCTTCTGAATGCTTAAGTTGTATACTTAATTTTTTTGGTTTGTTTTCAATGATGGTATTACTAATAAAATCTGCAATTTAATTACTTTTACAAATTATTAAATTAAATAATTAAAATTAACCCTACAATCTTTCACTTGATTAAGGTTAGAGTGATGCAACACTTAGGTTGTAAAGCTATAAATTAAATTTCTATGTTCGCAACTAATGAACCCAATCTAGAAAAATGAACAAGCTACTCCAAGAATAATTAAAAAGTGAGGATTCATTCGAAGTGCATGCATATATATATGAAATATAGAACCTATTTGAAAAGAACTTTGCAATGAATGATCAAATTGAATATCATGAAATATCTTAGGGACCATTTGAGGCGGTTTAAACTACCATTATGTTGATAGTGTCAAGGTTGTTAAAATCGCGATTTAACTCTTAAAATCATACGATTTTACGAGTCAATGTAGGCTTTACGTGCTAAATCGTTTATAAAACTCGAAAATAGGCAAAAATGGAGTTAAAATCGGGTAAAATCGCATAAAATCGCGATTTCACCACCGATTTAACGATTTCACCCGCAAAAGATAAAATTGCAATTGTTATTACAGCCTTTACAGGTGTCGACCGATTATTGGCATTTGATTGCAAAAAATACTATTATGTTTATCCATCGGTTATGTGGCCATACAAAAATTTATTATGCTCAGTCATGTTTACTTAAAGAAGTAAAATAAATACATTGAGTGATGGTGACTTTCTAGTGACTATGGATTGGTAATTACTTGATGCGTGGCATTGGACATCACATATATATATATAGGAAATATAACTAGTATTATATATATTATATCTAAAATAAACTGTTTTATATTTGATTTTAAAATTTTAAAGGTATTACTTAATTAGATTAATTGAATATAATAATAACTATAAAACCTGATATTTTTTGTATTTTTAAAAATTTAATCAAAATAAAGGATTAAAATCAAGTTAGAACATCATGCGTGCATTGATTTAGTTGTGTTATTTTTTTTATTTAAAAATTCAGTTATTTATAATCACATGAAGGTAGAATAAGGAGCAAAACATAATAGTTTTTCATCAAGGTTTGAATTAGATATATAATTTTTTTTAAATAACTTTATTTTTTTATTTATACCTTATAAAGAGAATCATTTCAATTTACGCAAAGATATATTGTGTACCTGGTTCAACTCTACTGATATTTATAGGTGAAAAGAAAAAATTCATTATAGTTGAAATTAATATAATTTTAAAAACTCCCAACCTTAATCCTAAGTACATACAATGAATAAATAACTATTTTATCAATAAAAATTAAAATAAAATAAAATAAATAACATAATTTTAAAAAAATTTATAATTTTACGATTTGTTTTTACTATCCGAGTTTGTTTTATATTTTTTATACCGCATTAAAATCGTAATTTTAACAACTTAGAGCTTCTCCTGTTCTGTTTATATGCCATTTTACTAACGGGCCCTCAAGCCCATCACCCAGGCTATTGATCCTTGGTGGGATATTAGGATCCAGGTTCCTCTAGGAAGTTTGGGCCGGTTGAAAGTCCATTAGACTAGCAAACTCTTAGATGAAATCCAATAATGAAGCAACGAGCCCATCATGAAGCCCATGTTTTTCTTGGATTTGGACCAAAAATCAGTCCATAATATAATTCAGCAGACCTAACGTCCCAGGGAATCTGAAACGACCTGATGCCAAGTCGAGCCCTGGCTTGGCGTCACTTGCCAAGCCGACAATGTTCCAGAACCAAAGCATTACAAACAAGCTGACAGGGAGTTTTTATATATATATATATATATATATATATATATATATATATAAGTATTTTTGGGGAAATAGAACAATTAAAAATTTAATTAAAAAATAATATAGTTTATAGAGTTAAGATGATATTTATAACTTTTGAGTCATATAATGTCTACAACTTTTTTAAAAAAAAAAACATATACAATTTAATAAAAAATTTAAAAGTTATTTTCAATTTTAAATTTAAAAATAAATAAATATTATCTTTATTAGAACTGAGATAAAGATAATACTTATTTTAATTTAAAAACTATTTTAAATTTGAATTTAAATAAATGATCTAATAACAACACATAACAACAAACCACAAAAAATCATTGGGCTCTGATACATGTTCTCTATAGCCTCTAATCAAAGTGTTTCAACGCACATAAACAAAAATCATTATAAACTGTCTGGCTCTAAAACCAATAAATACAAACTAAAACAATATAAAAGGACAACAAGCATAATGGAAGACAGAATTCTATTGAAAATGGTCTTCAACCACAAGAATTTTAATTCAAATTTTTATTACTTAATAGTTTCTCTAATCAAAATTGAATATTAAAGATTTTATAGGTTTCTTTTATACTAGGAAATCATCTTAGAAAATATAGAAAAATAATAAAATATTTGAAAACTAAATAGGAAAAGAATATTAAATTAACTAGGAAAATATGAAAAACATTTAATAATAGCTTTTAGGTCTAATTTATGACCTTAAATGGCTACAAAAGATGATATTTATGAGGAATATGGTCTCTAGAAGCTCCCAATAAAATTTCAGTTTGAACCAATATTCATATCAAATTTTATATTTGTTATTATAAGGCTATGCATTTTGACCAAAATCTCCTACTTGGTTTTAATCAATTTAAATGTACTTCAAATATTATCAAATGATTTTAATCAGTTTTATTAAACCCAACATGGCTGGAGGGTCAACCAAGTGACTCACTAACCTAGTACCTAGTCTGGGTCAGGTTTTATGTCGAACTGGGTTAGGATTTGACTAGATTAAACCCAATCAACCCGTGACTTGGTTGACCTAGTCAAAACTCGAGTTTGACTTGTTTTTTGAAAATGACATTGTTTTAACTTCGTCAAAAAAAATAATAATCTTGAAACCACACCATTTTAGAATGACTTAGATCGATCCATCTGATTCATAACCAAAAACCTTAAGTCAGGTTGGTTTATAACTATGTTTAACCATAACGGAGCAGGTCGAATTAAAAATTCAATATTTGTTTTTCACATGTGGTTCTCTATTCATTTAATTAAATATATGAATGAGTTTTTCAATTTATAATTATGATTTAAAAAAAAAAAACGTTAAAGAAACATGCACTCTCTTTTTTCTAATAAGAAAAAATTACAACCGGTAAGAGACGCAAGTTAATGATTTATTTAGTTAGATACATGTATGGTCTTCAACCAATAAATACAAACTAAAACGATACAAGAAAGACAACAAGCATAATGAAAGACAGAATTGTTTTGAAAATGGTCTTCAACCATAAAAACTTTAATTCAAATTTTTATTACTCAATAGTTTCTCTAATCAAAATTGAATATTAAAGATTTTATAGGTTTCTTATATACTAGGAAAGCATCTTATAAAATATAGAAAAATAATAAAATATTTAAAATTAAATAGGAAAAGAATATTAAAGTAATTAGAAAAATATGAAAAACATCGAATAGTAGCTTTTAGGTCTAATTTAGGGACCTTGATGACCTTAAATGGCTATAAAAGATGATATTTATAGGAAATATGATCTCTAGAAGCTCTCGAAAAAATTTCAGTTTAATCCAATATCTATATCAAAATTTATATTTTTTATCATAAGGCTATGCGTTTAATTTGACCAAAATCTCCTACTTGGTTTTAATCAATTTAAGTGTACTTCAAATATTATTAAATGATTTTAATCGATTTTATTAAACCCAACATGGCTAGAGGGTCAGCCAAGTGACTCACTAACTTGGTACCTAGTCTGGGTCAGGTTTTATGTCGAACTAGGTTAAGATTTGAATCGGTTAGACCCAATCAACCCGTGACTTGGTTGACCTAATCAAAACTCGAGTTCGACCTTTTTTTTTAAAATGATATTGTTTCAACTTTGTCAAAAAAAATCTTGAAACCACACCATTTTAGAATGACTTAGATTGATCCATCTGACTCGTAACCAAAACTTGAAGTCATATTGGTTTATAACTATGTTTACCCATAACGGTGCAGGTCGAATTAGAAATTCAATATTTTTTTTTTCACATGTAGTTCTCGATTCATTTAATTAAATATATGAATGAGTTTCTCAATTTATGATTATGATTATGATTTTTTTTCTTTCAAAAAAGACATTAAAGAAACATGCATTATCTTTTTCTAATAAGAAAAACTTACAAGCCGTAATGAGACGCAAGTTAATAATTTATTTAGTTAGATACGTGTGTGGTTTTTTTAATTTATTATTTATTTTTTTCTAAAAAAAAAATTAAAAACACAATCATTTTCATTTTTTTACTAAAAAAAAAAAGATTGTATTCCTCATTGTAGAGCCCGAATTATATAACTAGTAAATACAATTCAACACGGTTTATTATAGGATCTCCTTATCAATGTAGTTATAGAGAGAAAATGAGCCAATTGCAGGTTTGCTTACTTCTCCTCTTTGTTTTTTAAAAAAATTATTGGTTGTCTTACTTTGCTTCAAAGTTGCTTAATAAATTGTCCTTGGATATATATATATATATATATATATATATATATATATATATATATATATATATATATATATATATATATAACTTTCCCTCATTTCTCAACCTTAGAAATAACTATTTTTTTATGTTTGAATAATAAAATCCGGATAATTAGTCCGGAAAATTTTATTGCACTCACTAAACGTATTTGATGCATTCAAATTTTACAAGAACAATGGCGGGCAGTAACTAGGACGAGTGGAATTGCCAGGAATCATGGTTACTTCTCACATGGTTATAATTTGTTATTAAAACATATTTAATGAACATATTTAAAACTATATTAAATATGAGACATTAGTTTTTTGAGTGAAAAATTTATTGAAAATTATTATTTAATAATTTTTTTTAACATAATATATTAATATATTTAAAATTATTCTTTAACAAATTTCTTTAATAAACTCCATTTCCTGCTCCAATTGAAAAACAAATTGTTCCATATACTATCAGGAAAAAAAAGCTCTTGAGAAATATTTTTATTCATATATTATAGAAGCTGAAATGTTCAATTAAATTACAATTTAAATAACCAAATATACTTATTGGATTTGATAATCGGAAAACAAACAAACAAACAAACTTTATTCCATGTGAGATTAATATACTAATAATAAAATTTTATTCAGTCCTGATCAAACATTCCAGCACAATATATATGCTCATTCACACGAGAAACCTTGGGATCCCGCCTTTGTTGCCTGTTTCCTTAACATCCCTTGCATTTTGCTCCGTCAACTCTCCGAATGTGAACTTCCTGTACATTGATGGCTTCATTCCACTCTCTATGACAGCATCTTTTCTGGGGCAATATAAATATGCCAAAGAAAACCTTTCAGCTTGTTTGGAGGCAAGTACCCGATGCCTTATGCTTTTGTAAACATCGTTGCTCGCTACCTGCTTCATTACATATGCAAGTAAATTGTAATCACTAACAATATAGCTTCACAAGTTCATAGGAACATATAGCTTCACAAGTTCATAGGAACATACCTGAAATAAGTCACCGATATTAATTATTAGAGCTTTTGGATTAGGTTTAACGCTAATCCATTTTCCATTCATCCATAGTTGCAATCCTCCAATCTGATCTTGATTTAGTACGTTGACGAAACAGCTATCGGTATGGGGCAGCGCGCCCAACACCTCAGAAGAGAATGGACATGGAGGGTATCTGTTCATTCGAAGATAACTAGTTTCTGGCAGACAATTCTCTTGAAAGAAAGTGGAGGAAACACCCAGATTCTCAGCTAGAATTTCTGACAGGTCTTTAGCCAGTTTTTCAGCAGTTACTGTATAAGCTTCAATGCTCTCTCTGGAAATTAAGATGGAGCAATGGTGGAAAGATTAGAAACAAGTTCAATAAGAAACAACGCTTGTATATATAGCCAAATATATATTTACAATTAGGTTGCAAAATGACGATTTGCAGTAGGAGGCACTCCATATTAACATACTTAAGTTTGCCTTGAAATGAAGAATTGAATATAGGAACAGCCTTTGGCTATAAATTCTGTCCATGCTTGCGCAAGAATATGTAATATCGGGGTGATTCGTGAGTAAAAAAAGCACAGTGTAGCCAGGAAGAAATGTGCAGGTTCTTGGGAATAACTTTTTTCAATATCAAAATAAAAATTATTAAAATGAAATGTATGGTAATTAACTATAAATTAAAATAGGATGGCCTTTTTACTGCAGTAATGCTGTTCATTCTTACATTATGTTCATACTATTTTTCCTTTTAAATCCCAGAAGTTTTTTTTCTAACTAAACTTTATTTCTTTTTATTTTAGTTCTTCCGAGTTCTGTTGTCATAGTTTTATGTGTAGGGTTTTGTTTTTATTTTCTATTTAATGGAGCCAGTACCTCCAACAATCCAAAATTATCCAAGCCAACAATGGGTTGTTCAAGTAAATAATGCATCATCTATCAAGCAACACGTCGACTAATTCTAGAAAGAAGATGAAGAAGGAAGGCTCGTGGGCTTGGTCCCTCCCTTACCCTTTTTTTTTTTAACATTAATTCTAAAATAAAACCTTTGTTCATTAAAATATTTTTTATTGTATTTTATAAATCATGTAATAATACTATAAAATAGATGGGTTGTTTTTTATGGTAATGTTACTAATTACATAAATAATTATATATGCAGCTAATATATACATATACTTTCTAATTTTTTTTATTTAAGTTACTTGAAAATTAGGTTTCATAATTTTTTTTATTTGTTTTTTATGGGTTTTTCCTGATCTCATGACTCGAGTTGCGGGTTTGACCGGTTAATCCAAGTTGAATCAAATAGTTTTTATTTTTTTTTATTTTTTTTCAATTTATCTTTCAACTTTAATATAATTGAAAATTGATATTTATAATTTATTTTGACTTACTTTTTATAGGGTTATCATGGTCTTATGACCCGAGTTGTAGATAAGTTAATCCAGGTTAATTTAATATATTACAGTCCCAATATTTTAAAAAAATAACATTTAATATACCATCGTATCAATATTTTAAAAAGATATCATCAAATATATATAAATCATATTGGGAGTTTATAATTAGTTTTTATGTTCAACTAATAATCACCTAAGCTAAGGTAGTTAACAAACCATTAGATACACCTTGCATTTGTGAACTTATCCAGGTAACCTCAAAGTTTTCACTTGATCACACAAGCCTAAGCCTAAGGTAATTAGATCGACCAGAACTCTTTAATTTGTCAAGTCTACATGCTGCATTATTTAGCTATAATACGAAATTTAAACAGTACCTGAGACTCTTGTATTCACCACTGATTTTTGAAATATCTATGAGAGGTATGTGGAAGACTTCTAACCATGAGAGCTGCCTCAAACAAGTGGCTGCAGGGTTACCCCATGTGTAACCAGGCAGATTTAAATTGTTTTCTTCAGCCTTTTTGCTGAATGGATGATGGAAAGCCTTCCTTTGCTCGAGTTGAATGCCCTCCAAAATCTCCTGTGGAATCCCATGATTCACAACTTGAAACAAGCCCCATTCACGAGCAGCCTGCCTTATCTCTTTTACACACTGCTCTCTCTCCGAGAAGGAGAGAGTCAAACGGTGAAGATCTATGATAGGCAGCTCATGCTCCTCGTAATCACTCATTATAACATAATCCTTGTCTTTTGATAATAGAGTACCATTGGTTAAGAGGGATTTGTATTTCTCTTCAAATGGAGGATCCATTATGTTATGAAGGGGAGAGGGACGAATGAGGGTGAAGGAAAGAATGTGATGTTTCTCAAGTTTTGAAAATAAAATGAGTATTTCATCAGTTTATATAACGCAAGGAAACTTGGGAGTGCAGTCTAATATTACTGGAATTGGTTTTATAAAACAGATAATAGGTGTTTTAAGCCAAATTATAAATGTCAAGTCCACTCATATTTGAGGTAAAAAACAATTTGAATTATTTTTTAATCCAACATGGTATTTTAATATGAAATATTAATATATTTTTAAAAATTAATTTGAAATGTATGAAGATCTCCCACTTGCTAGCATTTTTTTTCATTTAATGAATGATTAATCTGTATAAAAAGATCAAATTATCCTCCATAAAACTAGTAATAATAAAAAACCTTAGTGAAAATATCAAAAGACTCCTAAACATGTGTTAATATTTATTTTTGTTTCAAGGGTAAAATTATTATTTTACCGTGTTTAAAAAATAAAAAGATAAAAATACACTTGTTTGTTAGTTTTTAAATTTTTAACTTGCGGATAATTGAATCATTTTATCTTACTAAAAAAAACTTTAAAAAACATATATATTCCTGATCAATATTTTAATAACTAACAAGTCGAATAAAAAGGCTTAAATATCCCCGCACCAAGGCCATTGATATTTTTAGGAAGGGAAAAACAATAATTATAGTATCACAATGAATGAATAGTAAAATTCTTTCTATCCGTATAGTGATAAATTTGCCTTTCCCTTTAATTTTTTTCTATTTTTTATTTATATTTATTTTGGAAGAAAATTCATTTTGAAAGAAAGGAAACTATTTCAGATATGATCAAACATAATAGATTTCAATCCAATCCTATCTTCTTCAATATTCCATACTTCTTTCCTTTTTTACTTCACAATACTCCAACTACTATATATGTACAATAGATTAAGATCACCATGTTAGAAAATTTGTTTTAAAAACATTGTTGATGATTAATTAAAAGTATAATCCACCCACTTTTAAGGTAAAAATCTTATTAGAAATTATATTTTAATAAAAACTTTTTAACATTGAATATTAACATGATTAAAATAAATTAAAAATAAATTTAAAAAAAACAATATATTTTTATAAAATCTAAAATTCTCAATCTCATATAGAAAAAATAAAGATATTTTTTTATTGTAATTAAGTAAAAAGCTAAAAAGTTATAAATAAGCCTAAAAAACCAGTTTCATGCTTGTATTATGTATGCATACTCGCTCGTCTTGGGCTTAGGTTTTAGGCTCTAGGACTTTGGCTTGGATTTAAGTTTATATTTTAACAATTTATTGTGAACTTGGTTTTAGGTTTGTTACAAGATGATTATTTGACTAATAAATAATATTTTTTTCAAGGTGCTTATTAGCCTTTTCAATTCAAACAATCAGAATGTTACCCTTCCACTTTTTGAACAATTTATTTTAAAAGAAAAACATCTAGTTTTTTAAGATAAAACATTGTCAGGTTTTTATTTTTATATAACTTTAATTAAGAGAAAACAATGAAGATTAATTCTGGTAATTATTATAATTAATTTTGTATCAATTTTAATTTTAAAAATCTGTATAAAATGGATTTGAAAGGGAGATGCTCTCTATGCACCCTGCAATGACTCATTTTTCTTCTTCTCTACTATTTTCTGGCTTTCTTTTGTCTTTAGTTTTACTTATGGTTACGTTATAACAAAACAAAAAAACATAATATTTGTTAAAGTAATTTTTTTACCGAGATTATATGTAACGTACACCACAGCTTAGATTGAAAACAAATCTACTACATCGTAATATAAAAATAATATAATGTAACATTACCAATAAAGATTAATAAACTGTAAATTTAATTAGAAAATTATGTTTATCAATAAAATAATATTTCCTTCTTTAAATTTGGTTAATAAGTTCAGATTGATTGCTTAGACTTGTATAATGTTAGAAGATAATTAATGTGTATTAAATATTAAAAAATATGAAAAAACAATTTCTGATTTAGTTTTAGACATTGTGGTTAACAATAAAATATTTATTTCTTTAAATTTAGTTAATAAGTTCAAATTGATTGCTAAGACTTTGTATAGTTTTAAAAGATAATTTGACTATTAATGAATATTAAATATTACTAAATATGTAGTTTTTATTTTTATTTTTCTGATTTTAGTTATGAAATCTTATGAAATCAAAAAGAAAAGATGAAGTTTGAATATATTAACTTAGGTCAATTTATCAAATTTGGCCATCTAGAGATGGCTGGAAAATCAAGCTAGGATGTTTTTTGGTTTAAAATTCTATTTTTTTACTTTATTTTGATACAAAACATCTAAAACATATCCTAAAAACCTTAATAAATAAAATAAATAGTAAGATATAAAAGAGTGGGTCAAAGCTAGATTTTCACCATTCATACGTGTTTAATGCTCATTTGAAAATCCTAAATCAACAAAATCTCCACATGCAGTACAAGAGTGGGGTCAAAGGTTTTTTTGTTTTTTTCATGGTGGGTAATTAAGGCAAAACAACAAGAGTTAATTCTAATAGCTACCAAAATTAATTTGTGTCATTTTTTGTTCTAAAAAACCATATATAAAAAAAAAGTTGAAGGAGAGATGTTCTACACACCAAAGTACTAGTTTTTCTCCCCTTTTATCCTTTGGCGTGGAATGTATTACAAACACTCGATTTATGGACCAGATAGATATGGCCAAGCCCGATAAGAAGTATGCAAAGAAGCCCAGATACATCAAATATGAATTCTAATGAAAATCATAATAGCAAAAGATCCAAATGTTGACTTGGGCTCGGGTTTGGTCAAATGATTCTATAGACCGAGTTTCTATAGGGACCCACTTTGTCAATCATCAGGCCTTTGGATCTCCTGAAATTAGGTCTAGGAGTTGCTTTTTCCTCATTTTAGTTATTTTCCTAGTGAATTTCGCATTTAATTAGTTTTCCTACTTAACTTTGGATTCTTTAGTTAAGTTGGTTTTTAGGACTTTTATATAAATAGTTAGAGTGTTTTTATTATTAATCAAATATTTTGTAAGATATCAGAGATGTTCTTTATTCCTCTATAATGTTCAAGTTGTAACTTTACAACTTGAGAATGCTAGTTTTTATCCTCTCTAAACATTTTGTCCGTTTTCTAGTTTTTCTTCAATCATTCTACAACTTAGGTTCAAGTTTTTTGTAGATAGATTTTTTATCTTATTTTCTTAAAGTTTGCAACCTTGATTAGTAGTGCAGCAAATTAATCTTGGGAGACTAATTGTATTTAATCCATTTCACATAAGTAATGAGCAATAAAACATTAAAAACAAAAGATATATTACTTGATAGTAGGGTGATCTCCATCTTTTATACAATCAAAGTTATTTAACGAGTGTACTTAACATTTTGTTTGAGGTTTTCGTGTACAAATCTTTCATACATGCTTTGTTTATAAGGCTATAGCTCTTTTAAGCGTGTTTGGTATTATAGTAACTTTATTGGTTGTGGTTTGAAAAAAATTATTTTATGAAAAGTATTTTTGGTTGAGGTTGGTTTGGTATTTATATATATTTGGTTAAAACTGTGGTTGAAATTGAGGTTGAATAAAAAGTAATTTAATGTGTTTGGTTAAACATGCTTTTCAAATTGAAGTTATAAAATAACTAAAATATATATATATTAATATTGATGATTTTTAATTTAAATATTGTAGATTTAACTACCGCTATTATATTATTAAATAAATAATACTTCATGTCAAATATTTTTTATTATTCCATTAACTTATCTACAATTTCATCACGTATGAAATTCATTTGATAAAGACTACAGTTTTCATGGTTTTTTAAGCGTGCAACAAAATCAGGTAAAATATCATCAGAAACAAAATTGGAATTGCGATCAAATTCTGCAAATGCTACGTTATCATGCGATCTCCTTCTAATTTATGTAGTGTTATTGAATAATATCAAACACTAGTTTTCCAAGTAAAACACAATTAAAAAAAAATTATAGGGTCGGACGAGGTCCAGTGAACAGTGGAGACACTGTTCAGGTGAACAGTGCCACATGAAATTCACCTCGCACTGTTCACGTGAACAGTGCGGAGTGAATTAATTCACTCTGCACAGACGCGACAGGAAGGGAGAAGCAGATGGATGTTGCTTTCGGCTAACCCGCTTTTGAAATGTTAATTGTAGTGAGTCTCATACACAATAAATAACGTTTGTCATTTTACCAAACGTTTTGTTTCTGTAATTTGTTTCAAACACGAAATCAACTACGGAAACAAAAACGCTTTTAATAACATCAACCAACCACTAGTAATTTATCTTTAGATTGTTTTGTACTTTGTTAAGTTTACATAACTAACAAAATCATGGTTCTTTAGTTTTTATTTTTTTTTATGCAAATTACATATAGTTAAACTAAACATTTCAAAAAGACTCAAAACAAATTACTAGAGTCATTTAAATCTATCGTGCACACTAGGATTGGGAAAATTAAGAAATGCTTGTAAGGCCGAATATCACTAAGGTCCATGTTCGTAAGAGGTCTAGCTTGCTCTAGTGCAAGCAGAATGAAGGACTAGTTATGATAGCTGAATATCACTAAGGTCCATGTTCGTAAGAGGTCTAGAAACTCCACTTCCTGCTCCAATTGAAAAACAAACAAACTTATTGTTCCATAATTTACTATTTCAGAAGAATGTTTCCCTATCAGAAAAAAAAAAAAGCACAATATCCCTTGAATTTTATTCAGTCCTGATCAAATGTTCCAGCACAATATGCTCATATTCACATGAGAAACCTTGAGATCCCGAGTTTGCAGCCAGTTTCTTCAATATCCCTTGAATTTTGCTTCATCAACTCTTCGAATGTGAACTTCCTATAAATTGATGGCTTCATTCCACTCTCTATGACAGCATCATTTCTGGGGCAATATAAATATGCCAAAGAAAGCCTTTCAACTTGTTTGGAGGCAAGTACTACCCGATGCCTAATGCTTTTGTAAACATCATTGCTCAATGCCTGCTTTTCATCAAACAAAACATGAATTAATTAAATATGCAACCGATATTAAAATTTCAATTTTTAATAATTATATAAAAAAATATTCGAAATTTATAAATAATTTTAAATTCAATGGTGTAGTTTGGATTATATATAAAAGAGGATTTAAAAGTTTTACAGCTATCGGAACATACTTAAAAATAATTTAGACTCTAATAACAATCTTCACAAGCTCATAGGAACATACCTGAAATAAGTCGCCAAGATTAATTAGTAGAGCTTCTGGATGAGGTTTAACGCTAATCCATTCTCCATTTACCCAAAGTTGCAATCCTCCAATCTGGTCTTGAATTAATACATTGACGAAACAGCTATCGGTATGAGGCAGTATGCCAAACACCTCAGAATAGAATGGACATGGAGGATATCTGTTCATTCGAAGATAATTAGTTTCCGGCAGACAATTCTCTTGAAAGTAAGTGGAGGAAATATCCAGATTCTCAGCTAGAATCTCTGTCATCTCTTTAGCCAATTTCTCAGCACTTGCTGCGTAAGCTTCAATGCTCTCTCTGTAAATTAAGATGGAGGAATGTTGGAAAGATTAGAAATAAATTCAATTAAAAACAATACACGTATAACCAAATATATGTGTAATATTAGGTTGTAATGACGATTTACAGTAGGAGGCACTCCATATTGATATAGTTCATTTTCACTTAATCACCCAAGCTAAGGTAATTAGTAAACCATTGGATGCACCTTGCATTTGTGAGCTTATCCAGATAACCTCAAAATTAAAGAATTGATTCTAATTAGATCGGTAAGAACTTCTTAATATGTTTAGTCTATACGCTGCATTATTTAGCTATAATAGGAAATTTAACAGCACCTGAGACTCTTGTATTCACCACCAATTTTTGAAATATCTGTGAGAGGTATGTGGAAGGCTTCTGACCATGATATCTGCCTCAAACAGGTGGCTGTATGGTTACCCCATCTGTAACCATTATTTCCAGACAAATTCAAAATGTTTTCTTCAGCCTTTTTGCTGAATGAATGATGGAAAAGCTTCCTTTGCTCCAGTTGAATGCGCTCCAAAATCTCCTGTGGAATCCCATGATGCACAACTTGAAAGAAGCCCCATTCACTTGCAGCCTGCCTTATCTCTTTTATACATTGCTCTCTCTCCGAGAAGGAGAGAGTCAAACGGTGAAGATCTATGATAGGCAGCTCATGCTCCTCGTAATCACTCATTATAACATCATCCTCGTCTTTTGATAATAGAGTACCATTGGTTAAGAGGGATTTGTATTTCTCTTCAAATGGAGGATCCATTGTGTTATGAAGGGGAGAGGGACGAATGACGGTGAAGGAAAGAATGTGATGTTTCTCAGATTTTGAAAGTAAAATGAGTAATTCTTCAGTTTATATAAAGCAAGGAAACTTGGGAGTGCAGTCTAATACAAACTTGGTAATGTCATGCAAGCGCGTATTTCCTTGGGTCGGTGGGAGCCGCTTCCATGCACCCTCTGTGGCAATGTGTGACCGGACACATCGACGTCTTGATTCATCTGTTTTAGGACATAATACATCTATTTTGGACGAAAAAATCGTTTCGAAAAGAAAGGAAACTATTTCAGATATGACCAGACATAAGAGATGTCAATCCAATCCTATCTTCTTCAATGTTCCTTATTTACTTTTTTACTCTTACATAGAATTAATTATAGATATATTGATTATGCATGAGATTCACCTTGCCATACTCTATATTGATTTTAGATATGATTAAATATAAGAGATGTCAACCCAATCCTATCTTTTTCAATATTCCATATTCCATATTTCTTTTCTTATTTACTTTTGTATATAATTTTAGATATAGATCAAATTCACTTTACCATACTCCAACTACTATATATATATATATATATATATATATATATATATATATATATATATATATAATAGATTTGTTGGGCCAAGGAAGCCTCGAAAACAATATCACACGTGGACGTGCAACATTGATAAGTCAAAGAATAACCATTTAGTTGTTTAATTCATAATCACTAAAAAAAACCCCTAGTATATTGGTCTTATTATAGATTCTAAGGGTAAATGACTGATTTTGACTTGAAAATATATTAGCACCTCTGTCGTACCATACTTGATGTAAGCTATATTGTGTAGTTTAAATGTGGTTTAAAGGTTTTGATGGGTTTCTAACCGATAGTTTGTCTATGGTTTAAAATAAAGATTCATTCATGTAAGTAAATATGACATTTTGAAATTTATTATGAGCTCGTGTGCCCAAATAAATTCTTATAGAAATGTTTTTTTGCAATTCGTATATTGCGATAAAAAATATTTCCAATTAAAATTGGTGAATATTTAAAATAATTATGAGAATTTTCTGGTCAACTCCTAACATTTAAATACCAACCTTCTTGTAGGTCCAATATTTATACTAGAATATTGACCATTAATTCCATGAATTAAAATTTATAGGGGTTATTGAAATATTGATCAAGTTCTCATGGATCCAATCAACTGATTATTAGATCTGATATACATGCTAATATATATTTTATATAAAAAAAGCTAAAACACAACATGTATTTTTATATATCTATATTTTAAACAAAAACATGATTTTTTTTATAGACTTGGTCGTATGCAACACGCAAAAAGACATTTTTTATTATATATTTTTTAGTAAGGTCATGTTTGGCAAAAAAACCCATTTTTTCTTGAAATAAAAACTACCCAAAACAAGCCTAAAGGGTGTTTGTCAAACACATCCTTAAACCAAAGAAACCTTAACAAAAAAAAAAAAACAGCAAATCAAACAGGGCCTCCTAATTGATCTTGTTTTGACCCAAATGGGTTAACCCGACCAAGTTAATCTGGAAACAAACCAAAATAAAGACCCAAACTCAAAACAGATTCAATATAAGTACAAACATAAAAACTAAAAATTTCTTAAGAAAGATGGATCAAACACAGAAAAGTATGAACAACATTCAAACTCAAACCCAACAACGTAAACATCAAACCAGATCAGATTTCAAGTAATAAAAAGCAAGTTTTGATTGCAATCAAGCATAGATCAAGAATAAAGTGTCAATTTACTTCAATTATTCCTCAAAATATCACAATTTTATCAAAAATGAGTTTCGATTCAAAACTAAAACCCTAAAATTAAAATCTACAAAAACATGTTATTGATCCTAAAACCCTAGATTACTTATTAATAATAATATGCAAATACAAAAACCAGAATTGAAATAAAACGAGACTTAAAACTAGTACCTAAGACAACGTTTATTAGATGAACACGAAGAACATGAACCCAGATTTGCCTAGAAAACTCAGCATGTTGTTAAACCCAGAACACATTTTAAACCTCCAAACCAAACTCTTTTGACCTCGGCAACCCAAATTATCATAACCAAATATACTTGAATAAAAAAAAGTAATAAAAACAACAATTCATCATAAACATGCAAAACATTCCAAGCTTCAAAATTGTCAACCTAAAGCAGTCTACATATTTATGCAATTTGGATTTAAAATATCTTCCTAAACCTTTAACGAGAACCAAAAAAAACTCAGAAACCTAAAAACATATAAGAACAGAAGAAGAAAAACCTTGCTAAGATATTTAGAAAATTTCAAATCAAACTCATATGCAAACATAATGTATTAAAGCAATCATCAATATATTAACATATTCAAAACATTGCATTTAAATACAAAAATCAATCCTGCAGACCTCATGGACTCCACTTCAAGGTTTGCAATGATATACCTTTCAAGTTTGAATTTTCCAATAAGAATGGATTTCTAATGCTGCTTTCTTTTTTCCTTCTCTCCAGACCTAACAAAAACAAACTGAATCATTGAAATCACAAACTTGAGAGGATTGCTTAAACTTTCACCAAAATTTCTTTCCACCTTGCTTTTCTCCTTTCCACTCCTTTGATTACCTCTTTTTTTTATAAGCAAATTTAAAGCTTCTAGATGAATTTGTTAGGTTTCTAACAAACTAAAACTAGGTTGGTTTCACCACAAGATCAACGATTTTGGATTTAGGTGGTTTTGTAACAAACTTGAAGGCCAAGATAAAGTATTTATAACCTTTTAATCTTGAAATAAAGGTTTTAAACCCTTGATAAGAACCATCTTGAAGTTTTTAAGTGTGAACACATGAAAGAGTTTGGAGGTTTTGTGCAAATGAGTGTCTCAGTTAAAACTGACTGGGTTGACCATTTTCGTGGCTTCGTCGGAGTAACACCGACGTCAATGTTTCTTGAGATCACTTGATCATGGTAAAAGGGTGCATACCTTTATGTTGGATCCAATCTTTCTCAATTTGAAGGTTGGTAGCTACACATTCCTCTGTTTGAAAGTGTCAACCCGATCAACATAGAATCTGAAAACACAAGGGCGGTTGATCATAGACAAAATGTTGCTGAGATCATTAGAGAAAATGAGGTGTAAATGTTTGACTTCATGGAAATAGGATTGTAGAGGGAGTGTTTCTCAGTTGAATAGTAGTGGTTACAACTTCAAAGGTGATTAGCAACACCACATTCACTCACCTGATAGTGCTTACTCGATCAGCCAAAATTACCAAAGAGGTGCACAATAGTTGAACGATGTCGTATAGGTTAAACCCTACAAATTAGAGTTTTTAATTTTGGATCTGGCAGACTTCAATTTAATCCATATTCTTCTTATTTCTTTTAATTTAATCTCTATTCTTTTAATTAGGTACTCTTAAAAACCTTTGCTCGCTCCATCACGTGCCTCTTACGTATCGGCAACAAGATTGCTATCCAGGCTTCTCTTTTACTCTCACTTTCCCTCTCACCAAACACACTTCCTATTTGAAAATTCACGGTTAATGTTTGTAAATAGTTTCTATTGAATAATTCATTCATTCATCTGTCAAAAAATTGTGTGTGTGTGTGTGTATTTATGATTTTTTAGGAATATTTTAATTTTGAAATTGTTGTTCAATTGAAGCTATTTGATATTCTTCCTTATTGATATCTTGGATAACATCTTGATTTTTAAAGGAATCAGGTGAAAACTTTTTTAAAAATTACTCTTCAATAAAAATTCTATAACTTGGAGCATTAATGCATTTAAAATGGATTATAATTAAAAAAAAAGTTATATTAAAAATCTCTTCATTCACATGTTTTTACAAATCCAAAACACACAATCTCACATCAAAAAATTATAAGATTTTGTTGTAGCTTATATAATGAAAAATTAAAGATTTAAAATTTATTCCATGCACCAAAATCTTTAGAGAGAATATGCACAAGGCTAAGTGATAAGTTGTGGGCTTTAGTCACAAAGACTTGCTAGGCTTGCCCCGAAGTCTAGGCTGGATAAAATAATTTGTTAGTCCAAAAGAATTATTATTTGTCCGCCCATGATTAAATTGTGTAACCATTCTTTACTTAAACAATTTATTTTCAAGCAATACAATGAGAATTAATTACAATAATTACCAAAGTTATTTTTACATTAATTTTAGTTTAAAAAATCATTGTAAAAAGGGATAAAGGGGAAGTGTTCTGTACACCATGCAGTAGCTCTTATGCTCTTCTTTGTTATTTTGCAATCTTTTCTACTCAGTTTTTCTTCAATCATTCTAGAGTTTAGATTTAGATTTTTTTAAGAGATTTTCGGCCTATTTTTCTAAGTTTGTAGACCTTAATTAATAGTAAAACTAATTAAGATAATAGTGTTGGATTTTTAAGAGGTAAAATGCATTCAATCTATTTACACCAAGTGATGAATAATAAGAATTCAATGACAAATATACTTTTTACATCTTTCATATCATCTAAATGCTTCAAAAAATCAGTACATACATAACATTCTATTTGATATATTACATGTACAATTCTTTAAGAACATCAACCAACAATTTGTAATTTATCTTTAAATTATTTTATACTTTGTTAAGTTTACAAAACTAACAAACTGACAAAATTCATCTAGTTAAACCGAACATATCAAAAAATTTAAAACAAATTACTAGTTATTTAAATCTATTACACACACTAGGGCCCCGTTTGTTTGCTAGAAAGTAGTTTTTTTTGGAAAATAAATTCCGGTAAAGTGAATTATTTTTCGATTTCGATAGTGTAATGAAAAATAAGTTGGAAAACACTTTCCAGTGTTTGGTTATGTCATGAAAAATGAGCTGGAAAATAACTTATTAATATTTTATTTTTTTCAAATTTATTGAAATAATGAGGAACAAATCTTATAAATTAAAAAGTTGAATGTGAATGAAATTGAAAAAAAATATAATTTCATAAATTATCTCAAATAAAATAAATAATAATCAAAATAATAGAGATCAAATCTAACAAATAAAAAAATTGAAAGATGAAGAAATTAAAATAATAATAATTACCATTTCATAAATTATTTCAAATAAAATAAGTAACAATCAAAAGAATGAGAATCAAATTTGATAGATAAAAATTTTCAATTAAAAAATAAATAAGGAAAAAGCAAATAACAATTATAAAAATGAGGACCAAAGTTAATATAAAAATCAAATTCTAAGAGATAAAATTAAAAAAATATTCAAAACAATATATATATATATATATATATATATATATATATATATATATATATATATAGCAATCAAAAGTTTGAGAATCAAATTTTATATAATCAACAAATAATATGATATTTTTAAATTTTTCACAACTTCTAAAAAATATTTTTCGTCCAAAATAAAAAAAAAATACTTTCTTGAAAATAAAATTACATTTTTCTTTAACTAAAAAGTATTTTTTGTTCACCAGCTTTTTAAATAACAAATAAATTTAAAAATTAATTTTAAAAAAATTAATTTTCATCAAACAAATAAGGCATTTGAAAATATTGAAATGTCCAATCTCATCTCTTTTAGTTTTTTTTTAATATAAAAAAATATTATTTGTTATAATTTTTTAATTTATTTTTGTTTTTTTTTTTTAATCATAAATGGATGGTGACGGAGTTGTCCACCAAATCCAAACCCCCTTTGCAAATTGTGTGATCCACATTATAGGCGTAAGCAGACGGCTACCCACCGTTTACTTGTTCCTTTCCCTTCCACCTCAGCAACACTCCAAATAAGAAAGATATAAACTAATCATTCAAGGTGCGTGGACTACACTGCCTCAATTACTTAATTTTGGTTTTTATATGCAAACACTTTTTTTTTATTATTATTGTTGTTGTTAGATAAATTTCTACAAGTAAAAATGTAAATGCTATTTTCACTTGAGAAAAGTATTTTTTTTATATGTTCAATTATTATTCATAAATCCCAACAACAACTTCTTCTTCTTTTTTTTTACTTTGATGTCATTTTCAAGTTTAATGCTGATAAAATACAACCAATTTTTAAGGAAATTTCACTTTTTAATGTGGAAAATATTATATTTTGGCTTTTTTTATATATTTTTATTTTGTAATTTTGTAAATTTATTTATATAAAAATATTTAAATAACCCCGCTAACTAGTGTTTAAATTAAATAATTCTATCTAAATATTTAAATCAAACCTCAAAATTATACAAATTAATAAATATTTGTAATTTTATTTAGTTTAATAACTGGAAATCAACTAGTAATTAATAAGTCTGTAGAAAAAAAATAATTTTTTTTTAATTTAACAGTAGATAAAAACAAAATAAGGTTCTAGAGCCTAATAAATTTTTTAAATAAAAAATTATTTTCAAATTAAAAATTAACTCAAAAATATTTTGATTATTTTTTCATAGCAATATAACGACGTAAATCCAACAGAAACTTTTTTTTTTTTTTTCCTTACAAACAAACAGGAAAGTTCAAATACCGCATAACACACGCGTACTCGAAGAGCGTAGTCCTTTGCTCTCACTCTCAGTTTCCTAGCAATATCCGCCTCCACTAGACGCCACAGATAAAAGGAAAAACAACCAAGAAGTCTTCCGGAAGGATCATCTAAGACGTGGCGTTTCCTAATTGGACCTTGTAACCGGGTATTCCCGTAATTTCACCATCAAATTTCTATGATATATTGAGACGCTCCAGCTCTCTTATCCTCACAGTTGTGATCATTTCTTCTCTATCAAAATCTTTAAACAGCTCTCATTCAAGGTATGCCTCTCGTGTCCGATTGTCTAGTTTTTTCTTAAATTTATTTTTTAATATAATTCTTATACGATCTGTTAGTGTTTTATGGATCAGTCCTTAATAATCGTTTATTGATGACAGTAATCTGTTTTATTTTTTTAATCTGGATATTACGACGTTGTTATTGATTCTATTGTTTAGATCTCGATTGATGGGGGTAATCGAGGACCCTTTCCATTTTTTTTTCAAATTTTGATCAATTGATTTATTCTGTTAAGATCTGTTAGTGCTTTATGGATAACATAGATCTGTCTGATGTTCGGATTTATTTATCTCGATCTTAGGGCTCTATTATTAACTCTGTTTAGATCTCGGTGTTTTCAAGGGCCTCTTAAGATTCGATTAATTAATTAATTAATTAATATGGATCATGTAACTATTCGTTTAATTTTGATGCTGTTTTGATTAAAAGAAAAGGTCATCGTTTTTTTTTTAAATGATCAATTGAATTTGTTTGCTATTGTTAATGATCTGAAGGATTGTTATATGTTGAGATCTGAATCTAGTTTGTCTCTGATTTTACCTTTTTGGGGTGTCAGATGCAAATCTTCGTCAAGACTCTTACTGGCAAGACCATCACCCTTGAGGTGGAAAGCTCAGACACTATTGATAATGTTAAGGCCAAGATCCAGGACAAGGAGGGAATCCCACCAGACCAGCAGAGGCTGATTTTCGCCGGCAAGCAGCTTGAGGATGGCCGCACCCTTGCTGATTACAACATCCAGAAGGAGTCCACCCTCCACTTGGTGCTCCGTTTGAGAGGTGGCATGCAAATCTTTGTTAAGACCCTTACTGGAAAGACCATCACCTTGGAGGTGGAGAGTTCTGATACCATCGACAATGTCAAGGCTAAGATCCAGGACAAGGAAGGCATTCCCCCAGACCAGCAAAGGTTGATCTTTGCCGGCAAGCAGCTTGAGGATGGCCGCACCCTTGCTGATTACAACATCCAGAAGGAGTCCACCCTCCACTTGGTGCTTCGTCTACGTGGTGGCATGCAGATCTTTGTGAAGACCCTCACTGGAAAGACCATCACTTTGGAGGTTGAGAGCTCTGATACCATCGACAATGTCAAGGCCAAGATCCAGGACAAGGAAGGCATTCCCCCAGACCAGCAGAGGTTGATCTTTGCCGGCAAGCAGCTCGAGGATGGCCGCACCCTTGCTGACTATAACATCCAGAAGGAGTCCACCCTCCACTTGGTGCTTCGCCTACGTGGTGGCATGCAGATTTTCGTGAAGACTCTAACTGGGAAGACCATTACCTTGGAGGTGGAGAGCTCTGACACTATCGATAATGTGAAGGCCAAAATTCAGGACAAGGAGGGGATCCCACCGGACCAGCAGAGGTTGATTTTTGCTGGAAAACAGCTCGAAGATGGAAGGACACTTGCTGACTACAACATCCAGAAGGAGTCGACCCTTCACTTGGTGCTTCGGCTGCGTGGAGGAATGCAAATCTTTGTTAAGACTTTGACTGGAAAGACCATCACCCTGGAGGTGGAGAGCTCAGACACCATTGACAATGTCAAGGCTAAGATCCAGGACAAGGAAGGAATCCCCCCTGACCAACAAAGGTTGATCTTCGCTGGAAAGCAGTTGGAAGATGGACGCACCCTAGCAGACTACAATATCCAGAAGGAGTCCACCCTTCACCTTGTCCTCCGTCTCCGTGGTGGTTTTTAAGCTTCCGCATGTTGTCTTGGGTCTTTTATGCCTCGTGGGGCTCTTGTGTGTGCTAAGTAGCCATTTTCGAATGGCCACTTTAAATAAATTACTGTACTCTTTTGAAGTTGGTGTTTGCGTCCAGTTTGGTACTGTTTGGATTGGCTGTTAAGGGCCGTTCCATTGCAAGCTTTCGTATTTAAGCAAATAAATTTTAGTTTATTCATATTCGCTTTTGTTGTGGAATGCCTGTTTTGGCAGGTGATGCTCGTAGTTTCTTGGTTCTACATTCTAGTGCCGGCGTGACAAATGTGAAGCCAAACAAGCTTGCGCGTTCTACTACATTCTAGTGCTGGCGTGATGTTGTGGGATGTTTCTCCCTGTTTGTTTGTCAGTGTTCCTTGCTCATGTGGCTTTTGCTTTAGCAAGCGGTGAGGACCTCGTGAATGAATTATGAATCCAACACCGAATGTTTTGAAAAAATTAATTAAAATTAAAATCATGAAACTAGAATTATTACATATTTTTAAATGTCGTTTTAGATTGGAACTTTTATGAATCAATTCTAAAATGAAGTTTTTTCAACTTTGTTTTTTGGCTAATTACGAAATACCTAGAGAAAAGAAAGAGAAAAAAAATACTGTCTTGGTACCTTTTCTCCTCAGCTTCATTGTTGTCTGTCTGCATCTTATTTAGAAGATTAGATATTTGGTTTATTAGAAATCTATTTATTTTTTATTGATTAATAAATAATTGTAAATAATGAATACTCATTAGATATCTGAAACACAATAATAATTTTTGAATATCTAAATTTTTTATAAAATAAATAAAATATAAATATTATAAAAAAAAATCCGAATACTGTAACATCGCAACTTTGGAGGTTGAAAGCTTTGACACCATTGATAATATAAAGGATAGTGATGGGTTCGAGATTTACAACCAGAAATACTAGGCTTATGACACAGAACAAGGGGTAAAGCTAAAGCCCATAAACTAATGTGTCATGTAGTGTATCCGAGGATTCAAAGCTAAAGTGCAAAATATACTACTTAGGATTTGTTTTTTTTTTTTGTTTTTAATTAGCATAGTAAACTTAAAGTTTTGACAGAATAACACCATTTGCAAAAAATATTTGTAAAATAGCGTACATTAATATTGTCGTGCATTAAAAGCGTGATATTTAATAAATATTGCTATTCAAAAACATGACAATTTAAGATATTGCGCTTCAAAAATATGATATCAATTAAAATTTAAATCCAGATCAAAAAACACACAAAACAGACACGAACACAACCTCTCTCTCCTTATTGACCAAGACCCTTACTATCTATTTGAAAAACCCACGAAACACCTTCATTTTACCCCTTAAAACAATCAAAAATCAAACACATCCTAGTTTGTTAAAATTATAAAATTCTTAACTCTCTAATTCATAATTAGCATTATTTGAATAACATAAGCTCATATAATGTACAACTTAGCCAATTTATCTGTCATTTTCTTGGGCAAGAAAAGTGTTGACTTTGTTAAGCGATCTACAATGACCCAAGTCGCATTGTTGTTGTTCTTTTCCCTAGGCAATCTTATCACAAAAATCATAGTGATATCTTTCCATTTCCATTTGGGTATTAGCAATGAAGGGTGTAAAATTTTTTCAAAACTAGTTATGTCAGTGTGGTTATCATCCCTTCTTTTCAAGCTCAAAAATAACAAAATTTCAAAACTAGACAGTAGTCAAAATAATCTAATTGTTTTTAAAAATGGTCTGATCTTTTTCTTAAATCGATCTTGAATTATAATTGATGTCGTGGTTTATAAACACGATAAAATTATAATTGATGTCGTGTATCAGAACTGCGACATTAATGAAATGTCACGGTTCAGAACCACGATATTAATTATAATTTTGTTGTAGTTTTCAACCGCGACGTGTAATCAAATGTCATGTTTCTGAACCGCGATATTAATTAAATATCTTATTTCTGAACCGCGACTTTCTCAAATTGTACTATTTAACCAAAACTTTTTCTTCCTATGTTAATTTACTATTTATTTGCATTTTGTATATTAATTGCCTAATTTATCCTTCGGATTAAGGAATGCCATGTGACTCTATATTTTATTGGACCTAGGATGTCTGACATTATTTTTAAGAATCTCAGTTGGCCTATAATCCATTAGTTCTTAGAATTGGTCCAAGATGTTCACATAATCCAATCACATGTTTTTTTGTGAAAACTCTCACTGGAAAAACTATTACCTTACAGGTTGAAATTTCAAATACCATATACGATGTGAAACAGATTCAAGTATGGATCATTTGATCTTTTGCTAGTAAATAACTTGCACCATGGCGAACTACAATATTCTGAAGGAATCAACTCTGCATTTGGTGCTTCGTCTTCATGGTTGAAAGCAGATTTTTGTTAAGCTCTTCATAGGAAAGACCAATATTACTCTTGAATATGGAGCCAAACTATAATTTGTTTTTCAATTGCTTGTTGCCAAACCATATAGAAATCTCCTCTATGTACATTTGGCGTACATATAGTGATATCTATATCCTTCTTCAATTTAATTAATGTGGTCCGAATTGATTCCAATTTATAGGCAAGCAACTTGAAAATGGAAAGATTTTGGTCGATTATAAAATTCAAATGGACTCAAACCTTCACTCAATTCTTGACCTACATGGTGGGATGTATATTTTTGTGAAGATAGTCATAATGGATGTCAATAGTTTGGATAACATTGATAATATGAAGGAAAGATTCAGGACAATGAAAATATCTCACCAAACAAAAAAGAGGTTATCTTTGTTAAGAAGTAGCTTGAAAATGGTTGTTATTGATTAAAAAAGAAGAAGAAGTTGATGGGTGCATTGCATGCACCGCATTCCGATTGTTTGGGCTTGCCTAATGACTAAAAATCCTAGTTGTTTGGCCTAACAAAAAAAAAACTAGCATTTTGAGCCTTGGCTCAATCCTGACTCACTTTGGTTTGTCCGATCTTGCCCCAACACATACCTTTATATACCTTTTCAAGTTCATAGAGTTGCGCATATAATTTTCTATGCACGCAATTCATTTTCTATGTAGTGTAGATACCAGTTTTTTAGCCTATGACTATTTCCTAGTGATGTAATTAGCCAACATCTCCACTAATGTTGCGCATGTCATAACAATTCATGAACCAACTTTCTAGAAAAGTATTTTTTTTCTCTATAAGATAAGTTCAAGAACTTGATGAAAAATACACTCGGCCACAAGTAAGAAGGAAAACACAGTTCCTAAGTGTTGGTCTCTACACATAACCATTAAAGGTGTAATCATTTAATCTCATAGATAAAAATCAATCTCTAAACAATTCTAGGAACCACCACCTACCACCCAATAATTTCAAGGACCATCATCAACCACCCAATAACTTAATTTACCACAACAACCACCGAACAATTCCTAGAATATATAATTTCGTTTACATTCTCAAACAACCACCCATATAGTCTATCTGAGTTAAATCCTCATCTAGTTATGTTAGATCCTCACTTGAATGCTCAAAATCTTATTTTCAACAATCCTAGCTGCATTTATTCACATACCATTTTTTTCATATATCGTACATTATTTTCACCCTTTATATTTTACTTGGGCATTAAAGTGTTTCTTGTACCCACAAGGGACCTATTTTGTAGGAAAACTCATGGACCAGCTCAAGATCA
Source organism: Populus simonii (assembly GCA_007827005.2). Classification (NCBI taxonomy): domain Eukaryota; kingdom Viridiplantae; phylum Streptophyta; class Magnoliopsida; order Malpighiales; family Salicaceae; genus Populus; species Populus simonii. Next base: position 16,864,755 of record CM017474.2, read on the forward strand.
CAACCCTACAAAGCCCAATTCATTTTTGAAGATTTTCATGATTTCATCACTCATACATTAGTAGATTACAACATCCAAAAAGAGTCCATTTTATATCTTGGTCCTTTATCTTTGTGATGGTTTTTAAGTATCCAATGATTATGCTTTTTATTGATAGAGTTTAATACTTTTACCAAGCTTTTCTAGGTGTTTTTTTTTTACTGTTATAGATAATTATGATAATGGTTGAAATGAAAGCCTACTATTACATTTTAGTCTCTTATATATATATATATATATATATATATATATATATATATATATATATATATCACCTTTTGTTAATATATTTCTATTTATTGTCGCACGTGTGCGGCGTCGCGGCTAAAACACCCCCCCCTCAAAATCTATCTTATGTGGCAAATGTGAGGAGACAAGGAATTCTTGTCTTTTATTAGTGGAAAAATGGAATGGGAGTCGCCACCTAGTATTTTGGTCACTAGAAACCCTAACTGGTCTCAGAGATCGAGTACGAGAACTGGTTGCTTAAAGGGAGGTTTTAGCACCCCAAATATGTCCTATCTAAGGTAGGCTGCATTGTTTAATTGTCTGATAAAATCTAAGGTCTTGTCGTGCTTTCTAATTGTTGGTCCGTCTATGGTTTAAGAAAAGTCATCTTCAGTAAAGAGATCCTTATCTTATCGGGTAAAACCTAACTGTTCTAACATCAACAAAAGAATTTTAATACTCGGAATACATCTTACGTATAAGATTATAACCCTAGATATTAAAAGAAAAATAATTTTTTTAGAGTTTTCGAAATATTGGCATAGTTCTCGTGACTTTAATAAACTGGTTATTAAAGCCAAAATGCGTGCTAATACATATTTTAAATTATATATATATATATATATATATATATATATATATATGAAAGTATGATTTATTTTTGAGAGACTTGGCCGTATGCATGAAAACAAAAATATTTTATTTTTTTATTTTTATTTTTTTATGTTTTGCCGAAAACCAGGTATTTTAATACCGAATTTGTATCTTTACAGTATAAAAATACAAACCGATGTTGATTAACATATAGTAGAAAAATTTTCAGAAAATCACAGATTTTTGAAATATATATATATATATATATTGTTTTTTTTTTTGCTTGCCCCGGCCCGGCCCATGTGGCTGGCTGGACCTAGCCAACCTACGCAGTTGGGCTCGACCTAGCCACACAAGATAGATTTTGAGAGTGGATTTTTTCACTAGCGACGCCGCACACATGCGACATTTATTAAATGAAATCCTCATTTTATACTTCTGCCTCTACCATGTTCTTTATTTCTTTACAGTATATTCGAGGTTTTTCCAAGTTTATAGATATAGATACAAACTTGAAAAATAATTCAAAATGATGACGAGTAAAAAAAAAATCATCCTTAAACCTCTTGAATTTTGTTGAGGTCTATGTAATTTGCATGTTATTTTGGGTGGTTATGGTGATTTTTTTTTGTTAGGGGTAGTTTTGATCTTTCAAATAGGTTTGCCCACATATCTTGTTAATAATTTGATGTGGTAATGTCTTTTGTATGGTCTTACTTTTGTTTTCTCTTAATGTATATTTACTTGTACGGTTCTTTTTTAAGGAAATCTCCTTAATGAAACCATATAAGTTTTCTAAGGATTTCTAAGTAGCTTCTTTATCTTTTTAGAAGTTCCTTGCAAAGTTGAATGGTTGTGTTAATTATAATTTGACAGTGGAGGGATTAGAACCACTAAAGTTTTGCTATCGATCTAAATCTATTCTCGGAATACATTAAAATAATGTTATGCAACTAGGTACTTACTCTGTAGTTAAGAGTATATTAAGTTGAATTTGAGGTTGGAAAGTACATTGTCACAGGTTACAATATTGCTCTAGGTTTTGGAAAAGGCATTGCTTTGAAGGTTTGTTTACTTTCTTTATTAGCCATGTTTTTATTTCTTCTAATGTTCTATTTATTAAGTATGTTAGCTTGATGTCTTTTTATAAAGGTTTTTTTTTAATTAAAACTAAAGCTTGTTTGTTTGATGCATTGCATATGTGATAAAATATTAATCAAACTTTCATCTTACTCCATAAGAAGACTATAAGTGCATCAATGGTCTCATATGCTTGCATTGGTAATATACATATATAAATCTCACATATTGGTACTAGAACGAACTTCATTCACTGGCATATCATATTAGTGTAAGCACCTCTCATACTCTCCTCATCATCTCTTCTTCTTGCTGCTTCTCGTGGACTATTTATGGATTGTAATGCTTTAGATTAGCACTTCTCAATCACAATCTTTAATTGGTAGCAACATTGCTGAATTAGCTTTCGATATTATAGATCATCATCATTAACTTCTCATAATGTCAAGTCTTGACTTATTGATTATGAAAAGTATGTTTCTAGGGTCCCCAGTATTACCTTCATATCTATTGATAATACCTTTTGGTTATTAATGGTTGATTAGGTTCATCAACCTCAACAATAGTGATAGTGAATTTCTATGTAAAGGCATTGAAAATAGTTATCAAACTAAAAAGTAGTGATAGATTTGCTATTGTTATAAGCCTTACCATTATGAATCAGTATGATGAGTGGTTTTTTTTATATAGTAATTAGGTTGTACTTGGTTAGTGAAAGAGATACATTATGTTTTTATAAGGATTTTATGTTGTGCGTGTAGGGAAAAGGAATATGCATGTTATGGTTCACATGGGTTTGGTGTCCCGATCCTTCCCTGTATGGCTATATTAGCATGCATATGCTCACAAGAAATACTTTGTTTGGTTTTGGAGCGATACAAGAGATTATAAAGAATCTAAGCTTTTAGTATGAATTTTTTTGTAATTGGATTATATAGAAGGCCTAGTAGATACATTTATGAATTAAATAGATAAGTCTAAGTCCAATAAGAAGTCCAAACTCATCAAACAATCATTCTGATGAAAATGGACATAACTTTTGTTTTGTTTCCTAGATAAAAGGGACATGTCTCTATATACTTTCTATTTTAGAATTAAAGAAATTCACTCTAAAATTATCCTATAAATAAATTTATTTCATGTCTTTTTCTTTTCAAACAAACGAGTTTTAATTTATCCTCATTGTCTCCATCTTTTTTTTTTCACAAGACAGTAACAATACCTTTTCTTACGGATCATGTACATGTACACCACTTGTGACTAACTATTGAAGCTGTCCTTGCTCCGGTTATTGATTATGGATCCCTTTCAAAGTCGAATTTGGTTTGATTGTGACATATGTTGCTTACAATTGGCTTAAGAACTCCCTTTAAAGTTGCTCTTAGCATTTTTATGGCCTTGGAAAGTTAGGCTTATTTGCTTGGATTTTGGCATTGATGTTGTTGTGTAGAAGAATTGGCAATGAAAACCTTGAGAATAAAGGTGTCTTTTAGTTGAATGAAAGAGGTGATGAGTTCTTATAAGGGAATTTGGGTTGTGTGTGTAAAGAACATGGAGGTGATGAGTTTTTGACCGCAAGTTCTGATTAAACAAAAAACAAATGCTTTTACAATTGGATTAGCTTAGTTAAGAAATTTAATGAAGAATAGTGTTTAATTATATCGATTTAATAAATAATCAGGTGATTAATTATTGACTAATCAATTGATTAAGTATTTTCTTTCCTATTAAAAAAAATATAGTTGAGAATTGAATTATAAGTGGAGAAAAGTAGCAGCCTCACAAAATCAAATGAAATGTGAATATTCAAATATTTCAAACCTTAAAAAATATATATCTAACAAAATGAGAATGTTTATATATTTCTAACCTTAAAAATGTATATCTATCCTAAGTAGCAGCATACACAAGAAGAATAGGTAAGGATCGATAAATAAAGCAAAGAAATAAATATAAAAAAAAATTGAAGAAATAATTAAATTGCATATATGGAGTTGACTACTTTTTCTAGAGGGACTATTTATACATATAGAATGTTTAAATTATATCTAAATAAGTAATTCTAATCATATACAAGTAATCTAAATCATACAAGAAGGTATAATGAATACCAATACAAACTAAATCTCTTATTTATTGATAATTATATGAATTCTAGCTAAGCTAAACTAGTTTAATTTATCAAGGATTTTTATAAACCTTCTAGTCATTCACGCAAATTTTACTTTATCAAGGATTTGCATATATGGTTGATTGCTTCTTTTTGTGTTGATATGTTAATATATATTTTTTATTTTTTAAAAATGAGTTGGCTTGATTCTTAGGGGTTATAATTGGGTTCTTTGCACGCCCGAAGAAATACGAGAGAATTCAGTAAATTCAGAGTCCTTGTGATAATTAATAAAATTAGAAGTCCAAGCAAATGATATTTAGAGATGACATGTTGCTACTGTATATCATCAACCAAGCTGCTGCATTGCTTTTTTATTGCATGCGTACATTTTACATGAGCTGATAAACTCAAAAGGTAGACGTACTTTTATTATGGCGCAAGTGCTTGCATAAACAGCCTGATCGACGTGCTAGACTTACTTTTATTGCCTAAGTGCTTGCATAACAGCCTGATGTGACTATTATACATGCATACCGCTCACAAGCCACTCTACGAGTGAGTGAACTTCGCTAACTAGCTGGCACATCATATGATACTAAAACAGCATCTAGAACCAGATTGATTGGGATTGACAATCGGGCAAGCTGCACTGTCTTTGTATGTCGGTTGCCCTCCTCTGTACCTCCTGCGTCTCTTCCTGTTCAGGGCGGCGTTGGTGCTGTGTTTGCTCCTCGATCACAGACCGTAAAGCGTCGCACTGGCACTGCCTATCCACACGCCTTATTTGCTGGCAGCATTGCTGAACTTGCTCTTGATCACCCTGTCGATGGTGGATCCCTCGGAGTGCTAACCTTGGCCTTGATATTTGGGATACATATTGCTCACAACTGCTCAAGTCCTCCCTCCGAATCTGCTCTTGGCAGCCTCCAGATCGACTCCTGCTGGACTGCTCATCAAACTCCACGGTAGTGATGGTTGTTCTGTAAGAAGAGGCATTGGCGATGAGTGCCAAGAGAAGGCTAGCTAGAACTGCTATTGTCAAAAACCTTGCCATTTTTTATGGAGAAAAGTACAGTGGGGTTAGGGTGGATGAATGAGGTGATGGGCTCATTGGGTTTTTATAGGGGATTTTGAGCCATGCATGCAGAGAACGTGGAGGATGGCATGGTTATGCGTATGATCTGTGATTTTGATGCGGTGGCTATGAATGTTTTGGTGGTTTGGTTGATGCTTACACGTCTAGATCAGCATGCAAGTTCTGCCAAGAGATGCTTCGTTTGGTTTTCGAGTTTCTTTAGTCGTTATCTAAGAGAATATCAAACACGGACGCTCGTGTTGATAATTCAAGAGTGGTGGGGTTCTGCGCTGTCCGGTCGCAGCGTCTCTGTTTCCACTTTATTAATTAGGATTAAGCTCGAGATTTAATTGGCTTATTTACAAGGCCTTTTGATGTGCTTAACTTTCATTGTTAAATGTCTATGTTGCCTTTTTTTTTTCTTGCTTTTATATATATATTGTTATATCAAACAGGTAAGAAATGTTTGCATTGGTAATATACATATATAAATCTCACATATTGGTACTAGAATGAAATTCATTTGTTAGCATATCGTATTATTGTTAGTGTTATCACCTCTTATACTCTCCTCGACATCTCTTTTTCTTGCGGGTTCTCAAGAAATATTTATAATTTGAAATGTTTTAGATTAGCACTTTTCAGCCACAATCTTTAATCGGTAGCAACAATACTGAAGGAGCTTCCGATATTATAGATCATCATTATTAACTTCTTATAGTGCCAAGTCTTGACTTATTAATTGTGAAAAGTATGTTTCTAGGGTCCCGAGTATTACCTTCATATTTATTGACAATACCTTCTGGTTATTGGTGGTTTATAGGGTTCATTAACCTCAACGATAATAATAATGGATTTGTATGCAAAGACATTAAAAATAGTTATCAAACTAAAGAGCAGTGCTAGATTTGTTATTGTTATAAGCCTTGCCATTATGAATTAGTGTGAAGAGTGATTTTTTTATATGGGTTTGGTGTCCTAGTCCTTTCTTGTATGTTTATATCAGCATGTATATTCTCACAAGAAATACCTTGTTTGGTTTTGGAGTGTTATAAAAGATTATGGAGAATCTAAGCTTTTAGATATGAATTTTTTGTAATTAGATTATGTAGAAGGTCTAATATATATATACATTTACATGTGAATTAAATAGACAAGTCTAAGTCTAATAAAAAATCCAAACTCGTCAAACAATATTTTTGATGAAAATAGACATACCTTTTGATCCGATCACTGGATTATACTCAAAGTCTGCTAGGATATTTTACAAACCTAGTTCTAGATGATAACATTCTATGTTTGTATCAACTAGTTATAAACAAACTTCTAGTAAATAAGTTATTTTTTTCTAGATATTTTTGGATTTTCATATTTTCTTCTTTATTTTATCTAGTAATTTTATGGTTTTGTTTCGTTTCCAACCCAATTATTATTTCCTTTCCAACCTAAATATATTGAATACCTATTTAAATAGTTATAGGTTATGTTCAGAATGGTTTTTTCCAAATTATTCTGCATTATTTTGAAAATAGCTTTGTTTAGGGTTTCTTAAGCCCTTTTGGGTTTTTTTTAATCTTCTTGTTTTTCTTTTCAATCCTAATTTATCTAGTTCATATTATGTCATGGAGTTTCTCTTCATGATATGGAGATTTGTTTTCTTGTAACTTTGGTAGTCTAGTCACATGTTTATGCTTCCACATAGATTGAAAAACAGATGCGTTCATGATTAATTATGCTTATATGTGGTTTTTATTATAGATATTATCTTCTTCGTTTTTCCTTAAGTTCTACATAACTATCCTACAAGATTAAGAGACTCAATCACATCACTTTACAAAACTAGAGCCTAAATCTCTTATTCTTAGCCTTGTCCGATTATTGGCTTTTCGAAAGATTCAATATTTATTTGGTTGTTAAGAGAATGAAAAAAACAAGGCACACATTATTTTCTTAAAATTATCTCTTTAGATAACCATTTTCTTTCTCTTAGTTTAATTTTTAGAAATAAATTGTAATTATTATTACAAATCTTTCTCTTGACATTTGTTTCTGTCAGATTGGCTATTAAATGAGGAATATAGCCTGAATTATATTAAAGCATGCATTGTATTGTATTTTTTTTTTATGAAAACCTTATGATTGAACCCTTATATCTTTATAATCCAATAAGAATGCAATAACGACTCACCTATTTTGTTTTTGTTTCTCTGTTTTTGTTTTTTCCTTTTTCTTCCATATTACAATCCTTCATTGTAGAGTTGCTTAGGGCTTATTCATCGAGGAATAAGTTTTCGCTTGGTTTACCGATTAGCAATGTGAATTGTGATAATTAATAAAAATTAGAAGTCCAAGCAAACGATAACTAGAGATGACATGTTGCTACTGTATATCATCAAGCCAAGCTGCTGCATTGCTTTTTTATTGCATGCGTACATTTTACATGAGCTGATAAACTCAAAAGGTAGACGTACTTTTATTATGGCGCAAGTACTTGCATAAACAGCCTGATCGACGTGCTAGCTAGACTTACTTTTATTGCCTAAGTGCTTGCATAACAGCCTGATGTGACTATTATACATGCGTACCGCTCACAAGCCACTCTACGAGTGAGTGAACTTCGCTAACTAGCTAGCACATCATATGATCCTAAAACAGCATCTAGAACCAGATTGATTGGGATTGACAATCGGGCAAGCTGCACTGTCTTTGTATGTCGGCTGCCCTCCTCTGTACCTCCTGCGTCTCTTCCTGTTCAGGGCGGCGTTGGTGCTGTGTTTGCTCCTCGATCACAGACCGTAAAGCGTCGCACTGGCACTGCCTATCCACACGCCTTATTTGCTGGCAGCATTGCTGAACTTGCTCTTGATCACCCTGTCGATGGTGGATCCCTCGGAGTGCTAACCTTGGCCTTGATATTTGGGATACATATTGCTCACAACTGCTCAAGTCCTCCCTCCGAATCTGCTCTTGGCAGCCTCCAGATCGACTCCTGCTGGACTGCTCATCAAACTCCACGGTAGTGATGGTTGTTCTGTAAGAAGAGGCATTGGCGATGAGTGCCAAGAGAAGGCTAGCTAGAACTGCTATTGTCAAAAACCTTGCCATTTTTTATGGAGAAAAGTACAGTGGGGTTAGGGTGGATGAATGAGGTGATGGGCGCAATGGGTTTTTATAGGGGATTTTGAGCCATGCATGTAGAGAACGTGGAGGATAGCATGGTTATGCGTATAATCTGTGATTTTGATACGGTGGCTATGAATGTTCTGGTGGTTTGGTTGATGCTTACACGTCTAGATCAGCATGCAAATTCTGCCAAGAGATGCTTTGTTTGGTTTTCGAGTTTCTTTAGTCAATTATCTAAGTGAATATCAAACACGGACGCTCGTGTTGATAATTCAAGAGTGGTGGGGTTCTGCGCTGTCCGGTCGCAGCGTCTCTGTTTCCACTGTATTAATTAGGATTAAGCTCGAGGTTTAATTGGCTTATTTACAAGGCCTTTTGATGTGCTTAACTTGTATTGTTAAATGTCATTGTTGCCTCTCTTTTTTTCTTTTTTTCTTGCTTTTATATATATATATATAATCTGTTTTGAAAATATCATATTTAGATTTTTGATAAATCTGAATTTGAGAAATTTTTAAAAATTTTCAATCATCAATATTTTTTTGTTAAATCTTTAATAGTTATTTCTTCACTTTGTACAATCCTTCTGCTTTCAGAAGATTCAGAGGTAGAGGAAGCTGAATTAGAAATAGTTCTGTAAAAAACAAAATCCATAAATAAAAAAGATAAATTAAGATATATGCTGCAAGTTATATGGATTTATTGTCCTAATATATATATATATATCATAGGCAGTAATTTTGTATTGGAAATTGATTTAAAGCATGGTTAATCCATATATTATTTATAGATTAAAAATGGTAGGGGTTAAATATAAAAAAAAATAAGAGCTAACGCACTAGAATTAAATTGAAAAAATAACAAAATAAAAGTTAGAAAAAATAAAAAAAATAAAACAACATTAATTTAGAAAAAAAATAGATCAAAGCTCTTAAACAGGATCTAATCTCTGAAAATTACATTCTGTGGATGTTCAGATCAGTTTATACACATCAATTAATCTTACTGATCCTGAAATTAAAGATCATATAGTTTATATAAACCTTCAATAAATCTAACTGATAATTTTTAAAAATATAAATTTAAAATTTCATCCGCTAAACTACTCCATTTCATTTGTGCACCTGACTACTGGCCTGAGGCTTGTGCTTAACTTATATCGATTAAGTGTTGTTGTGGCTGTAAAATTAAGTATACAAAACAGCTTTAAAATTTTATCATCCACTGGACATCAAACAAATCCACGCTTCCGGTAGTAGACAAAAGCATTGTCATGTGTTGTCTTTTTCTTTTTTTTTCTTTGCTTATATATATATATATAGGCAGTCTAGCAATTTTGTATTGGAATTACGAAATTGATTTAAAGCATTTATAATATGATATATTATTTATAAATTAAAAAATAATAGGAGTGAAATATAAAAAAAAATTTTGAGAGGTAACCCAATAGAATTAAATTAAAAAAATAACAAAACAAAAGTTAAAAAAAAGATAAAAAATAAGACAACATCAATTTAGAAAATAGAGAAAAAAATAAGTAAAACTCTTAAACCTAGTCTAATCTCTAAAAGCTACATTCCGTGAAATCTTTACCCAGATTCAATCAAGAAGCATAATTGCCAACCAATTTAATTTTAAATGATATAAGATTGGTTGAAAAGTATTAATAAAAAAACCTGTAAAAGCACCAAAAAGAATAAAGATAAAATTTGATAGAAAAAACATAAGGAGAATGCAATTTAATAAAATAAAATAAAATAAATATCAATTAAAAGAATAAGGACCAGATTTTAAAGATTAAAAAAAATCATAGGTTATGAAATTTAAAACATTTGTAAAAACCAAGCAAACATGAACAAATATCTTAAACATAGTCAAATCTTAAAAAACTCACAACTTATGAAACTCTGGATCCGGGTCCCATCAGTAAGTTTATTATAAGCAAATTTAAAAATATAAATTTAAAAAACTAGTCAAAGCAAAAAAAAAAAAAAACAAGATAATAAAAATATCTTAAACGAACTCTTCAACCAACCAGGGTCAACAAATTAAACACATGACTTAAGACATGAAATTGAGATAACTCTATAAATAGAAAAGGAAAAAAAAAACACCGGCAAAAAGAATATAAAAAATGCTTTAAAAAAACAAAAGTCGACCCGGGCTAATCCTTCACATATTCTTAAATAAAACCTTGTGACTTTATTAAAGACAAACCTGAAAAAATAAAAAAGTGAGATTCTTAATCAAACAAATATTAAGGGATGAAATTGAGGGGGAAAACCATTAAAAAAGCAATGAAAACAAAAAAAAAAAATAATCAAAAGAATTAGGATTAAATTCGACATAAAACTTAAATGAAATTAAATGTTTTGGTAAAACTTAAATGAAATTAAATGTCTAGTGGTGGAATTGAAAAAAAATCAATCAAGAAAATGATTCAAAATAAAAAAAAAATAGAAATTAAAAGAATGATGACCAAATTTGAAAATAAATTACAAAAAAATCAAATGATCGGGGATGAAATCGAAAATAAAATCCAATTAAAAATAATTAATATAAATAAAACAATTATAAATAAGAGAAAAGGGACTGAATCAAAAGAAAAAAGTAAATTGAAGGGTTGGTATGAATTTTTACATGGCCAGCACACAATCCTACGAAGAAAGATAAGGAAAAAAAAGAAAAAAAAAAAGAAAAGCAATTTCGAGTCAAATCACTCCAAACCACCACACATATCACCTAGAGAAGAAGAGGACGTCGAGCTAGATAAATCAAATGATATTGTGAAATCACTGGTGGTCGCACGCATCACTAGAAAGCAGTAGAGCGGCTGGCATATGCAAGACACGCGCAACAACTTTTTCATTATTTTTTTGGCAAAAACCAAAAAAGCCCTTAGGACTAAACAATATTAAAAAAAAAAACAAATCATGTTGAAATTACAACCAAACCTCTAAAGTCAATGCTTAAAAATTAAAATTGTAAAGGTAATATAGTAATTCAATTGCTCCATAAAACATGAAAAATACAAAAACATCATTATACAGAAGGCATTGATTTATTTTATTTAAAGGTTATATGAGTAATTTTACTGTGCATTACAAAATATATTTACCAAATTAATCTCGTACAATCCTCAAAAGACATTTATGCCATGATAAAAAGGTCACCTTAGACTCGAAGCAAAGGCTAAAGAGAAAAGGACAAAGTAGTAATTATATTATTATAATAAATAGTAATCCGTGTCTTACGACACAATAATATCACTAAGGGGATTAGTTTTTTAGATAATATTAACATCTCTGAATTAATTTTTTATCATAGAGAGTTTTAATTTAATATCTTTTTTTTTACATTAATTTTATCTATCTTTTTGTCAAATAATATATATGTGAGTTGTAAATGTTTTTCTATAAAACATCAAAATATTATTAATGGTAAAAAATTAAAAATAAATAAATAAACTTCATCAATATTATGATTAAAACATTATTTACAAAGTGATATAATTATCATCAAGATATTAACCCTCCCTCGACACAGTTTGATGACTTTTATTTAACGACTAATTAAATTAATATATAGGGTGCATCACAATAGAAAAAGGGTCTCAATTATAACACCTTATACTATGAGGATTGTGAGGGCTGTAATAATGATAACGAGTGTCAATGGAATCCTATATATAAATCAATGAACGTTGAGGCACTTTAGAGCATTTTGTTTTTCTCCTTTTCTTCTTGAAATTTTCTTTAAGATCTTTTTCTCCAAGGTAAAAAAATCGATTCGAAGCATCAACAACTCTTAATTAAAAACATATGGCAATGATCTTGTGTGTAACAGTTGCCTGGCTAAGATTATATATCCTTAATTCTTCAAGTGTCTTGAGAAATTTTGATTAGATTGCTGGAGGCCAATTAATGCATGAAATCTGATCTTATTTTGGGCGTAAATTCTACCAATAAGGTAGATGGAAATTAAGATGTTGTTCTCTTAAACCTTTTCTCATGTGATTTATAAAAATTTGAAGTAAAATTCGAACTTGGACAATACAAGTAATAAGAAAGGCACAAGCTCTTTTTTAACACAAAAAGAAACTCCTTGCATTACATTACACCTGGCCTTACATAATACTCACATACTCGAACAAAACCTTTGCCTTACATGACAGTACTCGCGTACTTCGAAGGAGAAAAACCCCACACAGTGATGTGCTTTATTAGTACTACTTATTCATCTCAATCTCAAGCCAAAATAGCAGAGATCGGTGAACTCCATTTATTATTCCGTACATTGTAACATGTCCACCTTCAACATTTATTACATTCTGTAGGGCGAACCAAATTCACAACTGTCTAGTTCCATACCACAATCGCCGGGAAGGCTACTGGCCACACTCGCAGCCTCATCAAAATCCATTCGTCCGACACCCCTCTGCTTTGGCGCACTCTTAACAGCCTTCCTGAGGCCATAGCAGCGGCACGTGGATCTCATCTGTCTTAGCTGATCACAACACTTGTCAAGACGTTCCTCTTCTCTTCGGTTAATGTCAAGGCCGTCCCGTGAGCTCGCTTCTTGCATAATATATTCCTGGCAATGCTTGAGATCTTGTGCCCTAATCAACTCGTCGCGACAGTCTTCTTCTGATCGCCTGGGGTTTTCCTCATCGATGATCACTGTAGTACTGTGAATGGAGGCGTCAACTAGGAGGAGAAAGGCTGTCAAAGTGGCTGCGAAGATGATGAGCTTTGCCATTGTACGTAGATTGGGGCTAATAAGGATATGATTTGTTGGGTGAGAGTTGATGTGGAGGTTGGGGGTTATTTATAGGCATTTACGGCAGGCCTGGCTTGTGAATTAAGCAGATGGATTAAGGTACGATGATTTTGGTTGTGGTAGATGGGGAATTAACTTGAGGCTACACGTATATATTAGATAATATGCACGAGCTACACGTACTGAGATTTATCTACAAGTGTTAACATGCATGAACTGATTTTGTTGGGTTCCCAAATGGGCTGCAATTTGATTTGGAAGATGGTGGGCTAAAGGCTACACGTACATGCGATGGTTCCAGGTAGAATACTACATTACAGTATCCAAAAAAACTAATCTCATGGAGATATTACTACGTATGTCCCAAGATATAGATTATTATTTTTCTCCTTGGTTATTCTACTTATTATAATAATATAATTATTATTTTTCTCCTTGGTTATTTTGTTTTTTTTTTGTCTTTGCTTTGGGGATAAAATGATCTTCTTACCATGATATAAATATCTTTTGAGGATTGTGCAGAGTTATTTTGGTAATTATGTTTTTCAACGCACAATAAAATTATTAATGTAATCCTTTAATAAAATAATCTAATATCTTTTGCATGAGGGTATTTTTATATTTTCATGTTTTATAGAATAATTGAATTACTACATTACCCTTACAATTCGAGTTTTTTAGCCTTGACTTCAGGGGCTTAGTTGTAATTACACCAAGATTTGTTTGTTAATATTTTTTAGTCCCGAAGGAATTTTTGGTTTTTCACAAAAAAAACCAAAAAGTCGTTAACGCGTGCCTCGTACGCGTCAACCGCTCCACTGCTTTCTGGCAAAGCGTGCAGCTGTTTCTAGCGGTTGTAACCGTGATTTCATCACATCATTTGATTCATCTCGACATCATCTTTCTCTTTAGGTGACCCGTGTATGGTGATTCGGTGTGGCTTTGCCTAAAATTACTTCTTTTTTTCTTGAATTGATACTGGATCTTCAATTCATTTTTTCTTTTGATTCAACCCCTCTTTTTTTATTTGTAATTATTTTATTTACATTAATTATTAATTATTTCTAATTGTATTTTATTTTGGATTTTATAACTTTCAAAAGGTAATTTATGAATTGGATTCATTTATAGGAAAGGCAGGGCCATGCATGTTGAGTACGTGTTAGATGTATGGACTACACGTACGTTAATTTATACACAAATGTTGCTATGGACTGTGTTTTTTCTATGGTAGGGTAAATGGCTTGTTTTGGAACATGGTGGGCTTAAGCTGGTTACACGTAGATTCTTACAAGCAGATGTTGTCAAGGTTTTGTCTGCTTTTCCAAATCGCCTTGATATTTGTTAAGCTTGAATTAAGATTCCCTTGTGGAGCAACGTTCATTTGCTGCTGTTTGCAAGCTTATAAGGTGAAACCCAGTTAAATTCCATTCACTGACAAATTAGAAAGCTTCATCTAGTGCCTAATATAATTTTGGCCATTTCGAGAATTGATTAGCCCTTAAAGAGACCAATTTCACTGACATGCGGAACCCGTAATCCTTGCCTAGAATAAACAGCCTTGGGTTCAGCGACCTGTCCTAGACACATAAGGAATTCTGTGTCCTTCCATGAAGCTATCGTCAGAGAAGTTCTGTCTGGCCCAACTAAGACATTGCTCTTTCCAACCCATTATCGAAGGATTGGGCCTAGGGCTCTCATACTTGAGGCCAATCACTAAGACTAAAAATTATAATTCAAGTGCACGGTTGTCGCTTTGCATCAAATACTTGATAATCTCATCTGGGAGGAAATCCTCTCTAATGGTGTTAGAACACACTCTGTCTATGCCTAACACCTTGGACACTTCGGCTCACGTTTGCAAAGCGACTTATCATGACTAAGGGTAATTATCCCACATGATTAACCCTAATATGGGGCAAGGACTCCATTCCCTTTTTGCCTCCCTCTCCGTGAAAGAAGAAGCAACATGACTACCATGCAACCACATGATCAGTCCAACATCCACGATAGGAAGGGAAAATGATTTTTCTCCTTTTCTGAAGTCATCGAATACCGCAATACATCTTCTAATTCCAAGAGGTATATGAGATTACAATGAAAATGGTATTTCAAAGTGATTTTTTATTCAAAAATATATTAAAATAATATTTTTTAAAAAAAATTATTTTTGATATCAGTATATTAAAATAATTTAAAAACATTCAAAAAATTAATTTAAAATAAAAAAAAATTAAAATTTTAAAATATTTTTAAAAACAAATATATCTAAGGTTACGGATATTCTTGGATGTACATTCAATATATTCAATATATTCTTCCCTCAAAAATAGTTATTTACATAAACAGAGGAGGGTTTCCTGTCCATAACTAAAAACTTGTTTTGTAGGTAATCGATAAGGATCATGTCTCGCTAGAGACCTCCTTTGGATTATTCAACTTTTTCTTTAGCAATGACCAGCTTGATCCTTATTTCTCTATGCCTTCCTTAAACTCAAACCCGATAACCTGTCAAGAATGAGCTCATCAATCTCTTAAAAAGTCTGAAACAGGAGCATCATCAAATAGAAAGTCACTCATACTTGTGATTTATGGTTTACATAATTAGGCTACAAGCTGCAAAGGTTTGGATAATTTGATAGAGCATTGTAAAGTCGATCAATGTAATTTCTCGGCTTCAACTTCTTAGACACAGCTGATATAAACATCCCCAAAGGCCAGTTACTCATTAACCTATATATGATGCCAGTTAGCCGAAAACCAGATAATTGTCACGCGATACACGCAGTTAGTCAACAAAAAAATTAAAACAAAAAATAATAATGTTTAGTCGATACAAGCGTGTTTTATAAAGAAAAAAAAATTAATATTAAATAATAAAATTAAAATATATATATAAAACAACAACAACCCTGTATTAGCCTACAAAACACATGATATGAGTCATTTAACCACAAATAAATACTTTTTGGTTTTGCAAAACCAAAATAAACCATAGTTTCATTTTGGTTTTGCGTTGATTGTTGGTTTTTGAATATTTCTTTGGGTTTTTGGTGGTTATAAATATGTTTTATAAGGTATTTATGATGTTTTTTTTGTTAAAATATGATTAAAATGAGTTTTTTATCTGAAAGTTCACAATCTAATTTTTTTAGCGATTAAAGATTATTGAAATTTAGGCTGCTATATATTTTTTTCTAAAAATTTAACCCCAAAAATAAATCTCAGGCACCTGAGCTATTCTAGCAACGTGCACCCGAGCCTTTTTCTCGAGGCCATGTGCTCCAGCTGGTGGCTCTTTAGAGCAAGTGATGAGTCAACTGCTCACAAATCCCACTGCAGTCCCCACGTTTGGCAACGATAACGCTGGTGCTGTTGATTCATTCTTATCGATCCTGTTCTGGAGAATGAGTTCAAATACTTTAGATTCAGGTGATTAAACTAATTAATTTAAAAAACAAGATTAGGTTTTGATTTGGATTCAGCCATCGATTATAGATTTATAACAAGCACAGCAAAAGTATAATAAAGAGTTTAAGACAAAAGAGTGGCAAGGGGGAGGAGTTCGCTGTTCAGGACAGAATTTGGTGGGTTGGACTCCACAAACAAGAGCAATACAAAGCTCTTGAAACTCTTCTTGAGTTTCAATGTGGAGAAGAAAGCTCCAAATATATATATAGTAATAAAAGTTACGTGTAAGGGTGTGGAGGTAGATTTGGTGCAGGCAGCAATATTTGGTCAAGAGCGAATGCGAGTGAAATGAAGAGTCTCTAGCTTGGGGTCAGCTGTATGGATCCACCAGGAAGGCTCAGTTACCATTTGACGGATTTTATTTGGCCAAGAGGCAAGAAGTGTTTCATATTTTGAAGCTTTTCTTGGCCACATTGTGAGTTACAGTTGACTATCATTGATTTTATTTCGGTTCCGAATCACCACGATGCCTGGTTCATAGAGTGAATTCATCATTCAGTAGACATCATGACCCTCTGATGCAGCCATATAAAGCATCTTGCCCCATATTAGATGGTGGGTCTGATCTGATGTGGCAATATCAGAAAGCAAAATTTGGTGCCTTCACTTTGATGGGGATTTAGTGCAATACGAATCTGTCTTCTTCACATCTCTGAGAGAGGAGAGGAACTTGTGCCTGACATTACAATGCTGCCACCCTTTTTATAAATTTGGAAAAGAAAAAAGAAAAAGAAGGTGTCTGCTGCACTTTTTCTTGGTTCATTCTGTACATGTGTCCATTGGAATGATGAAATGTTCTCTCGTCCAGTTTTTGTTTTTTAAAGAATATTGCCGTTGAATGATGCGTAAATCCTGCAATCCTGGAATCACTCGAAATCACAGACTAATGAGCTTGCAATTTGCAAATATATCAAAGCCACTCCCTCTCCACCCTCTGTTGGTTGATAAAAGAAAATGATCTTGCAACTTGTTCGTAAATGCCTTTCGGAACTGATAATTAAACCAGTTGACCTTTCCCTAGCTATCCAAATATATAAATTTTATTCATTTCCATATGCTTTTGAGGGCAGATTCAACGCTATTAGGGATGACAAAAGAACTTATCATATTCAATTTCTGCCCATGTGCTTAGAAACTGGAGCAGTTCCTTCTAGCTATCTTCCTGACTGGTACTATTTTTGAATATATATATATATATAATAAAGCCTTTATTTCTTAAAGACTAAAGACACTGAACATAAGGGACAGAACTGAAACGGGAGACCTTAATTTTCTTCTTTCGGAGATCAAAGGTATGGTTCTTGCATATATATTCGTGGCATATATGATTAAAGAGTGAAAGAAATATAATACCAAAACCTTAATAATGCAGAATTTGTTCTTGGCATTGGCTGCCGAAAACCAAGCCAAGTGCGTTTAGATTTAATAATTGCTAGCCATTTAACCAGCGCTCTGCCGTGGGTTATAATTTACATAAATAAACGATAACTATTGACGTATAAGTATCTCGTTAAGTAAATTTATAACTATTTATGTAAATAAATAATTAATAATTACCAAAAGAAAAAAAATTAAAAATAAATGTAGATCAGGTCAATCAAACAAAAAAAGACATTCACCTGCTTGTGTTTACTGAACTTATTTATTTAACTCAATAAAAGATAAATTCACACCCTAAAAAACTCATAATCTAAAAAATAAGCACAAATAAAACTGATTGAATAAATTCACAGCTTAAATAATAATATGCAAGACCCAACACATCAACAATATTATTTAAAAATAAATATTTTTATTTTGAGAAAAAAGTTCATTTGTATAAAACAATTATAGATGAATTAAAGTAATATCTTGAAAAGTCAAACACAAACAAAACAATTCTTAAAAAGATCTTATATTCAAAATTGTCATGTACAATTTGTTACTTAAGTCATGAAACCGTAATAAATTCATGGAAAGACAAAATTGAAGATAATTACAAAATCAATATTTAAAAAAAAAAACTAAAGCAGAATGATGAGATCGCATGAATCAGAATCCTTAACAAATCAAACATAAAAAAGATAAAAACTATAAAAAAAAATTAATTACACAAAAGGATTTAAAAATAATTGAGAAATAAAAATAACTTTAACAAAAAAAAAATCAAAAGAATAAGGGCAAAAGTGGAAAAAAAACAAAACAAAAAAAAACTTTGATTGAAGGATAAAATTGAAAGCAAAAAAAACTTCAACAAAAGGGCCAAGGAAAAAAATAAGGACCAAAATGAAAAATAAAACATTTGATAAAATTTAATTCAAGGACTAAATTGAAAAAAATATATATATAAAAGGAATAAGAAGAAAATAAGAAATTAAAAAAATGAGGACTAAAATTAAAAACAAAACAAATAATAAATTGTAATTAAAGGACTAAATTGAAAAACAAAAAACTCATTTAAAAAGAATAAGAATGAAATAAGAAATTAAAAGAATGAGGACTGAAACTATAAAATGAATAAGAACAAAATCAGAAATTAAAGGAATAATGACTGAAATAAAAAACAAAACATATGAGAAAGTGTAATTAAATGACTAAATTACAAAACAAAAAAAAACTTCTATAAAATGAATAAGAACAAAATTAAAAATTAAAACAATGAGGACTAAAATTGACAAAAAAAAGAAGAAGAAGAAGACGATAATGGTATATTGTAGCTATTAAGAGAGAGAAAAGAAGGGGAGAAAGAAAAACGATCACCGACTACAATCTGACCACCTTAAGCTATCATGCGCCACTCCAAATAGAAGAGGAGACGGTGGAGCATCCAGGGATATAGTGAAAGGTCATATTTAGTCATCAGGTAGCGTCAAATGCACCGCTTGAATGGCATGAACGCCACCCACGTGCTGGCTCGTATGATACAAGCGCCAACAACTTTTCTCATTTAAAAACTAGCAAACAACATGAAAATACTAAAATGTCCCCCCATTGACTTTGGCAATGACAGAAAATACTAATGTGAAAGTAAAAAATACCCAACATGCAAAGCTCTTTTTTTTTTTTTTCTCATCCAAAGTTAAGTTCGAATCTACACTATAAGATGATAATTAAAAAACCAAAAAAACTCTTGTCTAGCGAGCCATTAATTTTTTAATTTGGGGGGAAAGAAATATTTTTACTATTAAGAAACTTGCAAAAAGTCAATAAAATTCTTGGTCAACAATTCTAAATTTTATTAATTTTAAAGTTATTGTGTAAAAATTAAATAGACACACAACTTCAGGCAAAACTTCAAAAATAAAAAAGTAAATGGTAAAATGATAATTTTATTATAACACGCATGAAAAATACTCTATTATCTAGTCAAGTCTTATATATATAAAAAAAAAGGGAAATGATAAAATAATCATTTTATTGTAATTCAAGATATATTTCTCTATGAATTATGTTGATTTTAAGTATAAAAAAATATTTTTACCGTGTAAAAAGTAAAAAGATTATATTGATTTAAATTGTAATTTAAAAAAAATAAAAAAATTGACTAAACTATAAAATAGTAAAAGTAATTTTTCCTTTACTTTTTTATATATATTGTTTCTATTTTTTTTTTCCTGTTGTTAATACTAATGCTTAAAACAAAGTGATAGAAAATATACCAAACCATCGTACCTTGGAGCATAAATTTCTATCTTTTTAAATTAATTAAATCATATTGATTTTAATATAATTAATAAATTAGTATAAGCATATAAAATAAAAGGTAAGTGTACTCAAGTTTTTCTTAATAAGATGGTGACATTATTAGCGCACACAAAAAAAGAGTCACAATAATAGATTTATGGTGTCATGAAACATCCTAAGACTAGGAATCCACTAAACATATTTAATAATTTCTCTTTTTGTTTGTAGAGAATATTTTTTCTTGATTCATAACTTAATACAATTTGTTTTTTTTTTCAAAATATATTCATATTAAAAAAACTATTTTAATATTTTTCCTTTTCTTTTAATCTCAATAAAATCAAAAACCAAAAACCATTAATTTGATGTTGATAGTGTGTGCTTGGTATTATAATGGTTTTTATGGTTATAATTTTAAAAAATAAGTTTTAAAAATAAATTTTTAGTTATGATTTTAAAAATTAAGTTTTAAAAAAATATATGTTTGATGAAACTAATATGAGATAGATTTTATATATAAAATAAATAAAAAACAAATCTTCATAAAAAAAATATTATTTTAGTTTATAAAAAACTAAGGATTGAAACGTGATTATTTGTAAGGTCTAGTTCAAAAATAAAAGTTATTTAATTAATCAAATAATTTTTTTATTTATGATAAGATAAAAAACAAAAACTAAGTATTTGATCTCTTATTGTCAACAATTATATTTTTTAAAAAATCATTAATTTTTTTTATGTATATTAAAATAATACTTTTAAGTTTGACGATATTATTATTAAATTATTATATTCAAAATTTAGGAACATAATGCTGTTGGTAAAATTAAGAGCATCTTTAATGGCAAAAATTATTTAGAATATATAAATTATTGATATAGTTTTTTGAATAGTACAAATATAATTTTTTTTTAATATGAATTCTAATAAAAAATTAATTTTAATTTTTTTAATTTTTCTATAAATATATAGAAATGATTTTTCTATGATAAAAAAATCCTTTTTACTCGACTTTCTTATTAAAACTTAAAAAAAAAAAAACCTAAGAAGTTAAAGTTTTTTAATTTTTAGTTCTTCTTGTGATTCTCGGTAATAAATTATTGATCATTCTCCCATGAAGTACAACGTTTTTCTCGATGTTCTCTAACACATTTTATATAGACAGCTTCGCCCTTCTATCAAATTACTTCTCCTGCTCTCCCTCTACTACGAATCTTCTCTAATCGCATTCTCCACCTGCCACGTGTTCGTTCTTATCAAATCACAGCCAGGACAACACTCATCGCAGCGCGTAGTTACACACTCTCACTCTTGAGAGTAGTACTCACTCTTAACCAATCCAGCCCCAAAATGTAATTTCAGTCCAACACCCGCTGGCTTGATCTCCTTATCTAGTTTCTAGAGATCTCTTCAGCTTTCTCCGAAAGCAAACAGACTCTCGTCAGAAAAGCTTAGACTCATCCGATTTAGGGTTTCGCTTCATATCAATCAAATAATCCAACGCGTCGAAACCCTAATCACCGGATAAGGTAATTTATTTTTGTTCCAGTTAGTCGAATTGATCATCTTCTTATGCAAATTATTAGCTTAGTTGTTAATTTCTTGCGTTAATTATGTGTATCTTGTTTAAAAAGAGTATATCCTTGTAACTTAATTGCAAGTTTTAATCTTTTCTTGAAAGGTTGCTTTTCTGATGTTTTGATTGTTAGTTTTGTTTGTGTTTTTTTTTTTCATTTACTGTAGTGTTTTTGTGTCTGTGGTCTGACTAGCTTTTGGGCTTATGGGTGTGATTATTTCTCTTTGATTAATCAGATAGTTGAGATATTTGATCTTTATTTAGTGGGATGTTGATGAATAAAGCAAGGTTACTTGTTATGGATTACATGGATATCCGTGTTTCCTTATTCGTATTAGTTTGCGATTTGATATATTGTGAATTTATCAGCTTGTATTTGCACTGATATATGACACTTGAGCAACATATATTAGTCTAGGATGTTGATTTGATGTTTTGGTTGTTAACTTTGTCATGTGAATTTTTTGTGGCATGTTCTATTGTAGAAATAGAGCAACTTGGTCTTGCTTCCTAAGAAATATGTTGTAATGTTAGAAAGGATGAGGTGATACCTTTGATTAAGTTAGTTATCCGTAGTTTTCATTTGTGTTCTAGTCCCTGTGAAATATGTTGTTATGGTAGAAAGGATGGAGGGACATCAACTGTCCTAACTTTGACAAAATTAGTTATCCTTAGTTTTCAATTGTGTTTTAGTCCCTGTTAATGTGAGTTATTGCTGTTTAGGTCTGAGCTTTAAGGTTGTTGGACTTCCTTGAACAGTTAAGTTTTCATGTCTGATTTCGACGCCCAAACTCCTTCAGCTTATGGTAAGCTTGCTTTTTTAACTTATATTAGATTTCCTTGCTAGTGTTGTACTGACACTAGAATTTTTCTGAGATGTGACAAAACCTTTCACTCCATATGTATCCATATGTCTAACAATTATGTGGTTTTTTTATGGTAGATCCTTTTGCTGATGCAAATGCCGAGGACTCTGGTGCTGGGACAAAAGATTATGTGCACATTCGTATACAGCAACGCAATGGTAGGAAAAGCTTGACAACTGTGCAAGGTTTGAAAAAAGAATTCAGCTATAACAAGATACTAAAGGACCTCAAGAAAGAGTTCTGCTGTAATGGTACAGTGGTGCAGGACCCTGAATTAGGCCAGGTGTGTGTTTCACCTTAGCATGTAAACTAGCATTGAATGTTTCTCTCCTCATTGCAAATGCGTTTTTTGTGTATAGGTTATTCAACTTCAAGGTGACCAGCGCAAGAATGTATCGACCTTCCTTGTTCAGGTAATCTTCACTCCTTGTGCCATTCGTTGAGTCTTTAAAAATCAATTCTTTCTGCTTTGGGTCATCACCTGATGTTCATAGTTAAGTGAATTCCATATTTGTATTTTGTTTTGTTTGGTCAGGCTGGCATTGTGAAGAAGGAAAGCATAAAAATTCATGGTTTCTAAGCTACTGCTGCAAATTAAAAATCAGCATAGTGCTCTTCCTGCTTGTGTCAAGAAATTAAGTAATATCGAAACTGTTACCTATCTTCCCTATGTTTGGTTTGATATGACATGCATCTTTTGTTTCTGATGTTATCTGGTTTCTGTATTGTGAGATGATAATGGAATGTTTGACAGTTTGCTCTCCTGTTTCAAGTGGTTATGGCTATCTGGGCCTCTGGGGTCAAACGTTGAATTGTTGAGAATCTATTGGTTTTCTCGGTTAGGGTTCAGTTGATTGGCAGGAAATTTAGTGCTGTGGTTCATTGCCTTCCCCACACAACTGCTGTCAATTTAACTGTCAGGAAGCTCAGTAGATGGTTGAAGCTTCTGAGTCTTTACGGACGGGTTTAGGACTTCTCAAGTTGGTGAGTGACTGGCAAGTTTATGCTAAAATTAATATGCAAAGAAAAAGGATCAAACTCGGGATTATATGCTGCATATTTTTCGTTATTTCCGTGAGAGCACCTTTGGGAAATATCCACCTGAATTTGTTTCAATGATTATCAAATTTGGTGGAATAGTTAAATTAACAAAATAAAAGAAATTCTTGAGATGGTTTCTTGGATGTAATTCGCAAGTGTCTTGGAGGCCAGAGTAAATTGAAAAGGAAGGATCGCAAAATAAGAAGAATCCCGACCTTCCTAAGGTCGTAATAAGAGCTCTCTAGGGATCTGCCAATTAAACTAAGCCCAGCCCGTTGAAATATCAGATTGTAATTAAGAAAAAAAATATTCCATCAGAATAATTATTAAAAAAACATTCTGTTGGACAGTAAAATGTATTTCCTTGTGAACATGATTCAAACTATGCATTATACAATTAAAAACAAGCTAAAAAGCGAAGTAAATTCACTCTATTATTAGTTTATTACTAGTAAAATGTATTTCCATCAGTAATTTTGTATCGTTAGTAATTACGGATTTTTCACTCAAAATCCAACTAAATTTTTCTGAATTTTCTTTCTATTCTATTCCGAATAAAAAAAATATACCACCACGAATAAAGATCCACTCTCATTTTTTTGCTGTCAGAGTCACTGTCATGCCCGTGTACAGAAGTTTCACTTTTTATCTCTATAAAAATCACAAGTTTTGATCACAAAACAGAGAAAACAACTAAAAATATATATATATGGCTGCTGATTCACGGGTTTCTCGCTTCTCAACTTCTTCAAGAAGACATCAGACTCGATCTGGATCCTTCAAAATCTTTCAATTCTTTTATAATGTTTTTTATTTATTATTATATTAACATGGATATCCGAACCAGCTTACGCGTATTTCGATTAATTTCACGGGCTTTGAAGTTAACAACTGACTCGAACCTGAGATCACATGAAAAGCAAACCTCTTAGTTCTAATCTCTTATTACTGAACTATCTCCTAAATGATTTGTTTTTTAATGATATTTGTTTTATAAGAAATGGTGCGTGAAAGTATTTTTATTTGAATTTTCAGAATATTTCCTTGAAATTATAATAATTTTATAAACAAATTAAACAAATTCAAAGTTAAAAATAAAAAAGAAAGAAAAAGATGTTTCATCATCGTATGAATAGAAAAACACCATTAGCAAGGGTCAGTTCTTTTATTTTTTAGGTAATTTTGGAGCTACCACAAAATGAATTGATAGGTACAATTGATGAAGGGTAAAATTGACGACAATCTTATGGGTAAGGGGTATATTTGCAATTAACTCGGGTTTTCTTAATTAATTAACCCCACCAATAAAGCAAACACTATATCCCTTCCCTTCAAAAGAATCAAAACTTATATATAAAAAACTGTACTATAGTGTAGTGATTTTTCTATTCTTTAAATGAAATTTTGTTTGCTTTTAAATTAGGGTATTTTTATCTTTTTATACTATTCATGAGGCATTATAAATTTATTTAAGGGCATTTTGATTGATTGAATATATTTATGAGTAATAAAATAATTAAAATATTCTCAGTTGTAAAAAAAGAAATAAAGGGTTTCGGGTAAAGATATTTTGATATTTTTGTTTTTTATACACAATATAATTACACATGTACCCTTGGATCCAATAAATTTAATTCATTGGGGTCATGGGTATTATGATCTTTTAACCAAGATTTTTTATTTGAAAAAACTGTTGGCATGTGTAATTCACTCATTAGCGTGTTGAAGCCACCCACGCACTTTAAACAGCGCGTGTGACAACTCCATATGCTAAAAAATAAGCTTTTGTTATCTCATATTATTCCTCATTGTCTCATTTCTCATGTGAAGTGACACATGATGTCTAGAAGTTACCCTTTATCTCTCTCTCATAACCTGATAAATACACTATGGTCTTCGTTGTTATTCGTATTTTAAATTCAATTGTTTTAATTTTGATTTTTGTATTTTTTCTATTTTTTCTTCTGTTAAAGTTTTGTTAGTTTTTAATTTAACCATTGGTTTTTAATTGTATAGATAATGTTTTTCGATTCAGTCCTTCTATTTTTAATTTTTAAGTTTTATCCTTTTTCTTTTTGTCAAGGTTTTTATGGATTTCAATTTTGTCCTTTGTAGTTTTTGTTTTTACAATGATAATAATGATTTCAATTTGATCATTTTTCTTTTGATTTTTTATTAATTTTCTTGGCTATTCTATCAAAGTTTTTATAGTTTTCAATTCTATTCTTCAAATCAACTTTATGGCTTTTATTTTTTCAATAATAATAATAATAATAATCAAATTAATAATTATAATATTAAAAATGATGACAGTAATAATATTATTAATGATAATAGCAAAGATGATGATGATAATAATAACAATAAAAATAGTGATGGTGGTGGTGGTGGTGATGGTAATAATAATTGTGGTGATAATAATAACAATAACAATAACAATAACAATAATAATAAATGATAGTTATGATTTTAATAATAATAATATTAGTAGCTATAATAATAGTATTAATAATGATAATAGTGAGAATGATAATAATAATAACAATAACAATAACAATAATTGTAGTAGTAGTAGTATTACTACTTCTAACCCATCTTTCATGATTTTTTGAATTTTGTTTCTCAAATTTTTTTATGTTTTTTTGATTGTTTTGATGTATTAATATAAAAAAATAATTTTTTAAAATAAAAAAAATATTCATTACCATATTCACAAACACCATATATTCCTTTAATTTTTTAATTGAAAGATTAATTGATTTCAAATGTAAATTACTTTGGCTTTACTATATTACGGGAATGTTTGGGAACGCGGCTGCGACTGTGTTTTCAAAAAAATTGAATTTTTTTTTTGTTAAAATTTAATATTGTTTGTATGTTTTGGATTATTTTGATGTGTTGATATCAAAAATGATTTTTAAAAAATAAAAAAACATTATTAATATGTATTTTAACACGAAAAATTATTTGAAAAACACCTATAACCACACTGCAAAACACGCTGAATATAAATACACTCTCCCTATATATATTAATTTTTATTTTATGTCAGATAATAAACCGTGAGAGAGAGAGAGAGTCCGTGAGAGAGAGAGAGAGTCCTGGAGTTGACGTTATGGACTATAGCATGGAAGCCACTTGCCAAAAAGACACTTAAAGGGCAGAGGCACACCTGCCCCTGCAAAAAAGTCAAATCACAGTTTAATCGTTCTAGACCCTTCAAATTCTATCCAATCTCCACTTGTCCTTTCGATATTCTTACCTCTGCTATATCGTATCCTCATCTTGCATTCTAATGGCTCTCTAGCCGTTGGATACAAAGCCATCTCTTCAGATCCGTCCAAACTTCTAACGTCCGTTAGGGCCATTGTTCATGATATTATGATGTAAAAAAAATATTTTTTTGTTAAACAATAAAATCAAATATGGAAGAAAGACTAAAATAATTCGAGACAGGTTGAATTGAATGTATATTCATTAATTTATTGCTATTGTTATTCCAAATCATTCTATTTATAATTATTGAACTTATTATAATTTAATTATTTATTTCATTAGTTAACTTTATCATATAATAATTTTCTTTGTATGTCTAGATTTTACAATTAAATTATTTTAAAAAATTAAAAATAATTCTAAAACTAGTATGTTTCTCAAAAAGAATTGGCGGGAATTTTTCTAGATGCATTGTAGAAATTGCTTCTAATTAGTTTCCAAAATAGTCATAAAACATTACTAACATTTTTTTGGAAAATAAAAAATGAGCACAAAATGTGGAATTTATATATAAAACTAACACTTGGGCACTAACGCCGTGAGTTAAAAGAAATCAAATGTATCAAACGGCTAATATTCATCTCCACACCCGAACACTGCCTCTCTTCACCTCTCTATCCCCATAAATTCTCGCCATCTTCTTCCCTCCGCTGCACTCCATCGCTCTAAACCTCAACACACAACCAATCGCGCTGTCGTTCATCATGGCAACCATGGCTACAACTCTCACTTCTCTCTCAACAAAATCCCAAAAACTCTCCCCTTTTGACACCTCCTCTTCCTTCCATGGCACTCCCATCTCAAAACCAACACTTCGTATGCAGCCCACAAAATCATCATCGTCACCAAACGTTTCCATCTCCATGTCATCTCCACCGTATGATCTGAATGCTTTCAAGTTTGAACCTATCAAAGAGTCTATAGTGTCAAGAGAAATGACAAGAAGGTACATGATGGACATGATAACTCATGCAGACACTGATGTTGTTATTGTTGGTGCTGGCTCTGCCGGGTTATCTTGTGCTTATGAGCTTAGCAAGAACCCTTCTGTCAAAATTGCCATTGTTGAACAATCTGTTAGCCCTGGTGGTGGTGCTTGGCTTGGTGGTCAGCTCTTCTCTGCCATGGTATGATCAAAACTAGTTCTTCCCTTTTCCTTCATGTTTTTACGCAGGCAATGCTAATTAAACCGGCCGGCCTGGTGGGTATGTGACTCGATCACCACCTGGCCCTGGCCTCTGCATGCTTTAAAGAAAAGTAAAATCTGAGTTCACCTGATCGATCTAGTGAGTCAATCCTAGATAACCTGTTAATTGTTATAGTCTAGTCTAATTGATATAAATTTTATTTTTTCCCTAAAAAATATATATATATTTTTTTTAAATATCAAAATAATTATCACTTGATTAACCTGTTGAATCCGTATAACTGGGATTCTAGGTGATCATGTTTAATAAAGTTTTTCAACACGATTTGTTTTGCTCGTTTCTGTTCTTATTCAGAATTATTTTTTGGCCATAGTTGAATCTTAAATGATAAGGATTGATTTATTTTTTTATTTTTAATTTATTGAAGATGACAATAATTGATAAAATCATAAAAATACACTCTTTTTTTTTAATAGAGAAAGGTACACTTAAAGTTTTAAACTTTATGATAAAGTTGAGAACTGTGACATGAAGGCATGTCCCCTTGTTCTTTTGGACCTTATGTCTTGCGCTCATAAAGAAAAATAATAATATCAAAGTACTATTTAGTGAATATATATAAATTTCAGTCCTGATTATATTATATATTAAGTAGGTTTGATTTTTTAAAATGTTTTTTTATTTAGAAATATATTAAAATAATATTTTTTTTATATTTTTTTAAAATTTATTTTTAACATACTTTTATTGAAGCTTGTTTTCTTGTGTTAAATTAATCTGTAAGCCATATATTATTGTCCATGGCGTGGATCCCTTGAGATGTGAATAACTTGAGATGTTTTCAATTCATCTAGAAACCTGGCCGTTAGTATTGGCCTTGCTGTTGCCAAGACTTGTGAGTTTTGTGGGCATGTGATCATTTTCCTTGTAATTTAAGTAGAAAATTAAGGTGTTTTCCATGCTTCATTTGTAGAAGTGCTAGTACAAAAGAAGGAACCGGCTGCTATATGGTTCTTGATTTGCTAGTTATAATTAATGAATAAGATATATATCCTTGCAATCCACGTTTTATGAATTAAGAATTGAAATTGATGTCTTGACCAGGTTGTACGCAAACCAGCTCATCTCTTCCTTGACGAGCTCGGTATTGAGTATGACGAGCAAGAAGACTATGTAGTAATCAAGCATGCAGCTCTTTTCACCTCCACAATCATGAGCAAACTCCTTGCCCGTCCAAATGTTAAGCTTTTCAATGCTGTGGCTGCAGAGGACTTGATAGTGAAAGAAGGAAGAGTGGGTGGAGTGGTCACTAATTGGGCTCTTGTGTCAATGAACCATGACACACAATCTTGTATGGACCCTAATGTGATGGAGGCCAAGGTGGTTGTGAGTTCTTGTGGCCATGATGGACCATTTGGTGCTACTGGGGTCAAGAGACTTAAGAGCATTGGCATGATTGATAGTGTGCCAGGAATGAAGGCTCTTGACATGAACGCTGCTGAAGATGCCATTGTGAAGCTTACTAGGGAAGTTGTGCCTGGAATGATTGTTACTGGCATGGAAGTTGCTGAGATTGATGGCTCTCCGAGAATGGTAACTTTTCAATTTCACTTTTCTTTAAATATCGTGGTTGGGATTTTTTGCCTCGAGATTGCTCTCATTTTCCATTCATCTTTTGCGCTACATATTCAATTTCTGCAACTAAAAATGTTGATAGTCTTGGATTATACTATATAAACTTGGTGCTGTCAATTAATACAAGGTCTCATTTAACTATTTATTAGTGGATAGATTGGACCCGTCATAGTATGGTCCCGGCAATGGGTCCTGAAATATCATGTCTTCAAGGACCATGTCTTCAAGGACCACTGTGTCCTTTTCCTGATATGATTCAGGGACCGGGAAATGCTAAAGTGAAATTAAAGCTTGAGATTGACAAAAACAGCTAGTGTGATTAAAGCTGTTTATGATCAGCACTTAGTGCTCAAAATCGAAACCATATGCTTACGAGACTGACGCACTTGTATGTGGTTATTGGTAATGCAGGGACCAACATTTGGGGCAATGATGATATCAGGGCAGAAGGCAGCTCACCTTGCCTTGAAGTCACTTGGGATGCCCAATGCACTGGATGGAACATTTGTGGGAGGCATTCATCCAGAGCTGATCCTGGCTGCTGTTGAATCTGCTGAAATTGCAGAGACTTGAGTGGTAGCAAAGCAATAGACTCGAATATGTCAGATAAATAAAAGGCAGTAGAAATGAGTTCGAGGGGTTTCCCAGTTGATGTGGTCATGGTAGGTTTTAGTTAATAATCTTGGTGTCTATTCCTTTCGTTTAAGACTCTGTTGGCACTTGGCAGTTGAAAGAATTTAGTTCATGCTGCTTTTGGACCTTGTTGGCTGGCCTATCTGTCAATTCTCTCGGCTGAATATAGAGGGTTTGATTTGCATATGATTGAAAAAACATTTTCTTGATTTTCTCTACGAGGGCAAGCCATTTTAGTGCAAGACCCTTTTCACCATACCTCCATTTGTGCTGAAATGGCGTCGCCTTCTTTCTCATAAAATATTTAAATGCCATCAGTGAACCATCGAACCAAATCTCTTTTTTGAAAACCACCGTGTGGCCTCATTTTCCAAAGCAACCACATAGCAAAATATTGTTTTTTGGGCTTTTATTCAACGAAAGAAAGCAGGAGATTTCATTGATTCTTAAAGGCCTGGATTCCCCAATATCCTAATGTGAAGATAACAAGTAGTCCATGCCAGGGACTAAAATAGACCAGCTTGAATATTGATCGACTAGCCCGCCCCATCCTGGAGGTCATCTGAGAGTTGCTTCACCATAGCCCTCATGCTCAGAAATATAGCGGTAATTTAATTTTTTTAAAATTATTAGAAATTTACATTATTATTAACTTTAGAATTCATAAAATTAATTTAGATATATATAAATTACTAGTCAAAATACTCACGCTAAAAAAAAAAAAAAAGACGCCAGCTACTTGATCACAGTTCACAGGCCTTCTTGCAGAGGCATAACAATTTGTCCACGCATCAGGATAGTTGCCTCTTTCAACAAATCTTCCGAAGCCGTATAGCATTCTTTAACATATCGAGTGAGAATTGCATGATTAGGCATATGTAACTCACCATTCTCATTCTCCTATGGTTTGTCTCTGCACCAATCTAACACTTTAGAAGTATGTATACTTCTCTGATCCGATTTAAAATAGACTATACAGAATACAAATAACAGATCATGAAATTTTATCTACAGTAACTTAAAGTATAAAATCTGAAGGTTAAAGAGAAATCAGACAACTTCCTTGGGTTAATTATTCCATAGTCATCATCTAAATCATCTTCAACAGCATGATTAAAGGTTCGAAGGTTTTATGGTTTTCATCAAAGTATGGCCCTACCACTACATCTGGTTTTCAACAACTCCATGATACTGCACTATATCTTTCAAACAATGTGTTGTCCCACGGTAATGATCTCGCAACCATGCTGGTATCTAAAACGTTCCTACTTGAAATGTGGGGCTTGCAACGCTTCTCAAGAAACAAAATAGTGCAAGCTTTTTGCGTCTAAAAAGACGCAATATTCCTTCCATTCATGGCTACATCAGTTTGGTTTTAGTTCCGGCTCTTAGAAGAGGTTGCTGGTGTGGTTGGCGATGTTAACTTTGATTATAACAATGTTTCGTAATGCTTTGTTACAGTGTTTTTGTATGAAATAATTAGAGTTTACAACCCTTTTTTTTTTTTTTTTTGTTAAGGGATGGCTATGACGTATGTTTTAACCATTGATTGTACTGAGAAGTTTCACTGCCTTTGAGAATTATGTGTGCTTTTGACTTTAAAATGCTAATCCATTTATTTTAAGCTTATTTGCGTAAAAACTTTTAAAATATTTATTCTATTTATCTTATAGAAAAAGTGGCGAAAGTTCTTAAAAAAAAGAGAGCCAAAAACTATCTAAATTCAAATTAACAATAACAATAAACTCACTAAAACGGGATATATAGCTATTACATCACGAGTTTGTCATTACATATAGATAAAGAGATTATTGAAAGAATTACAAATACCATAAAAGCAGCCTACCAAAATATATATGGACAACTCATCAACCATTGCATTAGCAAAAAATTCAGTATTTCATGAAGAAAATAAACATATTGACACAAGATTTCATTACTTATTAGATTATATTGCAAATAAGAAAGTTGAAATTAAATATATAAAGACAAAAGAATAAGTCACAGATATATTCACAAAGCCACTCAAATATGATGTTTTTATCAAGATGAGAGATGTGTTGGGAGTTATGAAGAAATCAAGTTTAAGAGGATGTTGAAAGTAAACCAAATTTCAGATTCTGAAAAATTCATAAACGGTCGACCAGTTTAGTCGGTAGAATATAATTTTCATTCAAATTATGATTTCCTTGTATTAATTTAATTTCTTAATTGTCTAAGACTTTATAACTATAAAAAAAATTTGTAATTCAACATTATTAATAAGCACAAAAGAGATAAAATAACTAAGAAAGCTAAGAGAAAAACACTTAATAAAAATATATCTTATTTTCAATTTTTTTTTTTATTCTTGAGTTCTTGTCGTCGCATTCCTGTGGTGATCTTATACCATACCTACTCTACTTCAACATGAAATATATATGAAATAGGTCAAGAGATGTACATGAGTCTTTTTTGTAATAAAATAGCAACGATCAACCTGAAAGAGGGACTGTTGTGTTGGTTGTTTGATGAAGGAAGATTAGGCAGTGACTAACTAATTTTATAATAAAACAATATTACTAACAAAGACAAAGGCTTTAAGAAAGACGAATGTATTGGTGGAATGGCCATGATCGCTACCTTGTTAACTAAGACATAAAAGAAAAAAACCATCTAGTAGTTACTAAGCTTGGAATTAATTTTTTTTTTTTTAATTTCAGGTTCGATGAAAGAATATTACTAATAAAGACAAAGGTTTTAAGAAAGACAAATATATCAGCGGAATGGCCATGATCGCTACCTTGTTAACTAAGACATAAAAAACAAAACCATCTACCACTAGTAAGAGTTTGGGATTAAAGAATTTATTTTTTCTATAATTTCAGGTTCGAGTCTTGTAATTGCTAATATATAATGTTCATTGGAGGCTTAAATGGTCATTAATTTCATGGCTCATGAGATTAATCAAGGTTCACGCAAGGTGCCCGGACACCCATGTTAATAATAATAGAAAAAAAACATAAAAAAAGGGAGAAAATTGTATGTATTTACTTGAATGTAAGATCAATACAAAGAGCCCTATTTATTCATAAAAATAGCTATCCAATATGGAAGGCCATTAGCAAGAAAATATGACAACATAATTAAGTAATATTATGATGAATATTACACAATAAATATGAGAGATATTCACATATTATTGCTATGATTAAGAGATTTGCTATCCTTTATTAATAAGAATGAGATTCTTTGCTAATACTTATCTCATGAATTAGAATGAGTTTTTATCTAAATATATATAGTTTAATTGGTCTTGTCATATTAACTAAACTTGTTGAATATAATTTGTTGAGTTGGTTTTATCTGGGCAAATGAAACATTAAACCTTAAAGTTGAGATTCTTCAAATTATGCTATTTTTTCAAATAAATTTTAAACTATACTATTTTCCAAAAACAATTTCTACTTTGCTATTTTGAAAGAAAAAAAAACTCAAAATTTTCTTATTTATAATATACTAAAAACCCTTGGTATTTCACTGTAGCATTTTATAATTTAGTTTTTAAAAATAAATAAAAATTTAACTTTTTTTTTTAATTTTCAACTTATTTTTTTTTAATTTCACCCTTCAACATTAGGTTTACTGGATATTAGACTTTATAATTTTTTTTTAATTTTTTTTTCTATAGAGCTATCTTGGTTTTATGATTTGTGTCGCGAGTTTTACGAGTTAGTCATATTGACTTAAGTTTTTTTTTTTTTTCAACTTTATCTTTCAACATTGAGTTGATTGAAAATTATATTTCATTGTGGGTCAGCCAAATTGACTTGGTTTTTCTCTCTTTTTTAATTGAATTTTGTTTCAATTTCATATTTCAACATTAGGTTGATTGATAATTAGATTTTAAATTTTTTTTTATTTGCTTTCTTTGGAGTTATTCTAATCTCGTCACCTGAGTTTGACAAGTTAATCAAAGTTGACTTGGGTCATTGTTTTAATCATTTTTTATTTGATTTTATCTTTTAAAATTGGATTGATTGAGACTTGGGTTAAATAAATTTTTTTATATGCTTTCTATAGGGTTATTAGGGTCTTATGACCTGGGTAAAAAATTTAATAAATTAACCCGAGTTGATCTGAATCGATCTTATATGTTATTGTTTCAACACTTAAAAAAAAATTAAAATTTTTTAGTTAAATTATATTTTTTTCTTGTCATCTATGTTATTTTTAAATCTATCAAATCAACTAGGTAACATCAAATCAATTCCTATATAATTTTAATTTTTTTCTACTAAAATATACATTAACGACACTTGAATATGTTTTTATATCCAGAAAAACTTTAATCCGACCCCAATCACGCGGCGCTGTCGCTAAACGCTCTGTTCTTTTTCCTTTTTTTTTTCTTAATAAGGAAAACAACAAAGCATGTCGGTGCAATACAATTTCCAAGTACGTTGAACTGGAATACATGGCGTTGTAAAACAAAATTATAATAATAAAGGAAAGAAAATGAAAATTAGCCCAGACATGATCGGCATTAGATACGGCGAGTGTTATGCTTGAAGGGTCTTCCACCATTATAAAGCACATGAGATCAACACAAGCAGAGAACCAAACGCACATACCTCATCATGGCTTCTTCTACCCATCAGCCACTTCTAAACACTACCAATAACACTAAATCCCACGTCAAGATCCTTATCTTTTCCATTTCTCTGTTTGCAGTCATATTCTCTAGTGTTTTTCTTGCATCCCGTTTAATCAAAGTTAGTCAATCTAGTCCATCAACTCCACAAATATGTAACCAAGCCCGTTATCCCCAAGAATGTTTATCAATACTATCTGAAGCTGTCTCCACTGAAGGAGTTCAAGAATCTAATGGCGTTGGTCTCCTAAAAACTTTCTTGGTAAAATCTCTCTCGCAAATGAGAATGGCAAAGGCAGCAGCCAATGCTGTAAATAGCAAGATCAATGGCCATAAACATCAAGCCGCTCTAGCTGATTGTGTGGAGCTTATGGATATGTCCATTGACCGTGTTACTGATACATTATCAGCTCTAGCCAACTGGGGCAGCCAGTCTGATGCTAGTGATGCAAATACTTGGCTAAGTGGTGTACTCACTAACCATGTTACATGCTTGGATGGCATTGACACAATAGACCAACCATCAATGAAAAAATTACTCCAAGATTTGATCTCAAGGATGAGAACCTCTCTGGCTGCTGTTTCTAGTCTTTCAGCCTCTGATACTGATCTCGTTCAGCCATTAAATGGGGGTTTTCCATCATGGATCTTGGGAAGGGACCGCAAACTATTGGAAAGTTCAGTAAGCAATGTTGAGGCCAATGTGGTAGTAGCACAAGATGGGAGTGGGGACTATACCACAATTCAAGAAGCTGTGAACTTAGTCCCAGATAAAAGTAAAAGCCGGTATGTGATATATGTGAAGAGTGGGATTTATAAAGAGAATGTTGAAGTTGGGAAGAAGAAGAAAAATGTTATGATTGTTGGTGATGGTATGGATTCCACCATCTTAACTGGTAACCTCAATGTTGTGGATGGATCTACAACCTTCAGATCGGCCACACTTGGTAACAGTTCTCTACTTTCCGACTATAATCTCTTGCTTTTCTTTTGTTTTTTAAGCTTTTGATTAAGAACCACTATAGTTAAGCATTAAGCATTACCAAGATTCCAAAAACATTTGTTTAATTAAGCAACTATACTGCACATGGTCTAGGTAGAAGCTTCTTCTCCTTTTTATGCTTTCAGCTGAGAAAATGTTGATAATCGATGCAATTTCTTCTTTTCTTTTCCTTTTTCTTTGGTATAAGCTAGACATCATTTGAAAATTTTTTTCCACGTTTCAGCTGTTGCAGGTGATGGATTCATATTGCAGGACATCTGGATCCAAAACACTGCAGGACCAGAGAAGCACCAAGCTGTGGCTCTCCGAGTCAGTGCTGATCAATCTGTCATCAACCGTTGCCGCATCGATGCATACCAAGACACCCTCTATACACATAACTACAGACAGTTCTACAGAGATTGCTTCATAATTGGAACCATTGATTTCATCTTCGGTAATGGAGCTGTTGTACTCCAGAACTGCCAAATTATCTCAAGGAAGCCTATGGCAAACCAAAAGAACATGGTCACAGCACAAGGAAGGATAGACCCCAATCAAAATACTGGGATTTCAATCCAGAACTGTGACATTGTTGCAAGCTCTGATCTTGAATCGGAGCAGAATAAATTCCCTACATATCTTGGAAGGCCATGGAAAGAGTACTCAAGGACTGTCGTTATGCAATCTAATATTGGTGGACATATTGATCCTACTGGCTGGGCAGAATGGGATAAGGAATTTGCATTAACAACATTGTATTATGGTGAGTACGCAAATAGAGGGCTAGGTGCAGGTGTTAGCAAGAGAGTGAATTGGCCTGGATATCATGTCATTACAGATCCAAATGAGGCCAAGCAATTTACTGTGGCAGAGCTGATACAAGGAGGAGCATGGCTTGGATCCACTGGAGTTTCTTTTACTGAAGGGCTGTAATCTAGGACAAGCATGCATTCCCTTCATGGATTTACTTCTATATAATTGACGCAGCCTGTCGTGTTATTTCATGCCCTGCTTTCTGAAGTTTATAATTTGGGATGCAGCTACAGCACTTAAACTCTTTAATT
Source organism: Populus simonii (assembly GCA_007827005.2). Lineage (NCBI taxonomy): Eukaryota > Viridiplantae > Streptophyta > Magnoliopsida > Malpighiales > Salicaceae > Populus > Populus simonii. Next base: position 16,901,777 of record CM017474.2, read on the forward strand.
GATAGCATTTCTGCTGTCTGCTGTACTATTTTCTTCAGTTCTACGTTGGCCTTTTTTAAGTCTCTTCGAACTCAACCAAGTGACCAACTCAATCCCAAACAAATAAGGGGTAATCACATGAATATCATTTCTTCCTGTCCAGTTCTGATTGAGTATACGATGGAACAATTGAAGGAAACTAAACTATGATAGCCAAATGTAGCAAAAAAATTCAATTTACTCAAACATCTTGCAATCAATCAAGATTAAAAAATGAAGCTCAGCTGTTTAAGATATCATTTGCATAAGTTTTAACCTTTCCATAATATACAAGTTGAATAAATAAAACCGGTGGATCAACCAATCTACACTTGGACCATCTGGTGTTAGTAGTTCTGGTTTGCTCCTAAGAATTTACCTCCAGCATCTCCTTCAACAGCCTTTTGAAATTATCATCCATGCTGCCTCTATAAGGAGTGATTGCAATTCTGAGCAGAGTGCCATAACTTTATGAGGACTCAAGTGCCTGAGAATCTCAGGGTCTCGATAGTAATCCTGATAATTCAATGGAGAAAAATAAAGAATACTCACACTGTAATGAGCTGTTTTCTTGAAATTCCTATTTGAATAGTTCACAACTTCAATGGCCTAGGACTTCGCAGTCAATTAGTGTTAATATGATCTAAAAGTTGCACAAGCATTCTCATCAGGAAAGAAAACCAAGCATGCTTGTACCCACTTAAGGGGAAGGTATCCTCCCAGTGAAAAGTAATTAAACTTGTAAAATGAAATCTAGCAGCATATGATGTCCTTTTAGTGGTCCTAAATAAGCTAGGAACAAAACGATATCATAGTCTAGCAATCCAGCACAGCAAAGTAGCTTTGAACCAACAATTAAGAACAATAAATACATACTCACCTTCTCTGTTATGACAACAACAGGAATGGAACATAACTTATCCTTCCAGCTCTCTGAGTCGAGTGGCAACAGGATAATAAGTGCCATGCCCCCAAAATCGGGCGTAGATACGATCGTATTATCTAGCATTCAACTCTAAATAATATAAAAACAAACTTTATGAAGTTTTTCAAAAATCATAAATGTTAAACTATAAGGTCTTAAATATTTGCATTTATAAATAATCAATTAACAACATCAAGTCTTAGACATTATAAAAATCCTACTAAAAAGAAAGTACTAAAAATCTTATTATAAGCTCTCAAAACTATTAATATTAAATGATGAAAACAAGTAGGAAAATGTCCTTCATTAAACAGATACCCTTTAGCTCAAATAACAACTTAAATTGACAACATAAACTCCATAGCTCTAAACTTATTAACATTTCTACTTTAATTATTTACCTATCTAGAACTTAAATAACAATTTTTAGATTGAGTAAATCACAACTAAGCAAATAAAACTCTACACACACTACTAGCCAAGCTCATGTTTCATATATATTTTACATTGCCAATAATAATAAAACAACAATTTAAAATAATTCAAAACAAATATTGATATTTAATAGTTTATAAAACAAGTCATCAATACATGTTTTTACTTGGTATCTAATTATATAAACATGACTTTACTCTCATATTAGATTGCTAAAACCACATTATATTTGTGACCAAGTTATTAGTTAACTATTCCTGGCCAATTATTGTAATATGTTGGCAAGAACAATGCTAATTATTATTAATAACCTATTGGTGAGCTATTAAAACTTGTTTTAGTGTCAACAACCTCATTTATTATATTATATATATAAAAAAACTTATTACAACTGGACAAGCTTTATAAGACCATCACATTAGGCTTGGAAGATGATGCTTGAGCCAATTTCATTATTTTTTTTAATATTTTAGCTTAATTTTGAATTTTATGTTGACTTTTGTATTTGATTTAGGTTTTTTTTTTTATTTTTCTACCCTATAAAAGGTTATTTTCTTAGCCTATTTAAAGAATTATAAATCTTATAGATCATATTACAGAAAAAAATTACTAACAAAGTGTGTAATGTAGCCAATTCTGTTTTTCTTAGTGTTTGTTGTTTTCTTGTATTGTTTCTTTATGCGTCAGTATATAAGAATCTAAATCAGACAGAAAGAAAGCAATATTAAATTTGGTGGTTCTTGAACAATGATAGAACTGAGCTTTCTTTGCTGACAATCTTCATGCATTGGTTGTTGCATGTGCTGTGTGCTGTTCATGTAATTAGGAATTTAATCGTGTAGAACTTATTGTATCACTGCCTAACTTTGCATTCCACCGTTAGTTAATGCCGGAATGTATCAACCGGATCGCCTCCCTGGAAAGTACGGGTATGTGTTATTGCATCTCTTTAATTCATTGCATACATGTTTTGAGCAGTTCTTAGTGCCCTCTGCAACTTTTAAATGTGCTTCAAGTTCTTCTGTGCTCGTGTACTTTTCTTCTTTTGAGCAGTTCTTGGTAATCTACGCCAGGTCCCTAATTTTAGCTCATATAGTCTCAACGGCACTAGTGAATCTTCTCTTCTCCTAGGATTATATATAAATTTTTTTTTTGGATTCAAGGAAGCCCTTTCCTGGAAAGCGTATTTTGTGGACCCAGATGAGTGAGTAAAATTTCGGCTGTCCCAGACTCTTACAAAAGATGCACGTTCTGACTCGAACTAAAGACCTACTATGCAGACTTTAAACCCTTTACCATTACGCTATGTCTTTTAAAAATGATTATATATAAATGTATTAATTTACCATGCAAAAGTTATCTGAGAGTAATTTATATTTAATTATTTTTTAAAAATATGTTAATATTTGATGATAAAATACACATGTTAAATTACAAAACTTAACATAACCTTTTTTTTTTAAAAAAAAAAATGGATGTAGTATTGAAGTTCATGTGTCATAAAGTAAATGGCAACGTAAAAAGGGTATGTATTCCAGAGTTAGATTCAGTTATTACCCTCTAAAAATAGTAATAACTGAGTAGCAAACCAAAAATATATTTGTTATATATTAGTACAAATTACTTTCTGTCTCCGCCTAACGCTGACATCCTCCTCCACCTCCGAATGGTTCGTGGAAACTAGAGGAAGAGAATTGATACAAGACTCAGTCTTGTCCTTCTCTCTTCCCATTTATAAGCTTCTCATCTCACTCTAACATGGGTTTCCCTTCTCAGTGTCCCCATTTCTCACTCATAGCCGCGTTCTGAATTGAACGCGGCAAAATCATCATCAGCTCAGCCGCAACCGCACAGGTTTTTTCTTCTTCTCTTGTTGAAAAGAACAAATATTTCTTGCTCTGCAAGAAATTAGGAAATGAAAGCAAGATTAAGGTTAGGGGTTCCATGGCATCTGGTAACGCTAATGCTCCTTTCATTACCATCTACCATTTTTAATGTTTGCTATGGCCAAACGGATGACTATGAGAGTCCTGCAGCCCCACCACCTGGACTGGATGAGTGTAACGGCATCTTTCTTACCTATTCTTTCACATCTCGTGAAAAAGAATATCCAAAGGTAAAGAATGCATCCGCGCAGGCATGGGCGTTCAAATCTTTGGCAACGATAATTAATACAGGCGAACATGAACTGAAGGGTTGGCAGATGTTTGTAGGTTTTCAGCACAAAGAAATTTTAGTGTCTGCTTCTGGGGCAATCGTGGTCGATGGCGATGACTTCCCTGTGGCAGTTGGCAATGGGACAATCTTCGCAGGAAATCCACAGGTTGACCTCAAGACTGCAATTGAAACAGCTGGAGATTTCACCCAGATTTCAGCACAGATTGAGATTACAGGTTCGGTGTTTGGAATTAAGCCACCAGGAGTGCCTATGCCAAAGAATATCAAGCTTGTTAATGATGGATACAAATGCCCTAAACCGACTTTGCGAGGTAACAATCCTCATTGATCATGGTATAAGTTTTCTCTTAAATCTTTCGTTTTTTAGTAATTATATTTGCTTAAACATTACACATCTAAGCCAATTTTCTTATTCAGTGCTTATTGCCACATTCTTCTTCATAGTTGTTTAGCCATATCTATTTTTCTTCTTTTTTAAGAAGACCTCTCTCTCCGATTCTTCCTTGGGTAATTCTTATTGTGCCTCACCATCTCTTATGAAAAAAAAATTAATTGTAAGCTTGCACATAGCCTTTCTCCACTTCTTTCTATCATTCTCGATTATCTCAATTCTAGAAACATATCTCTTTCATATCATATTACTAGCTCTTCTAGAAGTGAAAGTTACTTGGATTTGGACTTGAATTACAATGATCTTTAACATATATATATATATTTTTATATAATTAAAGAGACTCAAAGAATAACTATACATATCATTAATAACCTATGACCTAGAATAAATAAAAAAACACTTGAATGTAATTTCAAAATTAACTCCAACAAGAGGTTTTCTTGCTCGAATCTGTGAAATGTTCCCGACCAGCCCCAAAGGCAGGGACTTAAGCATTTTGCCCTCATTTTGCTGCTTGCCAACGATCACACTGAAGCAACACTGTCTCAGATAAAATTTATATGTTTCTCCATGTAAATGTTAATGAAAAGTTTCGATCAACATCGTTACAATTTTCAGCTGTCTACCACTTTTTAGTCTTTTCTATTACATTTTCTATTAAAAAAAACCATCATTGATATCATGCCACAAATTGCAACAGAAGTTTCCATAAATTCAATATTCATTTTTTTTCCTTGTAGGAAAAAGCTATATGCGTGTTTGTTGTAAGAAGGATCCCAAAGCGAAGGAAGAAAAGAAAAGGCTCAAGTTCTTGCCTCGTAGATATGGGGATCTTTCTCTCACTTATGATGTGCTTCAAGCCTACGGTAACAACTACCAGGCCCAAGTTACTATGGATAACATCCATCCATTAGGACGGCTTGATCACTGGAACTTAACCTGGGAATGGATGAATGGTGAGTTCATTTCCACAATGAGAGGAGCCTACACTCACAAAAGGGACTTTTCCGAGTGTATTTATGGTACTGCAGGAAAATATTACAAAGATTTCGACTTCTCCACTATTATGAACTGTGCAAAAAAGCCGGTCATCTCAGATCTTCCTCCAGATAGAAAAAATGATTCACAAGTTGGGAAGTTGCCATACTGTTGTAGAAATGGTACCCTTTTGCCAGCTATAATGGATGAGAGCAAGGCAAGGTCCATATTCCAATTGCAAGTCTACAAGTTGCCTCCTTTCTTGAACAGAACTGCTCTTGTACCACCCGAGAAATGGAAGATTGATGGGGTTGTCAATCCTCAGTACAAATGTGGCCCTCCAATCAGAGTAGATCCAACAGAATTTCCAGATCCGAGTGGACTTGATTCTAAAACTTATGCTATTGCAAGTTGGCAAGTAACTTGCAACATAACACGTCCGAAGGAGAAGCTTTCGCGATGCTGTGTTTCTTTCTCTGCTTATTACAATAGATCTGCCATTCCCTGCAATACTTGTGCCTGTGGCTGTGATAACAATAAAGGTTGCAGCCAGAATGCAAAAGCAATGCTTCTCCCGCCAGAGAGTCTTCTCGTGCCTTTTGATAACAGGACAGAAAAGGCATTAGCATGGGCTGCACTAAATAAATTCAAAGTTCCGAATCCCAGACCTTGTCCTGATAACTGTCCAGTTAGCATCAATTGGCATATTGACTCTGATTTCAAGACTGGATGGACTGCTAGTGTCACTCTTTTTAACTGGGATGATTCTCCATTCGAGGATTGGTTTGCTGCAATCAAATTAGACAAAGCCTACAAGGGCCTTGAAGGTGTGTATTCCTTAAATGGAACAAAGTTTGACAACCTCAACAACACTATATTGCTCCAAGGCCTACCAGGTTTGAATTTCTTGATGGGAGAGGTAAATGGCACCAAACCAGGAGACCCGAGGGTTCCTGGAAAGCAACAAACTAAGATATCATTTATCAAAAAACATACTCCAGGCATCAATATACCACGCGGTGATGGGTTTCCTACAAGAATACTTTTCAACGGAGAAGAGTGTGCGCTGCCTACGCAAGTTCCCCGGTCGAGTGCACAGCAAAAATCCCATTTTAAGTTCCTCGTAGTCATAATCATGGCAATCGTGACTTTCATTCTGATGTCAGATCACCTCCATTGATCGTCGTTCGAGGTTAATATTCTGGTTTTTCTGGTTTGGAATTATCTTGGGTGAGTATTTATTTTGCTTTTATTAATTTCACCGAAAGCTTTGTAGCACTTCATAAAGACTTGGACTAGACAGTAGCCATTTTGTTTCTCAGGACAAAACTTTTATGCCTCAGCAGCGGAGCCCGAAGAAATGTATGCGCATTTCAGTGGACTAGATATGAACAATGAATTCAGGGCCTGCATCTGCTAAAGTTGATTGTCAAGGGAAGATGGGAGGGATTGTAACAAAGTTCAAAACTGAAAAATGTCAATACATATTACAAAGCCCTAACCACCAGTAGTTAATTATATGCAAAACAGTGATGAATTTTCCAAATGTATGCTGATTACTTAGCTGTCTTTTTCGTTCACGTAGTATGCCCGATGAGGTTTTGATGGAATATAGAATAACTTTCAGTTCATTTGATATAGGATTCTTGACTTTAGCACCAAATTAAATCATAGTAAATATATAGTCAATTTTTCAATTCTATCCTGAAATAAGATTTTTGTCATGCATGCCAGCAAGGTTTGTCTTGGCTTTATGAATCTCAACAAATAATTAATGTTTCTTATACAAAGAAATATTTCAGCGTAGTTCATACTCGTACAATTTTGGAATATAATCACATGTAGAGGAAAATGATATCTCTATCAATTATCTTCGAAAAACATCGGCTTAATATGCCAGTGCAAGTGTTTGAATGCCCCCAACTTGACTAATATATATATATAATTCTTACAAGCAACTGATTTATGAAGCACTGAGCTTCTGACATTAACTGTTCTGAAATAATGTCATGAACAAGAACTCAATTGCTTTACACATGCTATGTCTGTCTCTTAAAGGCAGGATGTTATAGGACATGAGTTTGATGCATTAATGTTCAATGGCGCATGGTATGTATATCCATGACCGCTTCATAAACTTGTGGTCCGTAATAAATGGATATATAAAATTAAGAAAAAGCAAGATAGCAGCATAAAGAGGAATAAGACACACTTGGTTACTAAGTGGATCTTTGGCTTCGAGACGTGGTGGTTTTTTTATCAAAGGTACAATACCTTTTAAGTACACATCACACCTTTAAAAGCTATAAAAACATGCTTTTTACTCAAAAAAATACAAGCTACCTCCAAGCCAAACACCCTCTAAAGGCTTTGATCAACGTGATGAAATGAATTACCACGAGACCTTTTTTGCCAGAAATAAAAATAGTTTTTCTTTTTAATTTTATTTTTTAATAAAAATTTTATAGTTGTTCTCTAATTTATTTTTTTATTTTTATTTTTTATTTTAAATTTTAAATTTTTTTATCATTTTATATAATTATGATTTTTTTAATTTCATCTTTCAATATTTGATTGATTGGAACTTAGAATTTATTGTTTGTCTAGATAAGATACTTGTAGTTTAATAACCTGGGTCATGAACTTGAAAAGTTACATGGATCAATATCGTTTTTTTTACTTATTTTCTTTAAGCTTTCATCATTTGACATTAGTTTTTTTTTTAATTGGGTTTGTTATTTTCTTCATTTATCCTTGTATCATGACATGGATCGCTGGTTTAGTAGGTTAATCTAAGTTGGCTTGGCCCTTTATTACCCGGGTTATAGATTTTTCATATTAACTCAAGTCAACTCAAATAGGTTTTTTGATTCTTTTTTATCCAATTTCATCCTTTCATATTTAATTGGCTGAAAATTAAGATACGTGTTTTTTTCCTATTAAAAAAAGATTTTTTTCTCCAAGTATCATGATCACCTGTTTTTTTTTTTGGTCTATTTATTGTCATTGCCCTTTTTATCATGTAATTAAAATAAAACCAACTTATTTGATCCAGTCGGATTTATAACTCGAGTTGTAGATTTGTCTCTCTTTTTTAAACATGTTTGTGGCATTTAAACATTATTTTTTTACGCAGAGAAATAATAATCTAACCCTATGGTGTAACGTTCGTCCACGTCTACTTTTTGTCTAAACATTATGATAAAAATATATAATTATCTTTCGTTGTATTAATCTTGTTGAATTTAACTAAAAATGATATCAAATTGGATGATGCTGTGAAATTAAGATGTTTAATTAAAATCTTATTTCATTTTATATATGAGTACTAAAGTTTGTACATATTAATAATTGTTAATTGAATTATTTACTTGATAGCTCAAGACACATTTAATATTTACATATATCCAATTTCATTACACCTATTCAAAGTTGAATATTTATTTGTTATTCATTCATTGAAATTAATTATATCGAAAACATATATATAATGTACTCTCCATTCTTGTCTCAAGTTAAATTCTTAAACTACATTGATTTTTTAAACTAGCACAACTAAAAAAATAATTTTAAAATTAACATAATAACCAATATGTGCAGGTGTTACGTGCACAACTAGCAAATTTCATAATTTCATTTCTCTTCTTGCATATTTATGCTTTTTCCAAGAATTTATATATACGAAAGTCAATATTCATGTTTTATAAGGATTTAATTGTCCGTAAATAAACAAAAAGAATTCAATGACTAAAAAAAAAAATGATATTACATAAAAAGACAAGAAAAGAGAGGAATTAAAGAAGAAAAAAAAATGAATGAATGAATAATGAATGAAACATCAAAGATACTGGAGATCTAATGATAACATTTTTAGTACCATAAACATTTCAACAAAACAAATTTATAGAGACCATGAATCCATAAACAAATTCATAGATGAATTCATAGTTCCAAAGTTGGCTTTACATGTTGTTTATAAATTCATTTCATCAAAATTTTTCTGATGATACTAATAATATTATCATCAGAGCTCTCGTGTATCTCTAACGTCTCATTTTTTTTTTTCTTTTCTCTCTCCTATATTATTTATTAAACATGTTTATTGACTTTTATATATAAATTCCTGGGAAAGAATACATCTGCAAGAAAAAGTAATTAAATTTGCTAGTTGTGCATATTAATGACTATATTGTGGCATGTTAAAGTTAATTAGCTCCTGTATCTTGTAAACATGGCTAGTCCACATGTCAATACCATATAACTCATTAGAAAATGCTTTTGTCATATATATAGAATATTGAAGATAGATGGAAATGCAAAAGCAAAAATATTATAGAGAACTTGAGCTCGAATCCTATGCACGCAGATGATTTTCTTTGCATTTCATTGATGATTAAATTAGAACGTATATTACACAACATGGATGGATACATGCATGGTTCTGTTTATACATAGATTTTCTTGAGGAAGGGGATGGTTTACATACAACAATTTGCTTTCTGTATGACCATTTTGCAGGTTGGAGCAATCTTTACAGTTTTGTGATCTCCAAGCAAAAAATTTATGTGCAAGTATAATGTCATCACTTGAAAAATTAAAATACAAAACGAAAGCTTCCCAATACTTGTCGACTGGGGAAAAAAATCACGTGTTTCATTGCAGGCTATGCCTTCTTCGCCTGCAGGAGGAATTAATGAACAGTAAGTTAAAAGGAATAACCAAACAGCAAGCAGCTGAGAGGATCCCCAGGACGAACTTTTGACAACAAGGACTCATAAACAAGCAAATGGAATTAAGACCATGTGCTGTTATGACCCCTTTGGATGTAGCTAGGTTTCAAATTTTTTTCTCAATTTCCTTCAGGAAGAGAAAACTCTAAACACAAGTATAATGGAAACAGTATTTCTCCCAGCCCTTTTAATAATTTGATTTAGAAACAAAATGCTAAGGGAAACTTAAAACAACAAATGCTTCAAACAAAGTTTTGGCTCTAACTTTTTTTTTTAACTGCTCGCTTTCTTTAATTCTTTTCAACTAATTGAACATTTCAAATGCATCATCAGGATTTATCCAAGGCAAGAAAAGCACCTTTTTTAAATACTTTCTGTGAAGTTTCATTGCACCGCTGCATGCTTTTTTGGCATCTAAATTTCCAGTCATGTCATTCAATATCTGAAAAGCATTGCAAAAGAAAATGAATAAGAAAATAAACACGAAAAATCATATTCATATACACAGAGATTCACAGCACAGGAGGAATAGGGAGCTCGAGGAATATTATCTAGGTAGTATGCATTAACTATTCACCAACCAAACATTTCACAAGTTTATGTCATCTTTCTCGCTACAGTTCTACAATAGATGCAGGCATAAGCAAATGTTAGAACCTACAAGCATAGCACATGACTGGTGTAGGACACATTCAACTGTTCCACGCCACCAGACAAACTCTGGCCATGTTTTCAGTTTCAGACTCCTAATAACAATGTCATGAGTGGGGTTTGAGACTGCTCCTCAACAAGCAACGCACAACTATGGCAACTGAGAGGGAAACGGAGGCTGCTTGGAATTTAAGTTTGAATCTTTCTCAAGACACATGCACACAGAAAGGGTGATGCTCAAGCTGCAGCAACTCACCAGTAATCCCCTGCATGCAAACAAATGGGGTTTGTGGGTAGTCATCACTAATCCACCCTTCCACTCTTATTTAATTTCTCCTACATGCTTCTGTTTGGTGGTACATTGCCCTCTCTAAACTATATGGCATTTTACAGGTGTCTAAAGCATAAGCACAATTCAAATTATAAAGCTTACCTTGACAACATCATCCAGGCCCCGAGCTTCGTGCAAAAGCTTAGAGCTCTTATCTTTCAATACACTCGCAACAAGAAAAACAGACATGGGGAGGGGGCCTTCAGAATTTGCTGCCCCGTTTTTCATGTTTTCCCTTTCGAACTTCCCATAGTGCCGTATTGACTTTGCTCTTCCCTTAGATCCCTCACGTTTCTCACCATTCAGTTCCAGCTCTTCATATACAGAGAACAAATCAGGGTCGTATTCAAGGGCCCACATCATCTGTGGAGCATAATGAAAAGAAAGCACATATAAGAAGTGCAGATTTTATGTTCAGCAAACAATAGAGTTAGTATCAGTAACTAAGACACATAGTTTATGAAGAGACAGAAACTTTGCACTTTTTTCTATTCAAAGATGCACATACATGACAGGAAAAAACAAGATAAAAGAAAAGAAAAGGACAACATTTAGGTACCAAAGACTTGTCAGAAAACGTAGCACCAGAAAAGTGGAGACTCATCTGATTACAGTTTATCCAGAAGCCTTTTCTACCCACCCAAGAAAATAAATGTATGTCTAACCCCATAAGAGAAAAGGCTTTCGGTTTTGGCAATTGAGTAGCTATTGTTCTCACATGTGTGAATGGGAGATCTAGAATCAAGCAGGAGGAGATTGGGTTGGGTTTGCCTATTAATAGGCCTTGAGTCTATTGAGATGGCTCAGCAGATTTTTTTGAAGGATCTAAGATTCTTCCTTAACTGTCTTTCTTACAGAAACTATGAATAAATTCCACAGCTTGGTGATGAACTGCAGGATAGGGTGAGGAAATGGTCACTATGTATGCACATTATCAGTTTTAGAACAAGTTTTCTGAACTTTTGACAAGACCAATTCCATAGAAAAACAATTCTACCTTTTTTTAAATTAAAAGGAAAAAAATGAGAAGAGAATAAGGGATTTTAGTAATTAGAATTTCATATTTGCCTTCATTACAGGCAATCCACATAATACTCGAAACAAGCATATTTTCAATAAACCAAACTAAAATAATATGCAAACTTGAACCATACCTCCCAAAGGTAGAGTGAATCACAAAATGAAAATTCTCGGCGGAACAAAACCATGAGCATGCGGAAAGCAAATAAATAGTCACCTCCGCCAAGTGCATCTGTGTTTAAATATCAAAACACATCTTTACTTTCTTTTTTCAGCACAAATCAAGAAAGTTGAGAAAACGAGTACAGGACTATCGCAAGACAAAGAAACTCAAAGACTTTAATTGCAGGATAACACAGTTATTATTGCTAAAGAGTCACAGCTGAAAACTGCATTCTGAAAGGCAAGTCATGACATAAGTTGTTTTCCATATCATGGCTGATACTACACTAAGGCAAACACTCACATATAATCAAGCTTTCATACTCCTATAACCTTGTTCCTGAAGCATCTATATATTCCAGAAAGGGTATTTAAAGGGGTTAAGAAGAAATTTTATTTCTTTTAATGAGCTTGTTCAACTTTTTTTAAAATTTTGACAGAGGTGAAACTCAAATCTCAGACCTCACCACTCTCACTTATGCAAGAATAACATTGAGCTACAAGCTCATTGGTAAGAGATTATAAGATAATAAATACTGCAGTTTCAAATTGGAGGCCAAAACTACCATCTTACAGAATTGCATCATCATTTCTCTCTTAAACCTAGAATATTTTCATCAAATCTATGACAACACCCAAACAAGCAGGGCAGAACTAGGAACTTAACTTCAAGGGGACCAAAACTATTATGAAATGAACAGCATGATTGGATGTTAACTAAAATATTAAAGATAGAGTTGGATGTAATTGTTTTTTTTCTTTTTTGGTTGGGATAAAGGCATCAATCATGATATTTGAGCCTTATATCTTTGGGAGTTCCACAGCCATTTAAAGGTATGCATAAGTCCACTCCTGCAAACAAGCCATCTTAGAGGAGCAAAAGCACAGAGAAATGTTTCCATCACAGACAAGTCATTTAAGGAATTATCCAGGTGTTGTCTCTTTTCTCCATGCAAAAAGCCAACAAAAAGTGAAATGAAGGCTTTTGTCCATTTCTTATGCTCAAAATTTCAAAGCAAACAATATTCTTTTCTTTTCCTTTCTCACTAACCTATATCTTCTTTTAGTAAGTATAATAGAAAGAATAAAAAAAGGAAGGATAATAAACTAGTTAGTATAGCTGAGTGACTCAAACTGACTGGGTTTAAGAATTAACAATCAGTATATTGCATAACATGCACAATGACTTAAAACACATAATGAGAAAGCATAAATTTAAGAAAATACCTAAATGCTGATGAAGTTTTGGATCAATGACTTGAGTAATTTCAGCCAAATTACTAAGTTGTGTCTCCACCCCAACAGTTCTCCCAGTGCATCTGAAATTTCCTCGCTTTAAAATTTCAAATAACAACAATTCATGAGAATGTGGAAATCAAAAGGAAAAAATAAAATAATGAAGCTAAGAGCCATGTAAACTCCCAAAAAGCATTAATCAGAGAAAAACTCCCGAAAAGCATTAACCATAGAAAAAAATATATTAAATAATTGACAACATCTGAGAAGTAGTCATTAGCGCAACAGAGACAAGGAACCAATTTATGAAAATAAGCAATATCATTAATCCCCATGAGGACATTAAAAAGATAATTAACTCACGAGATACAAGTAAATAATGTTTCAATCAAGGTAAGAAAAATGAAACCATCACGAGATCCATTTAATACAAGAGTAGTGAAAATTCAAATAATCTAAAGAAAATTAACCTTATCATCCACTTCATTGCAATCAAAATGTACTACAAGAATATTAAGCAATAGCTATATACTTTATCCAAGAGCAACATCACACAGTAAAGTATCTTGTGCACAAAATTGAGAGAAACAAAGAAAAATAAGAGAATGTACCAATCTGCGCATCAATCGTTCAAAACACCAAAATGCATCCGCTTCATCTTCAAGAAGCATTATCATGGGTGAGCAAAGATCACTCATTCCTGTCAGCATTTCATGCATTTGGGACTTTAGAATTTTCACTTCATTACACCAATGTAGACATAACTAGAAGCATCTTATAAGGAAAGTATAATCATTATGACCTTCAGCAACTCAGAGAAGGTCATATTTATGGAGCTACTTCTAGATAGCTCATTCTATTAGAAACCAGTAAGTATCCAGATCTTTTCAAATCTCCTGTGTAATATCAGGGTTATATTTAGGATATGACCATGTACATGCATACCAATATTAATTTTCTGACCAACTGAATTTCAAATGGAAAAGAAAATAAAAATTAGTTGTGTAACTATCATTGCTTATTCTATTAGAAATTAAGTGCTAGAATTAATGGTTAATCATTGAAGGAATAGAGTATCTCTGGCTCTCAAGGTTACAGGGGAATGGGGATAATGCAAGATACTTGATTTCTAAGAGTACATAACTTTCATTACAAAGAACTTATAACTCTATAAATTAGCAGTGAAAATGCATAATAAGAAGAGCCCGGAAAAGGAGGGGGGGAAAAGGAAATGAGTAATGAACTAAGAGTTTTTAAGCGACCATCTAGTATGTACTTGGAATTGCTGAGCAGCACATGGTGAACATGGAATAGCAAAAAATTTGGTAGTGGAACTACTTTACTCAACCTCAGTGATTTATCTCACAAAAAGCAACAGTTTGAAAAGGCAGAGAACAGCTACTTATTCTCAACGATGGACTTTCACCAACTTCAGAGCAACCATCAACAATGCCAACAGATCCCCTTGTACAATTTATCATAAATAAGGAGAATGGTCTTTTATTCTATCTGTCTACATACTGATCTCCAAATGTCAAGCACTTATATTTCAAGCATTAGCACTTCTCTATAAATGCCAGGTATTAATTTTTGAAACTTTGTTGAATTCACAAGTGTCTGTTATATAGATCAGGTCAACACAAAGCACAATAATGTACATGCTCGGGTCCTATACCAACCACATCAGAAGCTGAGTGGCAATGATTTAACATATCAATATATTACTTTCACGAATAAGACAATCATTTATTCATCTACCTTGACAATAGCCGACATCTGTATCGATCCAGGCATAAACAGCTAAAATATCCCAAAGTTTTGACAAGTTCTCCTGCTTCTCATAAAACACCAATGTCCTGTCAGTGCGATGTACATCAAGACCTAGCACCCATATTAGTCCAATCAGAAAGAGATTCAATAAAAAAAACACAAAATCCTTGATTACAATAATTAAATTATGACTATTGAGTTCTTGAGGTTCAAATTAACAGCATGCACATGCATGACAGTGTGCATTGACAGGAGAACAGGAACTAACTTTGCACCAAGGAAGAGAGAAATGTGCATTTATGTATGAACATCACCAACCTATTTGATGTAAGGTAAGCATCCACTGGATCACTTTCTGGTCCAAAGGGCCATGGCTCGTAAGCTCTTTCACCATTTCTGAACAGGAAGCATTTGTTCTTGATTGATTTGTGGCATAGGCATGTGAACTGCCAATTTCAGCAGAATTACCATCTTGAGAGGGGCCTCTGTCTTGATTTGTTTCTAAAATTACTAATGGTTCCTGAATGGGCTGACCATCTTCAGTGATTACAGGCGCTGTAATAAATTTGCCACTTCCGATAACAGGAAATATTTGGCGGCACTCTTCTTTCCACCTAATATATTGTACCCTGAAGGTGCAACATAAGAACGAATCTTAGTCTTCTAAAGTGGGAATAAGGCACAGCCTAACTTCAAACTTTTATGCACAAAAAACAAGGCAATTGCAGTATTTAGCTTCAAAATAGTTTACCTACATTTCTATGGGGGAGATCAAGGTCAGCAGTTTCTGATTTGACTAGATTGTATTTATATACATGCAAGAGGATGAAGTCCCCAATATAATCTAGTGTAGGAGATCTCCAGAGTCAGATTAAAAAGACTAAAGACCATAGTCTTATGCTTAGTATATTCACCTACATGATCCATAGGTTATCAAACTTTCTTAGTCCAAAGAAAGAGTCCAGCATTTTGATGGTGAAGAATGCCAATTATTGGAATTGTCAAGTTTTGTCACATTATTGTAATGCCCATTGTCATGATAAAGGAAAGCAATTAATAAGATGATGTTGCCGTCAGTAACTTTGATTGGACTAAGACCCTAAATAAGTATGACCTTATCCTTTTCTATGGTTTCTTGACCATGAGTTACACGTGTAAAAACAGACTACCTTCTACGCTGTCGAATCTGATCTCGTTCATCAAATGTACTCTTAGGATCATAACAAGCGAGTAGAAATTCCCAAACTTCTCCTCTAATTGATGGATGGATCCCCTAAAAGTAGAGAAAAGAGCGATCGTGAGCATTAAATCTCACAGATTGATTATAAGATCTCTTAAAAGAACAGTTACCCCACGGTAGATTCGACTAAGGGTCTTGCTTATATCCAGGTATCCTTCTGGAGTAAATGCAGCCTGCCATTTCCTTGAACTTAAAGTTTTACCTGCCTGCAGAAGTGGAACCAAAGGAAGCTTCAGTTACTTCCATGACAAGCAATGTGTTTTATGTTCTATTGGCAACACCAATTAATATGAACTGTTGGAGCTGATCAGTTCAACCTTATTGTTTATTTATTTTTTGTTTTATGCATACACATAGCATTGTTGTTAGAACGCAAGAAATTGCTAAAATTAGCAGTTTGACAGCCAGCTCGTAAGATCATTATAGTTGCATAGTCTGGTGATCGCTTCTGAAATTGTTTGCTTTTTCATTAAAACTTCAAAATTTGATTAAACAAATCTAAAGAACCCAATTCCATAAATTATTTAATCCAGCTTTAAACTGTAATGAAAAATTAACCCCTTTTTAGTACATTAATAACACAACCATTTCATATCTGACCCAGGAATTACATCTTTGCTCAAACTCTTAATCATACCCAATGATAATAAAAACGTTACTGCAATATGGTACACCACATATATATGACATTGATCCACATCAACATAACAAATACCATAGAAATCCAAATTAAAAAAATGATCTGTGCACAAGAAATATCAAGATAGAGCCACAGTGAAGCAAATTAATCTAATTAAAACCCCAAAAATATAGAAAAGAACCAAATTTACAAACTTAATTCAAAATCAACCAAATGGGCACATCATAAACATCAGAACAAAGCCATAAAGGACCAAAATTACAAAATTTTGATCTAAACAAACAACTCGAAATGCCTCGACTTTTTTAGAGCAGGTCCGAGTCAAATAGCAATGATTCGGAGCACTTCTTTTTTACATTGGGTTCAATCGTATGGATATGAAAAATACAGGATTTCCAATCCTAGCAGGAAAAGGAGGGAAACGGATACGTTAGTAAACAGAATTCCATACTCAATCTCTGAACCAATGGGCACTTCACAAATATATAAAAAAAAAAAACAAAGGAAGGCCAGAAATAACCAAAAAAAAAAAAAAACTTGATCAAAATACACAAATGGGTATTCGAAAAAACTAAAAAAATAAAAAATCTCACACAAACCTTGATTTTGAATTTAGATTTTGGAACATCGGTGCATTCAGGCCGGACCTGATAGTACGAATCAGCAGGCTGTCCAGGATCTCTCCACATTTAACAATAGCAAAAGAAAAGAACTCACAAAGCAGGAACCAGGAGCTTGACCCCCTTAAAACGGAGAGATTTACAAGAAGATGAAGGGTTCAAAAAGAGGAACCCAGCTCCCTACCAATAACAACAACTACAACAACGACCAGTTCAAAACAGGAAAATACGGGAAGATTCAAAAGAAAGCGTTGGTTTTTTTCTTTTTCTTTTTTCAACGTTTTATTGGCTTCCTTTTTGTGTTTTTAATAATAAATTAAGGAGTGATGATGATAATTAATTAGAGGTTGTGTTTTGTATGGTTGTTAGTTATTAATGATGTTGGCATACGGGGTGTTCGGTTCCGTGTATGGAGTGTCATAGATTGATTTTGTGTTTTTTTTTATAAAAATAATATTTTAAATAATATTTTTTTATTTTTTAAAATTTATTTTTAATACTAAAAATAATTAAAAAATACTAAAAAAATTAATTTAAAATAAAGAAAAACTTTAAATTTTAATAAAAAAACATATTCAACCTCGGCATTTATTTATAGTGTCGATTCAACAGTGTTTTTTTAAATAATATTTTTTTATTTTAAATTAATTTTTTAAATATCTTTAAATCATTTTAATATATTATTTTAAAAATAAATTTTAAGCAATGTCTATAGAAGCCCTTGATTATTTTCACGCTCATGCTCGTCCTATTTTACTCTGTCAAAGCTCTCTCATCAACTCACACCACCAAAAATCATATTTTCCTTTACTATTTTTTTCCTTTTTTTTACCCTTTTTAGAGTGAAAGATTTCCCCTATTTTACATTTATCTAATTATTAAAAATAGATCAAAATTACTTCTTAATGATAAAAATGAAACCGTCTAAAGTCTAAAATTTATCTAAAATAATACCAATTTTACCGAAAGAATTCTTCTTGAAATCATTTTTTTTTTGTGGAAAATCTCATACATTGAATAATGAATAAATGGATTCTAAAAATCCAATAATTGTGGTTTTCAAATAATTAATGTTGTTAATTTTTTTATAAAGTTGGTATTACTCAATTATCTAATATGAACATTTTAGTATTTAAAGATTGGAAATTCTATTACTTATTATCTAGTAATTTATTTTTCATTTGACTAGAATTTTTAGAGCGTGTTTGGTAGTGTGGTTGCGGGTGCTTTTCAAATAGCTTTTCGTGCCGAAATACATGCTAATGATGTTTTTTTATTTTTAAAAAATCATTTTTGACATCAGCACATCAAAACGATCCAAAAAGTACAAACCGCACTCAATTTTAGCAAAAAAAAAATTAAATTTTGACAAAACGCAGGTAAAAACGCAATACCAAACGTTCCTTTAATTTATACTTGGTCTTGACTGGTTGTCTTAATTTCCTTGCACTTCTCTTCCCTTTGTTTTGGGGCTAAAGTTTACTTGGTTTCGATTGGGTGATTAAAGAAAATAAAAGGAGTGGGAATAGCGCGTCAATTCAATTTCCACTCGCTGGTGGTCGTGGTCAATGAAGCATCGCACTTTACATTATTTGTGTTTGGGACTTGGATTAGTCTAATTTGACCGATTTTAAAAACTCAAGATGATCTTAATAAAAATTAATCTAAATCTAGTTTTTAATTTGTTAATTTAAAAACAAAAAAAAACAAAATTTGGTAGAAATAACATTTTTTTTTAAAAAAAGATTCGTACTAACCGAAGTTAACCCTCCTAGCTGCCCTGGATCATGTGTTGTAGAATTAGGAGTTGTCCCACACGAGCCTGTGGAGAGTGAAGAAAACGCGCCGTGCGTTGTGGAAGAGTGGTGGAGCCCATGTTGATTGAAGTATGGGCTGGAATTTGGTAACTCGGTGTTATAACTTACAAGTGGGCCTAAGAGGGAAGAGAAAAACAGGGAAAAAAGAGAGTAGTGGTTGACTTTGACCTGATGAGGAAGCATGGTATTGGTCCATTGGATTGGTACCAAAGTTGAATGGGTGTGCGCCCAATGTTGGATCCATTCAATCCTAATATTAAATTGACACGAGGGGCCAAGAGAAAATAAATTTTTAAAAAAGGAAGAAGAAATAATTTTCTAAATAATTCAGAAAATGTCTGTGCATATTTATTAAAATTTGAGTAATTATTTTATGGTTCCATTTTTTTGATGAAAAAGAAAATTAAATTCATGAAAATAAATAAATAAAAATATTTCTATATGGGCTGAGAGATATTTTTTTATTTTATCTCTCTTGTTTTTTTTGTTTTGTATTTATCTATTTTAAAAATAAATAAAAATAGTAATAAAAATTAAGTTATTTTCCTCGACAGGCCTTGTCCAGAATTACATACCATCAATGCTGGGATAGGTTTGCCAGCTCAAGTTGAAAGGCAAAGCACCAACCACTGGACCCAAGTTAACGTTCCGCTTTGATAATGTTCGAAGTTGAAGAAAATTCAATACGTTGGAATCATAATGGGATGCCATTAATACTTCACCAACCCTTCTATTCTAGTTACTTCCTTCTTTGGGATAATCCAATTGCAATTACAAGATTAAGAGGTATCTAGATCATTATCCCGTTATATACTTGGATCGAATCAAGTATTTTTAAATGCAAAAAAAAAATATATATATATTCAGGAGTTGCTAACTCTTTTTTAATTGAAAGTTTTTTTTTAATCATGTAGGGATTAATCTGATATGACCCAGTTGATTTGACGAATCCAAAGACAATCCAAACACTAGTAAAAAAATAAGTTTAATTAAAAAAGAAATTCAATATGATGTTTTTTTTTAATAAATATTGAAACGACAACATAGTGGATTAATCTAGGTTTAACATATCAAATCCACAATCTCAGTCATGAGACCATGATAACTTCATATAAAACAAATTAAAACAAATTATGAAACTTAATTCCTAATCAATTCAATATTAAATAAAAAATAAATCAATTAAAAAAAACTCTAAAATATGATCTTGGGTCAACTCGAGTTAAACAATCAAGCCCGCAACTTGGGTCATAAGATCAAAATAACCTTGTAGAGAGCAAATCAAAATAAATTATAAAACTCAATTCTCATTCTACCAATGTTGAAAGATAAAATTGAAAAAAAAATTAATTAAAAAAAGAACACAAAAAATAACCCAAGTCAACTTGAGTAACCCGCCAAACTCATGACACGAGTCATAAGACCGAAATAACCTCCTAGAAACCAAACTAAAAAATGACCTGAGTTAACTTACTAAACCCGTGACTCGGGTTATGAAACTGAGATAACCCTATAAAAAGCAAATTGAGACAAATTATGAGGCATAATTCTCAAATAACCCAATCTTAAATAATAAAATTGAAAAAAAATAAATTTAATAAAATGATTAAAACATAGTTTGACTCAAAGACTATCCAAACGACCAATAAAAACATAGTTTGACTAAAAAAAACTCAAGACAACATCATTTTTTAAAAATAAAACGACAACATATTGGATCAACTCAGGTTTAACCTATCAAATCTGCAACCCTGGTCATGAGACTATGATAACCCCACAGAGAGCAAACTAAAAAAAAAATGAAATCTAATCCCCAATCAATCTAATATTGAAAAATAAAATTGAAAAAAAACCAATAAAAAAAAATATAAAAAATGACATGGGTCTACCTGGGTTAATCAGCTAAACCCTAGACTGTACTGGAAAGGTGAGAGATCCAAGATCAATCATTGATGAATTGGTGAGAAACCCTTTAGCATCACCTAGAAAATGTGTTGGTCTAAGACTATATTGGAGAATGAGGGTT
Source organism: Populus simonii (assembly GCA_007827005.2). Lineage (NCBI taxonomy): Eukaryota > Viridiplantae > Streptophyta > Magnoliopsida > Malpighiales > Salicaceae > Populus > Populus simonii. Next base: position 16,922,948 of record CM017474.2, read on the forward strand.
ACGAGATCAACCCTTAACGAATTGATGAGAAGCTTTAAGGCATCAATTGAAGAATATATCATTTCAAGACTGCACTGGAGAATAGAGGATCCAAAATCAACCCTACCGAGTTAGTGAGATGTTCTTTAGGCATCACCTAGAGAATGTGTCAATCTGAGACTATAATGGAGAATGAGGGATCTAAGATCAACCCCTATCAAATTAGAGAAAGGCTTTTAAGCAACACCTAGAGAATGTGTTTATCGAAGACTAAATTAAAGAATGAGAAATCTGAGATCAACCCCTGGTGAATTGGTGAGAGGTCCTAAGGCATCACGTAGAGAATATGTCAGTCTGAGATTGCACTGGAGAATAAAGGATCTGAGATCAACCCTTAGCGAATTAGTAAGATACCCTTTAAGCATCATTTGAAGAATGTGTCATTCCAAGACTACACTGGAGAATAGGGGATCCAAATCAACCCCTAGTGAATTGGTGAGAGACCTTGAGGCATTACCTAGAGAATATGCTAGTCTGAAACTACATTGGAGAATAGGGGATCTGAGATCAACCCCTGATGAATTGGTGAAAGGCCCTTAGGCATCACCTAAAAAATATATCAGTTCTAGACTACACTGGAAAATGAAGGATCCAAGATCAACCCCTGATTAATTGGTGACAGGCCTTTAGGCATCACCTATAGATTATGTTAGTCAGGGACTACACTGGAGTATAAGGGATCCGAGATCAGCCCTAGCAAATTGGTGAGATACCCTTTAAGCATCACCTAGAGAATGTGTTAATCTGAAACTATAGTGGAGAATGGGGGATCCAAGATCAACCCCTATCAAATTGGAGAAAGGTTTTTAGGCAACACTTAGAGAATGTGTGTTCTCTGAGATTGCATTGGAGAATAAGGGATCCGAGATCAACCCCTGATGAATTGGTGAGAGGCCCTGAGGCATCACCTAGAGAATATTTCAGTCTGGGACTGCACTAGAGAATAGAGAATCCAAAATTAACCCTTAGCGAATTGGTAAGATACCCTTTAGGCATCACTTGGAAAATATGTCATTCCAAGACTGCACTAGAGAATAAAGGATCTAAAATTAACCCTTAGTGAATTGGTGAGAGACCCTTCGACATCACCTGGAGAATATGTTAGTCCGAGATTGCAATAAGGGATCTGAGATCAACCCCTTGTAAATTGGTGATAAGCCCTTAGGCATCACTTAGAAAATATATTAGTCTAAGACTGCATTAGAGAATGAGAGATAATAGAGGATCCAAGATCATCCTTTGACAAATTGGTGAGAGACCTTTTGACATTACCTATAGAATGTGTCAGTCCAATACTATATTGGAGATATTTAAATAGGAAATGTATGTCAGAGATACACTATTTTTATTTCAAAAATAACCTTACATTCCTATTAAAGATTGTACATCCTGAGGTGACTTGAGTGGTAGGTGTGAGAGAGGTTCTAAAGAGGAATATGTCTTGGAGGTGGTAGGTGTTTGCCTTGACTACCCTGATAACTTTGAATGAGTAATTCCATTTTGATTCAAGGGAGTAATAAATACTTAGGATACAGCAAGCACTCATAGTTTTTCCTCGAGCTTTCATTTCTACTAGGAGAATGATTTTACTTGGAAAATCTTTTATACCGGTTGTCTTTATAGAAACGAAGAGGCCCATGTCATAGCATATTGGCCTCTTCCACCCGTATATAATTTGTCATGACTTGTTTCACCTTGAGCAAGCTTCTGTCTGGTAAGACATAAAGTTTCTCCAAATAGTATGTTCTTTACCTTTATTTATCAAGGCTTCTAAGAATGCTGGCTCAAGCAACTCTTTTACCTTAAGTATCTTCTCTTTAAACCTCTTCAAATATACCTAGGTAGACTTGCCCTCTTACTTGGTAACACAAAGTAGCTCAATGAAGTTTTTCTTGGCAGGTATGATGATGTTGAAGCATATCACTAGCTTGGTGTAGAGGTCACTGAACCCTTTAGTGGAGCTTAACTCAAAATTATTGTACCAAACTCGTGCAGATCCCTAGAAGGTTTTGAGGAGGGTTTTGCACTTTGATTCATTGTCCTTGATGACCAACTATAAGATATTGTACACATTATACACGGGTCGGGTTAGCCAGACAATCATAGTTGTCCAAAATCATTTTTATAGAAATAAAGTCTTTAGGGATTCTAGTGTTCAATACTCGTTTGGACAATGGAGAACTCCTCACCTGATAGGGGTTGTAGGTATTCTCCTAGGTATGCTCTTATGTATACCATCTTTTAGTCTGTTGTCTGTTAGGCTCTAGGAAGCCCAAAGAGTTTAGCATGGAATAACAACTATGGTAACTAATGTCCATCTCACGAGCTAGGGGGAGTACATTTTGAGTATCGGCTATGTGTATGGGTATCGTAATAACGTGAGTGAACCCTTGAAGGACTCTCATGAATGCCATTTTGCCTTATCTCTTTTGGGTAGTGCAATCATCTACGGGTGCTTGGTGCGCCTAGTAGTCATGGTGCTAGGGTGTTATGTGTTGCTGAGGGTGTTAAGACTTGTTGAGGTGGTAAGGTTTGATTTTGCTCTTAGGTTGCCAACATGGGCTGAGTGAGGACTTGCACCTGACTGATGAGTTGTTGAAGGTCCGGTTAGGCAGAAATTATCGCAGTAATGGGTAGATCTATTACGTGTCCTAGCCTAGGCATGTCTTGGTTGTATGTGTCATGGAATGGTCTGGAAATATCAAAAACCAAGTTTTAGGAAGAAATTGATGGCTTTTTTTATCAGTTTTCCACATATGGTGCCAATGATGATGTCCCAAAATATTCAAGTAGCTTATAAATAAGGCTTATGTGTTGGATAATCGGTTAATCTTTTAATTCTCGCAATTTGATCCATTCTCCCTAACCAGTGGGGCTGGTAGTTGGCACCTCATGCCTAGCAAGCCAAGTTGGTAGGTAGCTGATACCTGCAAAAGGTTCTCTTTAGTAGATGAAGGGACTCTCAAATGTTTCAGCAAGTATTTTTATAGAGAGAGAAATCACAATGATATTATAGAAAGATAGACTTTGAAAATATGTAAGCTAAAAATACAAAGAATGAAAAGATTGTAAACATGGAGCTTAAAGAATTAATGAGATATTTATAACTCATGAGTCTTATCTTTTTATGAAGAGAAAGGGTTAAAGAGTCATTTTATCCTTGTGATATTTTAAGTTATATTATACTCAAAATAACATGTATTGGATCAATATAAAATATTGAGAGATCCGCATAGGGTCCTGAAACAATTCTCATTGGAGTGTTAGACTCGAACGAGTTGTCGAAGCCTGTTAGAGATGAAAAAACAAATTCAGACGCGCTGTCTAGATACAAGCATGGAGAGCTCGAGCGTGACAGCTTGAATCCAATGAAGTGCGAAGCAGCACAACCATCATAGTTATGGGCTACCATGCCTAAGGCCATGCATCTTAGGGCCAAACAATAGCCGAGGCTCAACCCTTTTGGTAGCATGTTAGGCTTCGGAGTGTAGCCGAGAGTCTATTAGAGTGTTTTGGGGCTGCCTTTTTTTTTTTTTTTTTAGGGGTCGGGGTGGCTGTTAAATTTGGATTTATCAGAAGACATATCCGTTCTATTGCATTCTTCAAATCCATCAGAAGTTTTATTCATCATTTGAAAAACACACAACTTAATAATAACGTCATCTACTATGTTAAAGGCAATTAATTATCTATTTCTTTCATACCAAACAATATATCCTTTGCATTATTTAGGTTATATGTCCTTTTAACTAAGGAATTATACAGAAACTTATAAAGCAGCTCAAAGAAAAACTGCGTGATATTTAAATCTCGAAGTGAAATGAAGCCATCAAAGGCTCGTTGGTGTTTAAGAAGAAGAAAGTAATCGGCATGTTAGAACTGCTTAAGAAAGCAACTTAATGGCTGAAAATGGACTCAATGAAAGTGTCTTCTTCTAGTGTTAACAGACTTGTGTGATTAGTGCATCAGATGTCATTGGTTTAGCTAGCCCAAACCAGAAGACATGAATATTCTTGATCATGGTTAAAGAAAAGCATTAACCCACAGGCCAAGTTATCTGAAATACTAAAAAATGCCAACAACAATTAATCCAGTTCTTATGCTTGAATATATGCTTTGCACTGGTAGCCAAGAAACCAAAAGAAATGAGAATATGAAAAAGCCAAAAAAGAAGAAGCAAAGCTTCACTTCCACAGCTTGTAAAGCTCGTGCAAATTGGCCTACAAAAACCCCTGACCATAACACCATCCTTGTCACATCTAAAACTGGGATTTCAGATTCTGGGTGAAAGACACATCACTCGCTCTAAATCTCCTTCATCATTTTTCAATGGCTTACACCACTTGCAAAGAAAATGTCTTCCATATTCTGGGGCTATTGTGTTTCTTGCTCTTGATACAGAAGAACAATGCATATCCATTCCTGGTTGGAGGTCCGAAAGGTTGGACCGTGCCTGATAATACCAATACCAGCTCAAAGAGCTACTTCAACGACTGGGCTGAACGTCACCGATTTCAGAGAGGAGACTCCATCTGTAAGTTGATTTTTCTTTTGTCCCAATCATTCATCCTGGATGATGACTGAATCGATTTCTTATCGGTTATTGCAGTGTTTGTTTATGATGCTAGCCAAGACTCGGTTGTTCAAGTAACCAAGGAGGGCTACGAGAATTGCACTGCAGAGAAGCCTTTGGCAACATTCAATGACGGCCACACTGTCTTCAAATTCAATCAATCTGGACCTCACTACTTCATCAGTGGAAACAGAGATCACTGTCAAAAGAATGAGAAGTTGGCTGTCGTTGTTTTAGCAGACAGATCAACAAACGCCACAGCTTCTCCTCCATCTCCAGGTTCCTCTGACATGGTCCCAGCTCCTACACCTAGCAGCGAGGAGTCCCCCCCTGCAGGAACAGTGGATATCAGCCCAACTCCACCTCCTACCGGCGAGCGTCCAAACTCAGCTTCTTCAATGTTCGTGAGTTTCTTTGGTTCCATGGGAGCGTTCTTTGCTTCATCACTTATTTTAGCAATCTAGGTGGAGAATTACTCGAATAATTGTTTGATTTCCTTCTTTTTGGCTGCTTTCCATTTTTATTTCCCCTGGCTTTCTCAATGATTTTCCTGCCTTCGAGCTCGGTGATTTCAACTGGGAGTTTCGAAGGTGATTGGTATTCGGATATTCGTTTGTCCTGGATGGTAAATAAGCTGGCAATTTATGGTGTGCTTATTGCTTCATGTAAGGTTATTGTATAGAAGGAAATAATAAATAAATAAAACAAAATAAATTTGTTACTTCTGTTTACTTATTTTCTCCCATCAAACATCGGTGGGGAATCGAGCACTTCCAAGTCTAGAGCAACAGCAAATAGCAAACGCAAGATCACAGTTCTCACACTGGAAAAGAAAACTTCTTCCATATAATCTTGTGGCCTTCCCTCTACAACAAGTCACACGATTCCCCTTCTTTTCCTCGATACGGCGGGGGGGGGGGGGGGGGGGGGGGGGGGGCGCATTGAAACGCTGTTGCTTCAAGGGGGGGCAAGAAAAAGGAATGAACGGGCAGTCAAACAATCGAGGTTGGAGTTGCATAGGGCCATGGAAAATTTCTTGTGTTAGCAATTTGAGTAGCTAATAAAAATTCATTACCAGGTAAGAATTGTAATTGCTAAATGGAAGTTTGTCCAGGACGGAATTTTTACGTCATATTTCATCTTCCTATCAAAAATTCTTGCCAAGTTCTACTTTTTTCATCATTCTAACTGTGTTGTGCAAAATTGAATCCAATATCCCGGCCACCTGAAACCCAAAGTGAAAAGCTATCAGAAACTGCATCTGCTTCAGTCTGCAGATAAAAGACCAAAAATAGCACAATTTAAACATACGAACCGTGAAGACACCTCCAATTATGGCACAGACATTGGTGATAAAATGCGAAAAAGACTTGGAATTTTCAGTGATCAGAACCTGATATCAGAAGTAGAAATAAAATGTAAGGGGAACAGATGGAAGATCAAAATCAGACAAAATAATATGAATAATCTTCCAGCCGAATAATAATAAAACAAGAGGAAGAATCGAATTTTGTTTTTTTTTTTTTTGAAGTTATTACTGAACCTGCATAGGAGAGAGCTCAAAATGGAATTTAGCAGTCGGCATGTAAACAGTCTGTGACAAACTGCTATGGGCTGTATATTCATACTCCTCGATTAATTTACGTTCACTTGAAGATCTTCTTGTAACCACCTCGGTTTTAACTACTTGGAGATAATGCTCTATCTGCAATTACCAATTTATCATATTATTGTAACTGAATGTTACAATATTCTTAAATTGCAAAGATTATACGTTGTCTAGAATCATATCCATTCACATCTTGTTCCCATGCATGAAAAATTGTCGGTGTTGTTGGGAAATCAACTTACATCACATTGAAAAATGCTGATGGGTTGACCAAATATGCAGTAAGCAGTACAGAATTCCACAAAACAATGAATTTAGAGGACCACTTGCAAGTGACAACTTACAGTGACATTAGCCCCTACATCACGGTGATTAATAAATGATCGTCCATTCAACTTGTCATGACTTCGACCAATGTAAGGTAACAAGCGCTTCACATCACTCATTACCCTGGGCAAAACCTTCATACCAAATGAGAAATGGGATATGACATGTGACAGGTTCATTTGTTTAGAATCGAAGGAATGGGCTCCTGAAAGAGCTGAGATCATGAGGTTTCCTGGAACCTGCAGAGTACAGGACAGCTCAAATTTAAAACCCAAGAACTAACCAAAAGTAATGCAGAATCCTATTAGGATCAATTTACAGATCCATAAAACAACCACAATATCTTGAGAATAGGAGGATGGCTGAATGATTATATTGATCTGTCTTGTTTATACTACTTTTGATCTTTCCCATCATGAATTACAATGCAACATATCTACAGCAACCATAGAGTCTATCCCATTGATTTCCATGCGGCACGGGAGGTTTACCTTCTTTACACGCACATATCCTTCAATTCTGCATCCTCCTGCTGAAGGCGCTGGTCTTTTAACATGCTGTGTTGCATTTTCAGGTTTATGCTCCAAAGCTTGCCTTTGAGATTCCATTGCAATAGGTGCAACCAAAGCTTCCATTGTCTGAAAGGAACCATAAAAGGTAGGCGAAGACCGCATCAATTATCATGAATAAGCCCAAGTTTGCATCCATGAGTAATGTAGCCATGGCACGAGTTAAATAGGAAAAACAGAAGTGTTCATACCTTAACTAAGCTTTCTGTATCTCGATCTCCATAATAAGATTCATGGTCATGGCGTCCATGGTCTTCCCTGAGACAGTTAAAGATGCCAGATAACTAAGTTGGCCAACAAATCAGTAATAAAAAGCCAAATACACAAGAAACTTGTGATCGCAAAAGACATTAAAGGAAGAAAAAGTATAGGACACAAAAGTGTTGTATTCAGTTAAAACTGAAGTTGACATCTGTTGCTGTGAGCAGTCTTTTTCTTAGGTATTTAAATATGGTATAAACAATGAAATTGTTAGGGAGATCTGAAACTACAGAAAAAGAGCATATTCCTTCAACCCTCCATTTTTGTTCTAATTGTCCATCTCTTTGTTTATTCATCATAATCTTTATGTATTTAGATGGCATGTGCTTCAATTTTTAGTTTCTACATGGTGTTGCATTTTGAAAAAGCAGAATCTTGATCGTGAAATTTCAACCTGACTGATTCAAAGAGGAAGTTTACATTTTACAAGGAATTGGTGTTGCCTAACAATTTGAAATTGAGGGAAGGCTTCAAAACAGGAAACCAAAAACTTAATCAAGGCCATTAAACTGACATGTACCAATGTTGTGCCCAAAAATCCAGAAAAAATAAAAAAGTTAATTCAAATGTAAGACACGTCACGTCAAGGCGCAGTCTACCTGGTATATTATTTCCAACTTACATTTACTTTGAAACTGAAGGAAGACCAAACAAATTAAACAATCTCTTAATGAACATAAGTCAAGCTCATACCTACAACTGTATTAAAGCATCTCAAGATATGTATATGGTCACTAATGACATAGGTCATTGTCATTTCTTGTCTTGTGTTTTTGGTTTTCGATTCTTATTTCTTTCCTTGGTTTTATCAATGTTAATGGGTTTTAATTTGGATCTTAATTTTAGGAGCTTCTTGCATATACTATGAAGAAGCCCTGCCTTCCTTCTTTCAGCATTTTTTATCCATTTTTTTAATGAAAAAAGAAAGTATCCTGATAAAACAGAAGATAACAGAATAAGGGAGTTTACAAAAATAGATTCACCTCAAATGGTGAATCTATTTTTGAGCAAATATGCATTGCAATTGAATTAAATAAAAGCACGCCAAGAAAGTATACAACATAAAAGAAAGATAATCTCATAACCAACTGTCAACAGCATATGAATGGTATAGATGAAAATATATTACCGAAGATTACTTCCTTTACGGAAAATACGAATGGATGGATACCCTTGTATGTGATTCCTGAAAAATTCATGAAAAAAATACTTACAATTAAGAAACAATGAATGCTAGGGGAACTAACCAGCAAGGATAAATGCAAAAGGGGAAATAATTAATAAACTACAGTGAAGCTTAAAGAAAGTAATCAATAATGAGTTGGAAAAGTATTTCAACACATTACCAGCAATTGTGTTACTCACATGCACCAGACCAGAGGTGCTTGATGAATTTCAAAATCTATTAGCTACACTATCAGAATAGTGATGCAATCCAACCACGTTGGACTACCACCAGAAATCTACTAACAAGTGATGAAACATTAATCTAGAAAATACCTCCTGCACAGATCACCTTCTTCAGTGCAGTCGACCTTAGCCAAGAGAATCCGCCCATCCATTTCTGGATCATACCTGATAAAATGTATGGAAATGTGGGGGTTGAATATCATGATGTCAAATTAAATGAAATTAAATTTACTTCAAATGAAGGTTCCATTTGCATGTTCAGGGAAAAACGAACATAAGAAGCTGGAAAGAAAAATACCTCTCTCTTATTATTTTAGCTGCCTTTTCCCATGAAGGTTTCTGAAACAAGAGAAACAGTCAGGCAAGAAGGGAGTTAAACAGTGAGTTCATCCATCATTGTATTTGGAAAGGGTGGATTTAAAATGATTTTATCCAGTGTAATCAGTAGTTATTCAACAACAAAACAAAAGACCAAAAAATTCAAAACCTTTAAATGACTTAATCAAGACATTTGCAGTCACAAAACTGTGCAGAGTATTATGAGCTTATTATTATCATGATTCTGTCAGTTCTGTTTCTCAGTAATATCAAAGAGAAGTGTCCTGATACAAAAATCACATGACATTGTTCATTGGCCAGTTTCCAATAGACCCAAGCATAAATATGCAGCGCATTGCTTGTAAAAATTAGGCCCAGCAGCTATATCATTTCAAACATCATAAAATATGAGCAATCTATTAATCTGAAGAGCCAAATGGTCTTTTATCCTAACATTCAAGCTAAATTTTAAGCAATAAATGGACATGGTAAAATTACCAGGCGATTACTCCAGTAGCACCAAGGAGCAAAAAAATTAACAACTAAAATGGGATACCTGAGAAAAAAAGTAGTACAAGTAAGTCAAACAAAGGTATCGCAGCAATCAATACAATAAAATCTTCCAAATTCAAAACCCCACAAATCTGTACACATAGGAATTCAGCAACTTACTGATGTGAGTATTGATCAAAATTATGAGCTTTGAGTGATACGGATCCTTCACCGCCTTCTTCATCAACTTCATCTCCATGCTTGATTTGATGCAAAACTGGTCCAGAGTGAAATTCAGATCCAGTTGGCTTCAAATCATGATCTATTGAGAATTTGCGGATTGTTTTTGTTAAATTCAACCTGTTCTGGAAAAGAGAACGTAAAAGATTTAGGCCAGTTCAGATTAATGTGTTGAGAAAATAAATCAATAGAAAGGATCATAAACCACAAGAATGCATATCAAGCTGGATAATTTCAAGGAGAGGGCACGCCATATTATACAACACACCTAGGAGTATCAGGAACACATGCAATGAAGATAAAACTTCATAAGAAATATGGAAAAAAAAATATTGAGAAAATTGCACCCTGCATAGAAGAAAAGGAGCAAAGGCAATATAACAAAAGCATTCTTATTCATCTTGGAGCACCAGAGCAATTACAATTATTATCTCTAGAAATTTCCATGATTCCACTAGCATGTAAAGATAGCTATGTGGACATCCTGGTCCGTTTATTTTACATTTTCATTGAGTTCCTTCTAAACCAAAAGGCACCAACTTTTGCTTTATTCTGTTTTTCTTTTCCAGCTTATCGCTATCTAAAATCTAAGAGAACCAGAATCTGTCAGGTTTCAGGCAGCTATCGCCTATCTACACCCAAGTAATGGAAAATAGTTTACAAAGAAGCCTTTAAAAAATTTATCCAGTCATTTCTTAAAACTAAATAGATTAAATACAGCAATAGAAAGAAAAAACTTACAGTTCCTAACACATCACTCACGTCAACCGATGCAAATTCACATGAGAGTGAAGGAAAGCTACAATTAAAAAGAAAATCAGCCAGTCAAGTTCAACTACATTAATACAAGCTTAACAAATATTTATGTAAAATCAAGAAAAAGCATCGGGAAAGCATTACAGCATCATTAGAGGCCATGTAGAAAAAATAAGCCACAAACCTAGAAACTCTGAAGAGGGGGGAAACTAGATTTGACAATTGAAACTAGATTTAAACCTATTGGTCATGTTCAAAGTTAAACACATGAGGAGCAATACAAAACCGGACCTCTTTGATGAAACAAAAACAAAAGAAGCTGAAAAGAAAAAAATTGCTAATTGAACAGCAAATGCAGCCTAACATCATAAATCCTGAGAAAATCCCCAAAGCTAAACACTAAAACAAGAAACCTAAGCCTAGGCATCTCCTTGTTAATACTTTTACTCCTGACACTGTAATCACTAATAAAACAAAAACATGTCATCAACATAGGTCAAGGGAATTGATACTAGAGATCTCAAGTTCAACTGGCATGACCATTGACCTCCCCAAAAAGGTCTCGAGTTCGAACCTCTCCTTTCCAAAAAAATGAAATTGAAACTATTCCCTGCATAACCACAACAACAAACCTCATCCTGCTGACCATCCTCTGCACCTGAATTGACACAAATTCCGCAATGCAACCACTTGTATGCATATAAACAAAAGAGAAAATAATACTCTTCTTGATAAGGCAAGATTTTATTCTTTTTTTTCTACCTGATATTGAAATCGATACGTAAGAACTCCCCGTCGGAACTATTGTCAACAATTACAGTTGTAGAGGTGTTGACAGTTAAATAATTATTAAGTTCCTGCACATCAAAATCATCATTTAAACGCAGCAATCTGCGTATTTACTCCTTGAAAAGTAGAGGAGAAGCTACCTACCATTCCAAACAAAAACATCATAGCTAGAGCAGCTACTATCGATAATCCTGCACCTGATAACGATGCCTCTGTCAAATCTCTAGGAATTTTCCTGAAAAAATCAACACATACATTTGCTAAAAAAATTAACAAGTCTCCTTAGCTAATTAATGAAGATTAAAATGGATATAACAGGTGTCTAAAGCTTCGAGATTCATGTTATAATGCGAAGTCTTTAAGAGTATCTGAAGAAATATCGATCGATCGAACCTGTAGAAATCGACGGATTTGAGCTTGTTCGTCGAAACCATGGCCGCTGATTTCAATCACTGGCAGACAAATCGAGAAGACTAGGGGGGGAATTAGCACTCAAATCACGCATAACAGATAGATCTGTTTTTTTCTTGTATTTATTGGCAACCAAATTGCAAATGGACTCGCATTTGCTTATATATGGAAAGAAACACTGTCAGGACTCCTGTTTCCCATAAAAATTTCCCCAGTACCTTGCCTCTGACTTTTTTTTTTTCTTTTCAAAGTGCGGGTGGCTGGGTGCGGTTACAGTGGTAGCGTGATGAGATATTTTAAAATAATATTTTTTTTATTTTAAAAAATTTATATTTAATATTAGTAAATCAAAATAATTAAATAATTAATTTAAAAAAATTTTAATTTATTCACAATAATATTTTAAAACACAATGACAAACAAACACTGTGCACCTAAACCCTACTTCAGGTGAGGATTGAGGAAGATATCGTTCTATTATGATATATAATATTATAATTAACTTGTGGGGAATATATTTAAATAATGAAATTTCTATCATTTTATTTTTGGTTTTAAATTTAAAACCTTATGGGAAAAATAATCTTTTTATCACCTTCCTTTTCTTCTCACTTCCAAACTATGTGAAAATAAAAGTATTGAGGACTAGGATGCCAAATGTTTTAGCATGATTTGCTTTTGAAATCCGGGTGGTGGAGGGTGGAATGGTGACGTGTAGACTAAAATTGAAAGAAACTGTCCTCCTTTTTCTTTATTTATTTTTGTCGTGGTCACGTACATTTGACGTTGATGTTGATCACGTAGGCTACAAAGCAGCCATTCTCCATCCGGATTGGGGATGTAAGAGCAGACCCAGGAATCGAGTCCTTGACTGGTATACGGTGAAAATAGATATTTGGAATTATTGATGTGGTTATTTTTTAAAATATTTTTTATTTAAAATAATATTTTTTTATTTTTTAAAAATAGTTTTTTGAATCAATATATCAAAACAATTTGAAATACCAAAAAATATTAATTTAAAGTAAAAAATAAAAAAATTTTAATTTTTTTCAAAAACATTTTTGAAACACAAAAATAAACAGGGTTTAAAGGGTGTTTAGCCCTGTGTCGTGCCGTGTTTTTTTGAAAAAAATTAAAATTAATTTTGTTTTAAATTAATTATTTTTTATCAAAATAAATTTAAAAAATAAATAAAATTATTTTCTTGTATTTTTAAATAAAAAGTACTTTAAAAACAACAATTATCATTATTCCAAACACTCCTATAAGTGTTGTTTAGTCACTGTTTGTTATTATGGTTCAACTATGTTTTTGAATTTTTTTAGCTTCAAATTAAGTTTTTTTTATTTTTGAATAGTTGTGATGTGCTGATGTTAAAAATAATTTTTTAAAAAAATATTATTTTAATATATTTTCAAGTAAAAAACATTTTAAAAAGTAATTTATACCATACTCCCAAATAGTCACATAATACTAGGATAGGAAAAAAAAAACAGGTTGGATTAAAAATAGATATTTGATAACATTCTTAAAATTATAATTTAAAAAAATTGAGATTTAATGTCTTTTTCAAAACCATAATTTTAGATATAAACCATGGTTTTGAAAACATAATCTCAAAAAAAGATTTTCGCATTTACTTTATTTTCTAGTTTAATTAAATAAGAGGGACATGAGTTTTCAAGTTGGATGGATAACGAGAGATGCAAAATCCAGAATGCGATGCACATGAAACCTTTCTAGATGGGCAATTTAATGATCTGTGTTTTAGGCATGCTCATTTTGGTAATCAAGACAGTTTAGGTAGGATTTCTGAAACCCATTAACATATTACCATTTTGATTGCACGATAATCATTTGACTAACATATATATATATATATATATATATATATATATATATATATATTGAATCAAGTATTGTATCATATCTAACATTGAAACAGAAGGAACATTTTTTTCTATTGTTTTGAAAGTACAAACAAATTTTTAATAACCTTATTTGATGAAATTATTTTATATCTTTATCTTAATCTTTATCTCTTTAAATTACTTTTAGTAAACTAGTACAACTCTCAATTTTTTTTAAAAAAAATAGCATAGCTTGATGGATTGCAACGTTGGTAAGGTTGCGTTTGTTTACATGTAGCTTTTGTGTTTGCGATGAAAAAAACATAGTAAAGTATTTAGTAATATATTAAACTGTGTTTTTTATTGTGGGGTTTACTAAAAAATTCAGTTTGAAACACAGTTTTTGAGAAGCAGTTTTTACATGCTTTTATAACTGAATTTCGTAAAATTCTGTTTGTTTTTGCGTTTCAAAAGCGCATTTAAAAAAATTTAATTTTTTTACTTCAAATTAATATTTTTTTGTGTTTTCGGATCATTTTAATGCGTTGATATCAAAAATAATTTTTAAAAAATAAAAAATATATATTTTGATGCATTTCCAAGTAAAAAGCACTTTGAAAAGCAACCGCAATTACACAAGTACTAAATATTTTATATATTTGTTTTTGCTGCACATAAATTTTAATCATAATTTTTATCAAACACGAATTTAAATTCAACTAACTACACCTAACTATATATTTTTTAAAACTTATTTTTTTAAAATCATAACCACAAAAATTATCGTAACATATCAAGTAAACTTTTATATGGTTGCGTTATTCTCAACAACGCAACTTTTTTTTTTAACATATAGATTAAACTTTTCCCAACAACAGAACTTATATAATTTCTTGAATAAAATAATCTTCACATGACAAAATGTCTAAATTTATTTCAACGTATCGCAGACAACTGTATTGAGAGACTTTCTTTCTCATCAATGAGATGGATAATATAAACAAGTGACATGGAACATGTAGAAATTTATTTTAAAAACCAAATATTAAAAAAATTATTAACAAGAAATAAGTTTAAAATTTCCATTTCTTATTTATTTTGAAAAAAATTGCTCATGAAAATCTATCATACCATACCATGTTTACTGGAAAAAATTTTATTTTTTCTTTTTTAAAATAGAAAACAGGTACCTTGTTCGGATCTTAAGCCGACGTCGTCTCCCCGCTTGGCCATCCTTGAACCAGAGCCGTGCTTCCTACGACTAGTCTTCTATTTTTCTTCTCCATTTCACAATCCAGAGATAGACACTAATCAGAGAAAATGCTTAGCGCAATCAAAACCACACCTCGCCATCGATTTTCCTCCTTAACCTCCATCTCCAGATCTGTAAGCTCAAGTTATCTTCCTCTTTAATCATTTTTTTTTGCTATGAATTAAACACGATATAATCAGTTATTTTACTTAATTTTCTTAATCTATTTGGTAAGCAGATCAGTACCTTAATCCTAGCCGAACACGATGGAGGCGCAATCAAATCACAATCAATAAGTGCAGTAGAAGCTGCCAAATCTTTAGACAAACAAACTTCAATTTCTTTACTATTAGCTGGCTCCGGTCCTTCTCTTCAACAAGCTGCTGCTCATGCCGCCTCCTGCCACCCATCGATTTCTCAGGTTTTTTTTTTTAATTGCTTTTTTGTTACTTGTAAAATTTTTATTTATCAATTAGGTACTGATAAAATATTTATTTATCAATTAGGTTCTTGTAGCTGATTCGGATAAATTTACATATCCTTTAGCAGAAACATGGGCTAGGTTAGTCCAATTGGTTCAGAAAAAAGGCGAATACTCGCATATAATTACTGCTTCGAATTCGTTTGGGAAAAATATTTTGCCGCGTGCTGCTGCATTTTTAGATGTTTCTCCAATCACAGATGTTATTGCTATTTCTGCTTCCAATCAATTTATCAGGTAAATAATTCCTAATCACTGTTTCAATTATGCTTAATTTGGTTTTGGTAATTGTGATTAAGTGATGATAGTTTCCATGACGGTAAGGTGTTGTTTTGTGTGCCAGGCCAATATATGCTGGAAATGCACTTTGTACTGTAAGATATAGTGGCAGCAATCCTTGTATGTTGAGTGTAAGGCCGACATCGTTTGCTGTCTCCGTGGATTCATCAAAATGTAACGAAGCTCCTATTTCTCAGGTTGATCTCTCAACATTTGATGAAGGTTTGTTAAGCTTTTCTTGTTCATGTAAGTTTTTGTTGGCTAGTCTTGGCTTTCTGGTTTTGCTTGTGACCTTGTTTCATGTTCTTTTTGGATATCTTTGTGATGTGGAATTAATGTTTTAAGTAGGTGATTTTTTTTTTTGGAATGAGAAAGCATGTGTCTCATGATTGCTAACTATTTCAACGCAGATTCTGTTGGTAAGTCTAGATACGTAAATCATACAGCTCAGGATACAGAGCGTCCTGATCTTGGAAATGCACAAGTTGTGATCACCGGAGGCCGGGCATTGAAAAGTGCAGAGAACTTCAAAATGATTGAAAAGCTTGCAGAAAAACTTGGTGCAGCTGGTAGGTCCCTAAAAATACTATTCAAAATTAAACAATATCAAGTTGATGGGCGTGTTTGTTATGGGTTGGAATTATTTTATCAAGTGAATCATGATGGTGGTGGCAAACAATTTTTTTTGAAGCTTCCTGAATCTTTCTGTTTCTTATAGTTGGTGCTACCCGCGCTGCTGTTGATGCGGGATTTGTTCCAAATGATCTCCAGGTAATATCTCCATTGCTACGGTGCTTCTTTCCAACCTCCAAATGATCTCCAGTTTGATATATGTATTTGTGTTGTTTTGGCCCGAAAATTGTTCATTACCTGAGAACCTTGTAATACCTCTGAAAGATGTTTCAGCATATCACGGGTCCGCTGGAGTATCCCCTATCATAACTATCCAATTCCGTTGTCTCATGGACACCTTTTTTTGTTAGTCCTTAGTCTTTAATCATGACTGCTTTGTTTTTCAGGTTGGTCAGACTGGAAAAATTGTTGCCCCAAAATTGTACATGGCTTTTGGTGTCTCTGGAGCAATTCAACACCTGGCTGGCATGAGAGATTCCAAAGTCATTGTTGCTGTAAATAAAGACGCAGACGCGCCTATATTCCAGGTGACATTTGAAACCCATCACCAGGCCCCCCCCCCCCCCCCCCCCCCCCCAACACACACCCCTTAAGTTGCAGAACTTTTAGTTGGATAGAAAAACAGTTAATTGATTACTTTAGATGAGCTAATAACGTGGTTCTGAGTCGGCCTTTTATTTATTTATTTAA
This sequence comes from Populus simonii, assembly GCA_007827005.2. Taxonomy (NCBI): domain Eukaryota; kingdom Viridiplantae; phylum Streptophyta; class Magnoliopsida; order Malpighiales; family Salicaceae; genus Populus; species Populus simonii. Next base: position 16,939,930 of record CM017474.2, read on the forward strand.
TCCTGGTCTGTTTTCATAGTTCGCACCATCTTGTATCAGTATTCAAGTCAACATTCCATAAGATATCACGGTAACTGTTATGGCTGTCAATTTAACCACCAGTTGCTCCTTCAATGCTCAACATAATGTGCAGTCCTGTGATCTTTCTGCATTTTGGGCTCTGTTCTTGGGATTCCAGATAGGCTTGACCTTGAAAAGGAATAACTTAAATATTTTTCGATGCTGCTTTCAAAAGCAAGAAACAGGCAGTGAATTCAAAAACTTAAGTTGCAATTTGAATAAATTCCTTGCAGAATGACTGTTTGATACTTGGTATTAGTCTTTGTCCTAAATGAACGTGCTCTTTGAGTGCAGGTAGCTGATTATGGGCTTGTTGGTGATCTTTTTGAGGTAATTCCGGAGTTGTTAGAGAAGCTTCCTGAGAAAAAGTAAACCTGGCAAATGGGCACTTCAACCCTTAAAATGCTAACAGTCCTGTTCTTCACATTGTTCAAATTAAAGAAAATAAATATTAATAATACGAAAGTGAACTTTGATTTCACTCAGACTCGTTGACTAGTTATGTTTTCTGATGTGGGCGAAATGAAAAGTCAGTGCTGTACTGGCTTGTCAATATAAGAAAATAAGCTGCAATAATAGATGACTCCCTGGTCTCGCCTCGAGCAGTGTGGCTCTGCATACGGATAACAATCCTGCAATGTCCATCAAAATTCCTCGGGTGAAAAAACTGCAGAGTGGTGCTCCTTTTTTCTCTTTAACAGTTTAACTTGAAACTTCAGAGCGGTGAGACTAATATTTGGGCCAAAATTTTGGGGATTATAATGGATTTCACTCTAGAGTTTCTTTCAAAGTTTTGTAGTTGGGCCTTCGTTATTGATCATCATGCTAGAAGACGATATATATAGAGAGTAAATATTTAAATTTATTATATGATAGGTAATGGTTAGAATATAAATGTAGATGAAACTCGTAAATACCAACCACTAGATAACAAAATATTTCGTTCTTTTATCACCAGTCTCATCACCCGTCCCGCAAACAGACAATACTCCATGCTAGGACCCACGTTATCTATTTTTCTTTCATTCCAGAATCAAAATGATCTCTGTGATGGGGTAAAATAAAGAGAAAAATCACATGTCAAATGAAGCAGTCCGTGTTTTCGATAAACCGAACGGATACTGAAAACGATATAATATAGTTCTCAGAATCCTGAGCTCGCAAGCGCATCTAGTGTAGTGGTATCATAGTACCCTCCCACGGTACTGACCGGGGTTCGATTCCCCGGATGCGCAGATTTGTTTCTTTTAGCAATTGGATTATATCATCCACCATCAACAAATATTTGATAAAATACTTTAGATTCTACTAAAGTTAAAATTTAATTTAGCTGATTGGAACAAGGTTTTCAATTCTGTTTTGATAGGTGTTTTGTTTTTTTAATTAGAATGGAATGTTTTAGTTTCAGTGTGTTTCTCGGGGTTATATTATTCATATATATATATATATATATATATATATATATATTCAACAAACATAATTCAAATTCAAGATAAATTAATTATAAATTATGCAATACAAACACAATGCCAGACAAATATAATTTTAAAATTTAAAATATTTCTAAATAGTCAAAATTAAATAGATCTTTAACTTAAAGTAATTCAACTTAAACAAAATATTATGAAAGTAAAATGTTTTAACACAAATATTTTAAATATAAAGTTATGTCAATATTATCAAGGCTAATGGAATCTAAAGCATCCCTTGTTTTGCTCAAATTCCTACAAAGTATAAATATGAAAAAAACAACGTGAATATAAACCATATATATTAGTGATAAATCTAATTTTAAAAAATTAATATCATTATTAATGAAAATAGTAATAATAATAATTTTCAATATTATTATTAATATCATTGTTATTGAAAATAGTAATGAAAATGAGCTTTTTATACTTGGGTGGTTTAATTAATTAAATTGAACAAGATTCAATTTGATTCAATGACTTTTCGAGAGCAGAACGGAACATGTGGAATGAAACCAGAATGTTCCGGTCAGAATTTAGCCGAAAAATTCAGAATGGATCGAGATTTAAAATGAGATGAAAATTGTTCCGTTTTGTTCCGTTTTTTGTATTGGTATGAAATGTTTCGACTATTCTAGACGAAACGGAATGAAATTGACAACCTTGGATTGGATTGAAAAGTGATAATTTTTAGATTTTACTAGTTATTTGAGCCAATAATTTTTTTGGGAAAAAATGCAAACTTTTTAAATGATTTTTCACAATAAAAATCTGAATTATAAATCAAAAGGCCTATGAAAATCATCTGTGTTAATAAATGTAAAAAAAAGTATTAATGTGTTTATTCGACTCGTCTAGCTGCAGGTTGAATAATTATTATTTTTTCTAACGTAAATGAATTAATGTGTATGTATTATTAACATATTTTTTGACAGTAAGTAAAATATATAACTGTGAATAAAAAAAATCGATACTTACATAAAATAAAATATAATAAAGATCATACACGTTAATAAAGACATGTAAGTTCACAAGTTTATTTTGAACATGGTAGAAAATTAGAACAATATTGCAATTACTATATTGAAATACTATTTACTTAGTCTTTGTATAAGAGTTTCTCAAAAACAAAAAAAAAAAAGGTTATAAATAAACAAAGTATAAAATAATAAGAATATCAAGTATTAAAAAAAATACAAGAAAAACTTATTTTCCAAAACTAAAAATAATCCTAAAAAATTATAGATTCACCACCGTTAAAATTTCAATTAGGTCATTTCTACAGTAAAAGTGTGTTTCCTTTCTGTATACAAAATCTCAGTATATAAAAATTGAAAACCATTGAGAATAAAATCTTACTATCGAATGCTTTTTTCAAACTAAAGGCGCAATTTGGAAAAAGAAAAGAAAACTAATCAGATTACCGACCAAATCTGAATCCACTAGTCAGATTCATCGACTGCAATCAATTACGGCTGTCATTTCTGTGGAGCAAGAAGGATGCAAACAAAAGAGGTAAAAAAAGGGATGGACACTTTAGGATTTTTGGACGGCAAGCAATGCCAAGTAAAGTGGGGAAATGGGTGATTGGATGACTTCTCCCGGAGGGATAGTCGACATGACCTTGATTTGACTCCTTTTGTATGTTTTGCTTGCTTGCTTGGTCAGTACTTGGTAGTGTGTAACATTACCGTTCGTACATTTATTATTTAAAATTTTATATATATATATATATATATATATATATATATATATATATATATTTTAAATTTGTTTTTTTTATATTAATATATTAAAATGATATAAAAAAATTTATTTAAAGTTAAAACAATTTCAAGATATTCCAAAAACACATTAGATAGCAATGTGAATACAAATAAAGTCAAGTTTATAGGCTCTAAACCTTTTCAGGGTGCTTTATATAAAAACAAATCCTCAAATATAAGGATGAGATTTCATAATTTTTAAAATTTTGGAGGTCATGATCTCGTCAAACAAGGACATGTTATGAACAATTATGAGGAATATACTTTAATTGATCGAATTTTAAATTTATTTTCTAAAAATTATTAATTTGAATCTCACAAATCTCAGAGCTATTAAAAACTTATATGGTCGTTAATTTCAGAGCTTGTAGGATTAGTCGAGATACTCGCAAGTTAATCCGAACACCCATCTTAACAATAATAATAATAAAAACCCTGTTACAAGCTTCATTTGCCTTTCCAAACTTTTATGAGTAAGAATTTATCGTATCTCTCTCCCTCTCTCTCTCTATATATATATATATAGTTAGAAGAATATAAAATAAATTTATATCAATAATAATTTCGAAATAATTTTTTTATTTTTAAAATAAAAGATACAATATATCTTCATTATTTTTGTTTTTTTTATCTCGAGGTATTAATTAAATACTATTTATATACTATGATTTTCTTCATTATTTATCGGTGACCATAATAATTAATTCTTTATTCTTTAAATTTGATTGCATTATAGTTATCTAACTTGATTTGAAAACTAAACTGAAAAAAAAAGAGAAAAGAGTTAAGGTTACGAGGTCATACATAAGTCAATATGTAGGATACCACAATTATTGATATTAAAATAATATTTTGTTTTTCATTAGTTTTGAGCCTAGTTGGGTTTGACTAGGTAAATGAATTCATTGAAAAACTCCTCGAATTAATTAAGTTTTATCATTTTAATATTTTATTTGATTCAATTAAATATCTTATCCTACTCAAGTTTTAAATTCTGAATTAATGATCATAGGACTTGGGAATACTCAATCTTGGAATATTTCTCTCATTATTTTTCCAAAACATGTAAGCATAACCAAGCTTGGTACCATGAGGTCGAATTTAAATAGCTCGGTAATCTAAAGATAGTGGAGATGAACCATGGTTACTAGCAAGACCACCCACTCCACTTACGGTTAAAAAATAAAATTTTTTATGTTTTTTTATTTTAAATTAATATTTTTTTTAGTATTTTCTGATTGTTTTGATATACTAAAATAAAAAATAATTTTTTTAAAAAATTATAAAATTATTTTAATATATTTTTGAACAAAAACACATCAAAAAACAATCATTACTATACTTTCAAATACCCTTCTATTAATCATCTAGGTATTAGTCCAATGGTAAGAGTTTGGGATCAAGAGGTTTGCTCCCTCTGTGGTCTCAGGTTCGAGCCATGTAGTTGCTCATATGATGGCCACTGGAGGCTTACATGGTCGTTAACTTTAGGGCCCGTGGGATTAGTCGAGGTGCGAGCAAGTTAGCCCGGACACCGACGTTAAACTAAAAAAAATAAAAAAAAAAATACCCTTCTATTATTTGATGATATGCAATTACATGGAGGAGAACCCTCAAAATAATTATTTTATGGTTCATATTTTAAATCTTGTTTGGTATTGCATTTTAAATAGGAATTGGGTAAGTTTGGAAATTTTTTCGTTCAAAGTTAATTTTTATATTTTTGAATTGTTTTGATATACTGATATTAAAAATAATTTTTTAAAAATAAAAATAATATTATTTTAATGTATTTTTAAATAAAAAATAACTATTATTATATTTTTAAATAGCTCATATTTATGATAACTTTCCTTTTGTGCCCTTATTTTTTAGCTTTAGTTCCTCTCATGCATGGCTGAACAACTTCAAAAATCTTGATGCCAGCTTGACAAAAGAACAGTATTTTGCATTTTCATATCTAGCCTCCTTCTTTCGTGATAATAAATGTTCTTCCTTATTTTTATGTTTTAGAGCTTTTTTTCTGGTGTTATTTTTACTCAATGGATTATTATTCCCACTCCATATTTATTACAAATTATATTGATAAACTATGTAACCTCTTATTTTTATTATAACTATGGAGTATATTTTATATATAATCAAAATATTATTAGAATGTTGTTTTCTAACTATTAAAATAAAAAAAATCAATAAAAAAATGAAGTAAATAAAATTTGAAGTTATTAAAATGTTAATTATTTTATTAAAAAATTCTAAATAAATATTTTAGTAGTGGATAATATCTAAAAGGAAAAATGTACTATAACCAAATAATTTTTTTAAGAAATTAAATTTGTTGAAAGGTAATGTTACAAAAAAGTAAAATTTAATTATTGTAAATACAAAAGAAGGAAGAACTTAAATAAAGCTGTTTTTTTTAATTACAAGGAGGGTATTTTAACAAAAACTAAAAGAGATAGTGCTTTCACTATGCATCATCTCATAAAATACCATTTATTTTAATATTTTTTTTTAATTTGTGTTTTTTTAATCATTTAAAACTTGATTTATTAGAAATTGAATTTCATGATTTGTTAGGTTTGTTTTCTATTTGGTTATTCCAATCTTATAACTCGTGTTGTGTGTTTAGCGGATTAATCTAGTTGACTCGAGTTTTCTTTTTTTAATATTATCCTTCAACATTAGATTGATAAGGAATTAGGCTTCGTGCATTTTTTTGTTTATTTTCTATTAAGTTATCTTGTCTCATGACTTGGATCACGAGTTTTTACAGGTTAACCTGGGTTGATGCATGTCGTTTTATTGTGTCCTTTTTTAGATTGACTTTTTTTATATATAATTTTATTCTTCAAAAGCAGGTTGATTGAGAATTATACTTCATAATTTATTTTGATTTCCTTTATATGGAGTTATCTCAGTCTCATTATTCGAGTTGCAGGTTTAGCAGGATAACCCATGTTGGCCTGACTCATTTTCTCAGTTTAATTTCTATGAGGTTATCCTGATTTCATTACTCAGATCATATGTTTGGCAGGTTAATCCAGGTCGGGTTTTTCTATTGAATTTTTTTTTAATTTTTTTTTTAACATTGGGTTAATTGGGAATTAAGTTTCATAATTTATTTTAATTTATTTTTATGGGGTTATCATGGTCTCATGACTCAAGTCATGTATTTGGTTGGTTAATTTTAATAATGCTTTTAATTGATTTGTTTTTTCCATTTTATTCTTCAATATTGGGTTGATTAAGAATTATATTTCATAATTTTTTTGACATGTTTTATATGGGGTTATCATGATCTCATGATCCATATTGTAAATTTAACAAGTTAACTCAAGTTGACTCGGGCTGATAAATATGTTGTTATTTTAATATTTTTTTTAAAATAATTTCTTAAATTTTCTTGAATCAAATTATATATATTTTATTGATCATCTAGATTATTTTTATACCTATTAAGTTGCCCAAATCACTTTAAGCTAACCCCTGTATAGTTACATCAATAAAAGTTTAATCTGACAAGCAGTATAACACATGTCAATAATTTAGTTAAGTACTGAAAGCATTACATATGGGAAACTCTGGATAAACAAATCCCACAGCTATCCTCTTGAACAACAGAAAAGCAACCTGAAGGAATAGATGTGAAGTGATGAATGATAGAGGTCATGAAAAAGCATGATGAGCCAGTCAGTCAGCACAGCGATTGGATTCTATAAAAACATGAACCATTTAACATTGCCAAGATTTCTGAATCAATTGACAGACTCACTGTAAGTAATTGTTATCGGGAATAAGTAGAACTACAGTCTTTGAATCTGACTCAAGAACATCTGTATAACCTTTATCCCAAGCCATGGATAAAGGTTATAGCCCACAATTCTGTCCGAAGAGAAAACTATGCAGCTTGAGTTATGTAAATTAGAAAAGAAAGGAAAATCAGGAAGAGATTGAATGAAAAGAGTTTGAAAAATACTCTAAAAGCCGTAGATAATCTTCAAGAGAAGAAAAGGAGAACAATCTCTTTATTATATTTTCAGAATATCAAAGCTTACTGAAAAACAAGCTAGACAACTTACCTAAACTTTGATTCTTAAAAAAAAAACATTCTTGTAAATAATTATAGAGTTAATATAAAATTCAATTGACATTAGATTTTTTTTTAAATAATAATTAGAGAACAAACACCAATATTGTCGTCAAAACCGTGAAGACAAGCACCAGTATAATCTCGAAAAACTCCACCTGCAATAGCTATATTAAGGACCCTCTCATCGTCCCCATAAGTATTAATCTCCATCCACTCAAACTTGGGAGGAATCCCACCAATCAACCACTCCTCTACCTTGAATCTGACCCTAAAATTGAATCTCAACACCTTTTTTAATCTTTTACAAAAGATTGTGGATTTGTTTTTTGAAAAACAACACAGCTAGAAGAAAGTTTCAGGGAAATGACATAATTTAAAGAAAACAACTATTCTAAATTGTGTTTTTAATATGAACCACAATTCAGAATCATAGTTTTAATACAATTATCACTGCTAGAAAATTAACAGATACAAACAGAAATACTTATAGAATGTTTCTGTTAGTAAATTGCAGTGAATTTTACCGACGAAAATATTCTCTCGGTATATACGGAGGAAATTACAATGGAAAAAAAGGAATTAAAACAAAGTAAAAAAGTATGATGACGTGTCATTTATACCGACGATATTAATATCATCGGTAAAATCCATCCGTAAACTCGTTCGTAAACTGTTCACTTCTTCCTGACACTGTTCATCATGTCAATTACAAAGGGTATCACCGACGAATTAATTTCGTCGGTATTTTCCAAAGAGCTCTAAAATTGTTCACTTCTCAATTGCACTGTTAATTACTATTTTTTAGAGATGAAATCACCAACGGATTGAAAAGTCATCGGTGATATTTGAGGGGTATCTGAAATTTTTTATTAAATTTAAATTAAATAGTACAGACAGAATCATTGATGGATTGAAAAGACGTCGGTGATATTTAGGGGGTTTCTGAAAATTCTTGATCAAATTGAAAATTTAAATTAAATATTACAAACGGAATCACCGACGGAATGATTAAAAATATTAATATTTAATTATCCGTCAGTAAATTCATCGGTAAAATGCCCCAATTAAAAAACTAGAATCTCTCATTTCACAATAGACATGTCTACTCCTCCTTTTTTTCTTCTCTCTTTCTCTTATGTAAAAAAACACCAACATCCATTTCTTTCTTTCTCTTCTCTTCTCTTCTCTCATTAACTCCTTCTTTTCTTCTTTTTTCTTCTTAGTTTTTTTAATTAATATACTTTATGAATTTTTTTTTTCTCTTCTCATCTTCACTTGCAATTACATTAAGGTAAGATTTTCTTTTTCTTTTTTTGTGTGTTTTTTTTTGCATTATATTTGTTATTTTATTTTAATTTTTTTTTGTTCTTAATAATTGTATGAATGTTGTTGTAGGATTTTGTTTTTTAATTTTGTTGTTTAATTTTAATTTCAATTAAATTATTTTATTTGTTGCTAGATTATGGGTTCTGAAATAGGTTTTCTAGGTTTGGTGGAAATTGTTTTTAATTGATTTATTTATTTGTTGTTCTTGCTATTTATTTTTTTTGTGTTCTTTATTTATTGCAAATTTGTTTGAGTTGATTTTTTTTCCAAGCAACTCATTTCCTGAGTATTATGAAGTGTTGATTTATATTAATTTAATTATTTTCTAGTTCTGTTAAAATGATTTTTTTAAATAATCACCAATGAAATTGCATTTGTTATTTATGTCGGTTATGACAAGCTTCCCGAAGAAAATACCGACGGAATGAAGCAGGTAAATTTTTTTTACCTATACTCGAATTTGAATTTTTTTATTATATAAAAAAGAATTATGCATGTGCATGGATTTCATTATTGTGAAACAAACAAGAGTTATCATACTTCAAAAATATATAAAAACAATAATATCAATGATAAATATATAAAAACTATGAATAATATTAATAAATCACTGCTGCACTTGCTCAAATGAGAATGTTTTAAGCTTGCAATGTGTATAAAACCCACAACCACGTACCTCATGTTTATCTGGAAAAAGACAATAGAGTAATTGAATTCGAATTACTACACACGTAATTAAAAAAAATCAAAAACAAATGTTGATGTCAAGTCTAAATCACCTAATGAATCTAAAAAGATTAATGATAAAAGAGAAAGAGTCATAAATGAATAAAAACAATAAATAAATATTTAAAATAATCAAAATTCAAGCTCAAATTAATATCAGATTTAATAAAAAAAAAATTAAAACCTTAAAACAAAACTAGGCTCTACCTAACATAGTAAATGTGCCTAGACCAAAGGTGTGTGTCATGCATATTGCCAAAAATATTAATAATGTCAACATAACCAAAGTTTGAAACTAGAGATCGAATCACATGCAAAGGATAAATCTTTATAATTAACACTCCTAAATTTAGGAGTTTGGTGGTCATATGTCCTTTAATGATGCTAAATTAAACAAATCGTTTTAATTTCAAAGTGAAAAAACATTATTATTATTATTAGCGGTTGTTTATAAATGCTAATAATAATAATTAATAATTAATTTTATTAGTGATTTTTAATAAAATTATAAAATTTACTATTTCTTCAATACTCTTTTGTTTGGTGATATATCTTTAAATCTTTTACCAAATTCTAATAAAAGACTGATGAATGTGAATGGGAAGGAGATTTTTTATAATAATGACGTGTCGGGATCGTCGGCACACACATATATATGTATATGGTGCTATAATTGTTCCAATTTGGCTGCATTGCCACACTTTTTAAATTATTGTTTTTTAATGGATTATATTCAATTTCATCCTCACAATAATGGAGGAATCAAACTAAAATTGTTCCTCTCTATATATTGGAGATTAATTCAAGTCGTATAAAAGTACAAGTCTCACTTCCAAAGCAAGAGGAAAAAACCTTAGAAATAAATAATCTTTTTTTTCATCATTAATTCTGAAACAAAATTAATATATATATTATTGGTGTGAGATTTTTCCTTGTGGTGCACGCTTCAACTGCAAGTGAGTATTTATTTTATTTTTTTGGGAAGAGGATAAATCATAGAATTAATTAATACAAGAAGAAATCCTCCTCCTCTTCTTCCCTGAAAAATCCCTCAAATTTTATATTTTGGTCTTCTAGAACAACTAAATTAGCTATTGAGATGTTTAGGTGAATGATTAATTAGGGCAACTTGATCAGGAGTATAATTGTTAGGTTGTTTGGTGGACTAACTCATCCAAACCATAAGGAAGGTTCCATTGCAGGCCTGAATTATCTTAGCAAATTGAAGATAAAAAAAACTCTTTTAAAAAAAAAATCTCATTATACATCCAAGATTAAGATACTTAATTATTCATTTTTAATTAACTTTAACATTAATATTTGAAAAAAAGCCTACAGATTAATCACATAAAACCCACACAACACACAACATTAAAATATAATAAATTGAAAAGAAAGACTTAATCTCAATGCTCGAAAACATTATACATCCAAGATAGAAGATACCTAATTATTCATTTTTAATTAACCTTAACATTTCAGACGCAAAATTATGGTGAAATTATTTGAATGAGCTGAAAAATAAGTAGGTAATACATGATTTATTTCCCGTTAATACAACTCTATGATGTGCTAAGCAATACAATTCGAAGAGAATAGAAAGAAACATTGTTCATTGTAAAACCTTGTTTATGCCAATTGCTTAATACTCCATCATGATGGCATACAGGTGGGAAACTTTACCTAAAAATTGCAGCACTTCCGTCAACTTTTGTTCGACATCACCTCTAATCCAAAAAAATAATAATTGCTTCTTCCTCCTCTATATCTCTAGGTTTAAATTGCGTTTTCGCATAATCCCTTTGTGTTTAGTGCACAAAAGAATGATGAGAAGCAATTTTGCATGAAATTAATACTATTATATATAATGCCACACAGATGATGGTGGATCTTAACCCCATCATATGCAACCAAACATACTTTTCATTCATTCAATCCCATGGCCACAGGGTACCAGCTAGAGTGGAGAGAGAAAGAAAGAGAGAGAGAGCTGCTGAGGAAATGTGGATTTAACCAAGATAATTTACTACCATAGACAAAGGAACCAAGCAAAGACCCCTTTTCTTCAGTTCCGTGCTGTCACTTTCCCTCAAAATGAAACCCAAATCACTTCTCATGTCTATCTGGCTGGAAGCACTTCCTTTGTCCTATATTACAACAAAATCCACAAGATCCTGCTGTTAGACAGGATGACATGAAACCCACCAAAAAGACAATCATAGAATGATAAAATTACTATCATGCATGAAAAATAAATTAAAACCTCAGAAATGGTTATTACCTGTGAAATTTCCATTTTATCTTTCTGTTTTGTGTTCCTTTTGTATTGGCTTATCATCGTATCATCATTTACCTAGAAAAAAGGAAGAAGATGGTTGGCTTAAGACATACATGGAAAGTATAAGATAATTGACATATACAAAGATATAATCTGAAGAAACTAACAAAATCCCAGAATATAGCTGACTATAGATTGATAATTAAGGCAGGAAAACGGACTAAAAGAAACGAAAAGGGAAGAAGATGGGATTAATATTTCTAACCTTAGGACTATTAACAGGAGAACTAGCAGTATCCTCCAAAGCATCATCAAGCAAAGCTCCTTTGGTTCTTCTTTTCTTGAGACTTAAATTGTATTTGAAACTTTTGTTATTAATAGGTAACCCAACAACTTTTTCACCGTGATGATCACCAGCAGACTTCATCACAGCCAAAGAAGCAGCATCAGAGACCATCGAAGAACTTCCATCATGATCAAATGAGAAAGAACTATGCTCATTGAAATCATGACCACGGTCCTCTCTATTGTTTTGGGCAAAGAAATCCTCGAAGTACGTAGTCCAACCACTCTCTTCAAAACTGTCATCAGTTGTCTTCTCATTAGAAGAAGAAGACAATGGTTTGCAGCTCATTGAGTTTTCCATTTCTATAAATGAAGTTTCTTGGCTTGTTCTTGGGAGAGACTATATGGTATGTATGTGTATATATAGCTGAATAGAAGCAATTGGAAAAAAAAAATCGATGAGGATTACTGGTTATGTACTTGGAATCTTGGTATATCAGTCGGCCAAAGGGTGTTGGAGAAGTTAAATTTCAGAGGGTTTGACATTAATTAGGCAGCAAATCATTAGATATATAGTAGATATGCAACATAAGAAGAGACTACATATGCCACTTCTTCTTCTTCTTTTTTTAATGGCGGGCTTATATTTCAGCCAAGTGCAATATTGAACAAGTCAGTACTTAACTACTAGTAGAGAGTTAGACTTAGTCATTTTGTTTGTATCAGGAGAAATTGTTCATTCGTTAAAAAAAAAAAATAGCTTGAAATTTTGGATTGAGAATTTCATTGATGCTTACCACGTGTCACATATAATTTGAAAATTTCCTTGTATTTATACAAGTGGATCGTAATATCGTTATTGATTAATGCTGTAGCTTTATTTGAGAATTTCTGAATTTAAGATTGAGAAGGAAAATCAATAATGTTGGTTGAATTATAATTTTGTCACCTAGCTAGCATTCGGTGCCCTGTGTTTCCATGTCTTTTTTGTTTTAAAAAATAGAAATTTACATTAAAATTGTTTTTTATATCCTTGCTTTTATCTCTCAAATTAAACATATTTATATTTTTTATATATTTGTATAATCTATCATGTGATATTAACTAAATACAATTTAATCTACTATGTGATATTAATCTAACGTGATCGGGATTAATTGCTATAGTTGGTCTTTGTGATTTAATTGGGTTGATTCATATACGGACATATCATATTTGTTTGTTTGTGAGTAAATCAAATTTTCTTTTCTGAAAAAGATAATGTAGAAAGGTACGAAAAGGCTACAAATAGATTAGACTCTAGATAGTTATTACGCGTTGTGGGTTGGATTAATTTTTTTAAAAGAAAAATTAAATTATTGCTAATATTTTTTTAGTAAAAAAAGAATCTAAACTGTGTAGAGGTTGATCCGATGTGACTTCATCAACTTGATGGGTCCAAAAACAAGTCGGACGACCAATAAAAACATACGTAGTTTATCTCACAAAAAATCAAGATAATATCTTTTAAAAAAAAAAAATATTGAAATGACAACATATTGGATTTATCCAGGTTAACCTGCCAAATCTGCGACCTGGATCATGAGACCATGATAAAGCAAATCAAAACAAATTATGAAACTCAATTCCAATTAATTTAATGATGAAGAATGAAATTGAAAAAAAATTAATTAAAAATAGCAAAAAAAATTGACCTGAGTTACCTTCCAAACTCGTGACCTATGTTATGAGATCAAGATAGCTTCAAAGAAAGTAAATAAAAAAATGACATAAGTCAATCCGAATTAACTTGCCAAACTCGCGACCAAGGTCATGAAACTGTGACTACCCTATAGAAAGTAAATCAAAACAAATTATGAAGCTTAATTTTTAATAAACTCATTGTTGAGGTTGAAATAAAAAAAAATTCAATTTAAAAACATAATTCAATAAAATGACCTGAGTCTACCCAGGTTAACCCGCAAAACACGTAACCCGGGTCATAAAACTAGGGTAATCTTATAAAAAGCATACCAAAATAAATCATGAAGCCTAATTCATAATCAACTCCATGCTAAAAGATGAAATTGAAAAAATATCAATTAAAAAAAGATAAAAAAAACTCGAGTCAACTAGGTTAATTAATTAACTCGCCAAACCTAGCTACAACTCGAGTCATGAGACTGAGATAACCTCATAGAAAGTAAACCAAAATAAATCATGAAGTATAATTCTCAATCAACTCAATGTTGAAGAATGAAATTGAAAAAAAATATCAGTTAAAAAAAGATAAAAAAAACTCTAATCAATTGAGTTAACCCGCTAAACTAGTAATACGAGTTATGAGACCAGATTAACTATATATAAAACAAACCATAATAAATTATGAATCTCAATATCAAATAAATTGAATCTTGAAATATGAAATTAGAAAGAGAAATATAGATTAAAAAAACAAAAAGCAGAGAAATTAAAAAAAAACACTATTGAACCACAACCTTTTTAGTTATGGAACCAACTGATGAGCTAATTGTCGTACATCTCATTTGGTTAATTAATTAAGTAAGTGTGTGGTAGTGTGTCTAAAACTAATTAATATTCTTACCTATCATTTAGCCTAAAGGTTCAAAGTGAAGGTAAAGTGGTGTGGTTTTTCTTGCTTATATACCCATGCAATATATGGTGTGTTCAAGCTAAGGAATATCATGTGATTGTGGCTTCATTTTGATGATATATCGCCAGAAAGAAAGAAATAAAGAAAGAAAGATTGATGCTCTTAATTTTGAACATGTTGCAATTTCAAATTAGATCGGAACTCGATCAACTCCTTCTCTTCAAGTCATTCGTTGAAATTAATGCAACGTTCATAGGCACCCATCATCGGTTGGAATGATGTGTCCAAACTATAGACTTGAGAGGGAAAAAAGCATTAAAAAATGGGTTAAGAAGACATTATTTTTTGAAAGATAAAATGACCTCTTTATTGGCTTTGTTTGGCATAGGCTGACGTCCATTCAATATTCTTTTTCCCCCAAAAATGGTTATTAATAATAAGTGATCGCATGCTATAAGAGTATTTGCATTAATTAATTATTCTTTTCTAAAATATTTATGGCTTTGTCAAGGTTGTCTAGCTCCTCAAGTGTATTCCTCTCAAGTCCACAGCCTCAAGCCCTCGACCCTCAACAATATTTTAAGATATATATATAATTTGTACGGATAATTAATTACCTTTTACTACATGGTTTACAATTATTAAAAATATTAATTTGAATGATGAGCTATCGTTTTCCTACCAAAATATAGCATAAGCCTAACACAGTTAAGATAAAGAAAGTAGCCAATTTATCATCATTTTTTCTATGGTTGGCTCTTTTACGTAGTTAAATTGTTGGGACATTATTGTTAAACTATCGCTTTCCTAACTCAATTGTTTTTGGTACAGTATTCTTCCTAACTTAATTTGGCAAGAAGGTAATTGAGTTAAATATAAAAAGAACTTCGCCAATTTATTACATTTTCGATGCCCAATTAGCCGTAAAATCAACACATGCAATGAAGGATTAATTACCTTCACAAGTTTTTCTATGATATCCAAATAATTTACTGATAGTTACATAATGCTAGCATTTTAATCACATGTAAAAGGCCGGGTGTCATTATCGTCAAAAAAATCATCTCAACCTAAAAGTTTAAGCTGTTAGGTGAGGTTCCAAGATATGATTTATATTATTTTCTAACACACTCCCTCAAGTAAAAATCCTTCGGACCTGAAACTTGCATAGGTCTACATTACCTTGTGCTTGATTTTTATCAAATAAATAGAGGTGATGAGATTCGAACTTGTAACCACTTGGTCATCAAGGATCTGATACCATATCAAAAAACCATCTCAATCTAAAAATTTAAACTGTTAAGTAAGATTTTAAGATATGATTTATATTATTTTTTAATAGTTATATCATGCATGGACTTTAAATTATTTTATATGAATGATCAGATTAAACAGAACCCATGGATCTAAATTCTCCTTTCATGAATTATCATAAAATATGCAGGACTTAATCCTTTAATTAGGTTTCTTTTTTCATATCAGTCATGGAAACAAAACTTAGAGTTTGTAATGCGCTTGATACAAGGGCAGATGCATGCCTTTTAACTCCTAAAAAAAAAAATTGTTGTTTTAAAATAATATAAATTATATTTTAAAATTTTATTTAATAGATTAAGTTTTTAGGTTGAATTGGTTTTCTAACATAGTATCAGAGTCTTGATCACGTGTTTGATTTTTATCATTCTTATTTATTTGATAAAAAATAAATATAAGATAAAGTAAGTTTATATAAGAGTCTTTTGTTAAGAAAACTATTTATCTTTTGTTGTGAAATTTTATTTTGTCGGTGTTGATGTAGTTGAACTAGAGTAATGACTAATGAATCCCTAAAGTGAATGGTTAAGATCACAAGAAGGCACAATAATGCTGGCTACGTACATTTCAATAATATTGTCTCTAATGTGGGAGCCCTATACAGGACAATTTGTGTCAGTCATGTCTAGCTATCGGGTGTGCCTCCATAAGCTTTTTCCATGTCTAGAAAACAATACACGGTAGCTTCTTTTTTTTTTTTTTAATCTAGTTTTTCATCAGAAATAAGCTCATCAAACCAACATAAATAAGCATATCTAGAACTCCTTTTTTCTTCTTCTTTTTTTTTTTCATGACAAAGGAGGTTTGTGTTTTAGTCACTAATCAATGATTGTTGACTTTGCGCGCATCTGCCTTGTGACATTCCTAAGATTGAAGATTTTGTAAGATCTCATTTGGATTAAACAAAACATTTTCTAACTTCCAAGTGGCTTAAACCTACTCCTGCCCTCTTATATATTAGTTGCTGGGGGGGAAGACCAGGTACCCTTTCGGGACCTAATCTAGCTTAAACAATGGCTCTATTTTTTCCGCATGGACAATGACGAAGTGAGGAAAAAACTTCACAGATAATAGTGGTTTTCCATGGTTGTGAAACTGGAAGAAGTTATGCAGGCTTGATTATAGAATTGTGTCCAGGTTTTGTTGGGCTTGACTGCTGATTAAAAGTTTACCTGATAAGTCCCTCCTGGAAAGAAAATTTTTCAATATTTAAATAAGTAATTTGTACGAGAGAAATAATATATGAAAGAATTTAGAAAAATGTCTATGTAGTGAAATGTTGATTATGAAAAGCCTATTTGTTTATTTGATAACTCAATATATTTATAGATATTGATTATTATATCGGTTTATTTAAAACATAAAAAGTGATATTATGTTTGTTTGGTGAAAATATTGGTGATTATTATTAATTATACTGTCTTGATGAATGTTAGTAATACATTAAAGAAAATAACTATTGATAGAAAAAGAGATATCTATGTTGCAGAGTGGTGCGTTGTCATCATTGGCTAGAAAAAAATGTTGCCCTACATGTATAAAAGTATGTACTTACATAGAATACATCATTTAAAGTGTGTTTGACAGTGTGGTAGCGGTTGTTTTTCAAATAACTTTTCGTGCCGAAATACATGCCAATGATGTTTTTATATTTTTTAAAAATCATTTTTAATATCAGCACATCAAAACGATCCAAAAAGTACAAATCGCACTCAATTTTAGCAAAAAAAAAAAAAAATTCAAAATTTGACGAAACTCATATTGAAATGCACAGCCAAACAGACCCTTAATCGTGAGAAATATTATATGTGCGTGAGGTGAGCAACGTTGTATCCTGACTTCTCAAAATTGAAAAAAGTAGGTGTGTTACGAGTGAGAATTTATTGGGTGTAGCTATTTGTGCCACATGACCATTAATTAATTAATCTTTTCTTTAATATATATATATATATATATATATATATATATATATATATATATATTATACCAGAACTTTGTGATGCTATTTTTTTCATTGCAATATTTTTTTTCAAAGTCAATATATGATATTCATAATTTTATTGTCATTTTACATAAGCATATAACTATCAATATATATTTATTAAAGTCGAATCAAAACTGGAAAGCTCTTTGTAATAGAAAATTAACAAAATATTGCAATAGGTGGTGTTTTTATTATATATCATCTCTCAATTTACTATTTATTTTAATAGTATTTTGTTTTATTTTTATTTTTAATTTTATCATTTAATTTTTTTTGTTTATTATGAATTGAGTTTCATGATTTGTTTTGATTTTTTTTTGTTATCCTAGTCTCGTGACCTGGAGCACGAGTTTGACGGGTTAATCTGGTCGACTCAAGTTTTTTTCTCTATTTTTAATTGATTTTTTTTTCAATTTCATCATTCAATATTTTATTGATTGGAGATTAGACTTCATGATTTGTTTTAATTTACTTTCTATGAGATCATCCCGGTCTCATGACCCAAATCACAAGTTAATTTGACAAGTTAATCGATCTGAGTTGGCTTGGGTAATTTTTTTTTATTTTTTTAAATTGATTTTTCTTCTCTCTTTTTATATTTCTTATATTTTAAAATTTGTTCTTATATATTTTTTAGATTTTCAAACCTAATGGTGAAGATCAAGTTAATCAAAATCAATTGTCGTCTATGTCTTAATATAATAATAGAGATTAAAATTATGAAATATTTAAAGAGACATTTATGAAAAATAAATCTATTTAGATCTATCTTCTCTATCCCTTTTTTATAAAAGAAGAAGAATCGGTAAAGTCTTTTGAAACAAAGATAAAAGCTTTTGTTTTAATTTTCACAATTAAAGACATTCTTGTTTTTTGAATTCCATCTTTTTTTTATTCCAAAATAATAATCAAACATTATCTATGGACTCTGTTTTGAATGCATAATCACCTCAGTTTTCACGTGGAGGAAGTGGAATTGAGGCCAAGTTTCTAAAGAAAAGAATTGTTACGACTAACTTTAGGTTATATATATATATATTCCTTAATAAAGGCGGAATCTATGGTATGATTTATATTTTTTGAATTTCGGTGCATGGTTAGATGAATGTATCTTTCAATCACTATCGTTATCCTCCTAGCTTAGACTTGGAGAGAACAAAGTTGAAACGACGATTAAAAGGTTCTTGAGAAAGCTCTACATGCATGGTTTTGGAACAACACCAAGTTGCCTATCTTTTCTTTTTTTGTTAGTTAATTGGCACGTTCATCTGAATATGGACTACGAATGAAGCACAATTCCCTCAAATTTCTAAATCCTTGCTATCTCTTCACTAGGATATATATATCCCAGGTTGCAAACGCCCTTGATGACTATAGAATTATGCCACACCTTGTTGGGAACCTTTTCAACTTGCAAGCATGTTGTGATCATATCTAAATAGAACGAGGATTAAAGACAATAAAATGTACTAAATTCATGCTTTGCTTCGAAAGAATTAATGCCCTTCAATTTAATTTCATAGCTAATGTTTAGTACTAAAACAAATTGATAGATTAGTATTTATAAGGTGAAAAATCCTGGAAGACACAGCTAATGACGAAAGTTCCTTGCTGGAAAAACAACTTCTCAGACAAAGCAACGCAGCCTTCAATGCTGATTAAGGTTGGTCTCCTTCTTTGCTGCCTTCGTGCAAGAAAAATCTTGATCCACATAATAAACTATATACAAAATTATCATATTAATGGAAACCCCACGACACCAACAATCCGGCAAAGAATATTGTACCAAGACATTTACATGAAAATACTGTAGATCTTTTTTTAGAACCAGGATTTGGCTCCACATCCCTTGCTTCTCAATTCACATGTACACCATCACCGTCAGTTTCTTGAAACAGGCATGGCGTTAAGACATTAATTAATATAAGAAATGATGCATATTGCTGATTTGTAATGAAATTGGTCCGATTCATCGGCAGTGTCTCAACAAAGTACACATGCGTTCACCTTCTAGTCCAGTGAATGATCTATGAAAGAGCTTGTGATAGATCAGGATGGATCTGTATTATTAGTCCTATATATTACAGGTTTTGGAACTGGCAAAAGTTTACATGTACAAACTCAGGGTCATTGCTTAATAAGCTTGAAAATTGAATGTATGGACACCAAGTGGTCCAGTTTTACTCAGTTGTTTCACGATAGAAACTACAGGTGGTTCTATAAGTTTTTACTATTAACTTCTGCCTTGTTATTCATGCACCTCATGGTGTAAAATAATTGAGGGGTTCTTTTAGGCTATGACTGTCAGGATGCATATAGAGAAGGACGAGGAGGAGAAACAAACGGTGAACGGGTTATCATTTATTTAGTTGCTATATCGTTAGCTTACATTACGCCGCGAGTTGGATCAAACTTTTTTAACATATAAAAAAAATCTTCCAGACATTGCCAATATTTTTATAGTAAAAAAGATTAAATCATGTGGAGGTTAACTCGATATGACTTGACCAACTTGATAAGTCATAAGGCAACTCGGACGACCGATAAAAATATAGTTTGATTCACAAGAATTCAAGACAGCATCTTTTTAAAAAATTAGTATTGAAATGATAATTTATTTAATCAATCTAGGACAACCCAGACTAATTAACTTGCTACATCCTCGATCTGGATCATGAAACCATAATAATCCCTTATAAAGCAAATCAAAATAAATTATAAAACTTAATTCTCAATCAACCCAAAGTTAAAGAATAAAAATGAAAAAAAAAATATTCTTGACCCGAGTTAACCTTCTAAACCTGTGATCCAAGTCATGAGATTGGAAAAACCTCATAAAAGTAAACAAATAAATAACCTGAGTCAACCCGGGTTAACTTGTCAAAGTTGCGACCAAGATCATAAGACTATGATAACCCCATAGAAAAAAATACAAACAAATTATGAAGCCTAATTTTAAATAATTTCATTGTTGAAGGTTGAAAGTTAAAAAAATTCAATCTAGAAACAAGACACAATAAAACAACTTGAGTCTACCCAGGTTAACCCGCAAAATACATGACCTGAATTATAAAATTATGATAACCTCATAGAAAGCAAGCAAAATAAACCACGAAGCCTAATTCATAAGCAACTCCATGTTGAATGATGAAATTAAAAAAAATTCAATTAAAAAAAAACAAAACTCGAGTTAACTGGGTTAACCTGCCAAACCTGAAAACTGAGTCATGAGACTGAGATAACCTTATAAAAAGCAAATCAAAATAAATTATGAAGTCTAATTCTCAATCAACACAATTCTAAAGGATAAAATTGAAAAAAAAATGAATTCACAAAAGACAAAAAAAATCACGTCAATGGAGTTAACTCGCTAAATCCATTATACGAGTTAAAAGACAGAGCTAACCACGTATAAATCAAATTATAATAAATTATAAAGCTCAATCTCCAATAAACTAAATGTAAAAGTGTGAAATTAGAGAAAGAAATATAGATTTAGAGAAAAAAAACCAAAGGTAAAGAAAAAACATTGTTAAAATGAATAGTATTTTGTAAGGTGGTGCATAGTAAAAAAAACATTATTGTTATATATTCACAAGCGACTTTGATACCAAGTAGAAATTTCATAGGATAAGGAAATTTCAGAAGACAAGAAAGTTTCTATGTTTATATAAAGCCAGCGTGAATATACAACAATACTACTGTACAAAAGTTGTTGGTTATTATAACATAGTAAGTTACTTAATTTGGATACATTAACTAGCCAAATTCTTAGTTGATTTAATTCCATAATATGCTCTTCAACAACATCTTCCTACTCTGTCAATGCTGCTGATTTGTTTCCATAATGTCATCCAACGTCTCCTTCTGTTTTTGTCTTGTTTTGTTTCCATAATGTCTTCCAACATCACCTTCCTTGTTAGCAAGAAATTGGTTTATTTCCATGATGGTCTTATCATGGCATCTTCTTTTTTTATTTTGATCTGATTCCAACGGCACTTGTATTACCTTGTTAGTCCAATTACCATTAATATCCTTCCTCAAACTAGGTCGGGGTCGGAGGCATAGTTTGCCCTTGAAGTAAGTCAATACAGCTTTTGACATGGGTGAAGATGTCAGCTATTTGGTCGTGAGTGAAGATGTGTTAAGTGATGAGAAGTCCAAGGGCAACATATTCATGCACAAAATGGTAATCCAACTCAATACGTTTGCTATGAGCGTGAAACACAGGATTGACCGTTATGTGCAAAGCACTGAGATTGTCACAGTAGAGGATTGATGGAGAAGAAGAAACTAAAAAACTTTCTTGTCCTCTGAAATTCCACTTGGTATCAGACTCACTTGTGAACATACAACAATCCTAGCAGAACCACATAACATGTCAACTCTATCACTTAATGTTGGTAATTTCATTACCCTCAAACTCAGCCATATAAATTATCCATTATGGAGAGAACAAGTCTTAGCTCTAACAGAAAGTCAAGGCTTGGTTGGTCATCTCACCAATAAAGATCCAACCCCAAACAAATATATCACATCGGACCCTACCAACACCACAGATTCTTCACCAAAACTAACCAAAGAATACATTTTCTGGAGAAAGGTAGATCGCCTCCTTCATGGATGGTTAATCAGGACACTTTTAGAAGAAACATTAGGCCTTTTTGTAGGTCTAGATTTAGCCTTTACTGCCTGGAATGCTCTAAAAAATGAATATGCAGAAGACTCACAAGAACAAGAATTCACCCTAATACAACAAGTTATATATCTCCGCAAAGAAAATGACAAAACCATTAGAGAACATATTTGAATCTTTAAAAGATTATATGACCTTATTATGAAACCTTCAATACCACAATGCTGAAACCACGAAGACCTTATTATTTTGAGTTAGTCTGTCAATTACAGAGTCTAGATCAAAGATAAAATTAGTTCACCAATCAAACAAATAATTCATTCACTCCATAGCTAGCATTATATGAGTAAAGACACCGGCATTCTTAACAACACTCTTCATGAAACTATGGCAATAGACACAATTTCATATCTGATGGGAGAGGATTCCATGCACAACATAAAGATAAGACTCGTACCTACACTGTCAAACCTACTTTAGACCCTAAACAAAAATGGCATCCTCTATCTAGAGAACATTGCATGACACTTGTAGAACATGAACTGTACCGAGAAGAAACCTGTCGATATTGTGGGGAGCAGGTCATGTTGCAAAAATATATTGATGGGTGCTAAAATGACCAAATCAACATGGAGACATACAACAAGATCTTGCAGGTCTCATTTTGGACAATACCATCACTGAAATGGAATGGATTTTACACATAAGAGCTTCCAACCATATGACAGGTAATCCAGGTATGTTAAAAATATTCACAATCACTATGGTTCAGACTCAGTTCTTATTGGTGACAGTTCTTCTATACCGATACATGGTATTAGAGATTCCTCCATTAAACAAAAATATAATATCTTGCCACTTCATGATATACTATTAGTTCCAGACTTAAAAAATTACTCTTTGTAAGCCAACTAACATCCCAATTTTTTGTTAATTGTGAATGCTCTAACATTGATTTTTGTATTAAGAAACGATAGACAGGACGAGTCGTAATCATAGGGTGGTGTAAGGGTAACCTCTTAAATTAAAAGTAGTGAACCTTTAGATTTGATTCACTTTGATATAGGTTATTTAAAACTTGTGCAAAATAGAGGTGAAAAAAATATTGCTTTATTTTTATATATTATTGCATAAGGTTGTTATACCTATTTGCTAAGAAATAAAGATGAGGCTCTTAAAATGTTTAAATAATTTTTTTTCCTAAAATAATATGAGATCCAAATATGGATCATTGGAAAGAAATAAATCGGATACTAAAATACTTGAGATAAACTTTGAATTATGTGCTACACTATACCTGATACCTAGTGGTACTGGAAGGTTATAATTATGCTAATTGGATTTTAGGCTCCAAATATTTGAATTCCACCTATAGATATGTCTTATGTTGGGAAAACTAGGAACAACTGGAAACCAATTTTACCAAGTCACAATTCACAAGTCACAATTCTTTTTTCTTTTTGTGCAATCAAAATTAGGATCAAACAGTCAACAAAATAATGCAAACAATCACGCAAAACAACACCAAGATTTTTATGTGGAAAACCCGAAACGGGAAAAACCACGGGACCGTAGTCCACCTAAAAACTTTCACTATCAACAAATAATGGGTTCATAATTGTTCTTTCTCGAATTTAACTGAGGGCTACAACATACATATCATTAAGAACAATCTATTTTTGAAATACAACAAGATTAAAGGGAGAAGTATTTGAGAAAAACTCACAACACTAACGGCCCTGTTTTCTATCAAAATGACCAGCTTCTACACCACCGATCTTTGATCCAACCGTTAATAAAGAAGTGTAACTTGTCTAAAAGTTGCTGTCAAAATCTCAACCCGATCCAACGGTTAACGAGCAAGAAATCAAAGAATGAAGACAGACAGTTCAACTGCCTTTTCTTCCTTTCTTTTTCTCGTGCTCTCTTTCTGTTTTGCTTTTTTTTTTTAATTTTCCAAAAACCCTTCTATCACAGTGGATGTATTTTTAATTCAAAGAGGCAACCTTGTTGTCTCTTACCAATTAATGTGGTGGACATCTTATTACATGGTGCGGGACCACACACAACGTCTTCACACTCAGTAGATAAGTTGTGTCTTGAAAATTCTCTAAGAAAATGTGCATCATAAAATCCATGATAGAATCAAAGTTTATTACTCTTGATAAAACTTGAGAGGAAGCCAAGTGACTTCGAAATTTTCTAGAGGATATTTTGTACTAGCCAAAGCTAGTGCTAGGAATTGTATCAATTGCGATAATTAGTCAACAATTAGAATGACATGAAATAACATGTATACGGGGGTAAGTTTATATATATATAATTAAACTTTATTTTTCTTGAATGTAATTTTTTCCATTGACGATGTAAAGTCAAAGGAAAATAGTTCAAATCTACTTACTAAAAGCTTAACATGAGAGCTTATGTTTGGTTTATCGAGGAGGATGAGTTTAAAGCCTTTAAATTAAGATGAAAGAGTGCGGTGTGGTAACACTACCTAGTTAATTAAAGATCCTAGGATCTAGGTTCAATGAAAAAACTAAGTCATGTGCCACTTTCAATGATACTCGGAAATTATAATTTCATGTCTATATATATATATATGATGATGATGATGATGAAAAAGGTATTAGCTATAACTTGACAAAGAATAAATCTTGCTTTTAATGATTTTTTTATCTTAATTTACCAAGTAGAGTTTTTTAAAGTCAAAATAAATATAACTATTATAATCAAAGAAAACTCTAGGAAGAGAAATATGTGAATACTATAGTTTTAGTTTTCAACAAAAACTGAATAGCATTACATATATCCTCTCGTTTAAGGGATTAAGTGTTTTCAACCAACAATGATGGAGCAGGAAAATGCAGCAATGTCTCTCAGCCATATTATGATTATGATAGTGATGTCAGAAAATTATGGGACCAATATTTGCATGGCTAGGGTTTTTTTCTGGATGACTCCGTTATATATGATACATCCACGAAAACGGCTTCCCCTGTTGTAAATGGTCCCATAATACCTTGGAAGAAGGTAGAAATTAATTCATGGCGGGAATTGTGATATTCTATAATTAATGGAATAATTTTCTCCAACTATTGCTAATTTCGTAACTATTTGAAATTAATTAAGAACATGATTTTGTCGAGGTATCTGATGACTTATAAAACCTAAAGAAAATGGCATGAGAAATAGCAAGATTGCATGCCCTCGGGAGACCTGCATGTGCAGATGGGCAGTTTTATGTCCCTGTTTTCTGGTGCCTAAACGTGTTTCTATGAGAAATGAAGCAAAAGGGCTCCTTTATATCCCTCCTATGGACCTAACAAATGATAGCTAGAGTTGGTGTTTGGATCATGAGCTCTATTAATTCCATTCAGAGCTGATGAAAAAAATATTGAGAGTCTGTAGAAACATCTTGGTCTTGATCCAGCAAAAAGCTGATATTCATCCTTTACAAAAACATGTATAGCCTGTAGATATAGATATATCAAACGTTGCTCTATGAGATTAGATGTTTATGGCTTGAACACCAGCTGATACATAATAAAAATGATAGCAGAAGCCAGCCATGAGAGAAACAACCAATAACAATGACAGTGCAGAAGATGCTTTGAGAACAGTCCTGTATATATTAACAATAATGACTGCACGAAATCATCTCGCACGAATTAATGACCCTGTTCAGAGCATTGTTGAGAACAATCCTGGAAAAACCACCACACCTGTCTACTGCATATATAAATGTTTCAACAAACAAATCTTTTGTTGTCTTCTTGCTCAAATGTCCTGGCTAACCTTCATATACTCAGAATATATGATCTGCACTCTACTGCTTTAACAAGGATTGATTCATCATCAGAATTGAAAACTTCCAACTTAATTTGAATAATACCTTGTCATATTAATTAGCTGTAATTCTATTGAGTCATGACTTTTGTTCCAGCTGGTTGGGGCCTCAGTCCCTATCACCTCCACAGTAATTTAGTAGCTGGACCTTATCGTGAACTGCATTGACAAGATGATGCTTCCATGTCCCGATTCATCTCACCAAAGACTACCGCCTTCTTCCTTCACAGGCCTTCATTGATAAATGATATCATAATTCCCGGATACAGTAAAAGTTCAAATGCACAAGAATTGACAATGAACTACATATGACTTATAAAGTTGCTTCAAGAAATTCACCACGAAGAGTACTTAATCATCTAGTACAGCACTAAATTCGATTACTTTCGCAGCTAGTGCTCTACTGAGAGTAAATATTTCACTTTTCAGTACGGTACAGTATCATTTCAAATCCAAAGAGGACTTAGAGGGTGTTGGGGAAGGGGTGGTCTAAAATGACAAATTGTACGTCCTCCGAACAGTATCGAGTGCAAAATCTTACACGATCTTTGCAAGTAAACAGTGAACAACGTGGAACATAACGAGGGACATTTGAAGTACAATAGTGCTACAATGAGAGTAAATATTTCACTTTTCAGTACACTACAGTATCATTTCAAATTCGGAGAGGACTTAAGTACTGTTTGGTATATTGTGTGAAAAAATTTAAATTTTTTTAGTTTTAAATTATTATTTTTTAGTTTTTTTATCGTTTTAACATAGTAGTATAAAAAATTAAAAAATATATATTATTTTAATATATTTTTTAAAAATATATTTTTAAAAATAACATTTCTTGTATTCTCAAACAAATTCTTAATCGGAAGAGTATTTGGGAGGGGGTGATACAAAATTAATGACAAATAGGATTTTTATTAAAAAAAAAAGTTAGCATGGTTAATTAAAAATATTTATGGAATAGCACAATTAAAAAAAGAATTGAAGAAAAAGCATAATTTGTACATGTCGCGAATGGAAAGCGAAACTCTATAGCTTGTTGCTTTTCAAAATAATGATATCTGTAAAAAAATATTAAATGGACAAGAGAGAGGAGAGAGAGAGAGAGAGAAAAAAAAGACTTCAGAGACACAACACAGGTATCATCGAAAAGATCTCGACGAGACGAATCCAATAACACCAACAAAGGTCACCAATGGTTACTCGATTGGGCTACACTTGATGTCCAAAAATGGAGGGTGGCTCACTTGTCATTGACGGCATATGTGACCCACTCAAGTCATCGTTGGTAACCTTTATTGGTGTCGTTAGATTTATCTCGTCAAGATTTTTTTAAGGTATCAATGGAGTCGTAATTGGAGCTATGGTGTGTGTCTAGGGTCTTTTCTTTCTTTTTCTCTTTCCTCTCTCCTCTCTCCTCTCACCTTTCTCCTATTAATTTAATATTTTTTTTAAAGAGAATCACTATTCTGAATAGCAACAAGTTATAAAAGTCACGTTTCTCAATTGCAACATGTATTAATTATGCTATTTTGCTAATTATGTTTTTAATTGTGTTATTTTACCAATATTTTTTAAAATAAAATATGCTAAAAACCAAAAATAGCCTAGTTTAGGTTACATGTCTTCAACTGGTATTTAGAAGGTGTTTAAAAGTGTGGTGGTGGTTGTTTTTCAAAGTGTTTTTCACTCGAAAATACATCAAAATAATATTTTTTTTCTTTTAAAAAACAATAACATTTTATATCAGCGCATCAAAACGATCTTAAAATATAAAAATAAATAATTTTAAACAAAAAAATCAAAATTTAGCGAAACGATGGTTGCACCGCCAAGTCAAACACCCCTTAATACAAGTCCTACATAATGCAAGCTCTTTTTTTATTTAAATATCACTATCACTATCATTATGGTTTATTGATACAAAGAAACTAAGAGAATATATATACTCAGTGTTCATTATTGTTTCCTCTTTCACGAAGCATTGTAGATGGCACTATTTAATGAACAATGTTCTTCTTCTTTTTTGTGGTCATCAATTTTTTTTATTTCATCTTTCTATGTGATGCTTGTGATATCTTATATGTTGATATTTTTTTCTCTTTGCATATTCTTGAGAATTCAAGGTGTTTGATAAAGTTTCATAATTGAATTAGAGACCAACTTGATGAAATATGATTTAAAATTTTAGTATAAAAACAAATTAAAAGAAGAAGGATAAAAAAAACAGGATTTTTTTCATTTTCTCTTGAAAAACATCATTTCCATACCAAAAGTCTTCATTGATATATCTTGGGTCCTTTTAGTTTCAAGCTTATATATTTAGGTCATGAACTTTATTTATTTTTTTATTATTTTTCATTCCATGAGTTTTGAGATAGAAGTGAGAAATTCATTGCAAATAGGGGAGGAAAGATAAAGTGGTTGGTTGGCTATATTTTTTGCTTAAAAAAATCAATCTTGGTGTTAATCGGTTCCTCTTGACAAGAGAAATGTTATTAAGGTATTTCTGAACTTTTATCTCACAAAAAAAGAGAGAGATCGAGGCTACGGAAATATTTTTTACTAAATTTAATTTTGGACTTTTTGACCGAATTAAGGATGTTTTGAGTTTGGAAATTG
The DNA here is from genome assembly GCA_007827005.2 of Populus simonii. NCBI lineage: Eukaryota > Viridiplantae > Streptophyta > Magnoliopsida > Malpighiales > Salicaceae > Populus > Populus simonii. The sequence goes on from CM017474.2 coordinate 16,968,928, forward strand.
ATTTATTGAGGTTTTTATAATGTTTCTTTGATGTTATTAGATGAAAAATGATTGAAAATGAGTTTTTAGGGTTTGAGAATATGGATCCTGACTTTTCAGCCACCAAAGGTGGTCGAAAACTTTATTGATAGATGACTTATCATTTGATACTATGAATGATACATCCCCTATTTATTTCTTTATAAAAAATAGGACAAACCTAAATTTTTTTTTGGGTTAGTAAAGTCTTATGTGTTTTAACTTTTTTTTTTAACATTAAAGCTGTTTTTTCAATTTTTTTTAAAGAGAGGACCAGCTCGCTAAACAGACCTCTTTATAAATGGACCAAGCATAGAGATCCAAGAGCACATCTAGCCTATTTTATTTTGATTCTTTTTCTTTTTCTCCTTATAATTGCATTCTTTTGCATTTAGCTTGCTTAGAATTTACTATGTCTTTTCCCTTCTATTTTTAGATTGTCCTCGCATCACCCTTTTTGTTTGTTTTTCTACTATTGTTGCCTTTTTTTTTTAATCATCTTATTAAAACTAATACAATATATTTTGCTCAATCAGATATCTATGACACGTAGTGTAGATTCCCCTCTCTTTTTTATGAACATCATTCTCTCTAATGCTAAAAACAAAATTATTCCATCCACAGCATAGCTTAATTATTACTTGTAAAGTTGCTTCAAAAAATTCACTCTTATTGCCTCAAAACAGCAAAATTAGATTACTTTCGACAGCCAGTGCTATACTGAGAGTAACTATTCAACTTTTGAGTATCGTTTCAAATCCATAGATCGAGGACTTCATCAGAAGGGTGATGGTGAGGAGGTGGCAAATGACGAATAGCCAGCTTAGGCTATGTGTCTTCATCAGCTGGTATTTAATATATACACGTCCTTCGTACAAAGTGATTTTCACGATCTTGGCAAGAAAAATGTGGAAGATGATGAGGTGGAACACTTGAAGAGTTCTAACAAGAGATTGCTCAGAACCAGCAATAAAAACATCTTAAATGAATGCATTGGTAGAAAACTTATCAACTGTTCCTATCATGGGACCAACCTCAAATGTCTTCAATCAATCACGATATAGTTTCCGTCTTTGACAGTCTCAGTTCTAGGTTCATTGCCTCAAGCTTAGGCGATGCTCGAATGGGGAAATGGAAACCCTAAGGGAAAAACCAATAATGCAAGCTCTCTGTGATTTAAACATCGCTACCAAGATCATTATGGCTTATTATTACAGAGAAAAAAATACTAAAAATATTTATACTTTTGATTATTGTTCTCTCACTCACAAAGCAGCAGTATGGATATAACTATTTACTGAACAATATCTTTCTTTTTTTTATTTTCTTATTTTTGCAATTGAATCTTTTTTTTTAATTTTATTATTCTATGTGACGTTTGTGATATTTTATGACTTGATATTTTTATTCTCTTTGTATATTCTTGAGAATTCAAGGTGTCTGATAAAATATTAGAATTGAATTAGAGAATAATTTGGTGAAATATATTTTAAAATTGTAGTATAAAACAATTAAAAGAAGGGCCCTAATAATAACACAAACACGGGCTTTTTTCCATTTTATCTTGAAAAACATCATTTTCATTCCAAAAGTCTTCATTTATGTAACTTTGGTCCCTTTAATTTTAGATTTTTGTATTCAGGTCCTGAACTTCTTCTTCTGTTTTTACTTCTCATTCCCCGAGTTTTGAGAAAAAAGTGAGAAAGTTGTCAAAAAATAGGGAATGAGAGATAAAATGGTCAGTTGGAAATATAAACCTCGACTGCCTTTGATAGTGGTAAGAACATTACCTTTTTCGCTTTGCTTGAAGACGATTGAATTGAAAGAACAGATGTGAGACTTGAATATCCTATGACTTTAAGCAATATTTATAGCTTGTTGAGGTTTGGCTGGTAGAATGATGAGAAGCTTTTATCAAGACATTATTCCTTCTATTAACAATTTCTGGGTCCGAGCATCTCTAAATTGACATCATTTCAGGGTTTTTTTATATATAAATGATGTCGTTTCAAACAATTTTTTCAAACAAACATGCCAAACGTTATAATTTAAAAAAAAATAAAAAAAAATATAAGTTAAATCGCACGCAAGTTTAACTAAGCAGACTGGATTTGACCAACTCAATCTTCAACCAATTTGGAAAGAAACTAGCATTGCATTGATCTTTAGTTGAATTGATGCATAAGGTCTTGATGGTGCTAAAAAGTTAAAAATCATTCATGCCATGGTGGATGATCTGATTCATATTTTCCTTTTGCCAGTTCCAACTTTTGGAAAAATAGAAAACCTTCGTATTTAATTTCTAGGAGTCGTACTAATTGTCATGTTCATGTTGTTGCAGTGCACAAGAACAGGAGATAATTGTAGTACAAGAAAAACACTGAAACGAATAGGAGCATTTAATTTTTTATGGAGGTAGAGTAAACAGGAGTGAGCTTTGATGCTTACTCTTGACCCTTTGAAGTTTGTATTTTGTAGACCTTAATTTTGAATTGCCTGTTGTAGCTCTGGTTTTTAGAACCTGAACCTGTTCTTCTCCTGTTTTCCCAATCTAGGGTTTTGGGGGATGCTTTTTGCTCGGATGCAGTTTGCTTTAAACATGTCTGAAAATGATGTACAAAACCAAAAATCACTCAATAACTTTAAACATGTCTAGCCAATGGGGATGATGGTCATCTACACTACGAATTGCTTCACTAAAATGATGAACAAATGGAGCACTAAAGCAAAGGGAAGATGAAGTTACTTACAGTTTGTAGTACGAAAACAAACTGAAACTATTTGATAGTGTTAGCTATTATGGCACAAAAGGAATCCATGTTGATATTGAAAAAGGAAAAACCAATCAAATTCTGAACAGGATTCGTATCAAATCAAAACCAGAGATGCATTCCGTTTAGAACAAGCGGCCATCATCTTCTAGGAAGGATATCTGAAAAGGAAAAATCATGGAAAGGCGGACCTGCAACACAAAGCAATGCTCAGTTGAATGGCGGAAAAACAAGATGAATCATAGCTAGATCTAATCCAATCTAATCGGATTGTAATTGAACATTATTTGAATCCATCAGGCGAATGCAGAGATGTTCAACACTGCACTGAGCAGGCTATGAAATGTACTCAGGCTCATGGATTGGAAAAAAAAAATTAGTTCCTCAGTTGAGAGCAAGGCATAAAACCCTTATTTTCTTCTTCCTTCGTTATTCCTTTGACCCATCTAAAGAAAAAATGCAGAGAAGATTTCTTACCTTCTTGTTCACCAAGAATGTAAAACGGAATATGTGCAATCATCTTAGTGCCACCTTCACTCCAGTTGACAGTTCCTGGCTTTTGCATGTTTCCATCTGAGGGTCTTGAAGGCCCCAAAACAGACAGACAAATTGCAGGCTCATTCATTAAACCCAAATAATCACGTGCACGCCTCCAAACCCTAACATCTGAGATCCGAGATCGGGCTACCTGAAATACAATTAAGATATTGGATTATGGAAAACAGCTAATACATTCATATAAAGAGGATTGCACTTCATTTCATTCTCACACGTGCAATTTCAGCCAATATCAGGACCAATCCAAAAAAGTTCTAAACAGACCTTGCCCAAGGATACGCGTGCCCTCGGTAATAATTCCCGGTGATATGAGGCAAGCTTTGCAATGGCTGTTACAACAAAACAAAGCAACCTTGATTGTGATGACTTTCTTGAGCTTTCACCACCAGATCTCAAAGCTGACTCTCTTAAACCAAGACGACTTACCAATTGAACAAAAGAAAATGAAATCAGTAAACTAACAGCCAACATTAGAAGGACAATATCTAGATGACAGAAAGGGTAATTAAAAATCATACCTAGTGGATAGGTTTTCATATAAAAGTAGTTCTAAACTCTCAAAAAGCTCACGAGCAGCATCCTTGTGAGATCCACCTCCCCCACCATGCTCTCCAATGGCCCAGCACAGCTGTAAAGCCAATTCTGTCTATAGAAAAAGGCATGCAATGAGAAGAATACAATAAATACTCTACACAATTGTACATTTGCAATCAGCTAACCTTTGCAGGGCTGTCATAGGCTTCTCCAAGCCTATCCATGATAGGTTTCTGTAACAGAGTTTAAAAGGCTGTAAGAATCCTATGAAAAGATGCATACAATACAGGTTCTCGAAACAATGATTTCCATGAAAAATTCAAAAGCATGTGGAGATATCCAATAGTTATCAAAAGAGTCTGGTCATTGGCCAATAAAACTGTCGCATGCATAGATCAATAAATACTCCCAAAGAAAAAATCTGAACACAATATTTTAGCACGTCAAAAAATGTAAAACAATTCCATTTCTCTTTAACAGCTTGTGGTGGGGGTTGGGGTTGGGGAATGGAGCCTACAACTTAAACCTTTTGCCAGTACCAACAAATCCATCTCCCTTTGCCACTTGAGCATCAAAATTGTAATTTCAAACTTTGCATTTTAAAAACACTAAGAGACCACTTTCTACATTGGTCCCATTACCATAAACTTTTGAATACATATCGAATGGCCATTTTGACACATCTCACAGCAGCAATTTATAGCTCGCCCCAAATATGTCTAGGAAAATTACATGTGTAACTAATATAACATCTTCCATGCAGCAAAACATTTCAAGGATTTACCTTCAGGAGAGCAATGAAATTTGGAGATCGCTGAAATGCAGCAAGCATGAACTCTAATAGCCTCTTACGAACCTGCATGCATAATGTTTTTATTCTTCCTTTAATAGGTCATCAATTAATATTTCATCAATCCAAGGTCTAAACTACAAATGCATTTCCAGAGGATGCTAGCATCATGTTTGTCTTGTAAAATTAACAGTTCCAGGCTTAATCAAAGAACAAATAATGTATAACCGTGTTTCTCTCTTTTCCAAAAAAAAGCATCTTTTTTGTTTCTGGTTTATCCCAAAGTTACTATGAAATAGATGAGATGGCACAACAAGTATAACTATTCTTAATTTACACGCATAGACACCCCTTCTTCCCAAAGAAAAACACCCCCAAACTAGCACAGTATATTCCATTAAGCTTTAATACACAGTTCCTATTAAGTTCTAGTATAAGAGAGAAATTTATTCCATCTATTTATCAATATAGTATTGTTCCTTCACCAATCAAGGTGCAGATCAATACTGTAGACACCTAAAGCAAAACATTCCAATTACTTTCAAATATGAACATACCTCATAAGAAAATATTTTGTCAGGAAACATTGTGTCATTTCTTGACATAAGCAGGGGAATCAATGCACAGATTAAAGCTGCAAAGCAAGGGAACAATCTTAAAGAGCACGAGCTTAGATGTAAAGCTATAACCTCCTTTCCAAAAGCTGAAAGTCAATCCACTGGAAAACAAAGTATTAACATACAATCATTAACATCACGCAATGATATAGCGAAATACACATCGAGAAGTCGAGGTGTCAATTTGAGCATTTGCTTTAACCGATCAGACTGAGGGGTGTTGATTGTAGCCTGTAAAGTGGCAATCATTGCAGGAGAAGTCCAATGCCGTTCCTGAAATTCAGCATTTATGCAACAACCAATTAGAAATGTTAGAAAGAAAAAAAATCTCAAGCAATGACTTTAAAATATCAATCAAGCATCAATCAATTATAAGTGTTTTAATAATGCATCTGCATCTCAACTTTGACTCTGAACTTATTTATCCTCCAATACAAGAGCAAGCAATACTATAAAGAGAGGTTAACAACTGGAAAAATTAAATGAGTTAAGGTTAGAAAAATCAAGCCATCAAGGGATTTGGAACATAAAGAAACTGAAAATTAACTAATTCTGATTAAACTAGAACAACAAAAAATTTGAAACGGAGGGAGAAAAGGTAATATATGAAGTGAAAATATAAAAGCAACATCACTGCAGGAATCATTTGAAAGAAAATGAGAATTGGATAGAAATCAATAGTGATCCTTAAAAAACAAAAAACTAGAAAGAACTGCATATCCCTAAACTTTCTTGCAAGTTTAAACAGTAAAAAAAATGATATGTGTCCACTAGCAAGAAGAAAATGAGACACAGAAGGAACCGTACAGGAAGCCCATCATTTTCATCCTTGAGAAATTCAAGAAAAAAAGGATCAGCTGCATCTATTGCGCTGCTATCCTCAGATTCAGAGTCGACCCCACCATCTGCTATTGTTGAGCCGGTATAAGCTTCATCCATGAGAGCAAGTAGCATCTGCATCCAGATAAAATGAGTATCCATGGTTGTGTCACATGCTCTTAAAAAAGTAAATTACATAGTCCCAAAAACAACCTCAGGAGCCGTACTCTTCTGGATGGAGGCTATGCTGCTTCCAATAAGTGATCCTGAGCTCCTTTCTACCTTTTGTAATGCCACTACCAAAACTAGAACAGACAGTAAAGAAAAAGTCACAACTTGCTTTACCTAATTGCAAACAAAATGGACAAAGGAAAACACCATAATGACAGAGTTGAAGAACATTTCAAATATTCAAGTCCAATTCCAAAATCTCATTTAACAAATTTTTCCTTTTTAGAGAAAAGAGAGATTCAATAATTGCTAGAAGAGAATGTGCATCATAAGCATTTGAAACTTTGCCAAACAAAAACCTACTCCTACAAGTGCAGGTAAAAGCAGAGGTTTTTAAAACAAAGCACAACAAAAAATAAGCAACGTAATATGCAGTAATAAATTAAAAAATTATGAACTACAAATGTATACATATTATCTAGCAACAATGACATATAACTAAGAAAATCACTTGAACAAATAAGTATAAATAAATCTTCAGAAACTAAAATGAAATCACAAGAAGTATTTAAAGAGAAGCAAACAGTTAACAAAATAGCCAAACATATATACTTACTTGGCAAATCCACTAAAGATGGAAATAGAGGAAGAAACGATCCAGGTGACATCATCAACCCTGGAAAAATCTTCATAAATGATTTTTCTAATCTGCAGGACAAACAGATAATAACAATCAGTCGGCTTCCTTTGTTACATCCAGTTAACGCATTAAAGGAAATTCCTCCTTAGTACTTCCCTTGGATGCTGATATACAAGTACCCTGTCAGCAGTAAATACTGAAAAAAATGATTGCACCCCAATAAAACTTGACAGTTAAGACCTCCAGAAATCTCCATAATTCACAATAACAATCTCCAAGTTAGTATTTTGTTTTTTTTTCATTAATAATTTATTGCTAGTAAAGTTGGTGAACAAACTTACTTTTCTCCATTCCATGCAATCAGCTTCAGCAACAATGGAAAAAACTGCAAACAAATGATCACCATAAGATTGAGATATAGATGGAAATCATGTTGCTCATCATCTCCATCTCTTTCTTCAACAGAGGAATTTCAAATGAATGGTTAAAAGCTACTGCTTAGACTTTCTGTTGTTGATTCCAAGGCTCAAATGTCCTAATTTTCATTTGACTATCTTTGCTGTGATCTGTAGCTCAACTAAAGGGATTGCAACTAACATAGAGGTTGGAATGCATTTGACTAAATTTTACATGAAGTCAGAGAGTTAATGATAATGTACAAACCATCAGAAGCATGCAGAAAGCTCCAGCACAAGCAAAACAAACTCCATAGTTCACAAGCTATTGCAATTTTTCGCAGTTATATATTCTAAAACCCATACCATTGTGCAATCTAGTTGACATAAAGTTATGTAGATCATTAGTCATACCTGAGGTAGTAAGGTGGGGAAAGAAGTTAAAATCTTTTTCTTGTTCACATTTAGAAAGTCAAGAGTTGCTTCTGCAACAACTGGGTCTGCAAATTCACTGCAACCAAATTAGAATAAGATATGTTTGCAGTGAGCATTGAGCCATTACTGGATTTTATTCATAGAAAACAAAAGCATATTAAACTCAAAGGTATAAGCATCCCATTCAAAACACTTAAATAACATAAAGGCAATATACCAAAAAAATTAACCATCATCCAAGATGACTCGAATTGCTTTTTATATACCATTAAAAAAAACATGACGTTTATTTAAAATTTTGAAAGTATAGCACATGCTTAAATACTGTCAACAAAAACCTTACCGGCTCAAACATGAACGTAGAAATGTCCGCAAACTAGGGTCCGCATCATGCAGAACCACCTCTCCAAAATCAAGGAAAAATTGAAGAATAGCCTGATTAATAAACATGAGAGAGTATAAGCCACAAATTAATTCACCATCCGTATCACAATACTAACCTAAAATACAATTTCATTACAAAAACTCCACCATTCTTTTAGTTTAAAGTTCAATTTCTACAATTTTTCTCAACGACCAAACAAACAAACATTGAGATAATAATAAACGTAATAAGCTAACCTAAAATTAATCCTAAAACGCAATTTGACCGCTACTAAAAATTTCAAAATTCAACTCCTACAATTTTCCAGCATTTTCTCGGCAAACAAACACAAGAAAAAAAAAACACTGAATTAAAATCTAATAATAAAATGAAACTATCACATCTATAAATCACTCATAAAATATTTAAAAAAATTGCGCACATTATAAAAATCCAAAAAAGTATTCAATTTCCGCCATTAAAAGCAAGTATTAAATAATAATAACAGCAACAACAACAACAACAACAATAAAAGATGAATAGAAGAGACCAGCAAGAGAAGTCCATAGGAGTTTGTAGATTGAGAAAGCAAAGAGACAGAGCGTTGAAAGAGTTTATTGATCTGCGGATAAACCCTAGCTATCAAGTCCTCTGAATTCTCTTCTTTACACAATTCATGAAGCCTCTTCACCTAATCATCAAATCCAAAAAACACGACGCCGTTATTATAAATGTATTATAAACATGTAGATGTAAGCACGGAGAGAGAGGGAGTGAGGGAGGGAGTTACGGAATGGAGAAGAGAGGGATCAGACGCAGGGTTGTTTGCTAAATTAGAGTCTCTAGTGCCGTTTGATAATGTACGGAGATGGAAATCCCAGTTTCTGTCTCCATCACCATCTTCACCTCCCATTTCTTCTGATTTTCTAATGGAAAGAACAAGCTGTGGTTTCTTTTTGTGTTTTCGTTATTAGCGAATGAGAACGCTGTCGTTTCACTTGGCTTAATAATTAAACCAATTTGTTATTCTTTTTTGTTTATTAGAATAAGTTAATTATAAATTAATGTCTGTGGTTTTTTAAATCGAATTATTTAACCCCTTTATTATAAAAAAAATAATTTAAGTAATTCTTACAGCCAATCCCTAAGTTTTTTACAATATTATTAAACCATTATAAAAAGATAAATCTTTTAATCTTTAACGAGTGTGATTTTAAATTATATAAAAGCTAACTTAATATGAATTGTTTATTTAATATGTTGGAAATCTGGATGATTTTTTTTTATTTTAAAAAATTATTATTGAATGATAAAATTTATAAAAAATAAAAATAATAAGGTAAAAAATAAAAAAGAATGGTTAATCAAATAAACTTTTTAAACTCGTAATCTAGGTTATTAAATCTAAAATATCATACGTAGAGAAGTGGTGGAAACTCAATTTCCAACTAATCTAACATTAAATGATGAATTATCACTATTAATATTTTTATCATTATTATTATATTTTTGTTGCTATCACTATCATTACACCTATCATTATTATTAAGTAATATCTTTATTACTATTATTATTATCACCATCACTACCACTACCAGTATTATTATTTTTTATTATTATCAACGTGGGTGTCAGGGCCAGCTTGCGCACCTCGACTAATCTTATAGGCCTTAAAGTTAACGATCATGTAAGCCTTCAGTGGCCATCATATGAGCAACCACAGGGCTTGAATCAAAGTCCATAAAAAAGCAAATTGTGATTTTTTTATTTAGTGCCTACGCAACTAAAAAAAATTTACAAAGATTCTAATGGAATAACCGATAAACAAAAGTAATTTGTTGGTGATTTTGTCGGTACAAGGGAAAGTTACAAAATGGGTAAGAAGTTATGGACTCTTCAATGGATTTAGCGACTAAGTTTCGTCGCCAATTCTATCACCCAGTCCATCAATAATATTTATCAATGAATTGGCCGACAGAATCTTGTCGATTCATTTTATTTATTTGGAGTTAATATTTCACCAACGATTCTGTCAATATTTTTAATCATTAATAGAATATTGACAAACATTAAATCCCCAACAAAACTTGGACCAACAACATGTTTTCTTCAGTAACTCTATTGACAATTTACATCATTGATGGAATAGTGTTTATATGTCGATATAATATTTAGTTAGTATTTTTTTAATTTTTTAGTAGTGATTGTTCGTATTTTTTTCATTTGAAAAATAGTAAAAAACTTGTATTGCAAAACTATAGGGAACCGTTAAAATATGTTTTTCAAACTCACTACAAATTAAAACTAGAAAAACTAGTTTTTTATTATTTTATGGATGAAAAAATATTGCATTTGGACAATAAATATCATTTTTCCTTTTCATGAATCTGAATTTTTTTATAAAAAAAATTAGAGTATTACTTTGTTTCTAAACAGCCTCTTCACTATTATACATAATTTAATGTAGGGGCGAGAAAAAAACCAAAAAAAAAATAACAAAAAAAAATAAACCGTGAAAAAAAACCGATTAAAATTTTGAAAAAACCGAGCCAAACCGGTTTTTGTCATAAAAAACCGAACTGAAACCGGTTTCGATTTTTTTAAAAAAATTAGTTTGGTTACTTTTTTTATAAAAACCGAACCAAACTGAAAATGAACACCCCTAATTTAATGGTTTATTTTACTCATCCACTATTGGTGCTGTGGTAAAATAATTTCTAAATTATCAATTTGGTTCATTATATATCTTGAAACTTTTATCTAGTGGGAAAATTAAGTATTGCCGTTAAATTTAATTTTTAAAACTAAGTATTAAACTTTGATACTAATGCTATAAATTTCGTTTTAAATTTTAGATGAAGTGTAATTTATATTTTGCCAATGATATATATCTTATTGCTATAGAAAGTCTATTGCGTTAGTGCTTAAAAACTCCATTAACTCAACTCTAAAAACACTAACTCGTTTGAGTATATAAAATATGTGAAATTTATATAAAAAAAAAATTAAAATATTATAATTAGTGTAAATAACACCTTTAAAACACGTAACCTATTGCTATACAATATCTATTTTTTATTTTCTACAAAAAAATCTTTTAACTTAGAGTGTTTTTAATTTGTAAATGTAAAAATACATACATGGTTAAGTTTATTAGCCTCCCTAAGTTTCAGTGATTTCTTTGGCTTCAAATTATTTTTTTATTAATTTGAGATTCTTTAAACGTGTGTTTATGTTAAAAATAATTTGTTTAAAATAATTTTTATTAAAAAATACTTTTAAAAGAAATCACTATTACAAAACTAAGTGGCTGTTTGTTTCTGTGGTTGCTTCTGTATTTGAAGCCAACCACGAAAACAGACATTTGGTAACAAATGAAAAGCTGATTTACATATGTGGGCCCTGGTAATTCATGCGTTAAAAATGCAGGCTCACTTAAAGCAGCATTATGTTGCTTTCAGTGTGGAGAGCTCCACTGTTCACTTAAGTGAACAATAGAGCTCTGCAGATCTCCACTATTCTGAATAATGGAGACATGCACTATTGTTCACGTGAACAATGGTGTATGATTCCGGCCGGACTCAGTTCGGTTCAAAGTTAAATGCATTGAACCGGGTTAAACTCAATAAAAAAAATTTAATTTAATTTTTTGTTTTTAATTGATGATGTAGTATTTGCAGAATTTGATCGCAATCTTAATTTTGTTCCTGATTATATTTTACCTGATGTTGTTGCACGAGAAACTAAGAAAACTATAGTCCTTGTCGGATGTATTTCATACGTGATGGAATTGTAGATAGTTTAATTAAACAATAAAAAATATTTTATAAAAAATATTATTTTATTTCATGATGTAATAACAATAATTAAATCTACAATGTTTAAATTCAAAACCATATATATATATATATATTAAACTAAACACATTATTTTATAACCTCAATTTAAAAAGCAATTTTTTAACCAAACATATTAAATTACTTTTTGTTCAACCTCAAATTCAACTATAGTGTTAACTAAACATATATAAATACCAAACCAATCTCAACTAAAAATACTTTTTATAAAATAATTTTTTTTCAAATTACAACAACAAAAACTACTATAATACCAACAGGCTTGAAAAACACTTTTCAATTAAAAAAATCTGATTTAGTTTTTAGAAAAGTATTTTCTTTTAATTTTTGATAGAATGCACTTTTTAAAAGTTATAATTTTTTTTTTTAAATATCATATTATTTATTAATTATATTAAATTTAATTTTTAATTTTGTAATTGTTATATATTTTACGTGTCTATTCCCAATCTAGTAAATACCATATTAGGTAGGTTAGAAAAAGTCAGAGAAACAATCTTTTTCTCACCTTTGACAAAGATTTTAAGCCCATGTCATGCCATGGAAAACTCATCAATTCTTGGCTTTAAAAGTTAAAACTCATTATGGTATTTTAAAGGGAAGAGCTGAAAAAAACTAAAAGAAAAAGATAAAAAATTTCTAGCTTTCATCCCTTATTTTTATAGCTCAATAAAAAAAACTATATTAAAGAGCCAAAATAGTATTTTATGTTGAAAAGTCATTTCTATATTGATAAAAAAGCTATGAATTTATTTAATATATTTTTATATAAAAGAATAATTTTGATTAGAAATGTATTAATTAGTTACAATTAATAAATAGTTATATCAATATCAAATATATTAAAATATAATTAATTTTTTAAAATAATTTATTTTTGAAATGCATATATATAAAATATTATATTTAGACTATTTAAAAATTATATTATCTATTTCGCTCTTCCAAGTAACTTTTTTTCCTTGAAGATGCTCCTGTATTAGCACAAAACCAAAGCACAAAGTTATCGTTGCCGCCAATGGCCCCAAACTTTTCATTTTTCCTCCAACCTTTTCGAAGAGGAAAGTAGTTGAAAAGAAGGAAAATTCATTAAAAACGTTCAAAGAAGATCCCCACACAGCCACAGTGTCCCTTGACTGTTACAAGACGTGAGTCTTAAATTTCTAATTGGACTGAGATTTCAGAGAAAGAAGTAGAGTGAAAGACCGACTCCTTCTCTTGTCCTCTCTTAGTACCCCAGTCACCAACCAAAGCCCCTATTAAAAGAGTTAAAAAAGAAGAAGAAGAGTATACAACCCTTCAAGATCTCCTTTTTTTAGTTAATTTTTAGATTGATATAAGTATATACCCTTGAGGATCCTCTTTATTTTTTCATGCCTTTTAGCCCATTGGTTGATGTTTTAAGAGAGAGTGTTTGATAAAGACACTAGCTTTCTATAGTTCGTATTGCTCTGTAAGCTTTCTTATATATCTTTGATCTTGAGGGATTGGTTTTTTTTACTTTGAGCTAGACTTTTGAGATAAACCCATTAGACCCTTTTGGATTTCGAGTCAGAAGATCAATTTTTTAAATCATGATTTGCAGTATCAAGCAATCTACTATAACCCCAACAATCAACGGATCTGACACTATTTTTCGCAGAAAAAACATGTCGGCAATACAAAGATCTTTGATTCTGCCTTCACTCAATGGCAACAAGTCAAAACCAGTTCTTTCAATGTCAAAGCCTTTGCATGTGTCGAAGGTCGAGTCTTTTGCGTTGTCAAGCCCTCAAAAGAGGACCTTGATCACATGCAAGGCTTATGAGGCCGATCGATCAGAGCCAATTGAAGCATCTGAGGTGAAGTCAGAGGCTGCAAAAAGGGTTAAAATTGGGATTTATTTTGCTACTTGGTGGGCTTTGAATGTTGTTTTCAACATATACAACAAGAAGGTCTTGAATGCTTTTCCATATCCATGGTTGACCTCTACTCTTTCTCTTGCTTGCGGATCTCTTATGATGATGATCTCGTGGGCTACAAGGATTGCTGAGGCACCAAACACTGATTTTGAGTTTTGGAAGATTTTATTCCCTGTAAGTTTTGATCTCTGGATTTTGTTTGGTTTGATAGAAAAGGGAAAGTGAGGTTTTTGTTTGGTTTCTCAGATAAATAAAAGAGGGAAATCATGGGGAAGTGATGTTTTTGGTTTGGTTTGGGTTGTTAAGAAAATCACCCTTTGTATGATTGCTGAGGAAAGTAGAGAATGATTGAAGGAATATGATGGCTTGCTATTCATGTTGTTTTGCTTATTTTTATTAATTTATTCTGAAAATAGCCTTTGTTTGATTGCTGATAAAGCTGAGAAAGTGAAGTTTCAATTTGCCTGTTTTAACTTTACTCGCTCAAATGGATACTAAGAAAAATTTGAATTTGGTTTAATTATGGTGGCTTTTGATGCTAGAATTCAAATTAGGGAAATTTTCATGTCTTGGAATTCTTTGCCAATATATATATATAAATCTTTACTAATAATCATCTCTTTAGGTTGCGGTGGCACATACAATTGGACATGTAGCAGCAACGGTGAGCATGTCGAAGGTTGCAGTTTCCTTTACCCATATTATTAAGAGTGGTGAGCCTGCTTTCAGCGTACTGGTTTCAAGGTTCCTATTGGGTGAGACTTTCCCTCCATCAGTTTACATGTCCCTTGTTCCAATCATTGGTGGTTGTGCACTGGCTGCTGTTACTGAGCTCAACTTCAACATGATTGGTAAGAATAGAAGCTTTCATTTACTGAAATTTGATTTGATTATTGCAAGGTGCACTGTTGTTTTATCGATTCAATAAGGTATTTCATTATTTTGGAGTTTTTTATATTTTTTCTAAGTAGAGGTTCAAAGAGAAACCGAACAGCAGTATTGATCTCAGTTCCTTATTACCTGGAATCTGAGATAGCAAAAGCCAACGATTAATAGGTTATATCTCAGATGGAAAAAAACAAGGCCATGGTGGCACGATGTGCACTGCCCACTTCAATTTTGCTTTCTTCATGATAATCAAACAAAAATTATGATCTGAGTTCCTATTATTCATTTTGATTCTGTTGCATGGTTTCTGACTACAACTGGAGTCATGGAGCCAGCCTGGTTTCTTTTTAAAGTTACTGGTTTCTGGCAGGTCATGGACATGGATTTGACATTTTATGATTTTTCGGTCATTAAAGTAAATTATTTGGGCTTGGAACGTGATTTCAATTTTGCTCTTTTGGGTTGCTTACAGAATTATGAACTTAGTTGTTGGCCTTCTGTTTCAGGTTTTATGGGGGCCATGATCTCCAACTTGGCTTTTGTTTTCCGCAACATATTTTCAAAGAGAGGCATGAAGGGGAAGTCTGTTAGTGGGATGAACTACTATGCTTGTCTCTCTATCTTGTCTCTCTTCATCCTCACACCCTTTGCTATCGCTGTAGAGGGACCACAGATGTGGGCTGCAGGTTGGCAAACAGCCCTATCCCAGATTGGACCAAATTTCATATGGTAATTGCTGAATACTACTAACTCAGTTTTCCTTTTATGTCTTTTTACATGGTAGAAATGTCTAAAAATCATAATGTAAATTTAATTTGAAAGATTTTGTTTGATTGACCGATATTAAGATTTCTTAGATGTCTTTCCCCTTGTTATTTAGAAAGTTGAGCTCTAGGTATTTATCTGAACTAATAAAGATTTATATTGTAAGATTGGTTAGTCCTGCTAATAGGATTGCATGTGAGGGCTCACAGTTAGATTTCTATATGGTCTTACTTTTAATTGAATAGCCTTTATTGTATGTGCATGTCATGAGATATATTGTGTGGATATGTCTGATGAACAATATACTGAATCAACTAGGTGCTAGACATCAAACACAATCTGAAGACTTTAGTTGCCAATTCAGTATCATTTAAGTTATACTTAGATGAGTGTGAAATGAATTTTAGTCTCTTTATTCGAATTTAGTACTTTTTTTTAATAAGATTTCACTACAGGTTTCTGCAAACTTCTTTTGATTTTCTGGTCCAATAACCCGAAACATGTATTTTATTTCTTTTCTTTGGAATTTGAATTACTAGACGAACAGATTTCTGCATGTGATTGTGTGAGTGATATTTAGTCCTTTCTCCCCTTGCTTATTGCTAAACGAATGCATATGTGGCTCTTATTTTACCTTACAGGTGGCTAGCAGCACAAAGTATATTCTATCATCTTTACAATCAAGTGTCTTACATGTCCCTGAATGAGATTTCTCCCTTGACCTTTAGCATTGGAAATACCATGAAGCGTATATCTGTCATAGTTTCATCCATTATCATTTTCCACACACCCGTCCAACCTATCAATGCTCTTGGCGCTGCCATTGCTGTCCTTGGAACCTTCTTGTATTCCCAGGTAATTTGCCCACTTCTCTCTATCAATTTACTATTATGCTTCATGGTTTTCCCATGCCATGAGATCTTCAAAAAAGACATGCATGCCCTTCAGACAATTCCTTTTGTAACATACAGACAATTTATTTGCATGCATTCTACCCCTATTGATTGTTTATTTGTATGTCAACAACGACAAAGGAAAAGCTGAAAATGCTTTCAGTTGGAATATAAGATGATGTATCAGCTATCACGGCTCATCAGGGTATACATGTTGCATCCTAAGCATAAAAAGTTGTCTACTGTATAAGTTGCAGAAATACCTATCGCCTGCTTAAGACAAATACCATATAACCAGACCACGCTACAGAATTCATCTCAACTTGCCTTTGGCAGTCACTGCTTTTGATTGCGAAAGAAAGTTGAATATCAGATGCAAGGGTAGCTGAACCCGTAATCCAAGGCTTAGGGAAATATGTGAATTGTGCTTAACTGTTAGATATCAAGTGGTAGAAAATATAATTCTCCCTCTTTTCTTTTTTCGTAATCTAGTCTGTGGGGTTAGGTGTCACCTACCCAACCTGATAGCTGATCACCTAGGTATCGTAATATTTTGGAGGTAGTTGACTCGAACACCGTCTCCTAGTTAGGTCGGGGACCGTACGGAATTCGTACCTAACGTTAAGATTTGTACAAGATCTGTTCTGTTTATTGCACATGGTGAAGACCTAACGTTTTCATCATGTTGGAAAGTTGACAGGTATTTTTTTGTTTTTTTATCTGGGAATATTCTTGGTATCTTCCTTCGCAGGACGAGCTCTGTGCTAAACATTCTAAACTTCTGTCAATACCGTGATAAACATAATCTATTCATGTAATTTAATCATCTGTTTTGTCTTTTGCAGGCAAAGCAGTAAATGCACCAGACAGGGCAATTTTAAGACTTTTCGTGTAATATACAAGGAGAGTAAGAGCATGTCGACAATCGGAGGCCTTCAGCTTAGGTTAGGGGAGAGTGTCAATAACTATTTGTGTATTTCGTGGAATCATTTCCAGATCCAAAACTTTGTTAAAAGAAGTTTATTAAAATAATAATAATAATAATGGAGGTCACTATATATTTAGTAATTCCATTTCTGTATAATTTAAAATATTATTATAAAGTGAGAATAATTCTAATAAAAATATTAATAATACTTGATTGGAGGTAAAAGTTTACTCTCAGGCAAGAAGGGTAAAACTTATCATGCAAAAAACCAATTTAGGGTTCCGCAGTGCTCTTCTTATTAATTAACCTTTCAATAAAAATTCAACCACAGATTCTTGACATTGTATCCAACATAACTTAATATTATGCACCCATTTGGTAAATGATATTGTACGGAAGGGTACAAAACATCCAACACTTTTTTTTTATTTTTTTTAATTATGCTTTTATTTGTCTTTTTTCAAAATAAATTTTTAATTTACATTTAAATTAATATATTTTTTCTCTTTTATTTTGTTTATTTAGACTCTTTTAAATAATGGTTATTTTTTTATTTTGTAATTATTTTTTTGAACTAATTATTTTATTTCATCTATAATTTTTTCATTTTATGTTTTATATAAATGGAGAATACATATTTTTTTATAATATTTCTAATATATATAACTTTACATCATATTTTTACCTTTTATTTTATTCAATTAACTTTTATGTTTAACTATTTTTATTATCATCGTTTGATTAAATAAAAAATTTATTTTTGATAAATAAAGTTGGGTTAAAAATCTATGTTGTATGGTCAAATATCTTTATCTATATATATTTTTAATTTTTAATTTTTATTTTTATTATCATTAATGATTGTTATTTTTTATTTATTAACACACATAATTTTTAATTTATTTAAGTATATGCATGAATAAATTTTTCTCTGTTTTTTTATATTCAATAAGGCGTCAGAAGAGCCTATATATATATATTTTGGTCAAAAAAATATCTTACACGGAACAGAAACATGTGTCAAATGGCCAGAATCTTCTAGATTTCGAACAATTTTTTAAGTGCAAAAAGCAACAAGTTCTGGATCTCATCAACAATGAGATATGGAGACGATCTGACTCTCCATGTGCCCGTGTATGGAGAACCGCTCATGTCTCAAAGCTGATGTCTCTTTCAAATGGCATCAGCTAGTATTGTCGGCTAAGAAGATTAACTTGCATATTTTACTCCCTCGTTGATTCGGGAATGAGCAAAGTGGGTGGTGGTTCCTCTAAGCATGCGGTGCAGATTGACTCTCCTGGCAACAACAGGCGCCGTCGAGAGGGGACGTCCACTGTCTCTCCATGACGCTGAAAGGCCATGTCATATCTTCCAGCATTTCTAGGGTTAAAAGGACAATATTTCAGTGGCTATCACTTGAGAGAGAATAGACCCATCGGCCATGGTGTATTGAATATTTTGTGACCTTGATGGAAAAGCCTCCCTGCTTTGTGGGCTCCTCCTCTCCGAGATTTTTCACAGATATGGAAATCTTTATATTGTCACCCACCTTTAGGGTTCTTGATGTTCATGTGCAGACAAAAACACATCTCCATTCTTTGCCAGAACAGTGTAATATTGTCGTTGCCCTTCAAACCAAAAAATATTGAATTATTGGAGGCATTAAAGTATTTTTACATAATGAATTAGTGATTTGAAACAAACAAATTTTTTATATTTTAAAAGTCTTGTGAACGACAAAAAATGCTTAGAAGCAAAACTTTCAAAACCTTGCATTCAAGATTTGTTTATATATTTTTACAATGATTATTTTGTTATTTTTTCTTTCAGAATGATATGTGAGGTCGGTAGTGGCATGGTTTGTTTTTGGCTATGTTTTTTCCTCTCTCTTTGCCCTTTTCTCCCATCCAAATTTAAGAAGGTTATGCAAGATTTCATGTTATCCTATAATTTCATGGGATTTTTACTTAGGTGTTTATTTTTTTATCTATAATTTTTATTTTTAACCTGGAATATTACGAGTTTGACAGATTAATCTATGTTGATTTAGGTCTTTTTTTTAATTGATTTTTTTTTAATTTCATCATTCAATATTAAATTGATTGGAAATCGAGTTTCATAAATTGTTTTAATCTACTTTCTTTAGACTTATTTTAGTCATATGACTCGAGTTGCAGCTTTAACATATTAACTTGAGTTGTTTGTTTTTGGTCTTTTTTTTTAACATGTTAATTATAACTTGGGTTTGACGGGTTAATCCGAGTTGACTCGAGTTATTGTTTTTGTCCTTTTTTTATTTGATTTTATTTTCAATTTAATCCTTCAACATTGAGTTGACTTAAAATTGAGTTTCATAATTTATTTTTTTATTTTTTTTATAGGGTTATCACGGACTTATAACCCGGGTCGCGGGTTAAGCCAGTTAGCTTGGTTTTTTCTTTTTTCCTTTTTAGTTGATTTTTTTGTCAATCTCACCCTTTAATATTGGATTGATCGGAGATTAGGCTTTATAATTTATTTCAGTTTGTATTCTATGAAGTTATCATGATCTCATGACCTGGGTCATGAGTTTAGTTAGTTAATTGACTTGAGTGGTTTTTTGTGTCTTTTTTTTAATATCATTATTTAACATTGAGTTGATTGTAAATTGTTTTTAATAATTTATTTTGATTTTTTATGGGGTTATCCCGATCCCATGACTCATGTTTGAAAGATGAATCTCGGTCGGTTCAACTTATTTTTTTAGTTTAGTTTTGTTTTCAATTTCATTCTTCAATACTGGGTTGAATAACATTTTTTATATGCTTTCTATATGGTCATCAAAGTCTCTTGACCTGAGTAATAAATTTTGCAAGTTAACCTGAGTTGATATAATATGTTGTTATTTTAATACTTAAAAAAACAATGTCATCTTGATTTTTGTTTTAATTAAATTATATTTTTATCAATTATCTTAGTTGTTTTTTAACCTGCCAAATCAACTACATCATATCAAGTCAATCCCTATATATTTTTAATTTTTTTCTACTAAAAACACATTATCAGCATTTAAATAAATTCTTATGTTAAAAAAGTAATTTAACCTGGGGATTATACGTCGAAAATTAAAAAAAAAGGAAAGAAATTTTTTAAAAGGTTGTACCACTTCCTGGGATTGGTGCAACAAAAAAAATCCAGGAAAACGGAAGAAAAATACCATAGGGTTAGAATATCTGAACAGAAATACTCGAGGGCGTGACCCATTTCCCCACTTGATAAGATCCCTTCTGATTACCATCATCTCATTAATCCATCGAGGTTTGAACATCAGAATAAGCTGATGGGAATTGAAATGCATATCGAAGGGTTAGCACTGCACTTAAAGAACTTCTGGCATTTGATGATGGCTCCGGGAATGAGAACTATGGTTCTCGGTGTTTATATCAACTACTTCCATAAAGCAAGGCGCTTGCTTTCACTCGTTTAAAAACAAAATAGTATCAGAATAGTCCTTTTCTAATACTCAAATTTACCCATCAGAATAACATCACCTAAATGATCTTTGCAATACCAAGCATGCATTCTTTACTCCAATTTTAGTGGTTTGATACATGTTAAAGCACATCCACACACGTTAGATGCATCAACTTTTCTGATAAATTTATGAAGATGATGCGCATGCATATGTGTATTTCAAGTAAATGAAACAAAAATGCATAACTTGATTTAGCAATGGAGTTCGGTCCTACACATTTGACAACAACAAAACTCTTCATACAGGAAAAAAAGGAGAAAATTTGTAAGATTTCCATAGCCAAGATAGCATTAACCTATTATTCCTCTGTATCAAGTAAATAAACAGAACCACGAACACGATTAAACCTCCAAATACTTGATGGCAGTTTGAACATCTTTATCCCCTCTGCCGCTGCAGTTAAGAACAACCTTTGTTCCATCTGGGAGAGTGGGGCAGAGCTTCTCCAAATAAGCCAGCGCATGTGATGTCTCCAAAGCAGGAATTATGCCCTCTAATCGAGATAATCTCTTGAATGCTGCACATGAAGGATAAAAAACTAATTAACAAGAGAGCAAGGATGTTATAATTGAGTTGCGTCTCAATGACAAGAAATCCAATTATATCAGGAAATTTGTGTTTACACAGAATTAGAGAGCAGTAATAAAGATCAAAGATGTACAATCTTGAAAGACTGAAGATGGAGCAAACAAAAAATCTTAATAGGATCCCCGTACCGTCCAATGCTTCTTGATCTGTGACACTATAGTATTCAGCACGTCCTTTATCTTTCAGGAAACTGTGCTCAGGTCCAACTCCAGGGTAGTCCAACCTATGCAAAACAATAATATTGTAAGAGTAAAGGAAAGAAAGTGATAATATGAGCCACATTAAACCAATAAAAATAGGTCAACTAGAAGTCTTACCCTGCACTAATTGAATGAGGCTCAATTATTTGTCCATCTTCATCTTGTAACAAATAGCTCATAGCTCCATGCAACACCCCTACTTCTCCTTTGGTCAGAGTGGCAGCGTGCTTGCCGCTATCTATGCCTAAACCTGCAGCCTCCACACCGATCAACCTCACATCCTTGTCCTTAATAAATTCATCAAAGAGTCCCATTGCATTCGAACCGCCACCAACACATGCAACCAGCACATCTGGCTTCCCACCCCATTTTTCCAATGCTTGTTTTCTTGTTTCTATACCAATAACCCTATGGAACTCTCGCACCATCATGGGAAAGGGATGTGGCCCAGCAACAGATCCCAAAATATAATGGGTTGTCTCCACATTAGTCACCCAATCTCGTATAGCTTCTGATGTAGCATCTTTCAATGTTGCAGTACCAGAATGAACTCCTCTCACCTCAGCCCCAAGAAGACGCATCCTGAAAACATTTAGTGCTTGTCTTTCCATATCTTGTGCACCCATATAAACAACACATGGCAAACCAAACCGCGCACAGACTGTAGCAGTTGCAACTCCATGCTGACCAGCTCCAGTTTCAGCAATTATGCGCTGTTTTCCCAAACGCTTTGCAAGTAAGACTTGGCCAACAGCATTGTTAATCTTATGAGCACCTGTGTGGTTAAGATCTTCCCTCTTGAGATAAATATGTGGCCCTTCACCACTAGGGCGTTTATAATGCTCTGTAAGCCGCTCAGCAAAATAAAGAGGATTTTCCCTTCCAACATAATCTTTCAAAATTCCATTTATTTCTTTCTGCGATATAAAAACATTTGTATCATAAATTTCATTCAAATTAATAGAAACAATGGGACTAAAAAATTTAAAATACCTTTTTCTTGCACGCACACAACACTTTTTCACTATGTGAGATCCGTTTATACCAACTACTTGAGATCCGTTTATACTAACTACTCAATGGAAAAAAAATATCCAGCGATACCATTGCGCCGAAAATGGAAAAAAATTCAAATAAATTTCATAAGAAAAAAAAACTTATAAACCGACCGGCAAACAATGCATGGTGATACCACTTTCCAGACAAGCGCGATTCTGTCATTATGGCACCATTGCATTATATCCCTAATCAACCAACATTTTCCAATACATCTTCCATCCAAATTTCAATATTTTAAGAACTCAAAATCGTATTTCATTTCAGTAATCCTTCAGACACTTAAAGTCTGCACAGGCAATATACTATACGCAAGAGAAACCACTGAAAATCTTGCAATGTTTATTCATCAGAAACGCTAAGTAATTGCTTCAAATTTGCAAATTCTTTACCCTTTTCTATATATTATAGGCACTGAAAAAAGAAAATGAAATAAACATTCTTTTTCAGCAAAATCAAATAAGCCCAGAAACGCAATATATATACAGGGACCAATGTATGTATAGATAGGAAGAGATACCTTAAATTCAGGATCATCCTTGAAGGAATAGAAAGCAGATTCAAGCTCAGTGAGAGCATACATAAGGGTCTCAGGTACATATTTCCCGCCATATTTACCAAACCGACCAAAAGAATCAGGTCGTTGCCATAGGGCCGGGTCAGAATCCGCCACTTCGTCCATTTTAACCTCAGCCTCACGGGCCAAAGTGCAAGAAATTGCAAATCTTGAAGGTGCGCGAGACGTTGAAAATTTGGAGAATTTAATGGGTAATTGGGAAGAAGAGTAGGGCTTGAGGAGAGAAGAAGAAGAGGACTGAGGTTTGGTGGTGGCTGCTGCTGCGGTGGTTATGGATGCGGTGGCTGCCATTAGGGATTTGATTGATTGTGGTTTTGACGGGTTTTATCGCATTTCGAGTTGGAGTATTCGAGGAATTTTTATAGTTAGGGCACAAGTACACGTGGTGGGGTTAGTTTAGGTGGTGGATGAGACACAGCAGATTACAATGATTCTGTCTTGGTGATGATGTGGACTCTTATGGATACTGTGTCACTTTTTAAGAACTTTCCCTGTTTTGATGAGTGAGTGACTGAGATTTACCCTGCAAGTACGTAGTCTGGCATTATCCGGATTAATCTTTTAATTTTTTTTAAATAAATATATTAAATAATTTTTTTTAAAAAAAATTAAATTAAAAATTAAATTGGTTAATTGACTGATTTTTCTATAGGTTTAAGGTTTTGTTTGTTTTTCAGAAATTAATTTTTGAGAAATTAATTTTTAAATTTTTTTGTGTTTGTTTGTTTTTAGAAAAGTTAGTCTATTGAAAACACATTCCTGTCAACGAAAACACTTTCTAGTTAAAGAAAAATTTGATTTGGTTTCCAGAAAAGTGTTTTCCTTTTATTTTAGAAGGAAAACACTTCCAGAAGTTCTGAAAAAATTTAGAAATGTCATACTATTTGTTGATTATATTAAATTTGATCCTCAAACTTTTGATTGCTATATATATATTTGAATATTTATTTTTCAATTTCATCCCTTAGAATTTAATTTTTATATTAATTTTGGTCCTTATTTTTATAATTGTTATTTGCTTTTCCCTTATTATTTTTTTATTGAAATTTTTTATCTATCAAATTTGGTCCTCATTCTTTTGATTGTTACTTATTTTATTTGAAATAATTTATGAAATGTTAATTATTATTATTTTAATTTTTTCATCTTTTATTTTTTTATTTTTTAGATTTGATCTCTATTATTTTGGTATCAAAAATATTTTTTTAAAAATAAAAAATATATTATTTTAATATATTTTTAAGTGAAAAGCAACCGCAATCATATTTTCAAATAAGCTCCTAGAGAGTTTTGGATTGATTTAAATAGTGGGATTTTTTATTGGATAATTTTTTTTAAAACTTAAATCAATTTAGATTCCTATAACTCAATCTATTATACAATATTCTAAATGGTGTGGGAGAATTACTGTTCTCCATACCTAAATCACTGTGGATTACTGTTTTTTTTTGCTAACTTTTCCCTTTTGTCTTTTTTTTTTTGTTTTTTTTTTCAAAAATATTTGTTTTTTCAACTTTCCTAATTTTTCTTTTTTTTTCATTTATTTTTTATTTTGTTTTTTCCAAACCTTTTTTCCTTGTTTTTTTCGTTTTTTTTCTTTTTTTTCAAAATTATTTTTTTCGACTGTCCTAATTTTTCTTTTTTTTTTCTTTTGTTTTTTCTAAAATTATTTTTGTTGATTTTACTTTTTAAATATTGACTTGGTTAAAATTTTTGCTTTGTAATTTTTTTCTTTAAAATACTGTGGATTGCTGCGATGTTTTTCCACATAGTTTTTCTATTTTATTTCTTTATTTTTAAAATTATATTTGTCGATTTTTTTTTTAATATAGAGCTGATTGAGAATTTAGTTTTGTAATTTTTTTTTCTTTAAAACATTGTTGATTGCTATAGTGTTTCTCCGCTTGTTTTTTTTTATGATTTTCTTCGAAATTATCTTCTTTTTTTTTAATATTGAGATGGTTAAAAATTACAGTTACAATATGTGAGAAAAGAAATGTAAGTTTCCTCGAAAATTACTATTGATTGCTACAATGTTTTTTCCCACATGGTTTTGTTTTTTGGTTTTTGTTATGTTTTTCTCTAAAATTATCTTTGTCAATTTTATTTTTTAAATATTAAGCTGGTTAAGAATTGCAATTACAAGTAAATACAAGTTTTTCCTCACAAAACACTATGGATTGATACAGTTTTTCCTCACATGGTTTTTTTCCAGTTTCTTTTGTGTTTTTTTTTGTAATATTTTTTTTCAAAATTATCTTCGTCGATTTTATTTTTTAAAATATTGAGTTGGTTAAAATTTAACTTTGTAATAAAGCTTAATCATGTGGGGAAAGCATTGTAACTTTGCTTATAAAACATTGTGGATTGCTACAGTGTCTCTCTGCATGATTTTTTTTTGTTATAATTTTTTTAAAATTATCTTTTTAAATTTTATTTTTCAAATATTGAGTTGTTTGTGAATTACAATTATAAGTTATTACAAATAAAGCTAAATCATGTGGAGAAGCACTGTAGCTTTCATCACAAAACACTGTGAATTGCTACAGTGTTTCTAGCATGATTTTTTTTTTTGGTGTTTGTCTTGTTATTTTTTTTTCTAAAATTGTTTCTATCGATTTTTTTTTTAATATTGAGCTGATTAAGAATTTAGCTTTATTATTTTTTTTCTTTAAAACACTGTGAATTGTTGCAGTGTTTTCCCATGTGATTTTTTTATGATTTTTTTCAAAATTATCTTTGTCGATTTTTTTTGAATATCGAGTTGGTTAAGAATTATAATTACAATAAAGCTAAATCATATGACGAAAGCGTTGTAATTTTTCTCACAAAACACTGTGGATTGCTACAATATTTCTCTAAATGGTTTTTTAGTTTTATTTTATTGGGAAAAGCGCTATAGTTTTCCTCACAAAACATTGCCAATTGCTGCAACGTTTTTTCTCATGGGTTTTTTCATTCCAAAATTATCTTTGTTGTTTTTTAAAAAAATATTAAGTTGGTTGAGAATTTAGCTTTGTAATTTTTTTTGCTTTTTATTAACTGAAAGTTAAATCATGTGGCGAAAGCACTGTATCTTTCCTCACAAAACACTGTAGATTGCTATAAATCATTTTGTTTAGTCTCTAAGTTTTTGATAATCAATACAACTTGTTTTTTTCTGTCATGAAATATTTGCTCCATCATATCTTTAATTTCTATTACTTATCTAGCGCTGGTTCACAATTATAACACTATCAAATATATTTGTTTTATAAGTCTGCGACAGCACGCGTGCATGTGATCTCATACTTCACTAAACTGAGTTTTAAATACTAATTATAGCAGTTGATTTAATTGACATAACTATACTCAAATTATTATATATTAATTCGAGCCCGAGTCGTTTAAAATTTCATGTTAATGATTTTGGATTCAAGAGACCCAGGGGAATTTATTTGTTGTAAAAAAAAGAATGTTTTAAATTGAGGAGTTGTTAAAAAATTAATATGTTTATGTGATGATTTTTTGTATAGTTTTGGCAAGTGTTAGTAATTATAATGATACAATTGTGCATGTTAATGGTATAATTCTATTTATTTTATAGGTATTTTTTCTTGAAAGACTTAATCTAAAAAAAATAAAAAAAAATATTACCGGAGATTTTTTTTATTTGATAGAAACTTATAATGTCTAATAAAAATCTGTATATAAATTTTAATGTATATCATCCAGAACTGTTGTGACTTTATAATTTTTTTTGTGTTAAAATGTATATCAATGTAATTATAGATGAAATAAAAAAATTTTATTTTTACATCATCATATTAAAATAATTTAAAATTAATTTCAAAAATTAAATTTAAAAATATTCTTGGAATGCTACATATTATCAGAGAATATATGAGAGTATGGTAGACGTTATTTTTCAAATCGTTTTTTTGTTTGAATATATATTAAAATATATTTTTTATTTTTTTGAATTTATTTTTAATATTAATATATAAAAATAATTAAAAAATATCAATTTAGAAGAATTGTTTTTTAAAATTTGGATGAAAAGGAGAATTAATCTCAAATATCAATTTCGTTTGTTTGCGTGGTTGTTTTTGCGTTTGAAGCAACCACAACAAAACAAATGTTTGATAATGCTCCAAAACGCATTTTATTTATGGTGGGGCTCATTAAGTTTGCGGTTAAAATGCAGTTAAATTCAAAGCAAGTCTCAACTGCTTTTTTCTTCCTTTGCACTATTCATAAGTGAACGGTGCTTTTTTTTTTAGAAAAACCAAACCAGTGCAGTGTTTATTAATTCACTCGCACTGTTCACGTGAACAATAATTGTTTTTTGAAAAACTAGTTTAGTGTGAATTAAATTTACTCGCATTGTAATCTCAATTTTATTCCTGATAATATTTTACTTAATTTTATTGCATGCTCAAAAAATCATGGAAACTATAGTTCTTGTCAAATGAATTTTGTACGTAATAGAATTGTAGATAGTTTAATGGAACAATAAAAAATAAAAAATATTATTTATTTCATGATATAATAGTAGTAGTTAAATATACAATATTTAAATTTAAAACCATTAATATATATATATATATATATATATATATATATATATATATTATAGTTATTTTATAACCTTAATTTAAAAAGTTTTATTAATTAAATACATTAAATTATTTTTTATTCACCTTTAATTTTAATTATAATTTTAATCAAATCTATATAAATATTAAATTAACCTCAACTAAAAATAAATTTTATAAAATATATTTTTTTTAAAACACAAACAAGACGCAACACCAAATACAATCGATTACATACGGTGTCTTGGTGCTTCAGTCCACTGAAATTGAAAAAATCAGGCATCGACACAGAAGCTCTCATAGAGATGAGATAGAGACACTTCCCTAGCGAGTGAGAGAAACAACGGTAATGCCGAAATAATAAATCTCCGAAGAAGGAAACGGGATATGTCTCATTCTCCATCTCTTCCTGCTCCGGCGAGAGACAGGAGCTCGCAAAAAGACTGGTCCCTAGTAGAGAAAGAGAGAAATTCAACCCGAACGAGGTTTCCTTCGTTAAGAATGAAAAGATTAAGGAGAGCCCATGCAGAGAAAGAGGGTGAAAAAACGAGGGATAGAGAGATCGAGAGGAATTATGTGAAAAAGGGAAGCGAGAAGGGTGAGAGAAGAATATGAAAGGAATCACAGAGACAGAGGAGAGAGGGAAGTTGGGAGGAGAGAGGGTCAGAGGTTGAAGGAAAGTCTTCTTCTAAAGGAAGACATGGGGGGCGGTCTGCTTCTCCATTGGGATCAAACCGTCGGAACAGGAGCAAGCATAGGTCTCGCTCACCACAGCCTCAATCAGAGAGAGACCGCAATAAGGTATCTGTTGATATCCACTCCTAAAAACACTTTGGTCTTAACATTATTTTTTTATTAAATTGTCTTGTTATCGTGTTGTTTGTGGTTAAAAACTATTTTCTTTACAATGTTGCTGATAAATGTAGGCTAATTAGTGGTGTTTCATTCTGAGCTATTGCCAATTTGATAAATTGGAAACTAAATGTGATTTGTATATTGGGTTTCGATATATTCTTTAGCTTTTTGATCAGGGTCTTGTTGTTTATAAGGGTTTCAAGCTTGGTTTTGTTTGATTAGAAATTATGTAGTGGTGTTTTTTTTAAGTGGCTATTGGATTTCAATCAATTTATTGTGCATAGTGTTTGAAGTTTCGATAAATTACTCAGCTGGAGCTTGTTTATAAGTGTTTTAAGGTTTTTTCTTTTTATTATTCCAAAGTTTCTACGATGATTTTATGAACTTGTTGGATATTTGGTAGTATTCGATCTGTTTGTTTGCATATGAGTCTTCAGATTATTAACTTTAACATCAATCCCATCAAAAAACCTACAGAACTTCGTAATCTTGCATTCTCGCATTATAAATTGTAAAATCTCCTATTTTTTCCCTTAACTTATCTGCTTTCACACTGTAATGTTAATCCATGTCGAAAACCAAAACAGTAGCCACTAGCCAGAAACATTTAATTGAAAAATCCTGACCTTACAACATATAAGAGAACAAAGAATCCCAATAAAAACACAGAATGTTTTGCTAGAAAATTAAGGCCATAAATCTTTCTGGCCAGAAGTTCCTAACAAATCCATAATTTGGATGTTATTTTGTTTTATTTATTTTAACCAAAGATATCTTGTGGATCATGCATCTTTTAAGATTTCAATCTTTGATGAATGTTTGGAATTTCTTCTCCTTAAAAGATATTTTAATGAAATGCTGACAAAAAAAATATTTCAGGGGAAAAACTCTTGGGGAGCTGAACGAAGGTAGGCTGCTTCTTAAACTTTTCTTCTTCTCATTTTTGTATGGAACATTGGTTACATGCCTCTACTGTGAAAATGCTATTTAGAAAAGCTTGTAATAAGAAGCCAAAATTGTCCTAGTTAAATTTATTAAGAAAGAGCTCCGGGTTGAGGGAGCATTAGTTTTCAGATATTCTTGGGATTAAAAGCCTAGCAAAAAAGGTCATCTGATGATATTTGATCCCACCAACATAACAGAGCAGACCTTTCTATTTGACGTGATACATTCTTTACCATAAAAAAGAACCAAAAGAAAAAAAGCCAAAGTATTTTATTGAAGAAGAGTTTTTTCTTTTGAGTTCTGCACAATATTTGCAGTTGATAAATGTGTCAGAAGGGGCACATGCACAATGCCATAGGTTAAAGCTGAGTGTTATTGACTCTGTAGTCATTCATGGTTTTTGAATGAAGTAAGGCTATGAGATGATGATAAAAGCACACTGTTGCATGTACCTTTGCCCTGGCCTAGTTTTTCTTCCTTTTTTATCTGGTCATCTTGAGGATCCTTTGCTTCTAATATGTTAAGCTTTTATGTAGCTTCTACTTAGATGTTCATTACTTGCTTTGGCAGGAACAGTGATGATGACAATTACGATGATTCTGTGTCTAAGATGAAGGCTGCTGAGGAGGCTTTGGAAGCCAAGCAAAAGGTACGGATAACTTGTGTGGTTCCTTTACTTCCTTGTGCTCAATGTTGCTTGCTAAGTTAGTAAACATACTTTTGTTTGGCTAAGAAGCAGGCTATATAGTGTCTAGCTAATGACCTTAATCACGATCATTATCATCACAACTTGCAGAAACAATCTTCTTTTGAGCTATCTGGAAAACTCGCTGCTGAAACCAATAGAGTCAGAGGTGGGTAAAATGTGCATTGCTTTTAGTTTCTCTGAAGCAAATAATATTTTCTTTCATTACTTGATAGTTCTGTTGAACCTCTCTCTCTCTCTCACCTCTTTTATACAATTATGGTGGCAAGTTATAAGTTTTTTGACATCTTTGGCTAGTTAATCTAGGTGCGGACCCTTTTGTCATGCAACTGCTTTACTCACATTTTGACATAAATGCATCTTTTCTGGTCAATTTAGTTGAATTGATGCAGATTCACTCAGTTATTTTGTCATTTGAAAAATAGTTAAGGAAGTTTCACTGCATTTGTGAGGTGAGAAAAAAACAGTAGATTCCCTTAAGCAACATGTAGGTGATACATTTTCAAATTACATTCTTATGAGAGGTAGAATTAGGCATGAGCACTAAAGGCTTCTTGATTGATGGTGTATTTGATCTCTATAAGCAGTTTTACAAATTGAGACAAAACTTGTTTTTTTTTTGTTTCTTGCTTACTTTGGTTCGTGCATGATTTGAAAAGTTTACTAACACATGTTTTGCGTAGTTTTCTTTTTCATTTTCACTTATGCCAAATTTTTTTCCATTTGCTAGGCATTACATTTCTGTTCACCAAGCCCCCATATGCTAAGAAACCTGATATAAGATGGAGACTTTATGTTTTTAAGGGTGGTGAGGCTCTGAATGGTAAGTTCCGGGGATTCTTCTTTATCTGAGATGTATGTTTCTGTGAGAAATGGAAAATTCACAAATTCTTTAATCTAAGGTTTATTTCATAAGAGTACAAGCTTAACATCCCCAAACAGTTATGTATTATCTGTACGGATTTTTTCCATATAATTTTCAAGTTTACCCAAATTTGTTTTCATAATGCCCCCACCCACTCCCTCATTCAAAAGTTCTAGTTCTGCCCCTACTAGTTTTTCAAAGTTTCAACAACAACTCTGTTTATTGAGTAGACAGCCTTTAGTCCTTGGCAGAAAGGAGTCTATAGTCAATCAATTTCTTTTTGTTCTGACAGGATCCTTTCTGTACTTGGTGGTGTTGACACTAACTGTGTATTTATTTCTTTTATGGTCAACCCTTGTTAAGAATGGAATCTCTGATTATAGAAGAAAGTTGTTAGCTTACCCTCTGGGTGATGTTTATGTTTCTCACAAGCATATTGGTAAGCAGAACCCCTTAATATACACCGTCAAAGCTGTTACCTTTTTCGGAGAGAAAGGAGGGTGGTAGATATTCCTACAGACCATCCATCTCGTAGCAAGAAACATGCTGTTATTCAATTCCAGTAGATCTAAAATTAGCAGTTTAATTTTTCTTCTTTGTTGTTTCAGGGCATTTTTGCGATTTCTTGTTTCTGGTTTGTTTGGCAAGTAGAAAAGGAGCAGCCTGATGGTTTAAAAAATCAAGTAAGGTAAGAATCGGCTGTGTCATGACCCTTGTCATAGATTGATGAGAATTTACCATATCTCCATGTCTAACTTTGTCTTCTCCACATTCATTGACAAGCCTTACATAATCGATCTTGGAAGCACCAATAAAACTTTCATTAATGTGAGCAATAACTCATAATATCCAGTTACCATAAATTGAGCTTTTCTCGTATTTATTGCTATAATTGAATGTAAAATTTCTTCTGCATTCCAGGATAATCCCATTGAACCTCAGCGCTATTATGAACTATTTGAAAAGGATGCAATCAAATTTGGTAGTAGCTGGTAGGCCACCAATCAAAATGCAACTTCTATTTGTTATTGTGTGAATCATGACTAAAGTTTCTTTGCCTCTTCACTGTTATTATACTGGCTAAAGTAGTCTCCTTTTAGTTGGTATTTGAATAATGTATGTTTTGGTTGTGATTTTGTTATGTTCATCTGTTTGGGCATTTGGGTCTGCCTTTTTGTGTACTGCAAAAGCTCTTGGGAAGTTAAGTTGCGTACCATTTTCCCCGATTCTAAAAGTTGAGGATGTGATTTTTCATCCCTTGAAGCTTATAGTTTAAATAGCCTTAATGGAGTCTATACTCTATTGAAACCTTTGTCCGAGTATGCAGGTCTCTTATTCCAATTTTCCTGGCCGTTTATCTCCTATGCAAGTATAATTTTCCTTTTGTCCTTGCATGCTGAGCATAAAGCATCACACTTTCATTTCCTCGTATCACTGTAAGCAAACCTCTGAAACTTCTGTTTTGAACCATTTATATACACCAAAACTCGCTTTGTATATTTGAAGGCAAACTTTGAATTATCTGAATGTTATGTATGCAGGCAAACTTCTGTTTTGAACCATTTATACACGTCAAACTTTGTTTGTTTCCTGCTGCAGAAAACAAAGTGGGATGCGAATACATGCTATGCGTTACCAAGTTGCATTTTGATGCTAGAAACACTATTTCATTCTTCAGAATTGTTTGGAGCACTTAGTGCCATTTTCATGCACATGCTTGTACCTTTGACATGGATGAGTTTTGTTTTTTTCTAGATAGTGAGTGGCGTATATGCGCCAGGGGAATAAATTTAACTCTAGAAACTAATTCCAATGGCAAAGTTGACATTTTGTTTATTCTTGACCACTGCAGAAAATGCTTCACATTGACATGAATAATTGAAGAATCCTGAATGATTTTTCCATGCTGGTCTTGTCCTGCTCATTGTAAATAATTTACGTGTCCTTTTTTTTTCAGCCGTGAATATGTACAATTGCACGAGAACTCTGCATAGAGATGTTCATTAAGTGGCTTCTCCAGTATGATTTTCTGACATCCGCATGCCAGAGAATCAACAACATTTTGTTTATCAATGGAACGTTTATTCTGAGTAGGAAACCTCTTAAATAGCGCTTATTTCTCCCCATCCAAGGATTGTCAAATATGAGAACTCGATTGGTTTGAACTGGTCTGTTTATGGTTGTTTTTATGCTGATCGAGGTCTGTGGCCATTCCAGTCGTGTGTGTTGCATAGCTGGCTGTTGTATTTGATCCTTGTATGGCTAATTAATCTGATTGAATGGTTATTCGCGCTCTTGGTTTATTTATTTGTCAAAAATACTAGTGATGATTGTATTTGAAAATTGTGTGTTGGTTATTGTTCTAAAATAAAAGGAACATAAAAGGAAAAAATATGGGAGACAAAAACAGATAAATACGGAGATATTAAATAAATCTGTGTCTCGGATATTTTAGAGAATTTCTTACTTTGAAAATAGAAAGTGTTGATTTACATCTAACGTTTCATTCTATCACAATAAGTGAGAGTCAATGTGCAAAATATATGGAAGGTTGGGGACGTGTGTTGCCAGTCCTGCGTGGGCGTCGTGATAGATAGCTGTTAGCCCAATGACTGCTTTGAATGTATACAAGAAAACGGACCAAGGCTAGGAAGTCATGGAGGGTCAGGACATTATTCATTTGCCATTACGAACTTCCATATTCAATAATCTTTTGCTCTGTGTTTTGGTATAGAATTTGATGCACAACTAAATAAATTTATATCAACTGAAATAATGCTCTCTAATTCTACTCAATCAAGAATTCCAAAACTTGGAATGCAGCCAGCATTAGCCATTACAACACTGATGTTGGTGTAACGCGGAGCAATTACTATGCCAATGAGGCTACAATTAGTTTCTTGTCTTCAATTTCTTGCAGTCATTACAAAAGATTACAGCAAGGTGATGAGAATTGTGGTTTATAACCAAGTGTAACTCTTAAATTCTCCTACAGAGGTTTTCTGCACCTATTTCTTACTTTCTTCACTAGTCCTTACCATCCAACTCAGCATACAAGAGGTGCCGATGAGGCGCCGAGAAATGCCGATGAGGCGCCGATGATAGCCTTCTTTTTTTTTCTTTTTTTATTTGGTAATATATTGAATTTTTTTAGTAATTTTTGAAAGTTACCATTTATGAGAGATTGAATCACTAGAAAATGTAGGTACAATAGTATTTTGTTTTTTGAGAACTAGGTCCATAGAAGTTATTAGATCTTTTCCTTTTCTTCTTGATTCAACACAATACTTAGTTCTTGGTTGTATGTTCTCCCATTTCGCCAATCCTTTTCTTTAATCTCAGTATCCCTGCTTAATTTTCCAGTTAAAGAGTGCTTTTCCCTGTCTGTTTTTGTTTTCTGAACAGACAGACACAACCTTTCTCAGGAATCCAACAGCCTGCAAAATAGCTGCATTTCTTCACTATAAAAAGCCACTGCAGCTGCCTCTTGAAATTCACAGACAACACCTTTCATGACCATGGACAGAAACATAGACATGATCTCAAACCTGCCAAGCTCTCTACTCATAATCATTGCAGGTTTTCTGTCATTCAAAGAGGCTGCTAGGACATCTGTTTTGTCTAAACAATGGCTTAACATCTGGCGTGATGCGATGCATATACAGTTTAACGAGAACTTCTTTGTTAAATCTGATGAGCCTGAAGAGAATCAAAAAGTTCAGAGAGAAGTTTTCATCAACTTTGCAAGGCAGTTTATTGCAAACTATCCACAACAGGATATTAAAACACTTGGACTCACATGTTCAAAGCCCGGGGATTTTCTTGCTGATATGCAAAATATTGTCATGTTCGCGTCGTCACGTAACGTGAGAGAATTAGGACTAGATTTCTCTGACCCGACATGGAGAGAACATGCACTTGAGAATCATCAAGCAGCATTTGAATTGCCTTTGCTTGTTTATGAACATGGCCAGGCTCTCAAGTCCTTGAAGTTGTTTTCGTGCAGTTTTGATGTATCCAACTTCTCTAATTTCTGTGCGCTAAAGACTCTTTCTCTAGGGTGGATTAAAATAAACATGGGATCTATTTTGGCTATATTGGAGAGTTGTCCACTGTTAGAGAGTTTGAGTCTAAAGAAGTGTTGGGACATAGTGAGCTTTGAGATATCTAAGCCAGGTTTGAGGCTAAAAAGCTTGGTCATTGAGGAGTGTGACATTGCCGATGATTTCGTATTAATTGAGGGACCAAAACTTCAATTCTTTAAGTTCTCAGGAAACGTGGGTGAATTTCTTTTGGACGATCAAAGCGATTTGGTAAAGGCTGAGCTTGATTTTGAGACGGAGACTGTATTTGATGAAATTGGTTTATTCCTTTGTGATCTCTTAGAAGATCTTTTTGCTGCTCAAGTTTTGACAGTTTGCAGCGTCTTCTTACAGGTACAGAACCTTGTTTGATTTCCTTTGCTTTTATGTTGCCTCATGCTGAGACAGATTTTGTCAGTTTCATATATTCTTAGTCTTTAAATTGATTTACCCCATGTCTTAATGAACTTGTAGATCTGATATAACCTCCTGCCATATGTTAAGCTGCTTCATTTACATGTTGTGACGAAATTCTTAATTTAGGGATACACACTGCCGTATCCAATTCCGGGCATCGTCGCGATATGTCACCTGATGCTGCCAATCCTGGGTTTTAGATATTTATAGGCAACGTACATTGTCGCCAAAAGCTGTTGGTGGCAATTTGTTTTCACTCCATAACTCAGTTTCTTGTAGTTTTCAAAGGCAACCATTCCACTTATCAGAAATCGTCATATGTTTATTTTCTCACGTTCTTACAATTTTTCTGATTTAATCTTAGGGAATCCTTGGTTTTAGCCCCTAACATTTTACTCCATCATCAATTAAGTTCCAAACCTTTTGATTTTATCAAATTTTCTTCAAACGTAATTGACATAAGATAATGTGATTCCTCCATCCATTTGTTGTTAGTGATAGTAAAAAGACTTGGTCAAAATCAGCACTTTCTTGTTAAGTACTTCAATCAAAGGCATTAAATTAAACCCTAATTTTCCATAAAGGAAAATTTTTGCCGATACATTTCGACCTACTTCACCAACTTATATAGAAGGAGAAGTGGAGGAAATTTAATATGATTTTGTGCTAAAATTGTCCTTTAGATTAGATTAAAGCATATTCTCACACATTTTTATTCATGCTGCCACTAAATCTTAACTTCAGTGAATGACAATGAAGTTGCCAAAAACTACTGCAAATTGTCACCTAATATTTTTATTAGGTGACCCCTTTTGTCGCCAAATCCTGAGTTGTACAGATCCAAAGGCAACATATATTGTTGCCAAAAGTTTTTGGCCACAATGTGTCTCACCCTTCAAGTCAATTCACCATGGCCATGTGTCTCACCCTTCAAGTCAATTCACCATGGCCTCTCGAATTACAGTAAATAATATAGCATTTTAATTGGCTTCTAGGCCTCTTTAACATCTGGTGTCGAGTGTATGAAATCTGGGATTAACGTCGTTTTATTTTATGTTGATGGTCACTTACAGATTGTTCCCAGTGGAAACGAACCATTGGGTTTGCAAGCTCCAATTGATGTCCGCTATCTGATCCTCAAAACAGCACTGCACATTAATGAATTTTGTGGTATCAGGTTCATGCTAAGGAGCTGTCCTCATCTAGAGATTCTTACCATAGACATTGGTCCTGCAAATATTTTCCCTGTAAGTGCTCTTGCATAAATCTGGTTAAAATCTCTCTGCTGCGCAATAATGTTTTACCAAGTAGCTTGAACTCCAACCATTAGCATTTTGTCCGAACTATATTTCTCTTTGTTTCAGGAATACGGAGCTCCCTATCCATTTAACCCTCAAGAATTTTGGTCTGAGGACTTGCTAGTGGAAGAGTGTGTCACTACTACTCTTAAGGCGGTGAACGTGAAGGGATTTAAAGGCACGATGAATGAACTACATGTGCTGAAATACTTGCTCCTCTTCGGCCATGCAATGGAGGAACTCACTCTTTATGTCTCCAATGAAGCTGGCGGTAATGGTGAAACTAGGGAGTTCTATATGGAAAGAGCACTGCAAGTTTTGGAATTCAACAAGGCATCGAGGAATTTAAGTATAGCAGTCTTATAAACCAGTCTTTCCAACATTATTGCATTTTGGAAACTACATGGAAATAAATTAGCAACTTTGTGATGATTCCCTGAACCTCGTTCTGAAGATGAAGGGACCTTGCATTTTCATCTATACTTTTCATGGAATATTGCTTTTTATTGAACAACTATGTGTTGATGGTTTGGTGAGTACTTTTTAGTGATGGTTTATTTGCATTTGACAGATTCTTTAAATTACTCAGAGAAGATTTTTAAATATGAATTATTTGTTTGCATAGAAAATTTGCTCTGAAAACTTAGAATATATAGCCTCAAGAGTCTAAGTAGGACTTCAGACATTACACTGTGGAAATATTATGGCCTTGTTTCTGTTAACAAATGGAAGGCTTTGTTGACCTTGTTAGGAGGAGGCTAAGGCTTTCATCCTAGTGATGGAGGTCTTATTCAATTGTCATGGTGAAATTTCTATTGTTTACTTGACGTGTAAGAATATGAATATGGGCTTCAAAATGCTCTAGATAAATTATGATTCACCCAAACTGATCCCGAGGGGGAGAGAACATGTAGAGTTATTTGGCAGGGAAATGCAAACATTAGTTTGAAATAGAGAAGAAAGAAAATATTATCTTTGTATTTCTAGTTTTTTCTTCTTTTGCTTGAAGAAACTCATTACTGCCATCCTTTAAGGCCATCAGTATTTGTTAGACATTGAGGTTCAATTACCTTTCAAGTCAGTTTATTGAAAGGAAAAGAGAAAGAAAGTTAAGAAAACTGAGCTTGCTGATAGCTTGATAGACTCTAGATTGCAGAGAACTCTGTCCTCAGATGATGGTTGGTTCTGATCTTGGTATAATGTTATCATCGTGTGAGTTTCTGTCTTGAATTTGTGCATATTGTATGCAAGAATTGAGAAAACATTTTTCTGTGCATCAATATGGTCCTTACCTCACTGCTTTAGCAAATGGCAGACAGAATATTGCAACGATATGCTTGCAGAAAGCATGTTGCTATTGACAAATCAGTGAATGGTTTTTTAGCAGTCCAGTGATGACTAAGGTTCGTTCACACTTCATCTCACCCTCATTACCATGAACAGAAATCTAGTAGGATAATAGTTGGTTCCAGAAAGCATGAATTTCTTGGAGGCCATAGGCTAGGTATGGGGGAGGGCTGACAGTGAATGGTGTTTTGAAGCAGAATTGGAATAAATGTTCAAAAATTGTAAAATGACATGAAGCAGGATGGCAGGTTTCTTGAAGAAACCAACTTGAATTATATTAATTTAAGCAGCATTGATTCCTTCTCTAACCTGAAGGAAGAACATATGAGGAAAAAACATCATTTTGACTATGGGACAGAGAAGAAGATATTTCACCTCTTTTAAATCTTTTGCATCAAGAAAACCCACTGCTATTGCCCCTCTACTCTAAGGGCTGTTTTTCTACGTGGCCAACCGCGTTTCAAACTGCAGTTGACCGCTCAAAACAGCATCATATACATCGGTTAAAACGTGGTTGGCCACGCAGACAAAAACACACTAAGTTACCATGCACTTGGTAACATCTGCGATCTCCAATCCAGTGTGAAGTTAGGAAAAAAAGAAAGAAAGAAAGAACAAGGAGAACCATACAATAAAAAGAAGTCTCTAGAATCAATCAGCTGGGCTTGAATTATTATATCTTGTTTCAGTCTTTTTCCCTCTTTTGGCTATGTACACGAGGATCAGTGCCAAAGGGACACGTTTAGAAGTCAATAATGGGTTCTCCAATTGTCAAGTTTCTCTCTACAGTCCATGGCAAGTTAAGGAGTTTAGCCATGATAAATTTGAAGATCTTGTTCACATTTATGTTATGTTTAGCACTTGAAAAGAAAAGGGTTGCCTTCATTGCCTTTGCATATGCCCTTGCCTGTAGTCCAGCACACACTGTGTTAAATTTGACAAGCATAATGCAGATATAAATACTCTTTAAACAAAGTTCTTTCCAATCTTAATTAAAATTCAACTTCAATGAAACATGTGGCCCCTTGTGCTTATTTTTCAACACGGAAAGACAAGGAAATGTCAATTCCTCCAGAATTTCTTCTTTTTTTCCCAGAATTTGACAAACTAGGACTCAAGTGTCTTTTTAGTCATCCCCACATCATCATTCCTCGAATTCACAATCTCATCAATGGGATGTCACATTCATGAAAATTATGTCCTAAATCATGAGGGAAGAACTGAAAATGCATGAACAAGCTTATGCTGCAGAAATGATACATGAATTTTACAGTTTTTGGTAGCATTACTAGTCCATTTAGCACTCCTACTTCTTGGAGTAGCACATTTATCATAAAATAACCTTCAAGCTTCAAAAGTAAAAGAATTACGCCCAGAATTTGATTTAGATGGTGCATGGAAGCATGAAAAATGCCAAAATTTTCTGGTGTGATCCACATGAGCTTCATTAATTTGAACAGATCAATCAAATAGTTTAAGATTACAAGTTAATTACCTGAGTCACTATTGTCCACTGCAAATTCGGTGGAAGTTGGACAAAATCATCAAATTTGGTCCCTATTAGTATAGGAATTGCTGTCTGCAAACAGAAAACACAAAAAGAAGCTTTGAGATATAATAAGACCATGCACATTAAAACAGTTTGGTCTATTATTAAATCTAGGGCTCCACTCTTTATTAAGAAAAAGTGTCAAACTGTGTGATTCAGCTATGCAGACCCCATTAAATCAAACCAATAAAGCAAACACAAGATGTTATGAAGCTCATGTACAATGAAACCATCATTAATCTTGGGGCTCCACTCTTTAATCGGTTTTGTTAAATCATACACTGTTACAGATCATTCTTTGAACTAACTGCAGCTTTATGGTTCAGGAATTCAATCGACATCAACGATCCTTTTCCGGGCTAATTACAAACTGAATTAACATCAGTATATATGATGATTAACTGATTAAGATTAATTAAGATCACAATACTGTTGCTGAACTTAATCCTCTAAATTTCAATTATCGTTTATAATGAGGCACTTAATGACGACTATCATTTCAAAAAGATTAATAGAATCAATTGCTAGTAAAGAAAGGAGATAATTGCTGGAAGAGGAACTGTTCAATTGGTACCTGATTCCATTTTCTTGCCTGACTATACCATTCAACCACACTGCAAATTAAGCCATGACAAATTAATTAATTATATGCTTAACAAAGTCTGACAATGCCTAATTTTTATTTTTTCGCATTAAAGGAAAGGGACATGTTCCTAACCTGTTAAGAGTACAGCGACTGGTAAGATCAAACATGAACAATATTGCCACTGCATCTTTGCATGCAATTGGAACATGATCAATTGACCTGCTATCACCTACATACAAGTAACAAAGAAATAAAAAATAAATAAATAAACTAATTAACAAAAACCCTTTTCTTAAGCCTAATTAGAATCACCTTAAAAAAATTGTTTAAATGATTATAAAATACCTGCTACATCCCATATACTAAATGAAATCCTTGCTCCTTGAACGAATAAGGTTTTGTCC
Source organism: Populus simonii (assembly GCA_007827005.2). NCBI lineage: Eukaryota > Viridiplantae > Streptophyta > Magnoliopsida > Malpighiales > Salicaceae > Populus > Populus simonii. Next base: position 17,009,838 of record CM017474.2, read on the forward strand.
ATCAAATTCAATCCTGTCATCCCCAAGCATTTCTTCTCCTGCTCATCTCCCACATACTTGATCTTCATATTCAAAAAACAAAATGAAAAAAAAAGAAAAAAGAAAGAAATAATCAACACAAAAGCATTACTAGTAAAGCTAAATAGCTATCCATGACTCAAAAGGGAAAAAGAAGGAAAAGAAAAGGTCATATAAGCTTACCATAAAGCTTGTTTTACCAATTTGGCAATCACCCAACAAACTAATCTTCAAACGGACTAAATCCGAATCCACGTTGAACCCACTACAACTTGCAGCCTCTAACGACTCTACACCGGCTTCCATGGCCTCCGGTGGTGGAGAATACGGCCGGCGAGCTAACCTCCGGTACCTCACAGGCTTGCCTATAGAGCAAGCTAGAATCCTGCCCCAAATGAATTGAAAAAACTGCTTAAACACTGTTACTCGTTCAAGAATGTTCCACTTGATATTTTTTACATGAACAACCTCTCGACAAAGCTGTGTCATCTTTTCATGAACGACCTCGGCCATAAAAATGGAACTTTGCTTCAGGCTTTTTCATGGTACTTGTTATGTTAATGTTGTATGGCATGTCTTTTTCTTTTTAACTAACCAAAGCCGAAGAAGGTGTCTTTGTAGCATGGGAGAGACAGTTGACCGGTATTTTGTGGAGGCCAAAACAGTCCAAAATGCCGGCCTCTTGGGTTTTACGTGGTGGGAGGGGGAGCTGTGAGCATCAGGGTCAATACTGCTGTCTTTGGTTCCGGGGCAAGAAGGGTGTTTTGGTCATTTAGGGAAAAGGGTATTTTGGGGAACTTCGGGAATATGGGTGGAGGGATAAAATAAAGTTTGGAGGCATATAAAACTTTTGTCAGTTTGGACAGAGCACAGGCACCTTCTGGTGCGTAAGAAATATAGATTCAAGGATGCGATGCTTCTAAGTTATTATAATTTAGGAGGTGTCATGGGGTATAATGCTGATACAGTTAGGAATGGTGTGAGCCAATTTTTGGGGAACTTCTAAGTTCAAAAAAAATAATACGTTGCCCTTTGATCGGTGGATCTAGATCATGGGGCTTTAAGCCCTTCGGAATAGAGCAAAAGCTGCTTGTACCATCAAATACTTTATAAAGGGGTTCATTTCTTTAGAGTATAGTATTTCGCATGAAAATATTTTTTATAGAATATTTTTTTATATTTGTTTCCGTAAAATATTTTATAAAAAAATTAATCAATATAAAATATTTTATAGTTAATTTCAAACTTAATTTATTAATATTTTCAATTCATAAAGTTTCATAAAATATTTTATAGACAATAATTTATTTATATTATCATCTAATTTTATTAACCACCATAATATCTATCTCCTTCACTATCATAAACATGTCACTACTCTTCTTCTCCGTCTCTTTAGCCACCATCATCTCTCCATCATCACAATTACCATTATATCACGATTACTTTTTTTATATTATTGTCATTTTATCACCATATAATTATCTGATTATAACCTTTTCTTTCATTATTACTATGATTATATCCTTTAGCGTCATCATTATTTTATTATCACAATAATTATCTTATTATTACAATAATCATCTTATTATTATTATTTTTATTATTATTAGTATTTTACATTAAAAATATTCTTCACCCATAAAATATTTTACACGGACCCCTGGAGAGGTTGTCGGTAGTGGCCGTCAATGGCTGAACCTTCATCTTAATCAACCTCATACAGAAAAGCTTCCCTATGGTAGATGGTTTGATTTGATGTGTGTACTCTACGCCTCACCACAGCTTCGGCAATTGTCAAGAAAATCGGAGTGCATATAGTTTTGATTGATTTCCAAAGATACCCCCACAGTGAATATAAAATCCACCTTTCTCATCCTTCTTGATAAGAACAACAAAACGGCAACCCCCACAAAAAAGTTATGCATCTCTCTTACGCCTTCGACAATTTCAATGGAGTCTCATTTCGATTTCGAAACCACAACCTTCAGCACACAAATCAACGGTATTGTTATTATAAGGATATTTAGGAATTTGGTTAGGTGTTTTTTTATTTTTAAATATATTAAAATAATATATTTTTTATTTTTTTAAAATTATTTTTGATATCAATGTATTAAAATGATATAAAAACACCAAAAAATATTAATTTAAAGTAAAAAAAATTGAATTTTTTTTAAAAACACAAAAACAAACAGGAATTTTATATTTATATTAATTGTTGTATTTGCATGATTTATTATTAGTATATGATTAGTGGGTTAGGACAAAGGTTATTGTCTCAAAATATAGTGCTAGGAATACATTTATAAAAATTTATTTGAAAATTATCATGAAAATATCTCTTTTGTATTTGTTTTCTTTTTATTCCGAAACACTAACAAAATACAACCTTAAAAATCGTTTTTTCATTCAGAATTACACAATAAAACTATTTTTTGTACGCTTAACATTAATTTATGGTAAATACATTAGCATATCTTGATAACATGGATCTCACAATTCAAATATTATATTGTTTTTGCATGGACGGTGAGAGAGATATATAAAACTCTAAAATATCTTTAATTATGAGCATATTACATTAATGATTATCTTGGTACGTACAATATACACATTGTGTTAATAATTAATTAATAAAACTGTGTGCGTTGTAGCCCATGAATTAAAATATTGTGATCTTGGTGGTTGAGTATACCTCCTAGCTAGCTAGAGGTCCACCTTGACTAAAACCACCTAACTACTTATGATCATATACTATTTATTGTGTTAATTAGCTACATATATATATATATAGGCCATTGGTGGTGTTGGTTAGGGTATGAAAACGCAACACCAAACTTCAATTATTAAAGAATGTATTGTGTTCTTATCAAGCTATATCATGTGTGTAGCAATGTCAAGGCTCTCGTGCATGGATGGTTAATTAGGTGTTTTCTTCAACAAATTTATGAATCACATCAAACCAAGTATATATGATTGGTGTATGGTTTCTTGATTCCCTGTTGATCGAATGCGTTTTTGGGTTTTTTCTGCCAAACTTTCCTGTGTTGAACCCACGTTTTTGGGTTTTTGTTGCCAAACTTTCATGGGAATTAGGGTTAGTAGGAAAAGAGCTCGCTACATCTCAAAATCAACCTTGCTTTTGGCTTTTTCTCGAGAGCAAGTTACCTATTGCCAAGTGGGAACCAAATTTATGTAATTTGTGAACAAAATTCTATATGTAATGTTAGATTCTCATCATTTCTTCAGACCTCAAGTCAAGTGCAATGAATTTCGGTGGTAGAGGATAGAAAAGTTAATGCTGCAATGTCATTAATTTCCTCAACACTCGTGGATCATATCCTAATTAAGATCGTGTTGAAGAAGAAGAAAAATCCAAAGGTTGAGAGGCCGGTGGTAAGTCAAGAAGAGAAAGCAAAGCTTTCTCCATAGCTTTCAAGGTTTGTTAGATCTTGACAATGACCTAATTACCAATATTCATGTCGAGAAGAAAAGGAAAGAAAGAACAATTAGTATATATTATCCAAAATATCTCTTAATTTAGTCATAAACCTCATTACCAATCATGATGATTAAGAGCATATATACAACACTACCCAACAAGCATATTATATATATATATATATATATATATATATATATATATATATATATATATATATATATATATATATAATATGTCATGGAGGCGATATTTGAAAACTAAGAGTCAAGGTCCATAGGCTAGGATAATATATAGAATGTTTCCGTGTACATCATGGTGAAGGAGATATTTTAATTGAGGAGTAATTAAATGCATATTATGTATGTTTTAGTTAGTGTTTAATATTGTGATTTGTATATATATATTAAAAGTGTTTTTTATTTCAAAATATATTTAATTTTTTATTTTTAATACCAGCATATTAATACAGGAAAATTAATTGCATTAATACTAAAATCCATAATTTGTTACATCAATTTATTAGGTTAATTTGAGAAACCGAGTTTTAAAATTAGTTTGTTACATCATTTTTAATTGTATTAATTTATGACATTATAATATAAAATTAAAGTTTTAAGCTGAATATATATAAAAAATATCAAAGCAGTCAAATTTAATTTGGTTGATTTGACTAAGTTGATTCATAATTTAATTAATTTAGCTAGATCAACTCAACTATTTTTAAAAATAAAATAACATTATTTTAATAAAAAAATAATTAATTTTATAATCATGAATTGACTTGACAACCTAATTAACAAGGCATTTTTCTCTACGTAGATTAGATCAGTTAAGACAGCTATGCTCAAAATGTTCAAATTTTATGATGCAAAATTGCAAATTACAAAGCGGATGTTAAATGGGCTCTGGTCTGGGTCATGAATCAGCTAATTAAGAGCCCAATTAAGCTTTCCCAAGATTATTTTACCACGTGTCCAATCCATATTACCAAACTGAACTAAGGTAAGGTAATGTGTGACATTCGTTTTTAAAATATTTTTTTATTTAAAAATATATTAAAATAATATTTTTTATTTTTTTAATATTAATCGATCAAAATAATAAATAAATAAAAATATATTTATAAAAAAACACGGTTCGACCACGAGACAAACCGTCTCTTAGCAGTAATAACTGCACCTCATATTTGCCCACCTTGTAAAACCCTGGAACCCTAAAACCCACGTAATTAACAGAAACTCTGAAATAACAATTTATGGATAAATTTATGACGAAATAGAAAAATCTAAAATATGGGATCTGAAATTGAAACCCTGGAGGAGAGATTGAACTCGTTTCTGGTGCAGCTTCAAGCAGAATGTAGGGTTTTTGAGAGAATGGTGTACAAAAATAAGAACCAGCATAGAAGATGCTCTTATTTTCAGTATCTACTAAAGGTAAATAATTGCTAGACTTGTTGAGGTTTGAGTGTTCTTTTATTGATTAGGTTTCTGGGTTTTGTTTGGTTTCTGAGAAAACTGAGAAAGAAAGGAGAAAGCTCTGTACTTTTTTGTTCTGTATTGCTTTTACTCGGAAAGAAACAAGCTTGTTTCGGTTGAGCTTACTGGGGGGTCTTTGAATTTTCAGTCTCTATTTGAATTTTCTTACATTTATGAGGCTAGCGATGGATAGAAGAATAAGAAAATTTTGGGTTTTTTGCCTCTTTTTGGACGTCAAATTTGAAGAGAAGTGGAGCTCCTTTGGGGTCTAGTAGCTATCACTGTCAAGTTTTGTGGTGTTTCATTTGCATCTTTATATTTAGAATCTGTAGTATACTGTGTTTTTCTGGCAATTTTCAGTTTTTTAAAAAAAAATTATGAGCTCACATTGTTTATATGTCTATTTATTTGCTTGAGATACTAGGTGAGGAGGGATTTGAGACTTTTGCAATCTAGCAAGTTGGAGGAGATAGTGGGTTCTTGCTTCCATGTTATTACTGGAAGGAAACCTAGACAAAAGGTTCATCTGTTAGAAAGGTACATTGTTTTACTTTTTCAAATATTCAGTTGTTCTTTATGGATTCAATTGTGCAAGCTTACACTTTGTCAAGATGTGAATCACACGATACACAGAGAGGAAAATTATCTCAATGCACTACAGAAAGAGGATGGAGATTTATGTTATGCTTTTCTTTATTGTAGGTAGTGTTTTGTTCAGGAAAGCAAAATTTTGATGATTAAGTTTGTTATGCTCTTCTGGATACAATTTGTATATGATATCGAGACATGTCTCATTCTGGCTACCTTTGAAATAATAACTGTTCTTTAATTCATGAATGTTATGATATTGTTAATATTAACTAGGAGAGTAGCGAGTGTTGTATTAACTGCTATCTTTACCCATTCACAAGGAACAATGAGCATCCTTAGGCCTCTGTGAAATTATGTTGAATATAAAACTAGTAGCAAGGACAGTAGCTCCCTCACGTTCAATCTAAGGGAGGTTAGTATTGTAACACAAATATATCTATCATTTGCCGAACCTGGACATTGCATTGGTGGTTGAATTGGATTAGAGTTATTTGTTAAACAACATGAATATCTTTAGGTTTTTCCTTGTGGGTAATATTTTTAGGATTTGTTGCTATTTCATTTGTTACAGTATAAAGTGGAGAAAATGTGACTCTGGAACACCCAATTTTATGGAGCGACTTCTAGGAGCTGCACGCTTACTGTCACAGGTACAGAACTATGGTTTTTGTTTTGTTTTGTTCTGATCTCACTTACTTTCTTCCTGATATCCTGCAGTTAATATTCTTTTCATCTCTCTATAAAAGCAAGGACATTTTGATCTATCTCCAACACTTCTCTTTTGCATCTTGGGTATTACTTTTTAATCATGACCATTTGGAGATAACAAAAATGTGCCTAATAGATTAGAAAGTATTATTGAGGCTTTTCTCAATTACACGTGGATACAGTGCAGAGCTAAAACGTATATTCTCAATGTTTGTTGCAGATAGTGGAGCCAATGCTGAAAGCAGCTACGTATCCTTTTTGTCCTGTTGGTTAATGTATAGCTAATTTTATTGTCCTAATCAGTGGTTTTTTTTTTATCTCTGCTTTATCTCCTTGGTCTGATTAATTTGGTATTTCAAGCATGCAGTAATTAGAATAATTACTCTGCCGTCCTATATGTGTTCCTGATTCAAGTAATGGCAATGACTATCTTTGCATATTTGCAAGAGTTTTTTCCACATATCATGCTGAATGATATGTGGTTGTATACACACATACTCTCATTCACTCTCTGGTGCACTTGCAATGAACAAACATGAACACGTGCAAACATATAATTCAGATTGGCATATCCATAGGTGTTTTTTGTCATATTCGTTGAAATAGTTTCATTTGCAATCCTATGAGCTTCATTATCTGTTTGCATTCTTGTAAATAGGAATCTTCTTTGAAGCTTGCACTCTACCTTGCCTGCTCATCACCACTCTTTTATTTGTTCTCCTTGCTTTTTCTCTGTAATTTCAGGTTTTAACATATGTTTTTCTATTTCTAGATTTCTAAGAAACCACGAGTTTCCCTTTCTAGTTTTACTACCTTTAATGTATCTCTATTATTTGGGTCTTTGATTTTCTTGAGACTACTATGTAAAAGGCAGGCTGCCTGGTTTGTTCTTTTTTTTTTGGTTGGATCATTCCCTTGACTATGGTGCAGTGATATATCTACACTACTGGCACGCTCTTTTTTTATGGGATTTTCTCTGACAATTTTGGCTTTGCTTGCACGTCTTCGAGTTTTGGTTCAGCAAGTAAGTTGCCTATCTGTTTCCAGAAACTGCTTGAAGTTCAAAATATTGTAGTGCGAGCCAAGTGTGTTAGTTTACAGCATAAAAAAGCTATGATGTCACATATATGGATATTCTTGAAAATTCCGATGAATATGCATAGTATGCCGTTCTGATATTTGGAAACTGATACCCAGTAGAAAATGGACTGGCTTTCATTAGAAACAGAAGCGCATTACAAATGAGTTTTGTTAGGATTGTTATTGTGAAAGTAATGATTAGATAACCTAAAGCACAAAGAAAGCATCTCTATGTGCATTACAAATGAGTTTTGTTAGGATTGTTATTGTGAAAGTAATGATTAGATAACCTAAAGCACAAAGAAAGCATCTCTATGTGTTTAACGGGAGCATGAAGTTTTTGCCGCTGCTTATGAAAATCTTTGTGGTTTGCTTCAACAGATATTGCTTGATGTTGTTTCAGTATTCAACATGGTCTCCTCTCTATCCCAAGAGAAGCAATCTGTAAAAATAACACAGGAAGGACTTGAGGTTGGTCAAATTCTTATTTTCTCTGCATATTCTTTGGGAAAAAAACATTTTCCTTGGTGTACCTTTTCTTATATTTTAGTTTCTTCACAAATTGATGCAGGTGTTCAGGGAGTACTATCCAACAAATAAGGAGTTTGTCACTCTGGAGTGTGTGTGGAAGACAGATAAGTTTGTTTTGGTTGAGAAAACACACAAAATAGATGTAAAAGGTCAAGATGGAGGTCTTGGAGATGGTTCTATTGAAAAGTCAGTTCCACGTTATTGGACTATCGAGTCTTTTCTAGGAGGTAACGATATTCAGGGCAAGATCTTGTTTTGGTTTCTTTCCGTTTCTGTTGCCGTACACTTTCCAACATATTCCCATCCCCCTCCCCAATGGCCGCCCTGTGGTCAATTTTCTTTATGTATCTTTTCAGCCACAGATTCCGCACAATTTAATAACATCCCTGTTTGTGAATGATGGATTTATAATTATGCTCCTGCACATGGGGGCATCAATCAATCTTCATATAACCGAATCTAAGAACTGGAAGTCCATATAAGATAATATAAGTCTCAGGATTCGTTACCGTCCTGGCCAATTTTAACTCTGGTAAATAGTTGTTTGGGTGTGTTGGGCCATGTTGACTCACTAATGTCAAAAAGGTCTGTTGCAGACAGTGATTCTGATTTCGAGAAGGCTGATGGTGACCACACCGCCAAAGAAGATTCCTATGAAGATAAGCAGCACTTGTTTCCAGGCCCTTCTGTTGAGAGTAGTGAGCATGGGAATCAAGTTGGAGGTGATGTTGAATTGGGAGATAATCCAATCATTTCAGAATCTCCTGGCAAGCAACTCCCTCCAGAAGATAGCCTTGCTGCAAAATCAAGCTCCCCTCCAAGCTCAAAAGTTTTGACACCACAATATGGAGCAAGGCAAGTGGCTTTTGTCTCAGTAAAAAGACCTGCACCCTCAACAACAGCCTTCGTCTCTGTCAAAAAACCTACAATTCCAACTTCACATATAGAAGATCCTCATTTCAAGGAAATTGAAGACGCTAGTATCAAGGATGACTCTATTTCTAATTTGCTCGCTGGTGGTAATCCCAAACAGATTCTATTTTGATGTTAAAAACAAATCAAATAGATAATTGTCAGATTGCAAGATGTCTTTTACACTGTCTAGCTTGGTGCTAAGATTCTGTTGGAAAATATTTTTTACACTATTTCCATGGAATATAACTAAAAAAAGAATAAATAAGATGAGCTAAATTCTGTCATGGATTCCACGAGAAATATTTTTTTTATGGAAATTAGATCACCAACGCAAGATGTAATTTTTTGTCGATAATTTTGTTGGTGATCTCATTTGCAATAATATTCAATTTTGTGATGGAATGATAAAACAATTTATGAAATTCATTAAAATTCCTTAAATAATATTCAAATCAATTAAAATAGTTCACTAGAATATTTGTGGTTGATGAAAAACACATAGCTTCTCCAAAATTGTTGGATCAAATAATCATTCATATGCTAATTAAAAAATATATATGAGATAATGACACCTTTGAAATCTAAGAATTAACTGGATTCTTGGTCTATTTATCCTGTAGGTTAAATTATTTTTTTAACTTTAAAAAAAGTTGTAAAAACGTTAGAAATTTAAAAAATTCAATGCATGCTAGATGAAATATTTTTAATATGTTAAGATGGTTATATATTCAACAACATTGTTTTTGTTTTATTATTGACACGACGATATATTGACTTGACATAAGCTACCTATGGTTAACTTGCAATCCAGGACATCAGACCGTAATTTCACGCTACACCACGAGCCGAACCAAATTATTTCTAGTATATAAAACAAGAGCGATGATAGTGTTTTTAAAGAAGTAAAAACAATTTGAGACTTATGTCACTGACCTTACTGAATTCAATAAGTCCAATAAATTTTATAATCAAACAAAAAAATTATAAATGATCAACTATAAAAAAAATAAGTTACTAATATCATACTTGAGAGGAAAAGAAAGAAAAGTTTATCAGAGACTTACCTTTACTCCGCCACAACCAAAAAGAGCTCAATGAGATGGTTCCAACATTACTGCAAAAAACTACATGGCGACACTAAAAGAGATCGCATGCTTTTCCAGAGTAGCGACCTTGAAAATAAAATAAATAAAATATCATGAAATGACCATATCATTCTTATATTTAAACAATGGATTTAATTTAACTTAAAACCAAAATTTCTTTTAATAAAGCTAAATTTAATAAAGAATGAAAAATAAAAAGACCCAAAATATCTTGGGTCATTTTCAAAATTAGTGAAAAATTCTATAGAAAAAAAAAACAGAGCTCAATCTCCAATTAAATTAAATGTTGAAAGATGACACTGAAAAAACACGAGTTTAAAAAAAAAACAAATGAACTCAAGTAATTCTCTTAAACTTAACTTAATCTCGCAAATTCTAAACTCGAGTTTAATTAAAAAACTTAATTTAATGTTGGATGATGAAATCAATATATATATATATATATATATATATATATATAAAAATTCACAGTAAAAAAATAGAAATAAAAATTGAAGAAAGATGAAATTGTAAAAAAAAAATAATTTTAAGAATTATCTTAAATAAAATAAATAGAAATAAAAAATAAGGACCAAATTTATCAGATAAAAGAATTGGAGGATGAGATTGAAAGCATATTTCAATTCTATAAATTAATTCAAATAAAAAAATCAATTGAAAAGAATAGGAACTAAATCTGAAAGAAAAATAAATTGAAAGGCTACTATAAAGTTTTATAAGGTCAAGCGTGAAAATCAAGAAGGAAAAGAAGTCAGAGAAAGAAACGTCAATTAAAGAAAATTACACCATACGCATTATTTAAGGAGATAGACTCTACCATGATGATTTGAAAAACACCAGGGAAGATAGCTTTTTGCCATCGTAAGTTGTGGCACACGTTGCTTGAACATAGTGGGGCGACTTGCTAGCGCGTGTAATGCGCATTCCATCATTTTTTTTATATATATTTATTAAAATACAAGATTACCCATAAAACCACATAATAATAAAAAAAAGAAAGATGAAACTGTAAATGAACCCCTAGGAACAAGTTAAAAAAATCTTGATTTTTAATAGCAATACAGTGATTGAAAAAGCTTCTATATCCAAATTAAAAAAAAATTATTTGCTTTTAAGAGAAATTAAATAATTATATTATGTAAAAAATATAAAAAGATTAAATTATCCACACTCAAGATTATAATGACTATTATTTCTAATAAACAATTTAGTTCTTTTAGAAAAGTAAAATATTTATTTTATTATTGTAATCCACATCTTATAACTTCGCATTTAGAATTTTTAACATTATCCTTTATATAGTTAATTAATTTGCATATCTTAACTTCAATTCTAACAGAACTGTAATTACCGCCATTTTGTATGATAGGCTTCTACTCTAAATAAATATTTTATTTTTTAGATACTTCATTTATAAATTCTATAATATAAATAATATAAATAAAATGCATACATATACTTCCGAGACAGTAGTTTTATAGAAATAATCATCTCAAGAAATCGAATCTTTATTACAGCAATATATCAAATAAACCAAATTAAACTCATATAAATAAATAAATAAATAAATAAATTAGCCAACAAACCCCATAAACACTTACATTAAATCCGAACAAAATAGTACAATTATCTAGATCATGATGCCTTCTGAACAGAAAAACCGAGGATTTCTTTTTTTATATATATTGAAAGTGCGGTAATAGTTTTTTTTATTGAAATTATATTAAAATAATATTTTTTTTATTTTTTAAAAAATTATAATACCAAAATAATCTAAAAATACTAAAACAATATTAATTTAAAGTAAATAAAAAATAAAATAAAAATATTTTTTTAAAAAAATACAAAAATAAAGAGTCTCATCATTGCTAGAGCTCTTAGTAACTCTTTATTTTTGGATTGTCACCAAGCAGCAGTTTCTATCCACTAGTGTCTTTTCATTCCAATTATAGTAAAAGAAAAAAAGTTGACCCGGTATTAATTTGAGTTACTTTAATCTTTGACTTTTTTTTGAAAAAAAAAAGTCTCATATAACATATTTTTGTAAAAACAAAATATGTCCTTTTTAATTAACATGAATTTTCAAGCTAGTTTACGTTTATTTTAATTAATTTTATAAATTTAAAATTAATAATTATATAATTTTTTATTATTTCAATAAAATTTAAATTCGTGACCGTTAAAAGAATAAATTCAATACAGCTAAACTTTAAAATTAAAAAAATAAATGCCATTCATGTCTTTCCCATGCCCTTCCCTTCCACTATCAGTAGAACATGCAACTGCGCCCACACCTGAAAAGCACTCAAGGTTGATGCACCAAACTACAAACCATTTTTACCTTTTCTTGCCTTACCATTCAAGACAATAACCATTTTTTAGACCTTCCAAACTGCACCTTAAAAATGTACCGGAAAGAAGTCATCTCTCCTTTTGAGCCTCTCACGTCATCATTCTGACACCGACTGGGAAGCAAAGTTGTTTTGTCTGGGGGCATGATGAACCTATCATGCCACTGTTATCAGATAATTTTGTGTCATTACCGATCATAATCTCAAGTCAGAACCAAAACATATGCAGCGAGCAACATGTGAAGGAGAGAGCAAGTAGTCAAAAAAAGAAAAAGTACAGTGGTTAGTAAATTAAATGTTTTAAGTGCAAGCACATGAAAACAATGACAATGTCGCCATCTAATCTATAAAATCCAGTGCTGTTCGCTCTAGATAAAGAACATGAGGTGAAGAATTCAAGTGAAAACACTGAGTGAGTATAAAGCCAATCACCAGATGGCGCTATCTCAAAGCAGTTTGCCCACCAAGACAGAGACCATCAACCAGCTCTCTTCATCTGCAAGCCTCCTTCAACTGAACAGACACAACATGAGTAAGTCCAGCGCCATGGCTGCAAGCGCCTTTGAAGATATGGGTGCGCAAAACCCTGTACAAATAGCCACGAGAGGCACTGTTGGGTCCCTCGTAATGCAAGAACTCAAGTACTTCAGCCAGCTCGAATTAAGCCATGGAAGCTCACAGAAGCCTCAGCCCCGTATTACTGCCACGGCTTCTACTGGTAATCAATCCAAAACCACTCTTGGATCTGCACTGACAACCCCGAAAAAGAAACTGAAAGGAGGAAGCAGGCGCCTACCGAGGATTTGTTCGGTGGTGGAAGTGTCTGATAGCAGTCGGCCAGTAAGGATTTCAGGATTCAGTTATAGAAACCTGAAATCTGAGGTCAAGAAAGCTGCAAGCTTAGACAGTGCTCTCAGATAGCTTTGAAAAACCAAGCTTCTTGAGTTTACTTGTTGTAGGGTTAGCCCAAGTTCTATCTGGGCTACCACATCTTATGTCCACGATTTCCACAATTTTAGTTGTTTTCTTGTCAGATTTCTCCCTACTTGGCGTTCTATCCAAAATAATACTATCAGAGCCAAACATCGGCATATGATGGGTGCTTTTATTGAAGCTTTTCATTTTCTGACGACTTTCAGGGCTTCTGTGATTCATGCCGCTGCTGCTTGCTTCATCTAATGATTTTCTTGCTTGTAGTTTTCTAGGAGTAGTTGCACTACAGGGAACCGAAACAAGAATAGTTCCAGGCTTAGCTTGAACAGATGCTGATGCTTGTGGGGAGGGTTTAATTGATTCCAGCTCCCTTGTTATCAGAGCACCAATTGTTCCGGTGGTACCCACCCTGGTAGATCCTCCACCTCCCTTGAAAGCTTCTAGTTTCTGGACCATGTTTCTATATCTGTTCAACCAGAAGTATGAGCTCTATCTACTAGTGTTTTGACATTAGCCTTTAGAGCTTGCTGGGATAATTGCAGCCAAAGAGTTTCACAAACCTGTTATGCAATAGACACCCTGCATGTACGTGATACTTCTTAGTTGAAGAAATCTGCATATATTATTAGCACTAGAGTTCTGGTTTTGAGACCATGCCAACAAGTGAAGAGCTAAAACACAAACACACACACACACACACAAACAACAAAATCTCTAGTAAACTGGTGGCAGATTTAAATGCAGAATGCTCTACAGCGTCATATCATCCCAACGATGAGAGTGATGTGTTTTTGATCGAGACAATTGCAAGACAGGAATTAACAACAAGAACTGACTAGCTACAAATCAGATTAGTGAATGTCTTCCCAGAAGAGTTAAAATGAAGAAACGGAAATGGTTTATTTGGCTCCTAAGAAAACAGGAGGTATAATCTAGCAACTGATAACATTCATCAAACATGAGCTTGGAAAAAAATGAGTAAAGATCCAGCAACCTGTAACACTAGTGATAAGTTCTTCAAAGTTCCTTTTAACATGCTCAATTAGGATCCGGAAATTGTAGGGATCAAAACATGATCAACAATAGATATTGAACGCATATTTGTATGTAAAATGCAGAAAGCAAAACGAACCGCAAGATCAGATAGATAGATTTATCCAGATTTCAGAAACCATCAATATCATTAAGATGACCCAAAATAAATCCCCAAATGAAACAAAAGAACCCCAACAACCTACAAGTCAAACCGCAAACAATCAAGTGCATCATAGGAGAAGGAGAAAAAAAAAAATCATACCCAAGAACAAAAGCAAGGCAATCCTGTGAAACTAAGATTTTTTAGGCCAACCAAATTCAAAGACGACACCAACAATCAAGAATCTGACCTTGAAACGAACCCCAGAATTGTGGATGGGGATCCTTGCATTAAAAGTTCATGCTAATTTTAGGTTGATTTAAGAATCATCACGTGGGATTATGTCGCCTTCCAAAGAGATATCTAATCCAAGGTCAAACTTTGTAATGAACTGTAAACTTTTTACGAGGAGTGCTTTTGTGTCTTTGTCTACGTTTATGTCAGTGACTGGTCAAAAGGAAGAGCAACCAATCATGTCTCAGTGAATTCTGACTCCTGCGGCAAAGACCAGACAGCAACAGCTTGTGACCTGTAGATTAGCAAATAGCTAGCTACCGTGTCGTTGTCAATGGACTGAAGCTATAAGAAAATTCATGTCCTCGTGAACCCAATTTTCGATTGTTGATAATTTTTTTTTAGTTTATTAGTTTAACGTGGGTGTTTGGCCAGTTTATACGTATATCAACTAATCTTACGGGTCCTGAAGTTAACGACCATGTAAGCCTCCAGTAGTTATCATATGAGCAACCACATGGCTCGAACCTGAAATCACAGAAGGAGCAAACCTCTTGGTCCCAAGCTCTTATTTCTGGACCACCACCTAGATGGTTATTGATAATTTTAAAACTTGAGATGGCAGAGGGGTGAAGTTTAGTTCTTTAGATTTTGGGTTTATTTTTTAAAAAATAATTTATTTGAGTATTATAAATTTTAGGTCTAATTTTAAAGTTTATAAAATTAATTAAAATGTATATAAATTAGCCGAATATCATCCCTTCATGTTAATAATATAAAAAAAAAGACTTGAGATGGCTTAATAATTGATTTGTTGCATAAACCAATATCTTTATATCAGAAGACCGGTGCTGTTTTTCTCATCCATTTACGTCTTTGATTCTTGGCAAGTATCTGCAATGCCTGCAACTTGCTTGAAAAATATTGCAGTCTTGTGAGGTAACCCACTTGAGTTGACAAATGCATCTCCAGTTATATTATCTAGAAGAACAGTAACACGCAAAGACACGCCGGTAGATAGGGCCCGCGCTATACTGCTCGATGGCATAAAATATACTCGGCTAATTTAAATAAAACAAATAAAAATAAAGTAACATGATAAAAAAAATTAATAACATAAAAAAATAAAAAAATTTTACTCCAGCCCATTTAAATTAACATGTTAAATTTGACACTCGATTATAATACACGGTAAATTTGTAAAAAATAAAGTGAATAAAATTGTAAAGTTTAATTATTAAATAACTCATTATTAAAGGGTAAAACTAAAAAAATAATTAATTAAAGAAAAGTAATGAAAAAAACAAATTCAGTCAATTTTGGTTATTCCACTAATCCCGCAATCATTGGTATATGATTGAGATAACTATATAAAAAGAAAATTGAAAAAAAGAGAGGAATAAAATCAATTCTTAATAAAGCAAATGTTGAATGATAAAAAAAATCAATTTAAAAAATGATTTAAAAAAACAAAAGTCAATTTGTATTAATCTTCAAAACTTGTAATCCTAGTCATAAGCCTGAGATTAACCATGTAGAAGGCAAATCCTTAAAAAATAAGGACACAAAATTTTAAATGATCAAAATGCTAATTGATGAAATTAAATAAAAAAATTCAAAAATGATCTAAAAAAATAAATAATAATTAAAAGAATAAGACTAAATTTGTTATAGAAATAATTTGAAATTAAATATTGATAGACAAAATTGAAAACAAAATTCAATTAGAAAAGTTGAAAAAAAAAGTCAATAAAAAAATAAAAATAAAATTTGATATAAAAATTAAATGAAACAAAATCATGAAGGATGAAATTGAAGAGAAAAAATAATTCAAAACGAGAAAAAAAAAAAAAAAAACAATAGCAATCAAAAATCCACCAGAACCCAACTATTATACCGCCATGTATACGTGTCATGCCATTGGAAAAAAGATATATGGCACTTCTAATATTGCTACGGAAGGCGAAGTTTAGAGGTGAGATGACACCTCATATATTGCGTGAATGGCATAAGTGTCATTTACTAGCACACGCGTTAGCCTTTATTTTTTTAAATAATATTTATATTTATCAAAAACATAAAATTGTTCCTAAGTCAACTTAATAATTACTAAAACAATAGTTTGAAATTATGTAAAATCCTTTGAATGATGGTTTGAAAAACAAATGCAATAAATAGTAATTTAGTCTTTATGCTATGCTTTAGAAATGTAGGGATATCAAATTATCCTCAATCTTTTGAAAAAACTTCCATTTCAAGGATAATAAATTATTTAAATTGTTGATTTTAAAAGTTAAAAGATCAAATTAACCTTGAATATTTTCATAATACCTAATAAACTCTACAAGAAATACCGTTTTATTCCAATAACAAGTTAATTGATTTTTTTTTCTAAAAGAACAAGATGATAATTATAGTGTTAGGGTGAATAGAGAGAAACAAACATGCACCTGCAAATGCAATTTACAATTGATTCACCACATATACACTAAACTTTCAAACAATTAGCAACTGGAAGGAAGTCCATAAAATGTACTTGTGCCATGAACGGCAACACAATTGTTTACTCCGAGATGGAATTCTTAAACATTTAAGTGTTCTTCATTATAATAGCTGTTAAACTTGTTTTACTCAATAGATTGACTTGGAAACTTAGGATTCATGGCTTAATTCGGGTAGAATTTTTAGCAAGTAGATGAGATATTGATTGATTATTGTTAAAGAATAATATAAATTATATATTGTGATTTTATCTAAAAATTTAAATTTTTGAGTTGAGATGGTTCTTTAACATGGTATCAGAGTCTTAATGACCAAACGGTCATGAGTTCAAATCTCATCATCCCTATTTATTTGATAAAAATTAAACACAAGGTAATGCGAGTCTGTACAAGTTTCAAGCTCAAATGACTTTCATTTAAGAGGGTGTGTTAGAAAATAATATAAATTATATCTTGGGACCTTACCTAAAAACTTAAGTTTTTAGGTTGAGATGATTTTTTGACAATTATGAATGATAATTTTAATTCAACTCTATGAATATCAACTTAAAAGAATGAGTTTTTTTGGATAGTTATTTTATCTTATGAATAATAAATAAGAAATGAATATTATTAAACCAAAATAACAACAACAACAACAACAACAATAATAATATGTGTGTGACATTTATATTTTTGTCACACGCACACTCTCAAATATATATTATTATTTTATTTTATATTAAATAATAAATAATACTTAAATAATCGATATCTATAAATATCTGAAACTCAATTAATATGATATAAATATCTAATAAATATAGTAGAACTTGACCTGTGAATACCATTATCATTTCTATGGTTAACAATGCTAGATTTTTAATAACTTGAATGATTTATTGAACCTAATATTTTTATCAAATCTACAACTATGCTCTTCATACTTTGCAACACCTCCCAGAAAAATTCCGATTGCCATAATTAAATGCATCTAATTGCCAGAAATAAACAAACAAATAAAAAATCTTATATATAAATAAAAAAAGAAAAGGAAAAAACAATCTTCGGCCCAACAAAGTTCTAAAGGAGCTTAACTTTAGAAGTCTTTAATCACGAACAAGCGACGTGAAATGCTAGGCCCATTGCAACTTCTCCAGTCAAAAATAGAAGCCCAACTTGGATGTCTAAAAGTCAAAACTGGAAGCCATTGCTTTCGTTCAATAGCTATGCTATGGCTAATTAGTTTAAGAATTTATTTGTTTTTATGTTTTGAAAAAATAGATTTTTTTATTTTTTTTATTTTAAATCAATATTTTTATGATTTTTTTAGGTTATTTTGATGTACTGATATCAAAAATATTTTTTTATAAATAAAAAAATATTTTGATATATTTCCGAGAAAAAACATTTTGAAAAGCAATCGTCACAACACTTTCAAAGACTCTTTAAATGATACAAAGGCAACCAATCCTAGGAGATACTGGTCTCTGTCTTAAAGCATCTCCAACCGGAGAGAGGCAAATTTAAAAACTTGTTCTTCTAACTTTTGTTTCTTTATTTTACCATTTCAATGCAGCAGGTAAAAGAGAACCCAAAATGGCTATTCAATTTGGGAAGAGCTATTTCTACAGGTTTCTATAGAATAGCTAAAATGGAATTAACGTTGCCAACGACTATTTTTATAGTCGTTGGTCAACAATGTTTTTTTTTTAAAAAGCAAGGAAAGAAACTTGTTTTTTTTTTTAAATCTTGTATTATGCCTCACTCTTCTCTCAAATTTTAAAAAATAAGAATCAATTATTCTCTGGTTAATTAATAACATCGGCTGTGTTAATTAGCTAAAATTAAAAGGTATGTTTATTTAAAAGCTTTTTATATTTTCTCTTTAATATCTCTTGATTTTGTAGATCTTTTGTTGTTAATTTGATATTTGTGATGATTTTTATTTCTTTGTTATTTTATGTTTTTAATATGGGTTAAGGAAAATAATTTTTTTATTTATGTTGTTATCTTTGACAAAATTAAGAGGAAGTAATAATGGTAGTTGATATTGATAAAAATATAGAGTGACATATTTAAAATTTATTTTTGATTGTCTTTTTTAATTTGAGATTAATTATATTTTGTCTTGTTGAAAATGCAATTAAACCAGTATATCAATCCTCTCTTAGTTCCAAAAAATAGTCAAATTGTAATGTTAGAACAAGTAGGATGCAATGCTTGTTATTAATTCACATGTATGTAAACTACAAAATTGCTAGACATTGAATGTGCGCTTCTTTTACACTCTCCTATAAGGTTTTAACTTGAGGTTTTTTTTAATGTAGATGGATTCAAATTTTCCAAGCTCTTTCACCAACTTTCTTATAAGTAAGTCAGAAGATATTCTCTCTCAACCAAGTGATTCTAATCAATTAATTGATGACTTAACATACTCGAATTTAAATGTCCATATAATAAAAAAAATCACAAAGAAGTAAAAACTTCTCACCAGAGGAAGATTGTTTACTTGTCTCTGCATGACTAAATACAAGCAAATATTCAATTATAGGAGTTGAACAACAATCAAAACAGTTATGGGCTCGAGTACATTCTTACTTTGTAGAGAATGGAGGAAACTTGAATAATCGTTCCCAAATAAGCATCTCAAATAGATGATAAGAAATAAATAGAGAAGTCGGTAAATTTGTTGGATTTGTTACTCAAATTGAAAATCGTCAGCAAAGTAGAATGACCAAAGAATTAAGGGTGATTTTAATATTCGTTTTCATGTTAAATTGTTCAACATATATTTTAACATTATTTAATTTCTCTAATTTTTTACTTACCAGATTAATGATGCTCGGCAAATGTATGCTTATTGCGTTGTCAAACGATTTCAACTACAACATTGTTGGGTTATCTTAAGAAAAGAACTCAAATGGCAATTTGAGCGTGCAAGTCAACATCAAAGGTCAAACAAGAAACAAAAAAGTCATGTCAATGCAAGTTCGACTTCATCAGCTCCATCTACCCCTGATTATGTTAGTTTAGGAGAAGACAGTGAACCGTTGATTTATCAAGATAGACCAATTGGTCAGAAGGCTGCAAAGGAACGACTTAAACGTAAACAAGGAAAATATAAAGTTGGGGAGACAACTGTAACAAATCTCTTACAACAATTCAGAGATACTTTAGTTGAAATTAAGGATCAGAAAAAATAAGGACAAAAAAATTATGTTAGAGTAACAAGCTATATGATTCAACAAAATCAAGAGAAACAAGAATTGGACAGGATTGAGAAAGAAGAACAAATTATGAAAATGGATATTTCTAATTTGGATCCAATTTCTGCAGAGTATTTTCAAAATAGAAAGTTAGAAATTATGCAAAAGAGGGGTTTTAATTTTTAATTAACTAGATTTATTTATTGTTTAATGTAATGTATTTTTAATTAACTAGATTTATTTATTGTAATGTATTTTTAATTAACTAGATTTATTTATTGTTTAATGTAATGTATTTTTAATTAAATATTTAGAAATTTATTGGTTATTTTAAATATATTGTTATAAAAGTGGTATCAATTCATAATACTTTTTTGAAGTTCTTCTAACACTTAACAACAATAAGTAGGATTAACTAACTTAAAAGATAACAACCATAATGAAAAAAAAATGAAAAACTTGAAAATTATGATGACATAAGAAGTTCAAAGCTAATGATTCTACTCGTTACCATATTGTTCCTATAAATGTTCAACCAAATCTTCTTGTAGTTGATAGCTAGTTGCTTTATCCCTGATTCGATTATGAGTTTGAAGAAAATCATGTAGTTCTGGTATTTCACCATGTGACACTGATATAAAGGAATTGACTTCACGTTCATGGTCAAATCCAAGGTTCATTGCTCCTTCATCCTCAATAATCATATTATGCATTATTATGCAAGCTTTCATAATATTTGCAAGCATTTCTTCATCCCAGTATCGAACAGGTCCACATACAATTGCAAAACGAGATTGAAGCACCCCAAATGCCCGCTTTACATCCTTTCTTGTAGACTCTTGCTTACTTGCAAAATATTTTCTCTTTGCTCCTAATGGCCTTGGGATTGTTTTAACAAAAGTTGACCAATTAGGATAAATTTCATCTGCTAAATAGTATCCCATTGTATATTCAATGCCCATTAATTGTATAATTGACAGGAGCAGTATGACCTTCAGCAAGTGCAGCGAAGATAGGTGACCGGTCAAGAACATTAATATCATTTAATGATTTAGGCATTCCAAAAAAGGCATGTCATATCCAAAGATCTTGTGAAGCCATCGCCTCTAAAATTATAGTTGGTTCACGACAATGACCAGTATACATCCTATGCCATGCAATTGGGCATTTCTTCCATTTTCAATGCATACAATCAATGCTCTTTAACATCCCTGGAAATCCACGCTGCTCTCCAATTGATAACAATCGACAAATATCGGCCTCGTTTGGTGCCCTTAGATACCAATCACCAAAAACTTCTACGATTGCTTTGACGAAAGCTCTAAGACTTTCTATCGCAGTGCTTTCTTCAATTTGAAGATATTCATCAGTAAGATCTGCAGGAATACCATATGCAAGTATTCTGTGAGCTGCAGTTACCTTTTGAAGACAAGATAAACCAAGAACACCAAGAGCATCTGTCCTTTGTTTGAAATATGGATCATGAGCTTCCACTGCATTTGCGATCCGAAAAAAAAGACGACGACTCATTCTAAATCTTCTTCGAAATTGAGTTTCAGTGAATTTAGAATTTTCAGCAAAATAATCATTATATAACCTTAACTCACCTTTCTTTCTATTACGATTGACAATATTGTGGCCAAGAATAGAGCCACGATACCCTGTTCTCCGCCCTTGATTATTCGATTCTTTTTTAGCAACCACAACAGCAGCAACTTGAAAAGCGAACACAGGAGTGTCATCATCAAAATCAAAAGCATCATAAAAATTAAAATTAGAATGATTCACGATGAATTTTAATGAAATATATTTTTGATTGGAGAGAAAACAATGGAATGATGAGAAAAAATGTTAAGGTATATGAGAATATTTATAGATGGATTATTTTTTTAAAATTTGAAATTTTAGAATGTTGGCGGTCATTTTTTCAAAATTTAAAATTTTAAAATTTAAAATGATGGCGGTCATTTTTCAAAGCATGAATTTTTTTTAAAAAAATTGAAAATCAAAATTTAAAATATTGACGGTTTTTTTCAAAATTTGAATTTGAATTTACTTTTAAAAAATTAAATTTTTAACAGTAACATATAAAACTGAAAATAAAAAATATTCATATAAATAAATTTTAAGTTTAATTTTAAATTATATCTTTGAACTTTCATATTATTTCATTAAATTTTATATTATTTTTATAAATTACTCATATTAATTATATAATTAATAACATCATAATTATATTATATATAAAATATATAAATTATTTATATAATTATATACAAACTAATTATTTATACAAACTAATGAAAATGAATATTTCTAATTTGGATCCAATTTCTGCAGAGTATTTTCAAAATAGAAAGTTAGAAATTATGCAAAAGAGGGGTTTTAATTTTTAATTAACTAGATTTATTTATTGTAATGTATTTTTAATTAACTAGATTTATTTATTGTTTAATGTAATGTATTTTTAATGAAATATATTTTTGATTGGAGAGAAAACAATGGAATGATGAGAAAAAATGTTAAGGTATATGAGAATATTTATAGATGGATTATTTTTTTAAATTTTGAAATTTTAGAATGTTGGCGGTCATTTTTTCAAAATTTAAAATGATGGCGGTCATTTTTTCAAAGCATGAATTTTTTTTAAAAAAATTGAAAATCAAAATTTAAAATATTGACGGTTTTTTTCAAAGTTTGAATTTGAATTTACTTTTAAAAAATTAAAATTTTAAGAGTAACATATAAAACTGAAAATTAAAAATATTCATATAAATAAATTTTAAGTTTAATTTTAAATTATATCTTTGAACTTTCATATTATTTCATTAAATTTTATATTATTTTTATAAATTACTCATATTAATTATATAATTAATAACATCATAATTATATTATATATAAAATATATAAATTATTTATATAATTATATAAAAATGAATTTAACATGAAATATATTAAAATATAAATGGCTTTTCTAAATAGCTTTTTACCATTGGAATACACATAATCAAAAAAGCTATATTTATACTATTTAAAAAGTCATTTTATCAATTTAGCCCCTCAATTTAGCTTTTTGTGTTGGAGATGCTCTTAGTGTGTGTTTTGCGTTTTAGAATACGACTTTTAGAAAAATATTAAAATAATATTTTTTAAATTTATTTTTTAATAATTTTAAAATATATAAAAATAATTTTACATGTTTTTTTCTCTTTAAATTTTATATAAATGGCATTTTAACCCCAATATTATTTTAGTAACTTATTTTAGGTTTTAATTAAATTCGATGAGATATTAATTTAGTAAAATTTGCTTGATGTGATCAAATTTTACAGCAGAGATATCTTGTATCTCTTTTATTAAGCTAAATTATGAAGATTATTGTGACAAGATGCAATTTTAGAAAACATGCCATGATTAGAGAATAGTTGACGCAGCTGGGAACTAATGATAATTTGATTTATTACAAATTAAACCTTTTAAAGACTAAAAATATTATAATTATAAACAAAAAACTTAAAAATATTTATTTATTTATTTTTTTTATCAAAATCTCACTTGTCAAAAAATTATTACAATCTTTTAAATAAAAAAACTAAAAAAATCGCAAGACTAAAAAAGAAAAATAAGCTAATAAAATTATTTTCTTCAAAATAAAAAACAATATATATATATATATATATATATATATATATATATATATATATATATATATTCCTAAAAAAAATAATCACGCATCAATAGTTTATCTAAAAACGCAATAACCATGTTATAAAGCGTGTTTCCTATTACAAGAACATTGACAGCGTCGGTTATTCATCATTATTGAAGAATTCATGATAAGAAATTGCTCTCCCCTCGACATGAGAGGGTTGTAATTCTTGTTTGTTTGTGTTTTTTTAAATTTTTTTTATTTAAAAATAAATTAAATACTTTTTAAATTTATTTTTATTTTTTATATCAATACATTAAAAATATTAATTTAATATATTTTTCAAACACAATTTCAAAATACACCCAAATAAAATATAATTACAAACCAAAAAACTCAAGCTAGCTTTAAATATCATGAAATAATATTATTCTAAATTTTGCCTTAACATATTATTTTTCTTCAAAATATAACCCATATCAAGATTTATATAAGCTGGGATTGATAAACGTGGTTTAGTTTAATTTTTTTTTATTTATAAAAAAGGTATTAAATTGATGATTTTTAAGTATTTTTTAATGTTAATATAAAAAAATAACAAAAATATAAAAACAACTTTTTAATTTATTTTCAATAGAAAAACAATAAAAAAATCACAATTTAAATTGGGTACAAAGCGAATACCTGCAAGTAAAGAACTCATTCAGAAGGGTCCAACTTATGTAACTGGACTCTCTCGACCATTAGATATTGACTTCTTAAGCAGTCATACAAATCAATGGTCCAGATCATCTGATCCAAACTTCAGACCATAGGATGACCCCCACCATGATGATCCCAAAAAGACAACTTGGGAAAAAAACAAAGGCTGCGGGCTCCTCCTCCTTTCACATCTCAATAGTGATTTCTGTGATCTAATCTGTAATTAGCCACTTTGATTTTCAAACAAGCAAAACTCCCTTTTTTGTCTTGCCTCACTCTCACACCTCACAAGATCTCACCTTGTCTACCCTCTTTCTCTTCAACAATTCACATGTCCTCCTCTCCCCAACAAATGAAATCATCTCCAGACCTCACTTCCTTACCTTAGTTCTCACTCATTCCCTTTATCTCTCTAAAAGGTCCCATCTTTCTCCTCTACACGACCGCATTAGCACTTCTCTCTATAAAGCTCCAATCTTTTTCTCTGAAAACATCCATTTCCTTCAAAACCCATTTTGCATTTCCTTGAAGGAGTCCATTGAGAATGAGTTCACAAGCACCCAAATCAAGTAAACCATCAAAACCCCAGAACCAAAACCAACCCACATCAAGATCCTCCTCTTTATCAACCCATTTGGCCATGGTTGAACTCAAGCAAAGAATCATAACTAGTCTCTCTAAACTTGCAGACCGCGACACTCACCAGATCGCCCTTGAAGACCTTCGCACAATAACAGAAACAATCTCTCCTGATGCATTACCACTGTTACTAAACTCTCTCTATGACTCACTTTCTGAATCCTCCAATTCAAAACCCTCTGTGAAGAAAGAATCTTTACATTTGCTTTCCCTTGCCTGTCAATCTCATAGAGATTTAACACTACCCCATTTGACAAAAATCATTTCTTGCATTGTTAAGAGGCTTAAAGATTCAGATTCTAGTGTTAGAGATGCTTGTAGGGATGCTATTGGGGTTTTATCAGGGTTGTATTTGAAGGGTAATGGTAGCTGTGGGGATAGTAATGGTGGGGGGCCTATGGTGGGTTTGTTTGTGAGGCCTTTGTTTGAAGCAATGGGAGAGCAAAATAAAGTTGTGCAATCTGGTGCTGCTATATGTATGGAAAAAATGGTGGAGTGTGCTTCTGTAGACGGGGATAATGGTGGTGGTAATGTGCCAATTGGAGCATTTTATAAGCTGTGTCCAAGGATTTGTAAGTTGTTGAATGGACAGATTTTCCAGGCCAAAGCAGCTTTATTGGGGGTTGTAACGAGTTTGTCCCAGGTTTGTGAAACTTGGTTGTTTGATTTATTATTCATTTTGGCAATATGTAAACTGTGTTGCTTTTTATGATAATTTGGTTGGTGTATATTGTTAATTATGCGAGTCTGTTTGTTTTATGAGAAATTGTGGCTGAAATGTATTTTTGTTTGGAGCTCTGTTTTTTTTTTTTTTTTTCTTTGTGTGGTTCGAATATATTTTGTTGGGAAGGAGAAGGAACAACTGGTTGTTCTGATGATGTGATTGAATCTAAGCTTTCTGTGGTGATTCTGTTGAATGATGAATTGTAGGATACGCTTTTGCCAAGTTTGATAAGTGGTTGTTTTTATGTGTGATTTATATGGGTTTTGGCATTGTGCATGGATCAATGTTTGGTTAAGGCTTAATAGCGATTGAAATGAAAGGAATGAGAATTTGGAATTTTGCATTCGTTTTGTTTAATCATGCACCGTGTTTATCATCTTGACAATCAGCATTGAAGAAAGAAGACATAAATTGTGGCTGGATATTTTTTTTCCCTTCTTCTCTGATCTGTAAACTAAAAGGTGCCAGAGGGAGAGGGAGGGAGAGGGAGGCACTACATACTGTATCCTTCAGCCAGCCAAAAACTTGTCAATTTTCGGATTTAGCTAGTCTAAATTTGTGACTTGCTTGAATGGCCAAAAAATGGGAGGAAAGAGACCAGAAGGTTGAGTTTTCTAGCATTACTTAAGAAGATCTGCTCCAAGCATCAATTGATGATCTATAAAGCATGGATTGAAAATTTGGGACATTGGCATAGGTTTTCCGTATACAATCACTTTTGCCTCTTCCTTAACAGCTGCCTTTCCCTGAAATCTCATTTTCTTCCCTGGGATAAACTCTCTTTCCTCTTTTGGTATACTACCCATTTCTCTGCAAACCATGCAAAATGAACACACAAGTATTCAAATCCCCTAAACCTGTGAAACGCTTAAACCAATCTCCTACCAAATCCTCCTCAGCAGTATTTTCTTTTCCCATGCAGTTAGCAAATATTGGTCTCAAGCAACACATCATGCTCTCTCTTAAACTTGCTTACCATGACACCCATCAGGCTGCCTTGGAAAAGCTCCGTTCCATTATGCAATCCCTGCCCCCAGACAGTTCCTGTGCTTCACAACTCCCTCTATCAATCCTCCTCTGACCGCACCAATAAACCCATTATCAAAAGGGTTTACTGCCAATGTCATCATAATTTAAAACTACCCTGTTTATCCAAAATCATTTCCCACATCATCAAAAGGTTGAGAGATTCAGATTCAAGTGTTAGGACTGCTTGTTGGGACGCGTATGGGGTTTTGTTGGGGTTACATTTGAAGGATAGAGTGCGTTGTTGGTTAAGCCATTATTTGAGGCCACGCAGGCGCCAAACAAAGGTGTGCAATTGGGTGCTGCTATGTATATGGTGAAGATGGTGGAATGTGCTGCAGCAGATAGCGTGTGGGGGAATTTCAGAAGCTACACCCTAGGATTTCATGGTTGTTGAACAGTAAGAATTTCCTGGTCAAGGCCGTGCTTTTGGTGTTTTAAAAATTTGTTGCAGGTTTGGGCAATGTCAACCAGTTATATATGTTTTGGAAGTGTACATTATTTTCTTTTGGTGATAAGGTTGATGTTTGGTTGAAAGAATTAAAAGGAGATGAGAATGTAGAGTGTGGCATAACATTTGTTACTTTTTTTTATTTGGTTTAGGTTCATAATTTGTCCTACTCCAAATTGTAGTGCTTGAGAGAGAAAAAGATTGAAAACCTCAATCTGTTGGTGTAAATTCCAAATAGTTGCCGTGATAATAAATTAGTTAGCTTTCTCTGATTCCTGCTTATTTCAATTAAGTACTTTTTAAGCAGTTTGAAGTGCCATTCAATGAACTAACTTACTGGTTTTTATTGAAGCTACTTTAATTGTCTTGAGATTATGAATTAGCATAACTCAAATTAGATAGTTGTAAATTCTAGCAACAAAGAAGCAAAATCCAGGAATTTTATTGAAAGTTGTGTTTTGTTACAGGTGGGATCAATTGCACCACAAGGCTTGGAACCATTGTTACAAAGCATTCATGACTGCCTCAGGAGTACAGATTGGGCAACTCGTAAAGCTGCAGCTGATGCTTTAACTGCCTTAGCATTGCATTCGAGCAGCTTGATTGCAGATGGAGTTGCTATTTCTACGCTGACTGTGCTTGAGGCTTGTCGTTTTGACAAGGTACCTTATTTAAACTGTTTTCCCTCTACATACTGTTTCTTTGCAGGTTCTTTTTACTGGATTAATGACTACTCTTGGTTATCTCACTTTAATAATTTTCAAGAACGATGGGCTTCCCTTGGTTTTTATGATTGTATTGTTGAATTCATGTTGGATGGTCTGATGCGTACATTTTATTTAATGTTTCTTGTAACCTTGTCGAGGCATAAATTAAGCTGTGTTTAACGTGCATAGTTCCTAATGTTGTGAAGCGAACGCCGGAACTGTTAAAAGATGAAAAAACCAACAAAGCTGCTCCCAAGTTTTGTTTCTCTGGATTTAGAAAAAAAATCTCATTTTTTTATTTTGTTAAATTGAGATTGACTTGGAAAAATTTTTTGGTTAATTTTTATGCTTTTCAAGCATCAAGTGCTCCTCCTCATTTAGTGAAGACAGGCCCTCGTTTTTCTCTTATTAATTTAATTTCTTTCCAATGAAAATTTTATTGAATTCATATGACAGAGAAGAACATTCAACAAATCCTATAATATCTGCCTTGAATTTTCTGGGATGAAATGTCGAATCTAATGAAGGATAAGAAGGGCATTTCTAAACTGTTCTACAAGCTGTCACTTAACAAAAATATATCATTCTCGTGGTTCTTATATCATATTGATTTATGTTGTTGTGTAGTCTTTAGAGCTATATGTTAAATTTTATAGTTTTAAGGATGAAAAAGCATGCTTTTACTAAAATGTAATGCTTAAGAATAATGGAAAACAGGCTCAAGCTTCTTGTTGCTGCCTTTTGAACTATTATTGTGTCCATTTAGTTACCATTTATTGGCTTAACAGATAAAACCTGTCAGAGATAGCATGACAGAGGCCTTGCAATTGTGGAAGAAGATTGCTGGGAAAGGAGAAGGTGTCCCTGATGATCAGAAAAGTTCCTCTCAGGGTGAGTATTTCTGTAATATTCTTCTTTCTGTAAATGAAGCTTCAAATATCTAACCTTTACTTCATCACCATTTTCTTTATAATTAATGTTTAGATGGAGAGCATCATGACTCAGCAGAGTTGTCAGATAAGAATTCAAATCCTAGTGACCGAAGAAAGGAGTCATTCTCTAGGGATGCATCCAATGGTACTTCTCCAACCAAAGATTCAGCATTAAAAAGCAAAGGTGGAAGCATTCCTGACAAAGCAGTTGTCATATTGAAAAAGAAAGCTCCTGCCTTAACAGATAAAGAATTAAACCCAGAATTCTTCCAGAAATTTGAAAAAAGGGGTTCTGGTGATTTGCCAGTCGAAGTAATAGTTCCTCGTAGATGTCTCAATTCTTCAAATTCAAACAATGAGGAAGAATCAGAACCAAATGATTCTGAATCAAGGGGAAGGTCAAACCGCATGGGAAACAGCCAATCAGATGATATTCATGGAGCTTTCAACAACAAATTCCGTACCATGGAGAGAGGAGTTACTGGAAAAGATTTAAGAACCAGAGCATTTGATGATGAGAGGCTTGACATAAACCAGAGGGAGTCTTCTGGCAGTCGTGCAGGTTTCTCCAAATCTGATGGTCAATCTGAAGGATCCTTTGTAAATAATAAAGGAAATTGGTTGGCCATCCAGAGACAGTTATTACAGCTGGAGAGACAACAGGCTCATGTCATGAACATGTTGCAGGTCTGCATATAATTTTACATTTAAGGAAATTGTTCTTATGCATGTTTTATTTTGCTAATGAGATACTTGATGTTTTAGGACTTCATGGGTGGGTCTCACAACAGCATGGTAACTTTGGAAAACAGAGTTAGGGGTCTTGAGAGAGTTGTTGAAGACCTGGCACATGATTTGACAATATCATCAGGTCGCAGAGGTAACAGCTTTACTATGGGTTTTGAGGGATCTTCTAATAGACCTTCAGGGAAGTATAATAGCTTCTCTGACTACTCTAGTACCAAGTACAATGGGCGGGTCCCTTCTGGGGAAAGGTTTTCCCAATTGGATGTTACAGCTCCAGGCATGAGAGGAAGGGGCTCTCACTGGAGATCTGATGCATCTGATGCTTGGGATTTTCCCACATATGGTGCTTCCAGGAATGGACAGGCTGGTTCAAGGAGAGCTCCAGGTGGTGGTTCTTTGGATGTCAGATCACCTAGATCAGAACATGAAAGTGATCAGTTAGGCAGCAGGAGAGCTTGGGATAAAGGGGCTGGACCTGTTAGGCATGGTGAGGGACCTTCTGCTAGAAGTGTCTGGCAAGCCTCAAAGGATGAAGCTACCTTAGAAGCCATTCGGGTGGCCGGAGAGGACAGTGGGTTAGCTCGGACAGCTAGAGTGGCCATCCCTGAGATGACTGCAGAAGCTTTGGGAGATGATGATTTTGGGCAAGAAAGGAACCCTATCTGGACATCTTGGAGTAATGCAATGGATGCCCTCAAAATGGGTGACATGGATACAGCTTTTGCTGAAGTAGTGTCCACGGGGGATGACCTCTTGCTTGTGAAGCTTATGGACAGATCAGGTCCTGTTATTGATCAACTTTCCAATGAGACTGCATGTGAGGTCCTGAATGCTATTGGTCAGTTTCTAATGGAGCAGAACTTGTTTGATATATGTCTGTCTTGGATTCAGCAGGTATGGGTGTCCCTCCACTGAATATAAATGCGAGTTGCTTCATTTGAGTAATTCTTTGTGCAAACTTGTAGTAATAGGCTAATAGCATAAATAACATGCGGAACACTCTAAGCCAGAGTATCTGGTTGAGAAATGTTCATAAATTCCCTCTAGAGCTGCTACAGAAAATTGCTTGGAGTGCATAATAAAAACAGTAAAAAATTGATGCCACACGCAACCACCTCTTCTAGGCGTCACAGAAGGTGCCTATGACCCATTACTTCAGTAAAAAATTGATGCCACACGCCCAACTGTTTCGAATCATGCATCAATAAATACACCTGTTGTGCTTGGGTGTGATGTAATGGAAAAGAGAAAAATGTCTAGCTAATCACATATGGCATCAGGTATGGACTTGTCTTACTGTTTATTGTTTGGCATTACATCAAACCCTCTATAATACCTCATGTCCCCCCCGCCCCAATACAAGCTGGGAAAAGGAGATCATATATTTGTCCGATTTCTCACTCTGGTTTGATTGTGCTTGTTTATCAGTTGGCAGAAATTGTGTTAGAAAATGGATCAGATGTCTTTGGCATTCCCATGGAACTGAAGAAAGATCTTTTGTTGAATTTGCATGAAGCTTCTACCTCGATGGAGCCCCCAGAAGACTGGGAAGGTGCGGCACCTGACCAGCTTTTGTTGCAGATGGCATCAGCCTGGGGAATTGAAATACAACAGTTTGAGAAGTAATCAATGGCTGAAGCACCTATTTTGCACTAGGATACTGTATTTTTATAAACAAATTGACTGGGGTGATGTGGTTATACGTCCTGAATTTTACGAATTAAATGTAAATTGGAAGACAAGTTTTTCAAACAAACACACGGGTTATATGGATTTAATCCCAAGTTAAATGGGGCGTTAATGTGTGGATTTGTTCAAGCTGAAACTCAATTCATTCTTTTGTGCAGTAGGAAGGATGCTGGTTAAGGAGAGACTTCAGAGTTCATACACTCACGCGTGTGTGGTTCTTGAACAGATAAACAGCTGCAAATTACCGTAACTATTTTTCATAAAATTCGGGTCAATCTTTTACATGCTTGATGCAATTGCACTAGTACTAACTCCTAAACTCACCACTCACTAGAGATTTTACAGGTTGCTTAAAATAGCATCTATGTATAAAGGACAACTTCATACATCGTCCTCACCATGCATGTGAGATTTGAAGATGCCACCGAAGCAGGACAAAAAAACAGCCTCGCCTATTCATGGCCAAAACAGTGCAGATACATCATGAAATGCAGCAATTTGACTTCATGGTAGCTGACTAGCTGTATTGAGAACGGCTCATGGAGCAAAATAGTTCCAAGAATGGAATCTGCCTTGACATCGAAAATGTGAACTCTGCTGGAATAGAGCTCCATTCTCAAGGTAGGAGAAACCTCAAAATAGCATTTCTCAAAATGGCGCCATATACCTACTTGGCGGAATACCAGTTTTGAGCACACTTTGCATCAACAGCTAGGTCCACTTTAAGAAAATTCTTGCCACCAAAGGGCTTGGACATGCAATCGACAACTATGGCCTTGGCAACCTCAGCTGACTCGGTTGGACCTTCCAAAATCACTTCATCATGAACCTGTGTTTTTTTATAATGGCATGCTGTTATGTAATGGCATGAAAAATCCTTGAAAGAAGGTAACTAAACACTACAGTTGAGACAACTTGGTTCAAATCAAAGGTCGAAATTAAGATATAAGTGGATGCAACTTGCAGTCATATGCCAAAACATCAGAGGAAACGAACATCAAATGTCAACAAAAATAATATGTACCTGTAAAAGCAGCTTCCATCCAAGTTCCTTAAGACGATTGTTCTTTGATATTTCTAACATCGCACACATAGCAACATCAGCAGCACTACCCTGTAGCAGTCACCCAAATGAGATAGAGAGACAGAGAGAGAAAGAGAGAGAGAGAGAGTAGAATTGGGCAAACTTAAGCGCATAAGAAAGAATGAAAGAACCTGCACTGGGGTATTGATAGCAGCCCGCTCAACATGACCTCTTAGAGAAGAGCTAGCATCAGTCAATGAAGGAAAGACACGGGCCCGTCCCAGCAATGTGTGAACACGTCCATCTTCTCTGGCTTCTTTCTTACGAGCTTGTTGCCATTTAAGCACTTCTTTTCTTTCTTTATACCAGAGATTAACAGTTTCCTTTGCTTCTGCCACAGAAACCTGGAAAAATAGATGGTAAAGACCATGCTGTGGATCGACAGGACTCAAAGCAAATCAGGACAGATCACTAATTATATTAGGTTTATTGGGTAAAGTTACCTTCCAATCCCTGGAAAGCCCCACTGGAGTCTTTCCATATGCAATTGAAAAGTTAAGCATTTTAGCTTTTCTTCTTTCAGAAGCAAAGGCATCCTGAAATATAAGTTCCCATTAAGTAAAATTAGGTAAGCCAAATTCTATGATTCAACTTCTTAAACATAACACAATGCACAAAAAAAATAGAAAAACATTGCCAAATCCTTTAAAGCAGAACACATGCAAAAAAAAATCACAAAAAAGATCCCATTAGCTTCACTTGAGAAACACATCCACAAGCAGGTTCGAAGAATAATTCACAATTCACCTTCAACAGTGGAACTGGGGGTTTATCTTCACCAGGTTGAGGATACCACTCAAGAAGCACACGCTTTTTCTCAATGGCTTCACGAATATGCGGATACATGTTCACAGCTGTCCTTGAATGGAAATCTCCACCAGCTTTGAAAGCATCCAACATGCTCTTACAGTTGGCAAGATGTGCAAGAACCCTAAGTTCCAGCTGTGATATGAAAACATATTTCAATCAACCTTCACATATAGTGATTTATTTATGTATATAACTCAAATGCTTACTTGCCCATAATCAGCAACAATAAGTGAATTTCCAGGTGCAGCTATAAATGCCTGACGGATCTTGTACCGATCTTTCTCTAAGGCAGGCTGATTCTGATTTATGGAAGAGAAGATGTCAACACTCTTTAATCTCTATTGCGTTCAGAAATAAAATAAAATCCAAGCTTCTTTTCTTGTCTTAAAATTTTGTAATATCAACTGATACACTCTTTAATCTCTACTGCATATAGAAAGAAAGCAACATTCAAGTTTCTTTTCTTGTCTTAAAATTTTGTAAAATTAACTGATAAACGACCATGAAAACTCAATCATTGTGTATCCTAACAACACTCCCAACCATCCTACAAAATGCCTTGGTAATTGACATCCCTGAAAAATAAAAATCAGAGCTTTTGCTGTCGAGATAGGAATAGTGGATGATATATATATATAAAGTTAAAGGGCTCATGTCAACAACAGATTTCATAGTGGTTACGAATTATGATTAGCTAGAGCAGAAAAACAAAACACACATATTCGATAGAAGCAGCAAACATATTATAGACTGACAATAAGTCATGTTCCATTCAGCACATAAGAATGAGAAGATTTTCATCTAAAGCACAAAGGCATCTTTGATGGAACATTGATGTCATTAATTCAGAAGTTCATTCTAAGATGTTAAAAAAAGAGGTGAAAAAACCTGCAAATTTGGTCTCCTAGCTGATAAGCGCCCGGTTTCTGTATTGATATTCAGAGAACAATGAACACGCCCACTCTTGCCTGATAGGTTACTGCTCTGTGGTAGAAAGACAATGATATCAGTATGTACTACCATGAAGATTTGGAGGTATAAAAAAAAGCTTGGACAGGAAACGTGCTTAAACCAAGCACTGAAATCAAAATGTTACAGTATCATTAGAAGAAAACAGCAACCATCATCATCGTTGTCATTATTGGGATTGGGGGGGTCTGGGAAGACTAGCAATGGATCTTAAAGTTTCATTTTTTTATCTTGTCAATTATTTTGCTTGAACCACAGAGTGGCTTAGGCAGACAACCTGATGCTCCTAAGGATTTAACTTTGACTTTAGGTGAATGTTTAAGAAATATTCATGACTGAGCTTTAATTACGTGGGAAGCTAGATGTGTCCTTATAGGAGCTGGGTTGAGTTTTCTGCGGGAAGATTAAATGGTTGGATTGACCTACATGTGTCCTTCTAGGAGAAACTTTAATTATGTGGGAAGTTGATTTCAGTATCTGCAGAGGTTGCCTTCTAGTTACTAGAGTTAGGGGGCAATTATGTTTTACAGATTGTTGGAAAAATTCAATAGTAGAGGGAGACTTTGTGTAGGTTTATGATATAGGAATCCATATTAGAATCTTATTCCCTTTATAAGAAGGAATAAATCAAGTCTATAAATATGCTTGTAGACTGTCAATTTCAGTATGAAGTTTACCGTGAATACAGTGCAGTCCACTGCATCACAAAATCATAGCCCACCCCAACCCCCTCTTTTTTACAGCTTTACAAAAATCTCAAACCATGTTTCCATGGCATGTTAAACAAAATGATAAAAGGGAATGGCATCTAAAAATAGCAGTAAAAATCACCTGCAGGGGGAGGATGAAGTTGGATATCAAAGAATCAATGGAGCAAAGTTCACATAAAGAAGAAATAGCATGGCAAGCCTCAATCCCTTCTTCTGGCGTTTGAAACCTGCGCAAATTTCCTACATGACCAGATTCATCTTCATTCTCAATAACAGATAACTCTTTTGATTCCAAATCTTCATCTGTCATTGTCTCAGAATCATCAAAGACAACATCATCTAACTGCGAACCAGCAGCATCACTGACAACATATTCTGATGAAATCTTCCTGGTCAAGGTCTTCAAAGCATCTCCGCTGACTGAAGGCCAACCAGAAGCTGTATACGTCTCAACAGGCAGATCAACTCTAATGCTACATAACTTGATGTCGCGAAATTTTGTGGGAGTCTTCTTGCCTTCTTCAATCACTTTATCAACATTTGGAACTTTGAATGTTTTATCTTCGGGAAGAGTAACGAGGGGATCCTTGCTGCAACGGAAAGCAATTAAAACAAATAAGGTGTTTTTTCCCATCCACCCCAGTTTGGCTTGGATCAGATTCAGTACTAACTAGAGTGCAATGTCACTGCAATTCAACAGTATGCAGAAGCTTTTCAATGCAAGAGAACTTAATTTACAGAATTCAAGAATTCCATGGTACAAATCCTGTTGTTGAAATTGCTAGGAAATTAACATTTAGGAGAATGTGTTCCCTTCCCAGGACAGGACTCAAATTTATACTTCGAAAGTATAGTCAATGAGAAGACTAATTGATGACACAAACATTTTGATATTTTTAGTTAAAGGACGAACAACTAAATGTAAGTACCTCCAGAAGAATGTAACTTTTACCTGTTACAAATACCACCAAAAAGTAGTTGGCG
The DNA here is from genome assembly GCA_007827005.2 of Populus simonii. Lineage (NCBI taxonomy): Eukaryota > Viridiplantae > Streptophyta > Magnoliopsida > Malpighiales > Salicaceae > Populus > Populus simonii. The sequence goes on from CM017474.2 coordinate 17,045,881, forward strand.
CAGTTGAGTATCACTTCCCACATTCATGTACTTGGCATCAGGGCAATACCTAGAGGCCCAATTGCGAAATCTACTAGCAGCAACCTCCTGTTCTGCTTTAGCCACCTTCTCCATCACAGCAAGATATGCTCGATCAACCAGCATGCCCTCAGTTTCCATTCTAACTAGAATCTCCCCAAATGGTTGCCAATATTCCAGGTAGAAGTCAAACATAGATTTTTTAAGAACTGGCTTTCCATCCATATTCCATGGCATTTTAGATAGTTGGCTTTCCAAGCTTTTATAAAGCTGCAAAGTGCTTATTGCATCTAGAGCAGAATAACAGATCCATGGTTCTCGCGCTTCTCTTTGTAGCTCTTCAACAGGGGCAATGGTGGTCAATTTGCCTTCAGATCCATCTTTTTTCACCTTTTTCTTGCCAAAGATGTTTTTCATTGATACTTTACCAATCAACTCTTTATAGCATGGTTCTGCCCCACACATGACCTTTTGGTCACCTGTAAGAGCTTCAAGAGAATATCCACCATTTATTCTTCTTGATGAATCCCATAATCGTGCCATGTGCATTGTATCAGCATGAAAACCAGAAACGGAAATCCCATAGTTCTCGATGACATGGTTGTCAAAGCTGTAGTTGTGCCACACCTGCAGAAAGGATAGGCGACTTTAACGTTGGTCCAAATTGTATTCATGGACTGTGCATACAGCCTAGTCATTGAAGCAAATGTAAGACAAGGCATGAACAGTTGAATTCTCTACAGGATAGACAAGGCTGGACTGTTCAATGTAGTCGGCACCGATGGTTACTTTACAAGGAAAAGGAAAGAGTTGATGCCTCTCACTGCTAAATACCAGTATTAAAGCATATAAGATCTAACTTTAAGCTTAACAGAACAAGCCATTTCCAAAGGGGGGAAACAATGTCAGAGTCCAAGTCTTTGCCGACACCAAATATATGCAAAGGTCTAAAGTAATTGCAACATCAAGCTTATACACATCAGCAACCTCACAATGCTGATATTACATCAAACATCTAAATGATCATAGTGCTATTTTAAAGAAGCTGCAGATGAAGAGAGCATCAACAAATCAAAACTGACAAAATTTACCTTTTTTATGTCCAGGGATTCAAAAAACGGAGCAAATTCATGCAAAAGATCCCTGCCGCCACCATCAAGAACATCTACCCAGATGCAAGATTTCCCATTTCCAAAATCTGCCTCCGGTCCAGAATAAATACTAAAGCATGTTATCTCTCCATGGTCAATGGGTGTTTCCTCTTTCACTTCAATCTTGGCAACCTATAAAGATATACTATGATCAGAAATTTAAAGTATCTACATAGGTGGGATTTCCAAGAAATGGATAGAGATGCATATCCTTTAAAATTCATGGACATAGAACATGTGATGAGGAATCCGCAAGAATCACAAATGATAAATTTCAAATATCATAATATTGTAAAATTAAGTTTGACATTCATAGCAGGGCCATCTAGGACCATTCCATAAATGTAAAGCTGAAAGCTAAAAAACAGAGAAAATTTAGTTTAAAGTAAACCAATTAAATCTTAAAGATAAGCATGAGATGCCTATCTCTGCATAGCTAGGTGATATCCTGTTTTTATTAAACATGTTTCTGCAGTGTTTGTGTTTAGAATGAAGGTTAATTTTTCAGAAGTCTTAAGAAACTTTTACCTCTCTTGGATTTTTGAGCTTTAATGCAACTCAAACATCTTGCTTCTGACTGGAACTTCAATATGAAGCCTGAGTAATATTCTGTTTGGGCTCAGAATTTGGTTTAATTTCTTAATGTTTGCAAGAAATTTGATCATTTTTAAACTCATCCGATTTCCAGCCTTCCAAACCCTAGAAATTGTCCCTTTTAAACCATAATCACTGCATGATCAACTTCAAAAATTAACCTTTAACTAAAATTACTGCTCACAATACAAATCTTGCACTGTGAAACAGCTTCATATTCATGCATCTTGAGTTGATTTGCTCATGCAATTTTGGGCTTAGTTTGTTACCATTGAATCATCAAAGAGCTAATATATTTAAGTTTTTATGTCCATGCCTACATCTGCTTAGGGCATTCCTACAGTCTACACTGGCATGCCTATCTACTGTATGAGCAATTGCATCAGAAAGGAAAATAATAAACAGAATTTATTACGATTTAAGTGCATACCTCAGTATCGCAAGCATGGATAAGATGCCTATACTGATTTGTAAGCTTACTAACAACCTCCCTTGCCATGGAAGCATTATCAACAACCAGAACCCTCTCATAAATATTAGTAAGCCTTTCATGAATGCCAGGCTTATGAGGTCTTCCATTGGTCTGGGCTTTATCAGTTGAACCAGTACCTGTGTGTCCAAGTTCTTTAGACTGGAACTGTTTCTCATTCTTCATTCTCTGCATGAATGATTCATTATTCAACACATCCTCTTTTAAAATGTCATTCGAAGATAAACCATTTGGCCTTTTATTATCAATCAGCTGACCAACATCCCTGGAAATTAATTGTTTCTGACTCTTTGGTTTATCTTGTATTCTGATTGCATTAATATCCATCTTTTCGTATTTAAATGAATAAGGGCTACAATCATATTCACGTTTCTGCTTGAACAGTTCAATACTTTTTTGCTTCCACAAGGCTTTAGTACCATCACATGGGATCGTAGTGACCTCAAAACCTGGAGGGGTATAAATTCTTGAAACTACCATCCTCTTCTCATCTCTCCTTTGCATGCCATCAATTACTCGCAATGGGATTTCCCCCCAAAACCTAACAAATACAGTGAACAGAAATTAAAGCATCAGAACCGAAATTCCATTAAGAAAGAGTAAAAAAACATGGACTGACTTTTTTAGTCAAGACCAATCAAATTGCTACCAAATGCAACACTAGGGAATTCATCTCACTAATCAATTTGATCAGTCTGGTCTACATAAACCAAATCAATACAACAATTTCTTAAAAACAACAAACCCTTAATGATTGCTCAAAAATTGTTGGAACACCCCGAAAGAAAAAATGAACCTTTATATCCTCATAGTCAAGCAAGCCATAAAGGGAGCAACATGAACGTACAAAAATGTGAGTATCGACTAAACTGAGAAGCCTACAAATATCACATTGTTCATTACAAAACAGAAAATTCCATCAACATAACTCTTCACTGCCCTACACTTCACTGCACTGCACTCAAAACCCAAACAAATAAAAAATGAAAAATAAAACTGGGTATTAAATAATTTCCAAAACTAAAAAATAAGGTAGAAAAACTAATAAATCAACAGATTAAGGCCTTAACATTAATAGCAAAGGCGAAGAAACCTGTGAAGGGCAACGGAGAAAGGCCTTGAAGAAGCAGCTCTGGAGGCAAAGCAAGGACACGAGCGAGATAAGTTGAAATAAGAAGGGCATAATGGCCTAAAGGGACTAATAGGAGTGGTGGTGCAGGTGACCCCCATAGCTAAAACCTCAGCAAACCTCCCCAGCTTAGCAGCTCTACTTCTGCTGTATAAAAGAGCCGTCTAGCAAGGGTTTTAGTGGCATGTGTGTAAATATATCGAGCCTTGGGTGGGGTTTGTGTTATCTGAGGTGGATTGCAAGTGGGACTGTGAAAGAGGCAGAGGCAGAGGCCATAAGCACAGAGAGACAAAGAGGAAGAGGGAAGGCCAAGAGGTCTAAAACCCTTGTGATGTTTGTCTGTTTTTTTTTTTTTTTGGTAGAAAGCTCACTTTTATTTTTTTATGGTTGCCAAATATTTGTCTTTGTGCATGATAATATTTTAATGTTATTATTATTTTTTGTTTTGGAATTAAGGCTTGGGAAGTTTTATATTTACAGATATGCCATTTAACGGGGGTGTATGGAGAATATGGTGGTCTAGCAATGCAGTGGATACTTATCTTATTTCTTATTCTTTTGGGAAAAATCACAGTTTGTTCCAAAGTTATTAGATTCAAATTATATTTGTTTTTGCATTAAAAAAATGATTTTAAAAATTTTTGAATTTTTTTAAAATATTTTTTTATTTGAATTGTTTAGAGGTATTGATATAAAAAAAATTAATTTTTTTGATGCATTTTCAGACAAGAAACACTTTAAAAAACAAATAATACCCTTATCTACAATAATATTTCACTATGCTATACTATTTGGTTTATTAAGTCAAGAGAGGTAAATAGAAACATTAATTGACTTAGGACAATTTAAAATAATTTTATTTTAATATTATTTTTTTAAAAAATTATAATGATGTTATTTAAAAAAAACTTAAAATTAAACTATTAAATCTCAATTAAATTTAAAAAAACATTTAATGCTTTTTCAGAAAAGCAACCATACCACCATCTAAAACAATATTTCATTATGCTACACAACTTGGTTTAAGATTTAGATCATGAATTGAGTTAAACATAAATATTAGTTGACTCAAAACAATTTAAAATAACTTCATTTTAATATTTTTTTTAAAAAAATATAATGATATCATTTAAAAAAACTTAAAATTAAATTATGTTTTGATTAAATTTCAATTTGAGTCATCAAATTATCTAAATTCAACCTATGAGATATTAGTCTAATATTAGTATTTGAAGAGAGAATTATAATTAGTGGAGGTAGATTGTGTTTTGCATGAAATAATTTTGAAAGTTGACCTAATCCTAAGTGGATTAAGAGTGTTTGGAAGTGCTTTTCAAAAGCGTTTTCGAAAAAATTTTAATTTTTTTTTAAATAGTATGTTTTTGATATTTTCAAATGATTTTGATGTGTTAATTTTAAAAATAATTTTTAAAAAATAAAAAAAATATTATTCATATATTTTTCTAAGTGAAAAATACTTTGAAAAGTAACCACAACCACACTTCTAAACATTATCTTGAAGATCGATTAATTTTACAAAGGGTATGTTATGAGAAATGTTTTTTTTTGGGGGGTCTAAAGTTTCATTGTTTTTATTTTAAAAAAAAAACTTCAAACAATCAGCCGACAACTCGGGCTTTGTACTGAGTTAAACCTTGAACTGGGTTTGATAACAGGAGAAAACGAAAACACCTGACAAAATTTAGAAAACTACAAAACCAACAAAATTTGGCAGGAAACCAAAACTAAGGGGTGGAAGAAATAGAAATAATTAAATGGAAACTGAAATTTGAGTAATGGTAAAAGGCGAGCTTGATAGACCCATGAAACCATTTTGATCTCAATCACTATCAGGAGAAGGTGTCTTGATATGGTCATCGTCCACCGCCCTCTCTTCAGGAGCATCATTTACTGCTAAAAATTTAAGTGCTGTTACAACATCAGCCATTAAGGGCCTTGTAAGAGCTTCCTCTTGGAGACACATGGCTGCAACCGCAAATGCTTGATACAGACCTCTTAAGGGATAGTTTCCTTTTAGCAAGGGGTCTGCAATTAATGCAAGCTGTTTTTTATCTTTAAATAATGGTGTTGCCTGCAAAGAGAAATGTAGTCAATATAGGGCTTAAGTTGTTCGGTTCTAGCAGTCGGATGCTTGTCGTTAAGTGTTTCAGGATCAGGAAAACTATGATGGAAAGTTATGCCAGTAATCTACGCCATTTTCGATGAAATTTCGCCAGAGGAAGTATTTATGCAAGATAAAGAAAAATGAATTGGAGAACAAAAAGTTTCTGCACATACCCAGGAAACTAAATTCTTTTCTCCGGCTGGTCTTGAACTGTCGATGACTCGTCTTCCAGTGATCATCTCCAAAAACACGACTCCAAAGCTGTAAACATCGGATTTCGCTGTCAACTGTCCTGTCAATGCATATTCAGGTGCACAGTAGCCATAAGTTCCCATCACCCTGGTGGATACATGTGTCTTGTCCCCGGTCGGTCCAAGCTTTGCCAGCCCGAAATCTGAGAGCTTTGGGTTGAAATTCTCATCTAATAACACGTTTGATGCTTTGAAGTCACGGTATATTACTGGAGGATCTGCTGATTCATGCAAGTATTCAAGGCCTCTTGCAGCCCCTTCTGCTATTTTAATCCTAGTATTCCAATCCAATGGATTTTTATCTGGGGTTAAATCTGAAAGAAAAATCCAGCTGAGTAGTGTAAACTAGCAAGAAATAGGAACCTAATCTCTGACAATGATGGAAATGCTGCACCACAGGAACCAAATCTGTTCCAACCTGTGATCATTTATGCAATGAAATCTATCCTGCATGGAAAAAGAGCAGCATGTCCGAATGAAGTTGCTATTTTAATCCTAGTATTCCAATCCAATGGATTTTTATCTGGGGTTAAATCTGAAAGAAAAATCCAGCTGAGTAGTGTAAACTAGCAAGAAACAGGAACCTAATCTCTGACAACGAATCTGTTCCAACCTGTGATCATTTATGCATTGAAATCTATCCTGTATGAAAAAAGAGCAGCATGCCCGAGTGAAGTTGCTTCATACGTACCAAGAAGGTGATCCTCAAGGGAGCCGTTAACCATGAACTCATATACTAAAATCCTCTGGTCACCATCAGCACAATATCCAACCATGTTGACAAGGTTAGGGTGGTGAAGAAGACTTAACATCAAAACCTCTACAAGAAATTCTCTGTTTCCTTGAAATCCATTCCTGTCTAGCTGCTTAACAGCGACAACCTAAATTGAAATAAAAACAACATCAGAGCTTCTTTTTTTGGCTTGGAAGTTAAAAACAATGGAAGACATTTAACATCATACAGCAAGAGTAGTACTTGGTTCGTTTTTGCAATCAGCCCTTTGTATACCCTCCCAAAACCGCCTTCGCCTATCAGGTTTTCATTGTTGAAGTTCGTGGTTGCAGTAGCTAACTCTCGGCATGTGAAAATATCAGCAGATATATTGCCCTTTCCAATTTTCTTGATTTCTTCAGTTATGAACCTTTTTCTGCTGCTATCTGTGGAGAAATTATGCTCAATTTAAATTAGACTCTTTGAAGTTCTGTTCAAAATATAAATGTCTTGTAACTAACTTATCATAAGTTGGACAGTTAAGCAAAATGTCCTGATTTGCTAATGCCGAAAGATTATATGAACCATAGTTGTTAAACATAGCCTGACTCGGTGACTCTGGGTTGTCTTGAAAAATTCATGACCTAGAGCATGACCTAGACTGGTTTCAAGTTGAATTGAAAAAGAAAATGACATGGTGAAACTGTTTGACTTAACTGGATTGGCCCGTGATTTTGTTGACCCCGCCAAACTCGATCCAAATCCTTAAGTCAAGCAAAATGTTCTGACTTGCTAATGCCAAAATATTATCAGGACATAATTGGTAAATATGGTCTGGCTTGGCAAATTGACTCGAAAAACCTGTAATGCAAAGCCTAATCCGGACATGTTTAAAGTTGAACAAAAAAATAAATTGACCTAGGAATACATAATTGACTCGGCCAGATGACTTGTGACTCTGTTAACTTGATCAAATTCAATCCAAACTTGGCTGGATCAACTCTAAGAAAATATTTTTTTTAAAAAATAACAATTTAAAATATCGATTCTGGTTAATTCAATTATCTAGTTTCCTAAACGTTTTTTCTAGTTAGTCGTCAGATTGATAGCGTGAATATAAATTAGTGAAAGAATATTAAACAACTATGCCTAATTATAACATCTTTGCTAATGTCTTCAATAAATGAAAATTACTTTCCAAAGAAACTAAAGGGGACTATTTTATCAAGGAAACATTGCTGATGAATTTAAAATATGGGAACACAGCAATTTGGCAAAGAAAAACACAGTATGAATGCAGTGTCGCCATGCATGGAACTTGGCATGCCATTTTCAATTTGTCATTTTAGTCTCCTGTGAAAGAAAAATGTGATTTTTACTACTGGGACAGGCTATATGATCAGGAGCACAACACAAAGCACATAAGAACACCATCCAAAGGGGATGAACTGCGCCTGTGTATACATATGGATTGACAGCAATCAGATCTAGGCTGTGGGATAGACAAATTACCAGTCTTCTAAATTATGATGAAGAATTCATGGTTTCTTGAACTCTAAGAATCGATCATTAGACCAAAACAGCTTACCTGTCTTGAATGAAATGTTAGCATACGAGGCTAAAGTCTCGGCATCACGGTATTCCTTGATGCTTTTTTTCAATGCCTTTCTCCCTAATCTTTCCTCTGACATGCAGCATTTAAACCAACCCATCTGGCCTCCCAGCCAGCATAAAAACCTGAAAGGAATTCTTAGAAAGATAGTCGGCACAGGGCGCTGTTGATATCGATCTCAAAATCCAAGCATAAATGCACAAGAAAATACACTTTTGGTCTATCATTTATATCAAAGCCCTTCGAGATAGGAAAAGGAAAAAACTTGGTCAAATTTTTACTAATTCTTACGAAAAGACTGGCCATATTTTTTGCATAATAACCTACCTTATTAGCAAAATGGGCGTTTTGACATGCTTTTCTTTGACTATACCTCTGTTTGAATGTCAAATTTCCTCCAATGTTAGGAGTGCTAGAAGGGATTGTGAGCTATTTTTTCTCGGAGTTTTACTATGGCAAACCATCATGATTTTACCTGTTCACTAAAATCCTCTCGAATTTACTGCTTTTTTAAGGCATTGGTGGCCTAAATGGATACACTTATACTGTATACGGATTCTGTATGTTTAACATAATGCAATGCAATGCAATATAATGTGATCAAATGTTTAAAACAATAAAAAATGTAATTGAATGAAATGGGATCTTTGATTGTAACTTCTTCTTCTTCTTCTTTTTTTAAGAAAAGTTGTTCCATGCTATGTTGTGTGCTAGATCAATTTTGTTTTCTTAATATAAAAAAATATGCAGGTTCGTTTATGTATTTTTAAGAGGTAAAATTTTTTTACTACTTAGATCACAGACTTAACTAGATTCAACATGCTGATTTTATTTAATTATATATAAAAAAATAATAATACTAAATCGATATAATTTTTATACAAAAGCAATCATGACGATCTACCCATAAAGAATGCTGGTCAAAAAGAAAAAAAAATCATGAAGCTCAATTCTCGGACAACCTAATGTTGAATGATAAAATTAAATAAATAAAAAAAGTAACAAAAAAAAATAACATAAGTTAATGTGCCAAACCCATGAACCAGGTTGTGAGGCTAGGTAACCCTATAAAAAACAAATAAAAAAATAATGTCAAATTCCTAACAATCCAGATGTGGAAGGACATAATAAAAAAAAATCAATTAACAAAAAAAACTCAACAAACTTGGACAAATTCGTCAAACCTTGCGAGCTAGATCATGCAAATGATCTAGCCTAATAGAAGGTAAATAAGAAAAATTTTGAAGCTCAATTCTCAAACCAACCAAATATTAAAGAATGAAAAAAAAACTCAATCTTAAAATATAACCCAAAAAAAGACATGAGTGAACACCCACAACCTAAGTCATGAGATCGGGATGACCCCATAAAAAATAAAAGAGAAGAAAATGATGAGTCCTAATTTTTAAAAAACCAAAGTCAAAGGATAAAACTAAAAATGAAAATTAGTGTAAAACAATATCTAAAAAAAAACAATGTCAACTAGAGCTAACCTTTTAAACATGTGACCCAGGTCATAAGGTTGAAGTCACCCTATAAAAAAAAATCATGAAACTCAATTCCCAACCAATCTAATGTTGAAGGATGAAATTGAAAAAAAAAATCAAGTTTAAAAAAGTATCCTGAGCAAAAAATAGCAACAAAAAAAAGGATCAAATTTGACATAAAAACAAAATGACATGATATTTTTTTAATTCTGTTTGGACCAGTATAAAGACTCGAGGAGAGGAGAGAGAAAAAGGTGTGGGGAAGGGAAAAATTTCACTAACACCCAATTATCATTTCTCAACTGACACACACCGTCCTATCTGACAAAACTTGATGCACTGTTTCAAATGCAACTGTGGATGGTTGTGTTTGGCAACCAGAGAAAGCCACATGTGCCACTTTAACATAAAGCTTCCTCCATGTGTTGGCACGTGAGATCCACAGGCTAGCCAAGTTAACCTGCTCATCCTGGCTCACTATATTTATTTTAGTTTAAATTTTGGTCTCTTAACACTTAATTATTTTACATTAATATAATTTTATTAGATTTTCCAAATTGAGCATCAATATAATGCTACATTTTTCCCTTTATATTACAAAAACCTCATATCTAGGTAGCCAAAAGAGGCTAAATATTTGTTTGTGCTTCAAATATGATCCTCAAAGCTCTAATTTTTTTTAAATCAATGAAATAGAATTTTATTTTGCCAAACCAAATATCAACTGACTGACTGAGTGACAAAATATTCCTCTAAGACCGCACAATCCCCATGCATAAGCATAAAAAATAAATTATCAAAACCAATCTCAAATCAACACAATGTTAAAGGAACAAATAAAAAGAAAAAAATTGAGTAACAAAAAAAAAATCAAGGACAAAAAAAAAGAAATGAGGAATCACTGTATGAATCCATAATGATTTCTATCACAAGCTATAGTGTTGTGTTGATATCCTTTAGGTTTTTGTTAATGGAGGTCTTTATAAAGTTTCAATTTAGTCCTAATAATTCTTGAAAAATGAAATTTTGACATTGTATTTATATTTTATTTACAAATTAGTCCTTATTTGAAAATTACTTTGGTCCTTGTGTTTTCTAAACAAAACATTTTGGTCCCTGAGATTTTTTACTAATATAGACTTTTTAGCTTGAATTCTACTTCATCTACACCCTAGATATACATTTTCATTTCATTAATACAAATATAAGGGATATTTGTCTCTCATTAATATTTTTATCAAAGATATTAGTCCTTTATTAATATTTGTGTAAGAGATATTTATCTATCATTAATATTATTAGGTGAAATGACTTTCTAGCCTCTCACTCAAGCAAAATAACAAGGTTCATGAGATATAAATATCCCCTGAACCATCAAAATAAATGACTCATAATTTTTTCCATTCTTAAAATATATACATAACATCATTTTCTTACAAAACATTTATTTCATACCAAAATAAGAACAAACAACTTTATTATTAGGATTTAATTTTTTGTGCGTATTTATTACTCTTTATACAAGAATATTGATTTAAACATTTAATTACTATTTTGTAAGTATTAGGATTTCCACATCAAGCCATCACAATTTTTTAGCTATTGCTCGCATTTTTCTAGTAGAAAAAAAATTAAATCCTGTAGGAGTTAACTTGATATAATTCAATCGACTTGACAAGTTCAAAATAACTTAGACGATTGGTAAAAATATAGTTTAACTTAAAAACTTTAAAATGATATTTTTTTAAATATTACGACGATGATATATTGGATCAACTTGGATGAACACGAGTTAATCTGTCAAATTCATGGCTCAGATTATGAGACCATGATAACACAATATAAAACAAATCAAAACAAATTTTGAAGCCCAATTCCTAATCAATTCAATATTGAAGGATGAAATTGAAAAAAAAATTAAAAAAGAAAAAAAAACAACCCGAGTTAACCTTCTAAACTTACGACCCAGGTCTTAAGAACAAGACAACCTCATAGAAAGTAAATCAAAATAAATTATGAAATTTAATTATCAATCAATCCAATGTTGAAGGATGAAATATAAAAAATCAATTAAAGAAAGACAAAAATAAAATGACCAGAGTTAATCCTAGTTAACTTACCAAATCTACGACCCAAGTCTTAGAATCTAGATAATCTCATAAAAATAAACTAGTAAAACAACCCGAATTAACCTTTCAAACTCGCGATTCAGGTCATAAGATTGAGATAACTCTTTAAAAAATAAATCGAAATAAATTATAAAACCCAATTTTCAATCAACCAATTATTGAAGAATGAAAATGGAAAAAACTCAATCTAAAAAAAATAAAAAAATAAAATGACTTGAATCTACCTGAGTTAACCTGAAAAACTTGTAACTTAGGTTATGAGATCACGATAACCTCATAAAAGGCAAATTGAAACAAATCATAAACTCCAATTCTTAATCAACCCGATATTGAAATATGAAATTAAAAATAATACCAATCAAAATAAAAAAAAAAAAACTTGAGTCAATTAAGTTAACTTGTTAAACTCACGATATAGATTATGAGATTGAGATAATTATATAGAAAACAAATCACAACAAATCATGAAATTTAATATTCAATAAAAAAGACATTTAAATAGGCTAGAAAACCTAACTCTACTAAGAAACAACTAGAAATCTAAAAGCATAAAGGAATAAAGATAAATCTAAATTAAATCATAAAATCTAGAAAATCTAGAAAAAATAATAAAATTGACTCCAACAAAAACTTTCAGACGTAATTCTGGGAGATCTAATTGTATAATAAGAGAAAAAGTGACTTTCTATAAAAAATTGCTTTTATAATTTTTTAAACTCGATGTGACCTAGTTGTCTTGACCAGTCCAAAGACATTCAAGCTGATCGAAAAAAGAAATTAATGATGAAATTGAAAAAAAATATGAGATTGACATAAAGAAAACCTTATGACCCAACATTTTGCCTAACCCAAGTTTAAAATTAAATCATGTAGGAGTTGTCATAACATGACGCACTCAACTTGACAAATCCAAAGGCATCCTAACTAACTAATTAAAAAAGTTTAAGGACGAGATTGAGTAAAAAAAATGAAATTGATATGAAAAAACCTCTCAAACCAATTCCTTGCTTAACTCATATTTAAAATTAAATTATATAGGAGTTGTCCTAACATAATCTGATTAACTTTGTTAGTCCAAAGACAATTCAAATAATAGTTAAATTTTTTTTTCAAGGATGAAATTAAAAAAAATCAAAATAAAAAAAGAGGCTGAATTAAAAAAAAAAGAAAAAAAATAAAGAAAAGAGGAAGCTTCATAATGATTCCCAAGTTTTAACTACAGAAGTAAGAGGGAATCACTATAAAAATATAATTTAGTCAAGGTTATACAATACTGCGAAGAATGGGTCAATAACAACCCAACAACATCTCATTTATAAAATTGAGTTTTTCATATTATTTTAATTTCATTTTCCAAAGTTTTTTCACCTTTTTTATAATTATAATATATTGTTTATATGTTTTTACCCATTAAAAAGGTTATTGTTGTAATACTCAGCAAATCTATAAGAAGATAATGCACTTTTAAAATTTATTAAGAGTTGCTAATGCATTCACAATAATAATATATAAAGGGGAAGATTCGCATTTTAGTCCCTGAAGTGTAAAACGTTACATTTTAACATACAATTCTAACATCCATGAAATATCTATCAAGTTGTGCAAAGCATGGAGATTTCACAAACCAACTCTTTGTGGTGTATAAATTAATTTAATTCCAATTCTTAAGTTTTACTGCTAATATTTTATTTTAATTATAAAACAATTCAAATAAAAAAAAAAGAATATATGATGAAAATATTTAAATCCAGTGACCGACAGACAAAAGTAGAGGGAGGAGCTTTGACTAAGCAAACCAAGAAAGCCATTCAATGCCCCACCTGTAGTAAAAATAATTATCTATGTAAAAATTGCTGGTCTTTGGACATTTGGGAATTTCAGAAAACAAGCCATGGATTCACAACTGAGAAAGCTGGTAGCTGGTCTTTTTCTACTGTCAGCAATCTTTGTCTCTGGTGTCAAAGCTTGGACAGGTGAAATACACGGAAGAGTTGTTTGTGATGTTTGTGGTGATTCTTCCATCGGACCTGAAGATCATGTTTTAGAAGGTCCCTCCCTCACTCTCTAACTTGGTTTTAGTTTAATTTTTGAAATGGGCTTTTGTTTTTTGTTTCTTGATGTGTGAAAGTTTAATTCTTTCATGGGTTTTGTAGGGGATGAGTGATGACTTAATGGATTGGTGATTATAGTGATGGTTTTGTGCTAAAAATTGTTCCTTTTTTGATCATATGATGGTTATTTATTTATTTATTGCGAGTGCACGTCCACCAGTTAACTAAATCTCAATTTCAAAGCCGTTGGGGTTGGTGGAGATGTATCCATTTTGTTCTTTCTTTTCTGTTTCAGGTCCATATAGCTTGTTTATTAGTGTAATTGGATGCGATTGGTTCTGTTTGTGAGTGTTATTGGACAAAGTTGATTCAGATTGTTACTGGGGAATGATGAAAATATGTTTTTTTTTTTTTTTCATTTTGGTTAGAAATATATTGTTGTATTGCTGTGATCTCGAGTCACTTTGCTCTCTCTTTGTGCATTAGCTACATCATTAGTGTGGTTATGGTTTGGCCAGATGTTTTTGCAACGTAAGGTAGTGTAATCTACACTCTAAGACTGTGTTTTGGGAGGTTATGCTCTTTGTAGTTTCTATGTGATAATGATATCTGCAATTGATTAATCTGTTGTCAAATAGCTATTAGGGGTTTGTGGGTAACCTGTGCATTTCTTAATATTGACACCTAAATTATGGAGTTTTCTAAACATTGTTCCCTTTCACCCCTCTGCAGTTGCTGGTTTGTCTGTGTTTGTTGATGTAACGATACTAAGTTGCTTCATTTTATTCTTGGACTGTAAAATGCTAATCCATGAACTGTTTTCTCTTTGATTTTGAGGAAAATGTGCTTCTGCCATGTAGGGGCATTAAGAAACACCCCAATATCTTTTTGGTATGCACTGCAGGTGGATGGCATTCTTTCACTGTCAACTTTTATTATCATCACTGTTGTTGTGTAGGGATATTAATTTAAATTCTCTTGCCTGTTATGTGTACCTTGAAACATGCTTTTAAACCAGGGCATATTCATACCCTTTGAATTTCCTGGAAACTTCATTCTTAAGGTGGGCTGTACGTTTGGTACCTTCATACACTCAAAAAGTAATTTAAGGTTCCTGGAATTCCAGGGTGACTTCACTTCATTTGATGTTGCCAAGGGCTACAGCAGATGACTTTTTTGACTGCCATCTTTGACAAAACTTAAAATTTATGAAGCAATGATGGTTAATTTTGTTGGTTGTATTTAATTAAATTGAATAAGATGTAAAATGGGGTGATTCTGCATGCCTTGATGCAGGCGCTGAAGTAGCTGTCCTTTGCATAACGAAGTCCGGGGAAGTTCTAAACTACCAGGCCTTCACAAATGATAAGGGGATTTACACTGTGGCAGAGACCATGTCAGAGAGTGACCGTTGGGATGCATGCCTCGCGCGACCTATTAGCAGTTTCCATGAGCACTGCACCCAACTTGGAGAAACTAGCACAGGGGTGAAGTTCAGTTATAGTCGTCCATCTGGATTTTCTCACAGAGTTAAACCTTTTGTCTATAGCCCTGCCAATGTGCCAACATACTGCATCTAGATGTTAGTTATCTTGTATATTCATAAGTTTGAGCTTGTTATATCTAGAAGAAAAATAGAAAAACAGATTAGTTCGTTCTAAATTCCATGGTGCATCTATGCAAGGACTTAGCTAATAGGTCAGTGCTACTGCTGCATCCAGAAGGTTAATAAAGCCAAACTCTAATTATGTTTGTACTAGGTTTTGATCACTGTTGCTCTGTAATATGCATCCCCTATTCTGGCTTGCTTGAGTTTCTTCATTATCATGAATAGCATCTAATGCTGGAATGGGTTTTGCTAAACGCAGCAAACGATTTCATGACTGTGTAGCTCTCAACTGTCGTCCAATCAACCTCCGACATCTCATAGAACATGACCACCCTGATGGTTAAATCAAGGTGTTCCAACACTAGTCATGATCACACTCGTTAAATCACTCTTGTTAAATCCGATCTGACCTGACTGGGCTAGAAAATCTGGTTTGATCCAGATTGAAGATGAACTGGAGTTAAATCTAGTTGACCTAGTTTGACATGAACTAGTTTTGACTTGTAAAAGAAAAGGATTGGAACCCTAACAAAACAACCCTTCATTCCCTCCATTTCCCCATCCCCGTCCATCAATGAGAAGCCAAAGGAAAACAGTCTTCATGAGCAGAAACCCGGAAAGTAGTAACACAGCGGAACCAGAATGTTTAGTGGCTGAGCTGCCCCATGGTTTGATAATGGACATCTTATCAAGATTGCCGTCTAGTCAGCCCCTTGTCAACTGTAAGTTAGTATGCAAGACCCTTATTTTGCCAAAATCCATATGGCAAGATCATCCACTACCTTCTTGATTCAAGATGATTTTTCAGTAGAAAACAACTATTGTTATAGACTCGGATAGTTGAAGAAGTCACCAGTAAGAGTTTTTGCACATCGATAAAACACAGACTTACCTTGTACTAATTAATGTCCTAGCTGTAAATTCTTGCAGGGAGGGTCGCTTTGCTAGTATGGAAGGAAAGTCTGAAGGCGAATGTAAATCCAATCAAATGGTTCATGTTGGCAATCCAATATTAGGCGAGTACATAACCATTCCAATGGTTAAGAAACGGAGAAGATAGTGGAGAATATTCGGCTTTTGGATTCAGTACGAGGTTTCATATGGATCGTTACTGGTTTTATGTGTTTTTTGATGAAACTATACTAAGTTGCCTCATTTTATTCTTAGACTGTAAGAGGATCATCTGTGTTCGTTGATGTGACAAGATTAAATTGCTTCTTTTTGTTCTTGGACTGTTCAAGGTTCATCACATGAACTGTTTGCTCTGTGATTTTGAGGACAATTTTCTCCTGTCAGTTAAAAAGGCACGAGGGGCTTTAATATTTTGATACGTACTGCTGTTGGACGACATTTTTATAACTTTTCATTATCATAGCTGTTGATGTACAGAGATATTAATTCGAACTCACCTTCAAACATGCTCGTAAACCAGGGCATGTTCATACGAATCATACCCATGGGATTTCCTGTAACTCCTTTCTTAGACACGCCATATTCTGGCTAAAGCAATGCATCGCAGAACTTTGATGATCTGATGTAGAAAAGGGTTAAAAACAATTGTCTATTAAGATGCAGAATGTGAGAGAAGATCTAGGAGCATAAATGAGAGTAGAACTTCAACAAAAAACTAGGATGTATTTGGCTTAAACGAGTTCATTTTCCTACCCCTCCTACACCTTCTAGTTTAAGACCTTTTTCTTCACTTCCTTGTCCTTCTAATTCAAGATCTTAGAAGTTTTAATGTAATGCGAGTTTTGTATAATTATGTTTTATGATATATAATTTTGTTGTGATTTATTTTGAATTGTAGTTATTAAATTAGACCTAACAGGTTAATCTTGAAATTTTTCAACCTAATTTCTTATCTAATTTAAATTTAAAATTAATTCACATGAAAGTTGTCTTTATATGATCTAATTGACTTGACATGTCCAAAGACAACTCACGTTATTGGTAAAAACATAATTTGGTTTTAAAAAAAATAAATTCAAAACAATATTTTTTTTAATATTGAGACGGTAATGTATTGGATCAATCCGGGCTTTGTATCTTAACTCACAAAACTCGTGACCTAAATTATTAACTCAATGAGTTTAAAATATTTATTTTTCTAAACTATTTTTTATTTAATGATATGATAATAAAAATAGATACTTGTATAAATAAATATTGATTAAATATCATGATATATATATTTAAGCTAAGATAATTTTATGAAACGAAAACCAAAATAAATTGTGAGAATCATTTCAGAATCAATAAGATTTTCAAGATTAAAATTGAAAGAAAAATTTTAAAAAGTAAAATAAAAAAAAAAAGGACTTTTAAAAGAAGAGGTGCTTCATATAACAGTGATGCCCCATGATATTTCTAATTTCTCTTAGTAAAGAGAGTAATTCTTACATATCACTTAATTTTTGGTAACCAAATGGATTTGGGTTTGCTATTAGGCCTAAAAACATGGAAAATCACTAATGCAAAAGATATGGGACCAATTGTTGACAGCAAAATCACTAATACCTGAAGCCCAGCCCACATAAGAAAGAATATTGGATCTATAAAGCCCACAGCACTCCCCCCCTACGACTTTGTGTGTGTGTCCATATATCTGTGTGTGTTCTCTCTTCTTGCCAGCCAAACCCTAGCAGTGGAAGCAAAACAAACCCTCAATCACTCCACCTCCATCAATGAGAAAGCTAAAGAAAACAGCCTCCGTGGGTTCGAAAAGAAGGAGAACAGCAAAACCACCAGGAAGTAGTAGTAGTAGTAGCACAGAACAATCCAAATGTTTAGTGGCTGAGCTGCCCAATGCTTTGATAATAGACATCCTATCAAGACTGCCCATCAGGCCCCTACTCAACTGTAAGTCTGTCTGCAAAACTTGGCTTCATTTAATGTCAGACCCTTTTTTTGTCAGGCTCCATCTGGAAAGATCACCCACTACTCTCTTGATTCAGAAGACACCCTTTGAACGTAAAGAAAGTACAGAGATGTTACTTGTTGAGATAGTTGAAGAAGACATCAGTAAACCTTTTTATATTGAAATCATCAGGTTGTTTCCCACCAAAAACTTTCCTGATACTGATGTTAGAATTTTAAATTCTTGCAATGGGTTGCTTTGCTTGTATGAAGATTCTGGAGACAAATCTGATATGATGGTTCATGTTTGTAATCCAGTGTTAGGGGAGTACATAGATATCCCAGTAGTTAATACTGACAAAAAATTTGAACATCACCTTGCTTTTGGATTCAGTTCGGCGAGTAATCAATACAAAGTGCTACAGACATTTTATCCTGAGAAAGACTTAAGTGCTGCTCCATGTCTGGCAGAAATATACACGGTGGGTACTGGACAATGGAGAAGCATTGGAAATGCTACTTGCAGACTTCAATCTCTGGACGCCAATGCTTTTTTGCATGATTCAATTCATTGGATTGAATATAGATCTAACAGTGCCGGGTTTGTTTCTGCCTTTGATTTTGTGTCGGAGCAGTTTAAGCTGGTGGCCTTACCTCCTGCTTCTCAAATACATGATGGCATGGGGAGGGGCTATCCTTCATCTGTCGGAGTTATAAAAGGTTGCCTATTCATGACTAATGGTGTGTGTATTGAAAATGAGAAATTTGAGATATGGGTCATGGAAGAGTATGGCATCAAGGAGTCTTGGACCAAAAAGTTTGTGCTTTCAAACTTAGAAGTACAGCATTATGTCTCTTACCAGCCCTTATATTTCTTGAGCTCTGGGGAAATCTTGATATGTGAAGATGATGAAAGTATCGGCGTTTATGTCCCAAAATTGAAGAGAATTCATGAGGCAAAATTCTACAAGGGAAAAGACTGCTTTCTTGTGACCGCCCACAACTCGAGTTTTGTGTCACTCCAAGATATTGCGAAAGGAGAAGAACTTACGGTGTTAAGGTAATAATAAGTGATCTAGACATGGTACTGGTCCCATCTTCTTGACTCTTATAACCTCCATTGTAAATGATATGTTGAGGCACTGCAACAAGTTTTGATGGTTCTTATATGACTTTCTGCATATCTTGCATTACTCATTGCCATAATCGAAAAGAGATTTAAAGCTCATCAAACTATTCTGATTAACTATGACAATGTGCATTGCAGGAAATCTTTAAACAGCGCAGCAGCAGCCATTTCTGACAATCAAAATGTTCGTGTGGATGGTTGCCCTTAGTTGAGTAATGTAGTTTTGCATAACATAGGTGGGCTAGTATGTCTACATGTTGTAGCAGTCGTGCACCTTTCTCAAATCATCTCCTCAAAGTTCTATCCGAGTTTCTATGCTTGATGGAATGTCTTTTTTTACTGCCATCATTTGCTTTCTTGAATTGCAAACTAAAGACCATGAAACATTTCTGAGCAGGACCTAGCCGGGCTGATTGATATTTTGCAGGCACAGCTTCTCCGGAAAACAGGTAATGGGAAAATGGTTAATGGGGGCGTGCTAATTTTGGTTTCTTGAAGCGGGATAAAGTATGAGTAGGAACTGTAAGATGCATTGCTAGTGATCAAGAACTATAAGATGTCTTAATTAAATTAAGGTTAGTTTTTGGTTTATAGCCAGCTAGTGATCAAGAACTATAAGATGCATTGCTTTTGATATGACTGTCGATTGAGCCATGCTCCTCGGGTCTATCCCGAATTCTGTATTTTATGCATCTGAATTAGTTTGTCCGACTTTGACAACGATATCATGTGTTTACTATGGCAGGAACTAGATATATTATCCAGCTAAATATCTGTTGGTTTCTCGTATCCTTTTCAAGGACAAAAGAGATGCCAATTGATTAACAACTTTTATGGTCTATTGAACTATAACTATAGAATTTAAAAGGTGTAATAGTCCTGAAAAATTCTTAGGTAGACATAGTTTGCCATGTCAATCAAAACTAGACAAGTAAACAAGACACAATGACATCCTTTGACAGAGTGTGTGTGTGTTGAGAATTATAATTCTTTTTAATGGCTTCTGATTTCCTTTTCTATTTCAAGCATAGCAATATGCCATTTAAGTTGGATTGATTAATGTTGACAAAATTAGGAATTCCTAACGAATTGAAGATTATTGTGTATACCAAATTCAAACAAACTGACATTCTTATTTAATATAACAAGTGGAGTTCTCTACTTCTCTCTTTATTCAGCAAAGTCAGAAGTAAATCAAGAAACCTACGGCCCACAAGAGCTAAACTATTAGCTGGTCCCCGGCGTGGCTACGATCCTTGCTTAACTGGAGTAAGAATTTCACGGGAGGATTGATTTGTTCAAAAGATTTCCCTTCATAAACTTAATTGATGCACCTTGGTTATGAGACCACAAAATGGGTAGTTTTCCTGTCTATTTCTTACAACTGACAACACGAGAACTAGAGTCATTTTCTATATCCCAGCAAGAAAACTACTGCGACAGCTTTTGGGTCTATTGACTTAACACTTCATGTCTGTGAAAAAAACAAAATAAAACTCTAATTTTGGATTAATCTTGCAGGAATGCTGTTTTCTGATTTTGAACCGCGGTTTGAAACACGACCCTTGTCAAGTGTGTCTGGGAAGTTCTTAATTTTTTTTAAATAAATTTTATATTGATGTTAAAAATAATTTTAAAAAAATAAAAAAAATTATTTTAATATATTTCTAAATGAAAAATATTTTGAATTTTCATTACAATTATAGTCCTAAACATACCCATAAACAGGTGTACAAGACTTGAATTTGAGTTGAAGTTTTTTAAAAGTGACTCAAATTCCTGTTGGAAGAATTAGACATTTTGTTTTGCAAAATTATAACTTTTTTTTTATCAATATGTAACCTGTTAATTATAATAAATAACACCTCCATTTTTTATAATATTGTAGTGATCATGCCAAAATTAAAACATTAATAAAGGTGCAATATTAAATACCCTAATCAAACTTGAAGAAGGAAAACAGAGAGCAAGTTTCCACACTTATATATATATATATATATATATATATATATATATATATATATATATATAGAGAGAGAGAGAGAGAGAGAGAGAGAGGGGGGGGGGTAGGGGTAGGGGTGGGGAATAAATTGGTGAGTTTATTTTTGAATTGGATAATTTTGATTTATTGATATTAAAAATAAAAAAATAAATTATTTTAATATATTTTTAAAAACAAGGCAATAATTATTTGAAATTATTTTAAATATATTTTTTGCTTTGTAATATAATTAAATAATATTTTTTTTATTTTTAACATTAATAATTCAAAACAAACTAAAAAAAATTAAAACTAATTTTTTTTTTTAAATACAGCACAACCGTAAAACAAACATTATTATACGTTGCGTAGCATGCTTTCTTTGACTGTGACAATAACATATTTGACAGTCACAATCGTGGGTCCCGAAAGCTGACGTGTCAAGATTTGGTAAGTGTATTGGACGTGTTCGTCGCCAGAATCGCAGGTCCCTTTACATCAACCGTATCTTCTAAAATGACGAAAAGCCCTGTTTTATTAGAGTTGTATTATTAGAGTAAATTATAAATTAGTCTTTTTAGTTTTTCAAAATGAATCAAATAGTCCCCAAGATTCTAAACATAATAAATTAATCCCTTAGCCGTAGTGATCATGTTTAAATTAATTTATTTTTTGTTCCAAAAAGTCTTCTTTTCTTGTTAATCTTTCCATATCATTTATTGGTTTTTAATTTTTCTATTTTTTTAAAAAAATAAATTTAAAAAGACTATGAAATGGGTGAAAAATAATCAAATTACAAATAAATTTAAAATGAATTAATTATTGTTAAGACTAGGGAGACTATTAGTGATTAATTAATTATTCTTAAGACTAGGGAGACTATTTAATTTTGTTATAAGACTATAGGGACTGATATATAATTTACTCAGCAAGAACTAAAGGGCATTAAAGTCAATAGGAAAAACGTTAAAATATACCGTTGAAAGCCGAAACAGAGGGAGAGAAGGTATAAAATGAAGAAAGTGAAGGCTTGATGAGAATTAAAGAGATTTGTTTTTTTTGGGGTTCGAAAGATGATAGAATGGGTAAAGCAGCTGAACAAGGCATTTGGGGCTTCATTTGTATGGCTTATTTGCTTGATTTACTTCACTCAGGTTTCTTTTTCTCTCTTTTTGCCCACTTTGATTTGATGATCTTTCTCTTTTTGCCTGCTTTGATGATTGTTGGATCAAATTTGATGAGCTCTATAGGAAGTTGATCTGTTGGGGTTTTTGTGAAATCGGTTGTTTTATTTTTTTGATAAAAAGAAAGAAGAGATGTCAGAGTTTGTAACTTTGTTGTTTTTGGTTTCTGGGTTTTTATGGGTTTGTTGATTTTTGAATATTTTAGGGGTTTTGGAAATCCAGATGGAACTGATGTTCTTAAGAAATTTCTTGTCCTATTTTATTTTTTGAGAATGTTGTAGCTTGCATGGAATTTTGAAGTTAGCCTTTTTTGCTTTTAAGAGCAACATTTCTCCTGGTTTTTGCTCTTAAAGAAAATAAAACATAAATTAAGGTAATGGGAATTTGGCTCTTTGGTTTGTGCCTCTTGCATGTGAAGGGTTTTTTTTTTTTTTGGAAGAAAAATAAGTACTTCTAACATGTTACTTAAAATTTCTAAATTGTCCCAAGTCTTTCTATACCAATTGGATGATCTACTCTTGCATAATATGTGGTGTTCTATTAAAATGTTATGACCTAGTTCCTCTGGGGTCTTGTTAGGATTTTGCAAGTAATCTTCAAGTTGCTGATGTTTTTATTATTGAACAATTTGATGTCCAACTTAACAACGGTGTTTCTATAACATGTGAGTGTAGGGTTTTAGATCCTTTGTATGGACAGCAGTTTCCTATCAGCTAAAAGACAATCTTAAGCTGTCACTATCGGCCTCACAATTCGTGTCTTCAATAGCATTTTTCCCGTGGAGCATAAAGCCATTATACGGGTATGTTTCTTTCTTCTGTTCAATTTCTTGATAGGCCTATGGAGCAACTTAAAGAATGAAGGCAGATAAGAAAATTTTTGGTGTTGAAATGCTCTAGTTTATAGTGAAAGAATCTGTTGTGTTGTAGGACATTGGTAATTTCCTAACGGAGTAGCAGTTTTGGCAACTTATTTATATTGCCTTTTTGAAAATCCATAATAGTATGTGAAACCCAAAACAGGGATTGTATATGCATTACAAATTACAATGTAGTACTTATTTGACATTTTCTTTACTGATGGAAATTGAAGAATAGTGTCCTTTTTGTTATACATAATTTTTGTGTATGTTTTTGGAAACTTAACTTGCATCCTGCTTGCAGAATTTTGTCTGATTGCATCCCGATAAAAGGAAGGAAAAGGATACCATACCTAGTAATTGCAACTCTTCTCTCTCTAGTTCCCTGGCCTATGCTAGGCATAGATTCCAACTTGAGGAGTTCCTAATGGCATCTCACAATCCTCTTGACAGTGCAGAACCTGGGCTCTGCCATGGCAGATGTTGTGGTTGATGCAATGATTGCTGAGGCAGTAAGATCTGAGAGGTTTGTGCGTGCTGTCTTTTAAAGGAAATCTAAGCACATTTTCACTAATTTGGTACTTGAGTCTTTCATCATTTTTAGGTACACACAATTTAGCTACAGACGCTCTTCGTATTTTGTTGGTTGACAAAGCAGGAAGCAATTGGCATGCAACCTAACTATCTATTTGTGTTAACTTGGGATTTTATTATAAAAAATGTGGATGAGTGGGAGGCTTTCCCTGTCAATTATTATATGGGCATACCTTTCCATATGCCCAAGAAATCTGGATGGTCTCCCATTATAATGTTGGATTGTTCTCTCAAATAGGCAATTTAGTTAAAAAAAAAAATTAGAATGTGAAAGCTTACCTGTACCATTGAACAGGGCATCATTTGCAGGAGATCTGCAGTCCATATCTTGGTTGTCAATGGCAGTGGGTGGAATTTGGGGCAGTTTGTTAGGAGGATATGCATTGACCAACTTACAAATAGACAAGATTTTCCTCTTTTTTTCTGTACTGCCAGCCATACAGTTATTATCATGTGGTTTGGTTGGGGAGAATTCTGCAAACAGTAAAGTTTCTCATGAGTCTGCCAATTCAAGCAACTCTCATCCAAGGAATGGGAATGGTAATATTTTTGACAAAGATAATATCTTGCCGAAGAAGTCCAGTGCAAGTGCTACAAGAAGAAAGAGGAGCCAAAAGAATAGCAACAAGAGGGCAAGTATGAGAACTAAATCCTTGATACCTGAGAAGGGCAATTCCTTAATATCACATTGGTTCCACTCTCTGAAAACAGCTACTTACAGTTTGTTACGTGCTTTTAGGCAGCCAATCATTTTGAGGTAACCACCAAAACCTTTTATAATAGTCAGTTGAATATTCTGTAGAATTTGAAGTCATGTGTATGTATGCTCCTCCTGTAGATTTAGCATTGTTAGCCACCCAAAGAGATGATTGTTTTCACTTTGATATTAAATATATGATTGTCAATGATCCAGAATAGACCACAGAATGATGCTTGATTTATTTGTATTTTGCCAGATTTTTTTCCCACCTATTTTAGGTGTATATGCTGCTTAATATACCTACCCTGGTATCAATTTAGTTTATTCTTCTAATCTATTTGATTTTGGGTTTTACTTTGGTCTTTGGAAGACCAGACCAATGGCTTGGTTTTTCCTAGCACAGATTACTGTTCCAAACCTCTCAACAGTCATGTTCTATTACCAGACAGAGGTCTTGAACTTGGATGCATCCTTTTTGGGGACTGCACGTGTTGTTGGATGGTTAGGCCTCATGCTAGGAACCTTCACGTACAATCGCTACTTAAAAACCATGAAACTACGGAAGATTCTCTTGTGAGTGCTTAACAACACTGAATACATTTTTCAAGGAACATGTTTCTTCTACTTAATGTGCTTAATATTGCTTATACAGGTGGGCTCATGTTGGGCTGTCTTTGTTGACCCTCCTAGATGTAATTTTAGTGTCTCGAGTGAATCTTGCTTATGGAGTTTCAGATAAGATCATGGTTGTCTTTGGATCTGCCCTTTCCGATGCTGTTAATCAATTCAAGTACGTTCATTTTCTCCAAAGTTTCTAGCTTTTCTATTATTTTATTTTGAAGTCAATACCTGTATCCCCCTCAAAACAAAGGAAAATGAGACTCGATTTTGGATTCCAGATCCAGAAATCACATGCAAGCTCTCATAAGGAAAAAAGAAAATCATATGCGTGATGTTCATGAATGTATGGATGAGCTCACACACAGGCATCCACGTTGTGATGCACCCATATATCACTCCTCACATAACTTATCTGTCCGTAAATCTTTAAATGCACCCCCGACCAATCTGTTTTCTCACATTTCTGGTCTGTCTCTGCAGGTTAATGCCATTCCTTATATTATCTGGACAGTTATGTCCGCCAGGAATTGAAGGAACACTATTTGCCCTCTTTATGTCAATAAACAACTTAGGTTCCACACTGGGATCTTTTGTGGGTGCTGGGTTGGCCTCAATTTTGAACCTCTCCTCGGGATCTTTTGACAACCTTGGTTTGGGCATTGCTATGCAAGTCCTGTGCACTTTCATTCCAATTGCTTTTCTATTTTTGATACCAAAAGAAGCCACAGGGATATCAGCATAGGTAGGGATAATTCATTTTCCCAATACAAGAAGTTATTCACTTAGCAACGGCAAAATGAGCAGAAACATTGCTACTGAATTTATTTTGTCACTGTCAAGTAGTAGCTGGGATATACGAAATGCACTCTTGAGGATTGAAAGAAACAGGTGCCTTTGATTTATATTTCTCAAATTAACCTTTGGTTTTGATGATGATACACTGATGTACACGGTTTGTAGAACAATTTTGATCAGTTCAATCAGAAATACAGAAATTATTACTGGTGCAGTGTTTATGGAAAGCAAGGGCCAGGTTGCTATCCCTGTGGTACTAGAAAAGTGCAGTTAGTGCCTTCGGGTAGCGTTGATGTTTAGTTATTCTCTTGAGATAGAAAGGATAGAACAAACATGTTTTTCTATTGGTTTTGAAAGTAAATTCACTTTAAAATTATGCCTTTCATGTTTTTATTTCTTTCTTTTTCAACTAAATATGTATTGTCTTTTCTGTATTTATTTATTCTGTCAAATGCAATCTTAGATCTGAATTTTGAGGTATTATCAACACTCTGCAAGAAACATGGTGGGAAACAAATGGCTGACATGGTGATCAATGTTGATTATTGAATAAGAAACATAGTTATATGTTCTTGCTTTTTTTTTTTTGGCATTAAATGGTTAATTTA
Source organism: Populus simonii (assembly GCA_007827005.2). Classification (NCBI taxonomy): domain Eukaryota; kingdom Viridiplantae; phylum Streptophyta; class Magnoliopsida; order Malpighiales; family Salicaceae; genus Populus; species Populus simonii. The sequence continues at coordinate 17,072,569 of CM017474.2, forward strand.
GTTGGAACCTAATTTAAATTTTTCTGATGTACTAGATTCAGACGAGGGTCTCTTCTAGAATTTGTTTGAGAAAATATTTAACCTCAGTTATTCATAAACTAATCTGAAGACATGTAGGAATCCCGTATATATATGGAGGTTTATTTAATTAAATTAAAATTAAATAAACTAAAAGACTAGAATTGAAGGAGAAGTTCTTGTACCCAAGAGACATTTCTGTATTAATTGGATCAGTGAAATGATAAAACTTTTCTTAACTCAAAAAAAAAAAAAAACCTTAATCTATATATTAAGGATAAGGTTGTTTTTTAAATGATGTAATTGTCTAATTATATACTATTAGATTACTTTTTATTATATAATAAAATTATTAATTTAACACTAGAATAAAATAATATAACACCTACCACTCGTGTGTTTTGGTTTTTTGAAAATTTTAGAATAGCCTATTTACTTTTATACCTTTAAAAACATACTTAACATAACTCTACCCGAATATATTTTTTATCATTTGATATTGATTTTTTTTTTTTTGTAAAATTAAAGGTTAGTAAGGTGTATTATTGTAAATGATATATACAAAATATTATTTAAAAAAATTTATTGGCGCGTGTGGACTACCTTTGCACTATTTGGATGGCATATGTGAGGTTGTTTGGCCATCAAACATCACCTTTGACGATGGCATTTTAAAAATCTCAGCTTCCCTGACGTGATGGGATGTCGTGTGTCCTACATACTTAATGGGTTGGGCGCTGATAACCTCCCCCCTCTCTCTCTCTCCACCTTAAATTCTATATTAACCCCTTCAAAATTCAGATCTAAAATTCAGATCTACCCCTACAATTTATTATTTCCTTCATATTTTGTCCATGTCCTTTTCATTATTATTTTTTATTTTGGAATTATCTATAAAATCACAAATATTTTTTAATTTCACCCCTATAATTTTTAATCTTTAAATAATCTATTAAATTACAAATATTTTCAATTTCACTCTCATAATTTTTTAATCTTTCAAATTTGGTTCTCATTTTTTTTATTGCTATTTTTTTTTTGTTCGTGATCATTTTCTATTTTTTTTTTACAATGTCATCATCATTTTTTTTCCAACAAGTTTTGATTTATTCTCATTCTTTTTGTTGTTTATCTTCTTTGCTTTTACAAGTTTTTTTATTAATATTTTTTTTATGATTTCATTCTTTAAAATTAAATTATCAATTTTAGAGAATAAACCATGTTTTAGATGATTCACTCTGAGTCTGCTTGGTTTTTTAGAGATTCTTTTTGTTGCTATTTTTTTTTTTGCTTTTATAAGTTTTTTTATTAATAACTTTTCACGATTTTATTATTCAACAATAAATTAGTTAGGATCTAAGCTTCTTAATTAAACATGAATCTAAGATTTTGCGGGTTGTGAATTTTACAGATTAGATCAAGTTTAAAATGTTTGCTCCGAGTTTGCTTGGTTTAATTCTCCATTTTTAAAGATGATGTTTTCTTATTTCTTATCCTCTTTTTTTTAGTTGTGCTTTGTTATTTTTTATAGTTTGCCTTCAATAAGGTTAGCTCCTAGGTTTATGACCACGATCACTAGTTTTTCAAATGTTAATGCGGTTTCACTTTTGTTTTTTGTTTTTTTAAATTGATAAGTTTCATCATTCAAACTTTTTTTTCCTATAAAATTATCCTAAGTTATACCCATGGTTGCAAGCGAGTTCACCTGATTTAATAAAGCTTTTTTAAAATTATTTTTCTTATAATTTCACTTTTTAACATTAAATTGTTTAATAATTCAAGTGGAATTAAGTTTGATTTTTTTTCTATTGATATTTTCTTATTAATTTATTTATTATTGTTGTATTTTTTGCTGCTCATATCATTTAAATTACTAATGCTTTGAATTTTTTTACCCTAACAATTTTTTTTAAAAAAAAACTGTCTGCACGCGAGAATTACAAATTGAAATGGATTCACACAAATGGCAAGAGATTAAATGCAGAAAATAAAAGGAGGGACCTCGTTGCAAATAAAAAAAATAGTAGGAGGGCGATTAAACAAAAAGGTTTAACGAGCGGAGGAAGCTACTCAATTATCAGAGCCTGGTTTCGATCCAGGGACCTGTGGGTTATGGGCCCACCACGCTTCCGCTGCGCCACTCTGATTGTTGAATACGTTTTGTATCAAAACATGTATAATGTAATATTAGACAAAGTTCAGTTCCGATCTTTATTTCTCTTCTTCGGCTCTGTCTCTCTTTCCCTTCCTGCACCAACACCATAAAAAATTTGCTAGGAAAACAATTCACAACTTTGATCAAAACCCACAAAAGATATCAATCAAAGAAGCAGTCTTTAATAAAAAAAAAAAAAAAAAAAAGGGAATGAGAAGGAGACCTGGTATTGGTGGGTTACAAACAGCAGCTGCTGCAAGGGTAACTACTGTTTCTTCTGTTGGATTATTGATTCATCGGTTTCCATTTCGTTATTTATTAATGCTCAATATAAACAGTTTCTGAGTTTTTGCTTTTCATTTCTTGAAATGGTATTGAAGGATCAATATCGGATACTTGGAGAAAATGTAGCAAGGTTATAAACTGATCTTATGAAAGAACAGCTTGCCACTTTTCGTTCTCAGCTTGAAGAATTTGCCCGCAAACACAACGTCAGCTGATGAATTTCTGTTTTATATCAACGAACTTTACCGTTTGGAGATAAAAAGTTTGGATTTTTAATACTAAAGCTGTGAATTTTAGAGGTGTTTATTTCTGTTACGGTAAGAAAGATGAGTTCCCGCGTGCTTCTTTGATATTTTTTTACTGGCCCAGTTGCTAATTTTGTAAAATTTTAACGGGTGTTTCTACTGGCCCAGTTGCTTCTTTGATTTATACTTCTCAAATTAACCTTTGGTTTTGATGATGATACATTGATGTACAAGGTTTGTAGAACAATTTTGATCAGTTCAATCAGAAATACAGAAATTATTACTGGTGCAGTGTTTATGGAAAGCAAGGGCCAGGTTGCTATCCCTTTGGTACCAGAAAAGTGCAGTTAGTGCCTTCGGGTAGCGTTGATGTTTAGTTATTCTCTTGAGATAGAAAAGTTAAAGATAGAAAGGGTAGAACAAACATGTTTTTCTATTGGTTTTGAAAAGTAAATTCACTTTAAAATTATGCCTTTCATGTTTTAATTTCTTTCGTTTTCAACTAAAGATGCTGTGTCTTTTCTGTATATATTTATTCTGTCAAATGCAATCTTAGATATGAATTATCTTGTCAGTGGCCCTGGCTATGTTCTTACTTTTTTTTTCATTATTTTGTTTTTGTTGCATTAAATGGTTAATTTAGTTGGAAGGTAATTTAATTTTTTCTGATGTACTAGATTCATACGAGGGTCTATTCTAGAATTTGTTTTAGAAAATAATTAACCTCAGTTATTCATAAACTAATTTGAAGACATGTAGGAATCCCGTATATATGGAGGTTTATTGAATTAAATTAAAATTAAAAAAACATAAAAAACTAGAAGTGAAGGAGAAGTTCTTGTATCCGGGATTAGTGAAATGATAAAATTTTCCTTGATTAAAAAAAAATTACAAATTGTTTTTTATAAATTATAAACGATTAGATTAGTGATTTTAATTTTTATTGTGCAATAAAATTATTAATTTAACACTAGAATAAATTAATATAATGTTTACTACCCGAGGAAAAGATAGCAATTATATTAAAAATGAAGAGCAAAGCATCTCTCAAAAGCCATGAAAACCAACTGTGCAAGTCGGCTGTGCAAGCTAAATTGCCTCTTGTCCTGTTTCCTAACTCTTTCCAAGCTGATGACACACTAAGCTTAAAGGAAAAGCAGAGCAGGTTCTAAGCATTAAAAGCATCAAAATGATTCTTTGGGTGCGGCCGACAGCATTAAGCCTAAAGGAAAAACAGGCGTGCAAGACTCGAATTTGAGTTGGGTGAGTTTTTTAAAAGTGAATCGAATTCCAGTTGGATGAATTGGAGATTTTGTTTTTCAAAATTAGAATAAAAAATTTACCACTTTGTAAGCTTTGTAACCTGTTAATTATAATAAATACCGTTGAAAGCCGAAATAGAGGGAGAGAACGTATAAAATCAAGAAAGTGAAGATTTGATGAGAATTAAAGACATTTGTTTGTTTTTTGGTGTTCGAAAGATGATAGAATGGGTAAAGCAGCTGAACAAGGCATTTGGGGCTTCATTTTTATGGCTTATTTGCTTGATTCATTTCACTCAGGTTTTTTTTTCTCTCTTTTTGCCCACTTTGATTTGATGATCTTTCTCTTTTTGCCTGCTTTGATGATTGTTGGATCAAATTTGATGAGCTCTATAGGAAGTTGATCTGTTGGGGTTTTTGTGAAATCGGTTGTTTTATTTTTTGATAAAAAGAAAGAAGAGATGTCAGAGTTTGTAACTTTGTTGTTTTTGGTTTCTGGGTTTTTGTGGGTTTGTTGATTTTTGAATATTCTAGGGGTTTTGGAAATCCAGATGGAACTGATGTTCTTAAGAAATTTCTTGTCCTATTTTATTTTTTGAGAATGTTGTAGCTTGCATGGAATTTTGAAGTTAGCCTTTTTTGCTTTTAAGAGCAACATTTCTCCTGGATTTTGCTCTTAAAGAAAATAAAACATAAATTAAGGTAATGGGAATTTGGCTCTTTGGTTTGTGCCTCTTGCATGTGAAGGGTTTTTTTTTTTTTTTGGAAGAAAAATAAGTACTGCTAACATGTTGCTTAAAATTTCTAAATTGTCCAAAGCCTTTCTATACCAATTGGATGATCTACTCTTGCAGAATATGTGGTGTTCTATTAAAATGTTTCGACCTAGTTCCTCTAGGGTCTTGTTAGGATTTTGCAAGTAATCTTAAAGTTGCTGATGTTTTTATTATTGAACAATTTGATGTCCAACTTAACAACGGTGTTTCTATAACATGTGAGTGTAGGGTTTTAGATCCTTTGTATGGACTGCAGTTTCCTATCAGCTAAAAGACAATCTTAAGCTGTCACCATCAGCCTCACAATTCGTGTCTTCAATAGCATTTTTCCCGTGGAGCATAAAGCCATTATACGGGTATGTTTCTTTATTCTGTTCAATTTCTTGATAGGCCTATGGTGCAACTTAAAGAATGAAGGCAGATAAGAAAATTTTTGGTGTTGAAATGCTCTAGTTTATAGTGAAAGAATCTGTTGTGTTGTAGGACATTGGTAATTTCCTAACGGAGTAGCTGTTTTGGCAACTTCTTTATATTGCCTTTTTGAAAATCCATAATAGTATGTGAAACCCAAAACAGGGATTGTATATGCATTACAAATTACAATGTAGTACTTATTTGGCATTTTCTTTACTGATGGAAATTGAAGAATAGTATCCTTTTTGTTATACATAATTTTTGTGTATGTTTTTAGAAACTTAACTTGCATCCTGCTTGCAGAATTTTGTCTGATTGCATCCCGATAAAAGGAAGGAAAAGGATACCATACCTAGTAATTGCAACTCTTCTCTCTCTAGTTCCCTGGCCTATGCTAGGCATAGATTCCAACTTGAGGAGTTCCCAATGGCATCTCACAGTCCTCTTGACAGTGCAGAACCTGGGCTCTGCCATGGCAGATGTTGTGGTTGATGCAATGATTGCTGAGGCAGTAAGATCTGAGAGGTTTGTGCGTGCTGTCTTTTAAAGCAAATCTAAGCACATTTTCACTAATTTGGTACTTGAGTCTTTCATCATTTTTAGGTACACACAATTTAGCTACAGATGCTCTTAGTATTTTGTTGGTTGACAATGCAGGAAGCAATTGGCATGCAACCTAACTATCTATTTGTGTTAACTTGGGATTTTATTATAAAAAATGTGAATGAGTGGGAGGCTTTCCCTGTCAATTATTATATGGGCATACCTTTCCATATGCCCAAGAAATCTGGATGGTCTCCCATTATGTTGTTGGATTGTTCTCTCAAATAGGCAATTTAGTTAAAAAAAAAATTTAGAATGTGAAAGCTTACCTGTACCATTGAACAGGGCATCGTTTGCTGGAGATCTGCAGTCCATAACTTGGTTGTCAATGGCAGTGGGTGGAATTTGGGGCAGTTTGTTAGGAGGACATGCACTGACCAACTTACAAATAGACAAGATTTTCCTCCTTTTTTCTGTACTGCCAGCCATACAGTTATTATCATGTGGTTTGGTTGGGGAGAATTCTGCAGACAGTAAAGTTTCTCATGAGTCTGCCAATTCAAGCAACTCCCATCCAGTTAATGGGAATGGTAATATTTTGGACGAAGATAATATCTTGCTGAAGAAGTCCAGTGCAAGTGCTACAAGAAGAAAGAGGAGCCAAAAGAATAGCAACAAGAGGGCAAGTATGAGAACTAAAACCCTGATGCCTGAGAAGGGCGATTCCTTAATATCACGTTGGTTCCACTCTCTAAAAACAGCTACTTACAGTTTGTTACGTACTTTTAGGCAGCCAATCATTTTGAGGTAACCACCAAAACCTTTTATAATAGTCAGTTGAATATTCTGTAGAATTTGAAGTTCATGTGTATGCATGCTCCTCCTCTAGATTTAGCATTGTTAGCCACCCAAAGAGATGATTGTTTTCACTTTGATATTAAATATATGATTGTCAATGATCCAGAATAGACCACAGAATGAATGCTTGATTTATTTGTATTTTGCCAGATTTTTTTCCACCTATTTTAGGTGTATATGCTGCTTAATATACCTACCCTGGTATCAATTTAGTTTATTCTTCTAATCTATTTGATTTTGGGTTTTACTTTGTTCTTTGGAAGACCAGACCAATGGCTTGGTTTTTCCTAGCACAGATTACTGTTCCAAACCTCTCAACAGTCATGTTCTATTACCAGACAGAGGTCTTGAACTTGGATGGATCCTTTTTGGGGACTGCACGTGTTGTTGGATGGTTAGGCCTCATGCTAGGAACCTTCACGTACAATCGCTACTTAAAAACCATGAAACTACGGAAGATTCTCTTGTGAGTGCTTAACAGCGTTGAATACATTTTTCAACAAACATGTTAATTCTACTTAATCTGCTTAATATTGCTTATGCAGGTGGGCTCATGTTGGGCTGTCTTTGTTGACCCTCCTAGATGTAATTTTAGTGTCTCGATTGAATCTTGCCTATGGAGTTTCAGATAAGATCATGGTTGTCTCAGGATCTGCCCTTGCCGATGCTGTTAATCAATTCAAGCACGTTCATTTTCTCCAAAGTTTCTAGCTTTTCTATTTATTTATTTTGAAGTCAATACCTGTATCCCCCTCAAAACAAAGAAAAAGGAGACTCGAGTTTGGATTCCAGATCCAGAAATCACATGCAAGCTCTCATAAGGAAAAAAGAAAATCATATGCGTGATGTTCATGAATGTATGGATGAGCTCACACAGACGCATACACGCTCTCATGCACCCATAAGTCACTCCTCACATAACCTATCTATCCATAAATCTTTAAATGCACCCCCTACCAATCTGTTTTCTCACATTTCTGGTCTGTCTCTGCAGGTTAATGCCATTCCTTATATTATCTGGACAGTTATGTCCGCCAGGAATTGAAGGAACACTATTTGCCCTCTTTATGTCAATAAACAACTTAGGTTCCACGCTGGGATCTTTTGTGGGTTCAGGGTTGGCCTCAATTTTGAACCTCTCCTCGGGATCTTTTGACAACCTTGGTTTGGGCATTGCTATGCAAGTCCTGTGCACTTTCATTCCAATTGCTTTTCTGTTTTTGATACCAAAAGAAGCCACAGGGATATCAGCATAGGTAGGGATAACTTATTTTGTCACTGTCAAGTAGTAGCTGGGATATACGAAATGCACTCTTGAGGATTGAAAGAAATAGGTGCCTTTGATTTACAGTTCGATACACTGATGTACAAGGTTTGTAGAACAATTTTGATCAGTTCAATCAGAAATACAGAAATTATTACTGGTGCAATGTTTATGGAAAGCAAGGGTCAGGTTGCTATCCCTGTGATTTATAGCGTTGTTGTTTAGATTTTGATCCGTTTTTAGTTGTTGTTCGAACATGTTATTCTGTTGGTTTGGAAAGTAAATTCACTTTAAAATTATGTCTTTCATGTTTTTATTACTTTCTTTTTCAACTAAACATGTTATGTCCTTTCTGTATTTATTTATTCTGTCAAATGCAATCTTAGATCTGAATTTTGAGGTATTATAAACACTCTGCAAGAAACATGGTGGGAAACAAATGGCTGACATGGTGATCAATGTTGGTTATTGAATAAGAAACATAGTTATATGTTCTTGCTTTTTTCTTTTTTTTTGCATTCAATGGTTAATTTAAATTTTTCTGATGTACTAGATTCAGACGAGGGTCTCTTCTAGAATTTGTTTGAGAAAATATTTAACCTCAGTTATTCATAAACTAATCTGAAGACTTGTAGGAATCCCGTATCTATGGAGGTTTATTTAATTTAATTAAATTTTTTTAAAAAAAAAAACTAAAAAACTAGAAGTGAAGGAGAAGTTCTTGTACCCAAAGAGACATTTCTGTATTAATTGGATCAGTGAAATGATAAAACTTTTCTGTATCAATTGAATTAAAAAAAACTGTCTGCACGCGAGAATTACAAATTGAAATGGATTCAGACAAATGGCAAGACATTAAATGCAGAAAATAAAAGGAGGGACCTCGTTGCAAAAAAAAAAAAATAGTAGGAGGGCGATTAAACAAAAAGGTTTAAAGGGCGGAGGAAGCTACTCAATTATCAGAGCCTGGTTTCGATCCAGGGACCTGTGGGTTATGGGCCCACCACGCTTCCGCTGCGCCACTCTGATTGTTGAAAGCATTTTGTATCACAACATATATAATGTAATATCAGACAAAGTTCAGTTCCGATCTTTATTTCTCTTCTTCGGCTCTTACACTCTCTTTCCCTTCCTGCACCAACACCATAAACAAATTGCTAGGAAAACAATTCAAAACTTTGATCAAAACCCACAAAAGATATCAATCAAAGAAGCAGTCTTTAATAAAAAAAAAAAAGGGAATGAGAAGGAGACCTGGTATTGGTGGGTTACAAACAGCAGCTGCTGCAAGGGTAACTACTGTTTCTTCTGTTGGATTATTGATTCATCGGTTTCCATTTCGTTATTTATTAATGCTCAATATAAACAGTTTCTGAGTTTTTGCTTTTCATTTCTTGAAATGGTATTGAAGGATCAATATCGGATACTTGGAGAAAATGTAGCCAGGCTAAAAACTGATCTTATGAAAGAACAGCTTGCCACTTTTCGTTCTCAGCTTGAAGAATTTGCCCGCTAACACAAGGTCAGCTGATGAATTTCTGTGTTATATCAACGAACTTTACCGTTTGGAGATGAAAAGTTGGGATTTTTAATACTAAAGTTGTGAATTTTAGAGGTGTTTATTTCTGTTACGGTAAGAAAGATGAGTTCCTGTGTGGCTGTGTGCTTCTTTGATTTATTTTTTACTGGCCCAGCTGCCAATTTTGTAAAATTTTGACGGGTTTTAAGAGATACATGAAAGAGGACATGGTATGATTGTCAAGGTTGTGATTTTTACGGGAAATGGTATTCCAGAGGGAGTTCGAGACTAAAAGTAGTCACTGGTCATCATATAAAAAGGGTGATATTCATATATAATTGCGAGAAGATGAAAGCTTACTTACAAGAATTGAGGTTAAAGTTTGCAAGAAGTCTTGATATATATGCTATGATTTCCATGCAAAACTTTAATTTTGAATGGCGAATTAATTCACATGGTAATAGCTGTGAACAAGAAAATGTGAAAGACTGAATAATGGATGAACACCAAAAAGCTTAGCTACTTTGCTATAGACTGAATAAATGGCCACTGTTATGCTGTGGTTTTGGTTAAATTTTTTTCAAATATAAAAAAAAAGGATCGGGTGAAAAAAAATTGAATTTGGTTTATTGATTCAAATAGGTCAATAAACTTAGTTAATTTAAAAATATAGTTATAAAAAAATCCACCAAAAAAAAGTAAAAATAATTAATAAAACAAATTAACGCGTCCCAAAACTAAGTAAAGATACCCTTTAAATATTTTTAAAATATCTCAATGATCTTATTAAGTAACGAAGCAAAAATTAAATGAGAACAAAATAATCTCATAAAGATAAAAATAAATAAATTTGAAATTTAATTACTAACAAATCAAATGTTGAATAACTAATTAAAAAAACAAAAAAACAACTTGACTTTAGTCAATATGGCAAACTCAAGATCTAGTTGTGAGGTTAGAATAACACTGTACAAAAAAGCTTGAATAAAATAATAGAGATCAACTCCCAACCAAACTTAGGTGGTGTTTGTTTGAGCGGCTAGACCGCACTTTTAAAAAATCTTTGAACTTTTTTTATTTTAAATAAATAATTTTTAGTGTTTTTTATTATTTTGACATACTGGTATCAAAAATAAAAAAATATTATTTTGATATATTTTTAAGCAAAAAAACCTTTGAAAAGTAACATCTATTACACTCCTAAACAGACTATAAATGCTGCAAGGAGAAACAAAAAAATCAATTAAGAAAATTCAAAACAAAAAACCCAAGTTAATTTAACTCAACTAACCCTCAACTTATAATATAAGATTAGGATGACCTCAAATAAAAATAAAACAAAGAAAATCATGAAACCGAAGGCTTAATAACCTAATATGAAAGAATGAAGTTAAACAAAGATATATAAATTTTTAAATAAAAGATCAAAGTTAAATCGAGCTAATCTTTGATATTTGTAACTTGGATCATGAGACCGAATTACCCTACAAAAGGCAAACCTGAAAAAATCACCGAGCAAAATTCTTAATCATTCAAAATTAAAAAAAACAAATAAATAGTAATCAATAAAATGAGAATCAAATCTAGTATAAAAATTAAATAAAATAAAATAATAAGGTATGAGATTGAAAAATAAAATAAATCAAGAGAATAAGAAAAAAAAATCAAAAGAATGCGAACAAAATATAATAGATAAAAAAATTAAAGTATAATAAAATTAAAAAAATAATAATCAAAATAATAATAATTAAATTTTAAAAAAAATAAATTGAAGAGTTATTCTGAACAAATAAAGGTTAGACATGAGAATGATGACGAGAGAGAGAGTAAAATAAAAAAAATCGCGATCGCTTGACGATGTCGCACGCACCGTTTAAAAAGGACAAGAATCACTCATGCACTAACCTGACAACCTGACAATACAGGCATCTGCCACTCTTTTAATAATATTTATTTTTATTTGATTACCAATTCACTTCTTAGTCAACTTAATAATAAAAAAAAAAATTGTGATGAAAAGATGAAAAACCTCCTGTACACCTGTCAAGGAAATTTGGCTTTGAAGGATATTTCAGTAATTGTACAGTGCATTGAAAAAAAAAAAAAACAAAAACAACCCTGACTTTAATTAATTAAATCTTGTTTAATAATTCAAGTGGAATTAAGTTTGATTTTTTTTATTGATATTTTCTTATTAATTTATTTATTATTGTTGTATTTTTTGCTGCTCATATCATTTAAATTACTAATGCTTTGAATTTTTTTACCCTAACAATTTTTTAAAAAAAAAAACTGTCTGCACGCGAGAATTACAAATTGAAATGGATTCACACAAATGGCAAGAGATTAAATGCAGAAAATAAAAGGAGGGACCTCGTTGCAAATAAAAAAAATAGTAGGAGGGCGATTAAACAAAAAGGTTTAAAGGGCGGAGGAAGCTGCTCATTTATCAGAGCCTGGTTTCGATCCAGGGACCTGTGGGTTATGGGCCCACCACGCTTCCGCTGCGCCACTCTGATTGTTGAATACATTTTGTATCAGAACATATATAATGTAATATCAGACAAAGTTCAGTTCCGATCTTTATTTCTCTTCTTCGGCTCTGTCTCTCTCCCTTCCCTGTGTTGACAAGATAAATGTTGACATTATCTTTATATAGAAATAGATAATCAGTACATATTATTTTCCTATTTTAGTTCCTATATTGTAGCTGATTTTCCTGTAATGTAGTTCCCATTCCTAACTCATAGGAATGCCTTGGCTGTACAAATACATGACCTAAGGTCTGTATTCATTCATTCATTCAATATACATTGTTCTTCCATCTTTTCATGGTATCAGAGCATATTCAAAGATCCTAACTTTCCTTGATCCACCGTTTCCCTTCACTACATTGGCTACCCAGTATCTACTTTCCCAGTCACCATGTCCACAAAAAAAAAATCAATTATCAGCCAACACAGGCATGAACAATCAAGCAGCCGTTCCTGCTGCCCCTGCAGATCCCTCAAAATCAAACATCTCAAATCCTTTCTTTACTCATCACTCCGATCACCCAGGTCTGATTTTAGTCTCCAAACCTCTAAACGGAGATAATTATTCCACCTGGAAGAGGGCTATGACTTTAGCCTTAAATTCCAAGAACAAATTAGGTTTTGTCAACAACTCAATCAAAATTCCTTCAGAAGAAACTGATCCCGAAGGTTATGCAGCATGGTCTCGGTGTAATGATATGGTGCATTCATGGCTTATCAATGCACTCAGTCCAGACATCTCCAACAGTGTGATTTATTACTCTACTGCACATGAGGTTTGGGAAGACCTTAATGAGAGATTCTCCCAAAGCAATGCTCCTCGAATTTTCGAGATACAACGAGAAATTGCTTATTTCAAGCAAGAACAACTGTCTGTTTCTTCCTATTATACCAGACTGAAAGGACTGTGGGATGAATTAGCATCCTATGACAACACAGCCCATGGGGCACAGCAGGATCAACAAAAGTTAATGCAATTTTTGATGGGGCTGAATGATTCTTACAGTGCTATTCGCGGGCAGATCCTCCTCATGAATCCTCTTCCTTCAATTCGGTAGGCATATTCTTCAATTTCTCAGGAAGAGAAACAGCGAATCCTCACTTCATCGCATGCCACAATTGAACCCATCAACAGTGCAGCTATGGCTGTTCGAGGAAGACCCAACCCAGCCAGACATGGACGATTCAACCGTTCATACGGTTCGCACGAACCACGGTCGCAGGAGAGACAACCAGAAAGTTTCAACCAAGACAGACGGAGACAGGGGACTTTCGCAGGTAGAGGACGACCAAATTGCTCCCACTGTGGAGAAAATGGACACTGGGTCCAGACGTGTTATGAATTAAATGGCTATCCAATGGGCCATCCGAGAGGAAGATTCCAGCCGGGCTCACGCAGCTTCAACAACAGGGCCAGGCCTGCGGGGAATCATATGGCCGAGAGTTCTTGGGCCAGGCCCTGCGGGGAATCATGTGGCCAAAAGTTCTTGGGCCAGGCCTCCAGCCAATAGCATTACCGAGACCAATCCCAAAGTTGATGGCAGCCAATTCATGGGTATTTCGGAGGATCAATTAAAACAACTTTTGTCACTTGTTAGTAAGAATGATGACTCTATATCTCAGGCAAATGCGGTTACCAAACCAGGTTTGTCTAAAATCACTTCCCGCGATTGGATCATTGATAGCGGGGCGACGGATCATATTTCTTCGTCACTTAAATTATTCCGTAAAAATAAAAGTTGTTCATTACATTCGGTAATACTGCCCAGTGGAGAGAAAGTCAATATTGTCGCCAAAGGATCGCTACCTTTGAACTCTGTTTATTATCTGCATAATGTGCTTTGTGTTCCCACTTTCAAAGTTGATCTGATATCAGTTAGTCGGTTGACGAGAGGCCTGAACTGCTCAATAACTTTTTTTCCCTATTGGTGTATTTTGCAGGATCTTGCTACGAGGAGGATGATTGGTTTGGGTAAACAAAGAGACGGCTTATATTATCTAACGGCACTTGTGACGAATAAAACCATCAACACCGCCTCCCCACCCACAAAACTGCCGACATGCAATCTTACCATTTCATCCACCGATCTCTGGCATCATCGCTTAGGGCATGCATCATCTCCTTGTTTAAGTTTCATTGCCAAGAATTTTTTTTTAATTTTTCAATTCGGTCAAATAATGCTTGTCATATATGTCCTTTGGCAAAGCAGAGTCGTTTACCTTTCAGTCCTAGTACTATTTCTTCAATAAAACCTTTTGAAATAATTCATTGTGATATTTAGGGTCGTTATCGACATCCTTCCCTTACTGGTGCTCATTATTTTCTTACCATTGTGGATGATTTTTCTCGTTTCACATGGATATTTTTAATGCGACATAAAAATGAAGCACAATCACTTTTAAAAAATTTCTTCAGTTTTGTTCTGACCCAATTTGAAACTCAAATAAAAACATTTCGAAGTGATAACGGTGGAGAATTTATTTCTTTACGTTCTTTTTTTCAAAATCATGGGGTCGTTTTTCAACATTCTTGCGTCTACACGCCACAACAAAATGGGGTTGTGGAACATAAACATCGTCATATTTTACAAGTGGCTCGCACTTTAAAATTTCAAGCACATCTCCCTACCCTTTTTTGGGGGGAATGTGCTCTTACCGCCGTCCACATAATCAATCGTTTGCCTTCTCCAGTTCTTTCTCTAAAAACTCCTTTTGAACTTCTCTTTTCAAAAAAACCTGTTTTTTTTTCATCTCCGTGTTTTTGGCTGTCTAACCTATGCTACTAATGTGCGCATTTCTCATAAGTTTGATCAGCGTTCCATTCCTTCCATTTTTATTGGTTATCCCGTTGGACAAAAAGCATACAAATTGTTTGATTTGTCACATAAAACAATTTTTACTAGCCGCGATGTCAGATTTCATGAAACCATTTTTCCCTATGCATCTGTCCAGCCCATTAACCCACCAGAAACTGGCCCACAAATTTCCAAAACCGGCCCAATCCTAATTATGGCCCGTGACATCCCTTGGCCCAATTCTTCTCCTTCCACATCAGACACTTACCTGCCAAATCACCTTACCTCACTTTTACCAACTTCACCATCTTCCTCTCCTTCACCGACGCCATCACACATGTCCCCTTCACCTCGTGACCCACCGTCACCTTCACCACTCCCACAGCCACCTCCTTCAGCTCCACCATTCGAGCACTCATCAACCACCACTCCACCAAATAACCCCATTCCTGCCCCTATTCCTCTCCGTCGCTCAAGTCGACAGACTGTTCCACCGATCAAGCTCAAGGATTTTGTCTGCAACAATGTTTACACTGACCAATCACTCTCTTTGTCGCTGGGTCCAACCAAAGGAACTCGACATCCTCTGTCTAACCACCTCTCATATCACCGATACACGCCCAATTACAGATCCTTTGTTGCTCAAATCGGCACCATCAATGAACCTAAGTCCTATTCAGAGGCAGTTGTTCATCCTGAGTGGCAGAAGGCCATGACTTCTGAGTTGCAGGCTTTACAAGCTAACGGCACCTGGACTCTTACCAAACTTCCCACTGGTAAAATTCCAATTGGCTGCCGATGGGTCTATAAGGTCAAGCTCCGATCAGATGGGTCAGTTGAAAGGCACAAAGCACGGTTGGTAGCAAAGGGGTTCACCCAATTGGAAGGCATAGATTACCAGGATACATTTTCTCCAACAGCGAAGATTATTTCAGTGCGCTGCTTGCTTGCCTTAGCTGCAGCCCGTGGGTGGTCCTTGCATCAAATGGACGTGAACAACGCCTTTCTTCATGGTGATTTGGCAGAAGAGATTTACATGTCTCCACCGCCTGGCCTTCAGCGACAGGGGAAGAATAATCTGGTGTGCCGTTTACATAAGTCGCTGTACGGTTTGAAACAGGCGTCTAGGCAGTGGTTTGCAAAATTCTCGGAGGCCATGTGTTCTGCTGGCTTCATCCAATCTCGAGCCGATTACTCTTTGTTCACCAAAACACGAGGCAAGCTCTTTACTGCACTTTTGATATATGTGGATGACATTCTAATAACTGGAAATGATCATGCTAGCATTGTTGACACTAAAAAAATTCCTGCATAGTCAGTTTAATCTTAAAAACCTTGGTAATCTAAAGTACTTCCTTGGCATAGAAGTTTCTGCATCCAAGAAGGGTATTTTTATCTGTCAACGTAAATATGCTTTGGAAATTATTGAGGATGTGGGTCTGTTGGGGGCTGCCCCAATTAACACTCCTATGGAACGAGGTTTAAAATTATCAGACCAGGGTGTTTTGTTGAAAGAACCGAGTAAGTATAGAAGATTGGTTGGCAGATTGATTTATCTGACAGTTTCGAGACCGGATATAACATATGCAGTGCATGTTTTGAGTAGGTTTATGCATGAGCCCAGAAAGCTTCACATGGAAGCAGCACTTCGGGTTGTTCGATATTTGAAAGGTGCACCAGGTCAAGGCCTATTTTTCTCATCGAATAATGACTTCAGGTTGAGAGCATATTGTGACTCAGACTGGGCAGGTTGCCCGCTCACTAGGAGATCCACCACAGGCTATTGTGTGTTTCTTGGACCGTCATTGATATCCTGGAGATCGAAAAGACAGAAAACAGTTTCCCTTTCTTCCGCCGAAGCCGAATATCGCGCAATGACAGGAGCCTGCTGTGAGTTGACTTGGCTGCGTCAATTATTGAAAGACTTGGGTCTAATACATCATGAAGCAGCCCTATTGTTTTGCGACAACAAGGCTGCCTTACACATAGCTGCCAACCCAGTTTTCCATGAGCGGACTAGGCACATTGAGATGGACTGCCATTTCATTAGAGACAAGATTCAAGACGGTTCAGTGATCACGAGATATGTGAGTTCTACACATCAGCTGGCGGATATCCTGACCAAGTCTTTGGGAAAGGAAAGTTTCATCCCTATGATTCGCAAGTTGGGAGTTCAGGATATCCACTCTCCAACTTGAGGGGGAGTGTTGACAAGATAAATGTTGACATTATCTTTATATAGAAATAGATAATCAGTACATATTATTTTCCTATTTTAGTTCCTATATTGTAGCTGATTTTCCTGTAATGTAGTTCCCATTCCTAACTCATAGGAATGCCTTGGATGTACAAATACATGACATAAGGTCTGTATTCATTCATTCATTCAATATACATTGTTCTTCCATCTTCACCCTGCACCAACACCACAAAAAAAATTGTTAGGTAAACAATTCAAAACTTCGATCAGAACCGACAAAAGATATCAATCAAAGAAGCATTCTTTAATAAAAAAGGGAATGAGAAGGAGAACTGGTATTGGTGGGTTACAAACAGCAGCTGCTGCAAGGGTAACTACTGTTTCTTCTGCTGGATTGATTCATTGGTTTCTATTTGGTTATTTATTAATGTTCAATATAAATAGTTTCTGAGTTTTTGTTTTTCATTTCTTGAAATGGTATTGAAGGATCAATATCGGATACTTGGAGAAAATGTAGCAAGGCTAAAAACTGATCTTATGAAAGAACAGCTTGCCACTTTTCGTTCTCAGCTTGAAGAATTTGCCCGCAAACACAAGGTCAGCTGATAAATTTCTGTTTTATATCAACGAACTTAACCGTTTGGAGATGAAAAGTTTGGATTTTTAATACTAAAGTTTTGAATTTTAGAGGTGTTTTTTTCTGTTACGGTAAGAAAGATGAGATCCTGTGTGCTTCTTTGAATTTTTATTTTTTTTACTTGCCCAGTTGCTAATTTTGTAAAATTTTGACGGGTTTTAAGAGATACATGAAAGAGGACATGGTATGATTGTCAAGGTTGTGATTTTAATGGGAAATGGTATTGTAATGTTGATGTGGGTTGGTGCAGACTGCTATTCGAAAGAACCCTACTTTCAGGGCGCAATTCCATGAGATGTGTGCTAAAGTTGGAGTGGATCCATTGGCATCGAATAAGGGTTTTTGGGCAGAGCTGTTACAGATTGGTGACTTCTATTATGAACTTGGTTTGTACAATTTCTTTTTTCATTATGGAGCTATGTCTTTGGCAAACGTGTTTGAGTCTTTTTTCATTATGGCCGTGCTACTAATGCCCTTGATACTTCATTAGATGTGAGTTTTTGTCACCACTTCTTGTTGTTTTTGCCACTACTTCTTAATCATACGTCGTCCAGTTTCTCATCTACCTCCATTCTCACTTCTCAAACAGTTGGGTACTCGGGGTTCTTAAATCCTTATTGGTATATCAATGCAGGAAGGACTTGCTATGATTGACGATGGCCATAGAGATGGCAAACGCCGCTACTGGTTCCGCTGTGTATCTTCCATCTCCTCTTCAATGGGTTCTGATATTTAATGCGTGGTTCTTTTTCCCGTGTTTGGTTCCCTGAAAGTGCAAGGGGAAGTTTCAAATACAATTTTGACAGAAAATGTTCTATGCTGTGCCACTTGCCTTCCTCTCTCTCAGCCAAAAGCATTTAACAAGACCCTTTCTGCTAGAGATGGATGGGATTGACTGCTTCTGGTAAATCTTTCATAGCTCCACTTTCATAATGGCAATGTAAAGAGAAATGTTCGATGAGCCAGCTTTGCATTCTTTTCTCTATGTTTTGCACAAGTTATGTGTGATTATGCTCATATTTAATTAAATAGCAAACAAAACTCTGATTCATAAAAAAAAACAAGAGATGAATGAGATTGATAAATTATGTGTGCTAATGCTCATATTTAATTAAAAAATTGAATTTGATTTATTGATTCAAATAGGTTCAATAAATTTAATTTTTAACAATATAGTTATAAAACAAATCCAATAATATTAAAAAAAAAAAGCAAAAATAACTAATAAAACAAATGAAGGGTTGCCAAAACTAAAAAAAAGTATCCTTTAAATATTTTTAAAATATCCCAATAATTTTATTTAATAACAACAAAAAAAATTGAATAAGAACAAAGTAACCTTATAAAGAAAAAAAAAATAAAGTTCAATTACTAGCAAATCAAACGTTGAATAATTAATTGAAAAAAAAATAAAAAAAAATTAATATCTAACTTTAATCAACATGACAAACTCTCGACCTGGTTGTGAGGTTAAGATAACCTCGTATAAATTAAATTAAATAAAATAATAGATGTCAATTTCTGAGCAAACTAAGATAGTGTTTGTTTGTGCGGCTAGATCGCACTTTTAAAAAAAGTTAAATTTTTTTAGCTTGAAATTAATAATTTTTAATGTTTTTTTATTTTGATGTACTGATGTCAAAAATAAAAAAATATTTATTTTGATGTATTTCTTAGTAAAAAGCACTTTGAAAAGCAATATCTATCACACTCCTAAACAGACTCTAAATAATGAAAGGAGAAACAAAAAAAAAAAAATTAAGAAAAGTCAAAACAAAAAACTCAAGTCAACCTAGATTAACTCGACTAACCAACAACTTGTTATATGAAATTAGGATGACCCCCGGGAAAGAAAAACAACAAAAATCATAAAATCGAAGGCCCAATAATCTAAAATGGAAGAATGAAGTTAATATATATATTGAAAAAACATCAAAGTCAAATCGAGGTAATCTTTAATATTTGTGATTTGGGTCATGAGCTGAGTTATCACACAGAAAGCAAACTTGAAAAAATTACCAAGCAAAATTCTTAATTATCTAAAATTAAAAATAAATAAATAATAATTAAAATAATAAGAATCAAATTTAATATAAAAATAAAATAAAATAAAATAACAAGGAATAGATTGAAAAATAAAACAAATTAAGAGAGTGATGAAAAAAAAATCAAAAGAATGTAGATAAAATATAATAGATAAAAAAATTGAAGTAAATAAAATTTAAAAAAAATCTAATTTTATAAATTAAAAAAATCAAAATCAAAATAACAACAATAATCAAATTAAAAAATTATTTTAAAAGATTAAACATAAAAAAAGTTTTAAAAAAATTAGTGTCTGTTTACCACAGACGTTTTCCATGCACTAACGTTATCATTTAATCGCCTGATGATGCCGCACGCGTCACCTGTTGAGGGCCAGCATCACCGACGCACTAACGTGGCAATGAACGCATCTGCCATTTTTTTTAATAATATATATTTTTTTATTTAATTACCAATTCACTTCTTGATCGTTGTAATGGGCCTGTTTGTATGGAGTGAAACACTTAGCCTCTTTATTTTTATTTTATTGTAATAAATATATATAAAAAACTACATTTATATTCAATGTGGTGTCAATCTATCCATCCTCAGGCTCGAACTCTGAAGAAATGATTACATCTAATGGATTTTAATAAAAGGGTAAGCCAATTTCAAGAAAAAAAAAGGTAGGCGTTAATTCTTCTTTTTTAATTACTGATTTCAACTCCTTTTTTCATACTTGCAAAACCTAGCCAAGTTTACCTGAAATAAATGGTAGGTTTTTTATTTTAAAAAAAAATTAAAATGATGTTATTTTAATTAAATATTTTTTTCAAAAAAATAATTGATAAATTAAGGGTTGGGTCTTTACTGAGTCAAAAGATCAACCTGATTTTTTACTAGATTAGCTAATTTTTTTCTTATATTTTTTTTTATCTCGGATAAGTTTTTATTTTGTCTTGTTTTTGTTTCAAAGATAAAAAAAAAATAGGTTAAAATTGGGGTTAACTAGGTCAATGAATCAACCCCACTTTTTTACTGAGTCAAGAGTTAATCAATTCTTTTTTATTTTTATATATTTTTAGCCCAATCTGATGAAGCCCTACATCTTATTTTAGATATAGAAAAATCATTTTTCTATATCTAAAACAAGAAAGGGAGGGATATTAATTATTTCTTCTTAACCATGCCCTGTTCGTTTTTCTTTCTCGAAAAGGAAAAAAAGACTGGTTTGGTTCAGTATTTCAATAACTAAATCTCCAAGAAATGATAATGCGAAGGAGAAAAAATTAATCTAAGAAGTAAAACCTAAAAAAAATACTTAATTAAAAAACTAAATTACACATGTGCACTTGACCTTCACTAGAGAGAACAGTAAATTAGTGATCATTAACTATCTAGTAGATGATCCAGTGGTAAGAGTTTGTGATTAAAAGATTTGCTATCTCTGTGGTCTCATGTTCGAGCCTTGTAGTTGCTAATATGATAGCCACTGGAGGCTTACATGATCGTTAATTTCAGGACCCGTAGGATTAGTCGAGATACACGTAAGTTGACCCGAACACCAATATTTATAAAAAAAAAATAAAAAAATAAATTAGTGACCATTATGCCAGATTTTATCCCCCCTCGATATCCACTCCTAATAAACACATAAACAAAAGAAAGAAATCCTTCACTTTGCTCTCTTTAATCCTCTTTCTATAAATGTTTTCATAAAGATCTACCTTTCCCCCCCTTTTTTTTTAGTTATTATTTGGTATTAAAAATAATTTTTTTAAAAATACATTAAATTAATATTTTTTTAGTATTTTTTAATGATTTAATGTATTAATATTTAAAATAAAAAAAATATTTTAATATATTTTTAAGTAAAAAATATTTTTAAAAAAATAATTTAGATTAACAATAATAACTAGTTACACTGTTTTTAACTATTTTGTTACTCGTGAACGTGATTATGATACCTTAATTTTATTAATAGAAAAATAGTAGGAAGTTAAGTTAGGAATGTTATTTAGTAATTTAATTTTTTGAATTGATATAATTCTTTAAGATAAAATAAAATAAAAATTTATAATTATATAATCTATTCAAAACTTACCATCTCACTGTTCATAATATGCTTACAAGAGTATATACGCATAAAACATTTTATTATATAATAAATAAATAAATAAATAAAAACTAGTTTGATCATCATCGCTCAAGGAACAAAATAAGACCCACAGTGTGTTAGAAAGCCAAAAAAGAAGAGAAGAGAAGAAAGGTCATCAATGGCTGCTCCACACGTCTCTTTACCATGATTAACATAGAAAGCGCCATCTGCAAATACACTGCACAAAGAATATTCACCATACTTTGAAGCATATACTACTACTACATATCTCAGTTTGAATATTCATTAATTAAAATATTTTTTTTATCATAACATATGAGTTATAAAAAGATAAACCCTATTAGAGTTTTTACATATATTATTTTAATAACATATGAGTTATAAAAAGATAAACCCTATTAGAGTTTTTACATATATTATTTTTATAATAATTTATTTGGGCATACGAATCTATAATAAATTTAAAATATTAGTTTTGTTTATGAATGTAAATCTTTATTTTGAGCTATAGAAGAACTATTGGAGAGTAACTTATCAACCCTTTTAAACCACGTTCAAACCGCACAATATAACCTTTATCGGGTAAGATATACTAGGAGTATTAATATCTTTCCTAACCATAACCAGTTCCCAATCTTGAAATTTATGACAAGACTAGTCCATCTGAATCTTTTAGTGATCCGAAACTAAATAACTAGGTAGCAACTCCTTGACTCTAACATCCTGCCACGTTGTGTGTGCATGTGCGACAAAGTCTACAAGAGAATAATTACCTTTTTCTTTGTCATTGTTTTAAGTAGTAGTTGACATTATAGTAGCATATGATAATATTATTTTTTTATTTTTTAAATTTATTTTTAATATTACCATATTAAAATAATTTAAAAATATATAAAATATTAATTTTAAAAAAATACTTTTTAAAAAAATACAACCATACCGTAATAACAAATAGATTCTTAATCATATTACACGGCTTTTTTTGAATGTCATATTTGCTCCACACTACAAATTGGCTTTCTTGATGCTTAGTTTACATTGAGAAACTCTGCTATGAGGTATTTTATTGGTTTATAATTATTTGTTTGTATTTGATATTATGGTATATGATATTTTTTTTAAAAAAATTTATTATATATATATATATATATATTTAACATTAGTATATCAAAATAATATAAAAATACTAAAAAAAAATATCATTTTGATACTTTTCTTTCAAAAAGCTTTAACTTTGAGTATATTAAAGGAAGAATTAGAATTCTAAATGCTCACTTGCTAAAATTGTCTTAAACACACTCGGCTATTATTTAAAAAAATTAAGAAATTATTTTATTAGAAAATATAAATAATTTTAAAAAATAATTAAGAAATAAAAAAATAACTCAAGTATTAAAATTCCAAAACATGTTTGACAAGCTCGTGTTCATGGTTTTGAAAACTACAAGAATAAACAAAAATAAAATTATAATAATTATATTATATTATACTATTGAATAAATTGTCATGATTGAAATCAATTATAGAAGCTAATTACGAAAATCTTGAAATAAAGTTCAATATTTTGAAATATTTAAGTCTTCTAACCAATAAAACTAAAAAATAAATAATTGATGATTGAAAATTTACATAATTATTAAATTTATAATTTATAAAATTAATCGAGTTATATAAAAATTAACTTGAAAATTCATCCATGTTAAAAATAAATAAAAAAAATCTAATGAGCTGTATCTCCGAAATGTTTCCACATTATTATTATTATTATTATTATTATTTCAATCTGTCCTTCCTACCTAAACTTCAAACCTTTGAGGAAAGTAGGAAACAACTCAGTCAAAAAATTAACATGTGAAGAAATACACATTTTCCTATAAAAATAATTAAATTAAAAAGCATGAAAAGAAAAGAAAAATTCAAACCAATCATGTTAGGCCATGTCATTGATTAGAGAAAACAAAAATGCTAATGACCATAGTACAAAAAATAATCAAAGACAAAGGACACCAAACCTTCTCTTCTCCTCTACAATCCTCACTCCATAGGAACTGCAAGCAAAAACAAAGAAAGATAGAAGAAAGACAAACTTTCAATTCTTGACTCTCTCATGGAGCCATCTTTCTCTTTGAAAACAATACTAACAATCTCCCTCTTTCTCTTCTTTCTCACCCCGCAATCATCTTTAGCTATAAAAGTACCCTTCCACCCTCAGGACTTGCTTCCTTTGTTACCAAGGAAAGTCTCATGGCCAATTCTCAACTACTTAAACGGTGCAGCGGACCTTTTGCCAACATTTGTTGGTGCTGCCTCTGCTTTAAACGACACCGGTGAGTGGAAAGGTGCTTGCTTTTACGAGAACCGGGCTTGGATGGAGTTTCATAATAAGACTGGTAGTGAATTTGGTGGCGGTACACTTCATCTCAAGGTATTAAAGATGTTTACTTTTTCGGTTTTCTTGTTTTGGGTTTCGTTGAAGTTGTTGGTTTTGATTGAGTTTTGGAGGATTTGTTATCTTGGTTTTTAATTTGGTGGAGGGACATTCTTGTTTTATGGTAATAAAGACTTGATAACTTTTGATGTTTTTGTTTTTGTTGAAATTTTAATTTATCGAATCTATTAGATTTCAGTATTGAATTGAAGCGTACCAGGGTGTGGAAGGAAGTTAATTTGGGGTTTTAGTGTGGTTGTTTTATTTGGTTTTAGTTGGAATTGGATGTTTTTTTTTTAGTGTTGAGTCGAAGCTCGTTTTGGCTGGTATCAGGGTGTTAAAGGAAGTAAATCTGGGGATATTGTGGTTTGCTTTTTGATGGATTTGTCGAAAATAGGAGTATTTGTTGCATGGTTTGCTTGATTTGAATGTCTGCTGAATTTGAGTTCTTGTAGCACGGATGTAGATTTAAAGTGATTGTTTTATAGTTTTTTTTAGGATTAAGGTGATTAGTTTGCTAGATTTTAGTTGTCTTGTTGAAATTGGAGGATTTATATAGGGATTTGAGTTTATGGAATTTTAGAACCGTGTTTGAGTTTCTTCAGGCTTTGAAATGCCTGGAGTATTGCTCCTGAGTTGTATTTTACCTTTTCTATTATGAAGTCTGTTTCACTTTGTTGAAATTTTTAGGATTTGGTATACGGATTTATTATTTTTAAGGAATGAATTTGACTTTGGTTAGTCAATGTGTTGGTGGTTTATTTGTGCTAGTACCCGTGAGTGATTGCAATTTTTATGCTTGTAGTGATTTGAAATGTGTCTTTATGCTGTTCAGGTTAGTAAAGCTCACAGCTGGACATGTATGGATATTTATGTCTTTGCCACTCCCTATCGTGTAACATGGGATTATTACTTTTTATCTCGAGAACATACATTAGAGTTTAAAGAGTGGGATAGCAAAGCTGAATATGAATATGTAAGTTGTACTTCCTGTCATTTCTGGATTTAATACATTAGCTAGCCTGTCTACTTTTGGCTCCAAGATTTGAGTTGTCGTTGTGATTATTACGTTTGTGAAATCAGGTGAAACGCCAGGGAGTCTCAATTTTCCTCATGCAGGCAGGGATGCTTGGAACCCTTTCAGCACTATGGGATGTCTTTCCCTTATTTACAAATACTGGATGGGGAGAGAATTCTAATATTGGATTCCTGAAGAAACATATGGGGGCTACCTTTGAACAGCGTCCGCAGCCTTGGGTTACCAACATCAGTGTTGATGATATTCACTCTGGTGACTTCCTTGCTATATCAAAAATTCGTGGAAGGTGGGGTGGTTTTGAGACTTTAGAGAAGTGGGTTAGTGGAGCTTATGCTGGTCATACTGCTGTTTGCTTAAAGGATTCTGAAGGAAAATTATGGGTTGGTGAATCAGGACATGAAAATGAACAGGTAAGTGGAACTTGCTAAATTATATTACAATATAGTACTTCAATGATGTAACTTGTAACTGATAGTAAACCTTTTAACATCATCGCTAGGATTCTTTTCCTCTGTTTTTTGAATCTTCTATTTCTTGTCCAATAATTTAAGTAAAGTGTGGTACTGCCCAGGCTAAATAATTTATGTAAAAGGTGTGGTACTGTCCATGTCATTTCTCAAAATGTTCATGTTTAATTCTTTCTGGACATTTGTTGGTCTCAGGGGAAACCAAGATAGTCATGTTAATAGTCCTCGCTAATCTAAACATTTCCGTTTATTTTGCAGGGAGAAGATATTATTGCTGTGTTACCTTGGGATGAATGGTGGGAATTCGAGCTGAATAAGGATGACTCAAATCCACATATTGCATTGCTTCCTCTGCACCCTGATGTGCGAGCTAAGTTCAACGAGACTGCTGCTTGGGAGTATGCTTTGAGCATGAATGGAAAGCCTTATGGATATCATAACATGATATTTAGCTGGATAGACACTCTGGATGGGAACTATCCACCTCCATTGGATTCTCATGTGGTATGAAACTATCCAACATTGGTGCCGCTGCTATAGTTTTTTTTCTTTTTTTCTTCTACCTTCTTATTATGTATCCCATACAACATGATTTTTCCATCTCTCGCTCCCCCCCCAAAGGTTAACGATGATCCGCATAATATTGTTACCCCTAGATAAGGAAGAAATTATGGTGATTAATTAATTTTCTTGTTTCTAAGTGGTTTGTCTAGGAAAGTTGCTTTGGCATTATATCCTGATGTTGTATGCTGATGTCTTCATAACTTAAGATGTAAACTTAAGGAAAAACATATACTATAATGGGAATTTGTAATCTTGATGAAATGATCTAGAAGTTCTTTCTGTTGGGAAGTCAGGCAAGGCGCTACCCTCTTGGCATAGTATGACCATTTCCACTAGGTTTATTTGTATGCTACATCTGCGATGGTTAACTACCCATCGACAAGTTTGAACCATATGTTGCATCTTCAAAAAACTTGGAGAATTTCATTGAGATGCTGTTATATCATCCTATAATATTTTTAGATGTGCATTTGATCTGCTAGGGGTACTGGTGAGTTTTATATCAAAAAAAACCAAGTGAAAATATTGGTTTCAGAAGTATAATTAGTGACACCAGTCAAAAGAAGTTCTTTCAGAGGTTTTTGGTCTTCATAGGCTTGATTGCCAGCTCTGTGGTCCTGCAGGTCGCTTCTGTTATGACAGTTTGGAATCACATGCAACCTGAATATGCTGCTAACATGTGGAATGAAGCCTTGAACAAGCGACTTGGAACTCAGGTATCTTAATAATTCGGTCCAGCATTTCTATGCTATCTGATTAGCTTAAATAAATGGTTGGAAATTAGAAATTTGCATTTGTATCCAATATGATATGTACAAATCATAGTTTTTAAACCCGACTCGGGCAAATTCCTGGTCATGGTCATAGGTGGGTTGACATGGGCCAACTCAATTTTTTTTTTTATTTTATAAAAAAGTAAAAATAACATTATTTTGAAAGAAAAAAAAGAAAAAAAATCAATGGGTTTTGAATGGGTTTTCCCCTTGTCTAGGTCACGGTTCAACCTTGATTTTTGACCTAGTCACGCCAGGTTAATTCTCCCCCTATATTTGTTGAAACTTGGCTCCCAGGTCACCCAGGTCATGGGTCAAATCCAATAGGTCCGGTTGGGTTTTAAAACATTGCTACAAATTGTCAGTCTATTACTCCTATCTTGTATCTTTTTAGCCATATCCAAACGTTATGGTTATTTCTTAATACCAAGCCACGTATCTTTATTTTGTTTTGAAGTCAGAAAATTATGCTTGGATTATTTTCCAAACGGTCTGTGTTCTGATTCTATCAACATTTTTTTTTATATATATACTTTTGTGCTTCATGTAGGGCCTTGATCTTCCTGATGTCTTGGTAGAAGTTGAAAAGCGTGGGTCATCCTTTGGGGAATTGCTGACAATTCCTGAACAGGATGATTGGTTGTATGCTGATGGGAAGTCAACCTCGTGTATTGCTTTTGTTCTGGAAATGTACAAGGAAGCAGGACTGTTTGATCCAATTTCTGGCTCTGTACAAGTGACTGAATTTACGGTTAGTCTTCCAAGAGCACTTATCAGATACCTGTTTAGTTTTTAATTTAAAAATTGATTTTTAACATCGGTATTCTCCTCGCTGGAAATCGAAAGAAAAGAAAAACAGAACCATAAGAAACTTTTTTTGTTTTAACGAAGAAATGTAATAATTGAATTTATTCTGCTCTTCTCTGTCACAGTACCCTGAATGTATTCATTTTCTTGCTGACAATGCAGATCAAAGATGCCTACACTCTAAGGTTTTTTGAAAACAATTCAAGCCGCTTGCCAAAGTGGTGCAATGATGGAGATGATGTGAAGCTCCCATTTTGTCAGATTAAAGGGAAGTATCGAATGGAACTACCAGAATACAATACCATGGATCCTTACCCCCATATGAACGAAAGGTGCCCATCACTCCCCCCAAAATACTACAGAACACAGAATTGCTAAACGGCCTTCCCTTTTCTTGCTGTTGTTGTAACAATATTTGATGCCAGTGGGTGCATTGTTCTTTGAATTGATGTGTGGAAGCAGCCAGGCAAAAGGTCTGTTACTGAAAGTAAATATGGTAGTGTAGAGGATTTCAGCTGTTGATTCTTTCACTTGTACACAGTAGCCACAACGCAGGCCAGTAATGCGATTGTTCCACTCATTCCTGTCTGTGATTGCAGCGTTTGTCTTGGGCGGAATTAGTCTATACATAGTTGCCCCTTCTACTAGTTATTTTAACAGAATTGGTCAAAACTTCCAATTTTTCATACGCTTCCAAAATCTCATTTGTCCCATTGCATTTCATGCGAGAGAGGAGCAAGATACTTTGTCTGCAAGTGCCTGCCAGTACTATGCCCATACAAGTTTCACGTCGCAGATAGGTAGTTGTCACCGTATTCATTTGTTTAATATGGACAGAATAGCCTTGGTTTCGATGGGTCCTTTACCAAAACTAGCATAGTTTGGTAAAAGATTTGAGAATATATCACATAATAAACATTAGGGAAATAACACACTTTCACTTATCTGATAATATGAATCGTGGTTGTTTTAAATAACAACTAGCGGATGTTTTATACCCAAATGTTAATATGATTTGTGGTTATATTATCCCAACATAATTTTATCGAAAATCTAATCTCATATTTTACATAAAATAAAGTCTAAATCACTATACCGAAACTTAAACAAAACCATAAATTATTAAACCTTATTTTAATATCAAATTTATTTATTAATTATAATCTCAATTCAATGGGTTATTTTTAATTATTGTGTTTATTTATTAATTATAAAGATAATTGATACGGGTAATAACATAACATAAGAATGTGCATTTTTTAACTTGTAAATGGATGATTTGAAATTTTAAATAATATGTTCATGTGTTAATTAATGATTTTAAATCATGTTTATCTAAAATAAATATGAAAATGCATAATATGCAAGACAACATGATAATTAGCTATAATAATATTACAAAAGTTGTACAAATAAAAATAACTCTTAACTACAAAAATAACATAATATAATAATACATCTAAGCCTATCTGTCTTCTACAATAAAGAGTGGATGGGCTCACTTCATCAATAACATGACTTTCATCTATCTGTGTGGTCTCATCCTCTAAGACGATATCATCTAGGCTTAATGTCTCTCATAATACGTCAAGTTTAATACAACATGTCTTAAACCAAGAGATGCATAATAACAAGCTAGTCCGTCATCATCAAGATCACGAAGATCAGCTGCAACATGTCAACCTTTATATAACAACTATCAAGCCTAGCAAGTTTTTTTTATGCCCTATTTAACCGCATATGCCATATTTACGGTGGGAATGCTCCTCTCTTATGTACATATCATTTGCAATCAAGTTCATTTTTATCGACCTCGACTGGTTTTTCTTTTTGAAGGGTCTGGGTATACTCGGAGACCAATATATTTATTCTACTCTAATTCATCAGGTAAATGATGGAATGAAGTCTCATATGTGTTCTTATACATCTGAATACTATAATGTTGGTCAACATACTAGGCAATATCAAGATGTCTTTCTATATAACATGCAAGAATATGTGAACAAGGTCGATGACAACTTTGTTATTTACCACATGTGTATGTTCCATCCACCAACTTAACTATTTTTCTAACTTCATTTTTGACATCTCGTTTCTAAGAAATGTGAACCTGAAAAGTGTCATCATTAACATTGAAAAATACTACAATATGATCTCTAGATCTATGTATGTTGGCATTCAATTCTAGCTGAATAATAGGAGGCCATAATTTCCCACCTATAATGTAGTCATATGCATCCCCTTTTTATGTAACAAAATAAGCACCAATCCTAAAAAATATCAATTGGACTAAAGCAAAAACAAGCAAAGCAAGTGCACATTTCAAAACATGATTAAAAGTGTAAACCCCGGTAAAAATAAAAATAAATAAAAAAATATTTATATATATATATAAAATCTCGAGAATTGAGTAAATTAATTGATATGACTTGTGCAAGTATGAAATAAAAAAAAAATCTGAATTTTGATGAAAAATTACAAACCGGCTAATTTTACGTTATAACACATAACTTTCAATCGGGTTATTAGATTAAGTTGAAATTTTGCATGGAGTCTTATAAAATATTATTTTAACCTAGGTTAAAATTTCAGAATTTTTGGAGTATGATAAGAAATTTTTTCAGATAAAAGAACAAATGGCATAAATGATTGTTTAAAACAATTCTTAGGGACCAAAGTGAGACTTTGCCCAAAACAATCCTCTCTAAAAAGCTGCCAGCAATTAAAAATGAAAAGGAAAGAGGGATTGTGCAGCCGGCCAAGGGAAGAAAAATGAGAAAAAGAGGGTTTGTGTTATTTTTCATGGAAATTGCTTGAAAAATAAAAAAACAAAGTGTGAGATAGAAAGAGTGTTGAGTAATTAAAGAGAGGGTTGATACATTAAGGAGACTACAAGAAGTTTGAAGATTTTAAGAGTGCTTTTAGAGAAAGAAAAAAAAAATGAGCTTAGAGGGAAGTGGGAAGGAAAAGAACTTGATTATGATATGAGTTGTGACAGGAATGAAGATGTTGATAACTTGGTATAGTCCCGTTACAAGGGAAACTCTGTCGAAATTTTTTGAAAAGAAAAAAAAAAATTACATCACATAAAATTTTACACTTTTAAATAATTATGTTTTTTTTTCTGGGATGTGACAAAAAGATTCAGAAAGGTTTTTTGTCATATAGTCATATCGGTGACTCTTATCATAAGAAAGTGTCCATCTTTCTTTCGGTTTCCACTCAAGATGTTCTTTCCATTCTAGATGACTACTTCCATATATCAAATTTACACTTCGAGACTCTATAACACATCCTAAGCAACACTTTATTGGCTAACAATTCTTTGAATTCATGATTAAAGTTGCTTCAAGGTGTCTAACACGATACCAATGATATCTAATCGGTTCATGCTAAATTTACATCATTCCATGCTTAATATTAGCATGCCTATATGATATTATACATATATCATCACGGTCACCTGTCATGTGATGTTAAATAAGTAGTAAAAACTATCTCTAGTTAATTTTGTTTTCTTCTTCAACTAGTGCATAAGCCTAAGAAAAAAATCTCATTACCTGCATAAAAAACAACTACAATCAATAACTTTTTACTAGACCTTTCATATATGTAAGTGTCATCCATACTGATAATTAACCTATAAGACTTGAAACTCTTAATTGCAGGACTAAAAGCCTAGAAAACTCTACCAAAAACAATTGTTTCACTATCAACCCATGCCTTAGAGCACAAAATTTTAAACTTGTATTGCAATTTGAGTTCTTCTTGTATGATAGAAATAATATAAGCAAAGTTATCTTGAACATGTGTTGAAGCAGCTGATGTAATAAATTTTATATCGAGCTGGTAATGATATTTTTTTTTTTATGTATATATATGTTTACTTTTCAACTTTAT
Organism: Populus simonii; assembly: GCA_007827005.2. Lineage (NCBI taxonomy): Eukaryota > Viridiplantae > Streptophyta > Magnoliopsida > Malpighiales > Salicaceae > Populus > Populus simonii. The sequence continues at coordinate 17,104,196 of CM017474.2, forward strand.
TATTCCAAAGGAATCTAACATTTTATAGTATTTTCTATGCAAGTATTGTTAACATTCAGGTGCATAAATACTTTATAATTGAATGAATATTTGGTTTAAACATTTAACTCAATATTCAAGTGAATAGAAAATGTGTGAGGAATTATATACTCATCACAACCACGAATAAAAACATAATTCTGAATAGTGATTATGTTAAATTATCTATTTTTTCAAAATGTGTCCTTCCTCTGAAATTTATAACTGCGTCAATTTTTTTATATAAAAAAACGGTTTTAAGAGCAATCATCAAGCCTGATCAAGTCAGTCTACTCTTTATTTTAAAGCTTTAATGCATAACATCAAACTTTCTATAACAAGTGGGATCGATATATATATATATATGGTACCAAGTAATTAATCAAGACTTTGGCTGGAATGCCAGAACGTTTTCTTTGCTACAAACCAGTTTAGACCAGTTCCACTGTTTAGATTTAGAAAACTAGGATGTTATGTTTGTCTTTGGCATGATTTGGATTGGCAGTCCTTCAGTTGGAACTGGCATTGGATCCCTTTTGAAAAAATTATCCGCAAGCAACTTCCATGTAAATTGAGTTACAAGATGATGGATTGTAATTAGGGTTTCAATCCTTGCAAACTCGTATCCTGGACATATCCGAGGGCCGCCTCCAAATGGAATAAAGCAGTAAGGTGGGATTGAAGCTTGGTTATTGAATCTTGCTGGATCAAATTTTGACGATTCTGGAAATATGCTACTGTCCATGTGGGTCATATTTGTAACCCAGAATATCTAAATATCAGGGAGAAAAAAAAAGAGTATCAATAATGTTCTGAACTGAAGCAATAAAGAGAGAATGGGAAGTGAGGAGCTTACTTGCCACCCTTTAGGAATAAGGTATCCATCGTATTCTATATCTTTCACTGTTTTCCTGAAGCCACCAAAGATAGGAGAGACCATTCTCAAGGTTTCCTGTGCTACTCTCCATGAGTACTTCATCTTAGCAAGGTCATTCCAGGTTAACAACTCCCCCCTCTGCTTGCTCTGCGCAATCTGTTCTTGTTCTGCAATAATAACCATAATCAACATACAATTCATTTCAGTGTTTTTGGTAAAACAATAAATAAATCGCATATTGGCGTTATTTATGCAGCTCAGGTTTCCAGTGGAGAAAATTCAGTTGGTTGCAGAGTAGAAGAATTAAAGGTCATGTATACCTTTCAGAATAGCTGCATAAATTGAAGGATCATTAGCTAAAATTCGGACGAGGAAAGTTATCAGAACAGATGAAGTGTCATGTCCTGCAGTCATTACAAGCATAACATTATCCATAATCTCATTCTCATCTATCACTTCTCTATTGTTTTCATCACGAGTGCTAAGCATGCAACTGATGAGGTCTTTGTGTGGATTAACACCCTTCTTTGCAAGTTCCCTTCTCTTTTCGCCTATCAAATGCTTCATCATGTTTCGAATGCTTGCGCTTGCCTGAAGGCTGCGGTTATAGCGTGTGAAGGGCAAGTTAATGGGGATTGACCACATCCCTTCTATCATTTCTTGAAACCAGTCCACAAGTTTCTCTCTTCTAGCTCCTCGTTCGATCCCAAACAGAAGGGCGCAAATGATGTTGAATGTTAGTGTCTTCATCAAAGGCAGGACCTAGTAAACACAAAACACTTTCTTAACCTGTGTTTCTTCATCAGACAGTAAAGATTTGCTAACAATAACAACATCAGCATACCTTGACCTCTTGCTTGCCTTCCCAATGCGTCGCAATATGCATCCTGACTTCCTCATCCATTTTTCCCACGTAACTCTTCAATGATTCAGGCTTCAAAAACAAGCCAAGTGCGTCCCTCACACGCTTGTGATCTTGGCCACAGAGTTCCAGCAAACATCGATCCCCCAAAAGTTTCTTGACAGATTGTGGTTGGCTATTGGAAAGCGTGCTGCTATCACTGGTGAACACTAACTTGTTTGCATCCTTTCCATGTATGAAAACTGTAGGTTTGCCAAAGAGGCTTAGCTTTGATATCGGACCATATTTTTGTATTCTTTGTTGAAGCCATTTTTCTGCCGTATTGGCTCTCATGGCACGGAGAAGATGTAGGCTATGGCCTACAATGGGAATTCCTAGGGAACCTGGTGGAACCCTTTTTGGTGATCTTCTTCCCTTGGTAAGGAGAAGGAAGATAGGGATAAGCAACGTCAAAACTATGAAGAGCATCTTCCCTTCACTTGTCAGCTCTGTGTGTGTGTCCATAGGAGGAGTGAAAGAGAGCAGTAGATGAGATGACCAAAAATTAAGAGGGTGAGGCCATGTTTTGGACATCCTTCATCTTTCCCACTTGTATTAAACGAAAGAGATCCTGTAGAAGATCTGTGGTATCAAATGGTAAAGATGATGCTCTTTGATTGTTCTTGTCCCTTTTCATCGGACCTTGTCTTGATGCTATTTTTTTTTTATCAGAACAATATTATTTCATAAATAAAAAACCCCTTAAAAAATAATTTTAATAAAAAACTAAATTGATTTTTCTACCCATTAATTAATCAGGTTAATACAAGTGGATGAAACTCGAGTCAAGTTGCATAATTATCATCATAATGCTAATTATTCTCGAAGACAGATGTTTCGATGTTTTCATAGATACTATGTAGCAAGGAACCAAATGTCACACATGCAAGCACATGGATGATGTTTGTGTCAATAATTCATCCTAGTTGTTTTCTTCTAGATTTTTCTTTCATTGATGTCATTTAATTAGGACATCATACTGGTGACTAAAAAAATTAATTAAATTGAAAAAATCAGAAAAAATAGCTGAAAAAATCAAATCATGAAAAAAACTGATTAAACCGATTAGAATTAAAAAAACCAACCGGTTCGGTTCGGTTCGGTTTCAGTTTCGGTTTTATGAGTCTAAAACTGAAAAAACCAAACCGAACTCAAACTGAAAAAACAGGAAAAAAACCGAGTCAAACCGGTTTGAACCAGTTTCAGTTTTTTTAAAAAAAATTGGTTTTGTTACTTTTTTTTGATAAAAACCGAACCGAACCGAAAATAAACACCCCAGGACACCACACAAGGTTTGAAGGTCAATTGCTTCGAACTTATATTTAAATGTTTTTTTTAATAATATTTTTTATTTTTTTAAATTTATTTTTAATATCAACACATCTAAACAATTTAAAAACATATAAAAAATAAATTTTAAATAAAAAATTTATTTTTTCGTCAAACGCTGTATGAACCGTGTTTCCAAACAAAAATTTAATTAGTATGATAAATAAATGTTTGAGAGTGTAATATTTTCAGCTTTATAGTATGTTTTATTTGAAAAAAATATTAAATTTATGTTTTTTTTAGTATTTTTAAATAGTTTCGATGTGCTAATATAAAAAATAAAATAAAAATTTAAAATTATTTTAATGTATTTTTAAATATGTTTTTTTAAAAAAAACATAATACTGAATATTACAAGCAACATACTCATCAAGTCACTTTTGATGATTGTTCTTAAAATAAAAAATTTGAAGGTCAATTGCTTCTATCTTGTATTTAAATATTTTTTTAAAATCCAGACTTAATTCAATGGTGAAGGTTCTAGGAAACCCAATATCCACTGATGATTGTTCTTAATCCCTACTCATGCTCATCACGTTTGTGCACATTTCATAAGACATGGTCCAATGCCTAGAAGATCCCAGAGGTGGTCTCCTCTCTGGTGGGATTTGGGCTAGTCATGTCCGAACCCAACTACATTTGCCTGGACCATATCTTCTTTGCTCACAAAGTCTCTACAGAGATCGATTTTTTTTATTAGTCACTGATATAACTAGTTTATCTTGAGATAAATGCATAATCTTAATGAAACATAAACCATAGAATGAAGATAAGTTCTAATGTAAGCTTGTTTTTAGGAAAAGGAAAATAAGTTCTATTGAGAGAAAGTAGAATTGCAGTGGCACAAGAAGGGATGCATCCATGAGATTGCAACACACAACACGGTTAATTCTATGGAACACCTTGGATCGGTGGATATTACGCTGGCATGATTTGGATTGGCAGTCCTTTAGATGGCATGAGTCTTGGATTCCTACTGAAACCCGTATCTGCACACAGCTTCCAGGTAAACTTAGTGACCAGATAATGGATTGTAACAAGAGCTTCAGTTTTTGCAAATTCATATCCTGGACACATCCGAGGCCCTGCTCCAAATCCAATAAAGCTGTAAGGAGGAATTGAAGCTTGGTTGTCGAATCTAGTCGGATCAAACTTCGATGGTTCGGTGAATATGCTGTCATCCATGTGGGTCCTATTCATGGTCCAGAATATCTAATTATCAGAGATAGAAGAGCTCAGTTTAATGTTATAACTGCGCTAAAACAGCTTAAGAACTGAAAACTGGGGATTTAACTGACTTTTGCCACCCTTCAGGAATGATGTATCCGTCGTATTCGATATCCTTAACAGCTTTCCTGAAGCCACCAAAGATTGGAGGGAACATTCGCAAAGCTTCCAATGCTACTTTCCATTTGTATTTCATCTTTCCAAGGTCCTCCCAAGTTAACAACTCTCCCTTGGGCTTGCTCTTAGCTATCTCTTCATGTTCTGCAGAGGGAACATCAACAAACAAGGTAAAATTACCAAGATGTATTTTTCAGCAATGTTTCGAAGAGTGAAAGGTCATGCATGCACACCTTGAAGAACTACTGCATAAATTGAAGGCTCCATAGATAAAACCCGGACCAGGAAAGTTATAAGAATAGCTGAAGTGTCATGTCCTGCAGTCAAAACAAGAATAACATTATCCACAATCTCCTTCTCGGTCATCTCTTCTCCATTGTTTTGATCACGGGTGCTAAGCAAGCAAGTGATGAGGTCCTGCTGATTATCAGCGCCCTTTCTCAGTTCCATCCTCTTTTCAGCTATGAGATCCATCAAAAAGTTTCAAACCCTCGCACTTGCACGAAGGCCACGATTGAAGCGTGTGAATGGCAGGTTAATGGGGACTGACCATATTCCTCCTATCATCTGTTGGAACCAAGTCACAGGTTTATCTCTTCGAGATCCTCCTCGCTCAATTCCGAATAGAAGGGAGCAAATGACATCGAAGGATAGCTTCTTCATCAAGGGTAAGACCTGATATATAGAAAGCACAAACAACTTCTTTTCGTCGTCTTTCTTTAACAAAGGGAAATTTATTCATAGTAAAACTTGATAGCATACCGTGATCTCTTGTTTTCCTTGCCTATGCATCTCCATGTGCATCCTGACTTCCTCATCCATTTTCCCCACATAGTTTCTCAATGACTCAGGCTTTAAAAATGATAGAAGTGCATCCCTGATGCGCTTGTGATCTTGTCCGCAGAGTTCTGCTATACATCGATCTCCCAAGATCATCTTCAGAGACTTTGTTTGACTATAGGAGATCGTGCTGCTATCACTGGTGAATACAAACTTGTTTGCTTCCTTTCCATATATGAAAACAGTAGGTTTGCCAAAGAGGGTTAGCTTTGATATTGAGCCATATTTTTGTATCCTTTCGAGAAGACATTTTTCGGCAGTATTAGTTCTCATTGCTTTGAGAAGCCGCAGGCTATGGCCTATTATGGGAATCCCAAGTGAACCTGGAGGTAGTTTCTTGGATGATTTTCTTCCTTTGATAAGAAGAAAGCTGGGGACAAGGACCATAAAAATGGTGACGAGCGGATTCATTTGGGCTGTGTGGGGGTATGCAGCTGCTGGTGGATCAGTATGTTTAGAGACTAAGAAGAAAGGATGTTTTTTGGAGTTAAGAGCAAGCACGCAGGCATGGTCGAACACAAATCACTTGCGTATTATGTTATATATTACCGTCATATGAGACGAAGTCTTTTAGATTGTTATACTTTCATTACACACACACACACACACACACACTAGGAATAATTTTTTAGAGACTGAAAATAGCTACATCATCAATGCATTACACATGCACTTAAAAGAATTAAAAGGAAACATTAAATTTAAACTTCAAAAGTAATTCCAATATTTCCTCTTCATTTTGAAAATCTTGCCTTTCTTGAGATTTAAAAATATATTTGAGGATTATCTCCAAGTATATTAAAGCATCATACTAGAACCGATGCTATTGGTATCCCATTGTCATATCTTGAATCTCCTTTCCTTGATTAGTAATTATATTTGTTTGAACAAGGCTCCTCTTAGCTATTTTCCCCCTCTTGTGGTTGCGTCACATTTCTCTCGTCAAACATCTCTCAATGGAGATTTTACTCTTCAAGTTATTTTTATTTTTCTCCATTTATGTACTCAAAGAGAATATAACTCAAAATTTCTCTGAGATATAATGGAAGCTCAGCTCTAAATTAAAAGGTAAAACAGAGTAATATCCAGAGGTTAAACATAATAAAGGTAATCTAGAAAACTAAAGTGAAAAATCTAGGTAAAATATTCTTAGTGATTTTTTAACCCAAAAATAATATAAAATTAATTCTAGTAATTATCAAAATTAATTTTCATCATTTATCATCTAAATTAATCCTTCTACCCATAACCCGAATCTTATCTCAGGGGGTTATAAAACTGTGCTAAAGATACAAAAAGATTGCCATTTTGGAAATTAAGAGTTTAAAATAGCTCATTCAGTAGAATCCATCAAAAAGATGCACGCTTATACATAATATAAACAACTTCATTTGATCTTAATCAATTCCTCTCCTTTATTCACTCCGTGGTTTACATTTTATCCACATGATCATGATAATAAAGACAAAGGAAAATGTAAGCTACATGAAGTTCGACCGCCACATTAATACAGCTGCCTTAGGACGTCCTACTTCGACAAACTAAAGATAACAAACGGGGTTTGTGATTTTGCTTTTGAACAAGATTTTGAGTCATACATTTAATAGCTACAGCACACTGGTACAAATCAGCTCAAAAACTTGGAATTTCTCCATACAAATATTTGAGTTTTTATAATCTCAGTGCATCTATTGAATTCAGTAATATAAAAACCCTCAAAAGTCATCACTCAGCCTTAGCTGGAATGTGGTTGCCACCAGTTGCAATTTTGTACAGATAAAATACAGTCATGAGAGCACTGCAAGAAAACACAATGGTAAGTGCAATGCTCCTGGAAGTCGAAATGAAATGATGTAATCAAAAAAGGAAATCCCCATTAATATGGTGTTATTTGATCGAAGGTTTCACAAAGTAAAAGTTAATGCATAGTGGCATGACGCAATTATGCACACTACAAAAGCCAGGAAGAACTAAGACATTTTGGTGTGAACAAAAAGGAACCTTCAGCAGTATGGCTTCAAGAATTAGATCAAAGGTTTCACAAAGCAAAAGGTAAGGCATTGTGGCATGGTGCAAACACAACAACCATTCAGGACTAACATATTTTAGGCAGTGGCACATACTAGAAAAGATAATGAACATGAGAATGTTGCTCTCGGAAGTTCTATGTCAATACTCACAGACCAAATATTAGACTGGCATGCTCTCATGTTATTTGAATTTCACAAAAAAGAGGACAGTATGCACAAGAACATATCCAGCCAAGAGTTTAATAGATACCATCAAACATGGGGGATGAAAAGTGATGAGGTAGTTAGAATGTAAAGCAAATGCATAAGCTAATGAAATGCAAATATATTTATATCTACTAATCAATTATGATTATACTAGAGCAAATGTGCAGCACCGAGATAGAAGTGTTGCACATATAATCGGAAAGGAAAGTAACAGGAAGACAGATTTATCTTTACCTGATACCAGCAACAATACCAGCAGGCACTATCTTAGAGGTTTGCATATAGCGTTGCCCCATAACAAATGTCAGTACAGCTGCACAAACTGTTCCAAAGACACATGGATGAATCAATATAATTACAAATTTCCAGACAATTGGAAAAGGGCAAAGCATTATGAGCACAACATGAGCAGCAAAGTGAAGGAAGTTATGTTTTCTTCAATTTAAAGAATCATTTTCAACCAAAAAAAGACCAGGATCTGAAGCCTAGAGGTCGGTGTTTTGACATTCAGAATAGAGAAGAGAAACCAATTAACATTTCAGTCAAGATAAACTCCTAATATGGATATTTTTCCTTTCTTGGATTTGTACGACCACCACCGTACATAGGCCGTACTATCCAGGCCATTTTATCTGTTTTTGACACACGAAAGGTTTAATGCAAAGCTTATACTTAAGAGTAGCTTAGTCCCTCTAATTGAAAACAAGTGTCTTTTCATTCACCCTAATCAACCGACTTCTCTTCATAATAGAGAATGCTTCAATCACCCAAGAATTGCTCAAATTGAAAACAGAACCTCTTCAATCAACTTAAGCAATCTAGTTCAACAACAATCCACAAACCCAAATGACTACTTCCACTACCCCTTCGTCCCGTTCACAAACTAATGCTAATTTGATGGAGACCCATTACAACAATAAATACCATCTCATATAAATCAAAAAAATAAACTTCATTTACTCAATAAATACTTCAAGTCTTCAACACCATGCCCCTTCCTTTAGTAAGGAAGTTCTCAGACACCCTCGATAGCCATAAAATTTCCCATCTTTCACTCATTCTTATTATAGATTATCAAGATCAACACCATTCCATACACACACACACACACAATCAAGAAAGTGAACAGTACCAACCCAAAAAAGCATCAGTCTTTGAACAAAAACAAGCAAGAAAACAAACAAAGAAAAGAACCAAAAGGGTCTTACCAGTTTCAATAGCCAAGCCAAGAGATGAATTCTTCCCCTTTGAAAAAGCTTTAAGACTCAAGTATCCAGCAAAGATGAGAACCAAACCAGTGCCAACACCCCCACCTAATGATGCCACACTCCCTTTCCTCAAATATCCAATAACCCCTCCAATCACAATAACCAGTCCATATGGGATTGTGAAGCAGAAGTCATGCATCTTTCCCGGCTTTCTTGGTTTTCAAGATCAAGACTTTGCAGGTTTGTCACAGATCAAGCAAAGAACGGAAGAAGAAAGAAAAGAATCTTCCGTAAATCAACTGTCTTTGGAAGACCAGAAATGAATGCTTTTGTTTCCGAATCTGCCCTGGGAACTTCCAAGAGAGGTCTGCAGAACGTGCTCGTTTTGTTGCCTCTTACGGTATAGGGAGTGTGGCACCCACGGTGGGAAGTTATTCGTGATGAAGTTTGGTCAATTGTTGCATTATGGTCCTTATATTTCTATAGGAATGACATATTGAGTAGCCTACAAAAGCATTTAGCATGTAGAGTCTCTATTTTATTTTGCCCCCCTTTTTTTTAGATTTGGCTAGTTGATTTGTGGAATACTATGGACAATTGTTCACTGGAGAGACTATTTAGTACTTCTTTGATACTTCTTTATGGACTATATTATAAAAACAGAACCTTTCATAATATGAACACCTAATAATATATTTGTTAATGCAAGCATAAGCTTCCTTCTGGTGGGATTTCAACAAGAGTTCATCTTCATCAAGATCCATGTCATGATAAACAGACAGGAGGGGTTAGTGTACTGAATATGTTTTTCAATTTAGTGAAGCAAAATTCAGACCTTGGAGAAACCACAGCTTGGATGAGACAGTAGATCAATCTGACAGGAAAAAAAATATTAAAATATATGTTATTGTTAAAGAATAATATAAATTGTTTGAGTCCTAGATTAAATTGTCTTTTAATATTATATCGAAACTTTACTGATCGAAAGAACTTGAATTTGAATCTCAAAATTAATTTCTAGCATAAAATAAAGTGAGTCGGTAAAAATTTATTAAAAAATAATATAAATTATATTTTAAAAATCACTTAATAAGTTTTATATATCCTGTTAATAGTGAGTTATGGATTACAAAAAGCTTGATGTTAGTATTATCCTACCATAAACATTCAGTCCTTGGGCTTGTTTTCCTGGTGCATTTTAAATTCAAGAAACACTGAATATCATGCCATCATAACCTCCACTGGAAAGCTTGAGGTGCTGATATTAAGCTTCAAGACTGATTTTTGTAGGTTGGATTTCCTTTCTCTGGTTTCTTCCCTTACTCCCTTTGAAAAATTAGAGGGCAAATTAAGATTTTTAATTTGAAAGTTAAATTGAATTGAAAAATAGCTTCAGCAAAAAAAAAAATCAAAACAATAAAGATTAAATTAGAAAAAATAAAACCATAAAAACTTTAATTGAAGGATGAAATTGAAAATAAAAAAAAAACTTCAATAAAAGAGCTAAGAAAGAAAATAATAAAAGAAGGACTGAAATAAAAAACAAAATATATAAGAAATTATAATTAAATGACTAAATTGAAAAACAAAACTTTTATAAAATGAATAAGAACAAAATTAAAAATTAAAAAAAAGGATTGAGATTAAAAATAAAACATATAAAAAATTGTAATTGAAGTACTAAATATACTTGGTAATGTCTCACGCGCCTTTTAAACGGCACGAACGCCACCTATCACTTGCATGCTAGCAACTTTTTTTATTTAAAAACTCAAAAGTAAATATCAAAACACCTAAATAACCATGCTAATTATACAAAATACTGGTGTAAAAATACAAAAATACTTCCAATGGCAAAGGGCGCTGGGATACAAGGATTAAGAAAGCATGAAGTTCTTTTAAAGAATAATCTAAACCCAAGTTCCCTTCTTTCATGTATGTTTGTTTTAATCCATTGAACATTTTTTCTTTAACGAGCAATTGATAAATCTAGCCAACAACTCACCATCCATCACCATGACTTACTTGATATTACAGATTAGAATGCCAAAAGGTCCGTCCAGTAACCTGTTTGCACAGAGAACACTCCAGTGTTGCCCATTGGTTTTAAATTGACAACCCGCTCATCTAAACTGAGACCTAATTTGTACAGTCTTCATCACATTACAAGAAACCATGTATTTTTTTTGTTCCGATTTGTATTCGAAACTCATTTCGTCTCAAGTTGCGATACCCTTTTGTTTTTTTGTGTATCTGGAATTCTGATCATGTGTAATGTTTTTTCTTAGGTGGTAATAAAGTTTAGACGGGACTTTCAAGTTTCAAGTTTGATTCTATGCATGCTGTTGATACTTGAGGATCTCCAATGGCACATAAAGTCAGCTGCATTTTAAGACGTACAAGGAAATGGCTTTAGCTCCTTAGTCGAGCAGCCAGCTCATTCAAATGGTGCGTTAGGAAAGGGTCTTGGATTATGGCACGAAAACGTTCTTCTCTGTTTCTTTCTGGTAGGATAGGTAGGCTTATTACTAGCTAGATCTTGGATTGCATCAGGAAGGGATCCTTTCTGTTCCATAAAGTTGCCCGTTTGGCTGGTGGAATTTCATAGCTTGACTTGTGATTCCGATTCCAAGGGAAATTGAACCAAGACTTCTGGGTTGGAGTTGCAAGCTCAAACCCTTGAAGCACTTCTCCAGGAACATTTTAGTGATCTAATCAGTAATCCATTTTAATGGAGAAGCAAAACGTTTCGGTTAACCCTGCTTTTTAGACATTATCACGTACCAGGCAAATGGACCAATCGTTCTTCATTCAAATGTTTGACCATATTTCAGGGTTAAGAATGCTGTTTCATAGCCCTTCCACCTAAATCCCACCAATTTCAGGTACCAAACTCAAGAAACCATCTACTAGTCATCGGATGTTTTGAAGTTTATTATAGGTTTTTTTTTAGAGATATATTAAAATAATTTTTTTAATTTTTTAAAATTTATTTTTAATATTAACACGTATGATGTAGAAATACAAAAAAAGATATTTAAAATTTCATAAAAATAATTCATAAAGATCAAGTTGAACAGCAGAACATCATCCTTTAGAGGACAACCTGCGATGATATTTCATAAGGTGCAGCCATTATGTAAAGTATAAAAAAATACAGATGTCTAAAATAAAACAACAGCTATTGACCGTTACTATATTCAACTCCAGTCGGTCGTCCACGGGCAACAGTGATCAACAGACTAGAGATGACGGCTTCATGTTATCAACTTGAGATATCATGGTAGATTGTATCACAAACTATTTACATTAACCTCCCTAGTGTGAAGTTTCTAGCTTACATGCAACAAAAATGAGAAAATCTCAAGGTCCCATTAGAATCTTCCTCAGTCCATGTTTCTTTTCAGCAACGCATTCAGAATTCACCAATGAAGTTATCCAGACCTGATCTGATCTAACAGGCTCATCATCATCATTCCTATGCCAGCTCCAGAAGGCATGAGTTGAATTTGCTACTTTGAGCTCACCATGGCCAAAACTTGCTTCACGGAAGACTGACCAGGCTGGCTGTGGGTTTTTGTATCTGTCAATAATATAAAGAAAATCAGATTGGGATTTAACTGAGAGAGGTCTTTTAGACAACAAAGAAAGCCAAAGAACTAGTCATTTCGAAAAAGTTATTTTCACATTATTTTGGTCCCATAAAAGTTTAGTTGCAACAGAAAGTTGTGATAGTGAGGAGGACATACTTGTGGGCTAAGCCCTCTCTGTTTCCCCCATCTCCAATTGTAATATGGACAGCACCACATGGATCCAGTTTTCCATTGTTTACACGTTCCTATGAAACAGATTGGCAGATGATATAATCCACGGTTCATGAAATTAAGGATGACAGGAAAATGAAAACCATAAATGCTTATGCAGACATAAACCCCTAAACAATTTTCTTTTTGTTTGCAACCCTTGAACTAATTTTGGTAATCAACATTTCTGTCAATGTAAAACCATCAAGGACACATGCTATAGATTCTCTGTTGATGAGACACAATTACAGAGATATCTAAGCATGCTGAAGTTCAACAAAGAGAATGCCTTTAGGGGTAAGATTCTCTGTAAGAAAATTTGACTGCCAAAAACATTAAGTGATGCAAATTGGAAACTTTATATTCAAAGGTACTAGGTCATAACACAAATAATTTAGGGGGTATCCCTATATCTCCGCCTCAGAAAATTCCATACCATACCGTGCGTTCATAAGCATGAACATGGCCAGCCAGCACGATGTCCACACCAGCAGCATAAAGTAATGGCTCCATAGCTTCCATCATCCTGTCCCCTTCATTTTGATGAGCCTCGTTGCTATTGTACCATGGGACATGGAATAGTACGAGCAGCCAAGGTGTCTTATTCCGGTCCACCTTGGCAAGATCAGCCTGTAGATCAATGATGATAGAGAAATCCCATTATTAGAAGCAACTAAAATATGCTTTTTTTTCTTATGGAGCTTTGAATTAAAAAGAAAAAAAGAAAAAAAAAGAGGGCAAGATAGCAATAAGACAATCATGAAAAGATGGAACTTGAAGCCTTTTGCATTAACTACTGAAGGGCATAGTTCACAGTGGGGTCACTAATTCGCTGCACCTTGATATCTCTAAATTGCAATAAGATGGGGTTAAGGATGATAAGATGAGATCGGCAGTATTTGATACAGTTTCACACGTTTATAGATATTGCTTTTCAAGTGGTTTCGTATCAACTAGTCGCAGTGAAGGTTAAGGTAATACAGGGAAGGGACAAAAGTAAGTTCTGTATTATTTCAAAATGCCCTACATGCCTAACAAACAAGAGAACACATGCAGCTAGAAGCATGGAGTCGCCAAATATGCTGTGTGACAAGTCTGAAAGAGCAACACAGAGATATCGATCATCGATTATTTCCCTGATTTCATGTCAAGGAGTTTTTCGACAAATTAACATTTTCTTACCAATTTACGGAACCTTTGTTAACAAACTACCATTTACAACTTAATACAGTCGAAGAAAGAAGATAATATTGGAAAAGGATAAAAAATAACTAACCTCGAGCCAGTTATATTGATTGGAGTACTCATCATAACCAGTATATGAGCCAAGCATAATAATATGAGCCCCTGCAACTTCGAAAGAATAATAAAGATTTGAACTTGACCCACTCTCCTCAAATGGCATCTTCCATCTAGAATTGTAGGGTTCAAAACCATCCTTGAGGAATGGAATGCTTTCTCTTTCATGATTCCCCTGTGTTACCATCCAAGGTCTTGCGCTGGCAAGTGGCTCAACCAGCTCACCAAATGTGTCCCAGAGGTGCTGCATGTAATCAGCATATGAAAGGTCTCCGGGCAGCAGGTGCACATCATATTTGCATTGATCAATATGATCTAGTGTCGATTGAGTCCAGCCAGTTTGACCTAAATCTCCAGCCACAGCAAAAGTAACTGGGAACTGAGCTGGAGGAGTCTTGAGCTTGTACTCAGGGCCACCTCCTCCACATCGATAGTAATAAACTGTGTTATCCTCCAGTGGTCCAATGACTGTGTGGTGTATCTTTCCAGAGCTATAAAATAGGTAGCTATACCACGTGCTCTCTCCTAGAGCTATATTGCTGTATCTTCCAGGAGAAGTTCCATATTCCACCATTGATGCAGCAGATTTATCATCAGTGACCCATGAGACTCGCATGTGCTTGTCTCCAGCTAAAGAGATGTGCACCTACAACAGGCATCCATGGAGTAAAAGCACTTCAGATACCAAATCAGCATTTTAAATCACCTTGAAAAGCCATAAAAACTATCATTCCAAAACACTTCACGCACAAAGACGAAAAGTATCTCCGGAAACAACTCCAGGGAAAATTCAGCATATGATTAAACCAAACAGACACCAGCCAAATCAACTCCAATTAAACAAGAAATCATAGTTTCTATCAATAAAATATCAAGAATTTCAATGTAAATAAACAACAACTGAACACACTCAAAGCAATTGACTTTTATCCGATTCAAGAAACCATTTTTCGACCAAAGAAATACCACAGAACCCAGATGAATAAACAAGAAAACCCCAGATCAGATCATTAGAAAAAGAAACAACCTTTAACACTAAAACCAATAAAAAAAACTCTATATCAACACAATCTAATCAACGGAACAGAAACTAAGGTAAAGAGAAAGGATAAGATAACCTGTTGGGGATGAGAAGAAGACTTTGAAGGCCTTGAAAAATCAAGAGTCTTTCGAGTTGAAGGCCTAATGTATTCACTTGCAGCAGTTGCAGAGATTAACAGAAACAAAGCTAAGACCAGTTTTGGCTCCATAGTTTGATAATTAGTAAGTTACTATTATTGTTCTTGGCAACAATAAAAGATAGACCAGACAATTTATGATGCTGTGTTGTTTTGCTTGAACTGGCAGTCACTAGCCAGGCTTGTCCTGTTAAATGACAGATTTGGCCTTAATCTAGGAGGCTAAGTACATTAGAAAATGTCGAAAATTTGTCAATGACAATGATTTCTTGTGTGTTTTCTAGTGAGACTGGTAGATGATGATAAGATCATAGTTCACATGGTACACTTAATTTCTTAAAAAAGGGTTTTTTTCTTGAGAGAGAATTTTTCAAAGCTTTTTTTCTTGAGAGTGTTTTTTTAAGTCATGAATTGTTTTCGTATTAACATGTGGGGTTTGCAGTGGCAAGAAGGAAAAAATAATCACGACCTGTAATTTTGGTATAGATATACCAAGAAACTTTATTTAATATGTAATAAAAAATATATTGATGATTAGGTAGTGTTTAATATTGTGGTAATAATTAATTTTTAAATATTTTTTTATTTAAAAAAATATTTTTTAATATCAGTATATCAAGATAATTTTAAAATATATAAAAAATAATTTTAATAGTTTTAAAAAACACGGCTAAAACCTAAAATAATAAAAGATATAATAATTAAAAAGATAAATTTTGAGAATTAAGTTGGTTAGAAACTCTTTTGCGTTCCTTTGCTCTTGACTTTGTTCTAATTTTCCACATTTAATTTTATTTGTAATAATATCAATCTTTAACTTTAAAAAACAAATGTTTGGAACGCAACTTAATGATTAAAAAAAACTAAATAAATACAAACTTAAAAGTAGATTATTGAAATTAACACAAATATAAGTAAAGAAGACAAATTGATACAAAATCAAGAATACAGAGACTAATATAAGCTTCTAACTTAGAAAAATTATTAAATTTCTTCAAATAAACGATTTCTACATAGAAAATGCATCTTTGAAATTGTTTAAGAATATAACTTAATCGCACTTGAGGGTTTAGCTCAGTGCTCAACCGTGTGATTTGTTCCGTTCCCGTCCCGGGTTCGATCCTCTATGTGCACGCCTGTCACCCCCGCGGTGCCTTACCTGCTCACTGGGCTTGCAGGATGTTCAGTGGGCCATGGGAAATAGTCGTGGTGCGCGCAAGCTGGCCCGAACACCCCACAATAATCAAAAAAAAAAAAAATAGAACTTAATCTCTGTTGGTATACAAGTAGGCTTAAAAGTACTGTTATCCCTCACACACACGCACAAACATATGGACGGTATTGAATTGGTAGGGTGAGGCTAAATTATTAAACTAATATCTATAAAACATTATTTATTAAAATAGTATTTTATTTTTTTAATTTTATTTTTAATTTGATCATTCAACAACCCAGTTTTTTTTCTTGATATTTTTTTAATTGTATTTCTTAATATTAAGTTATTTTGAGAAGTATACATCGCAACTTTTTATTTTTTTTTTGTTGGGTTATATATTGATCTTAAGAATTTAACTTTTTTTTCTCTAGATTTAACCTTCAACTTAGATATTCTAAAAATAAGGTTTTGTAAAAAAAATTTATTTACTTTCTATAAATTTATTTCAATCTCGTGATTCATTAACAAATTAATTCAGGTTGACTCGGGTTATGAGTTTGCCAAGTTGAAAGTGGTTTATTCGATTTACTTTTTTCATTCTTTTTTAATTATTATTTTTTCAATTTGACCCTCCAACAACTAAATATTGTTTTTCTTTGTTTAGTTTTTTTTTTCAATTACATTATTCAATGTTAGTTTGTTTGAGAAATGGACTTCATAGTTATTTTTCAATTTATTTTCTATGAAGTTATCATAGCCTCATGGATTTAATTTTTTTTTCTCGATTTCAACTTTTAACATTGGATTTGTTGAAAATAAAGCTTTGTAATTTTAAAAGTGTTTTTGATTCGAAAAAATATTAAATTAATATTTTGAAGTATTTTTTTTTTGATATATTGATGTTAAAAAAATAAAAAAATATATTTTAATATATTTTCAAATGAAAAAACTACTTTAAATTTTAATTTTTTTTTTTTAAATTTCAATCCCTCTATCTTTAATCACCACTCACATCAATCCATAATTTCAGTACAAACTAAAATTAGGAGATTTATTATTTATAACCTAATTACTATTATTGCCTCACTTGGTTACTTTACTTAATTGAAATTAAATCTTTTATCCAAATGATTTTAAAAACATTTTTACACTCGGTTTAAAAAATATAAAAACATAAAGATAAATCTTACTAGGAAATTCAAGCTCAAAAAATTAAAAAAAGAAAAGAAGAGTGAGTCTCCTTGATTATTAGATTCAGTGTCCATTCGAGAA
Organism: Populus simonii; assembly: GCA_007827005.2. Taxonomy (NCBI): domain Eukaryota; kingdom Viridiplantae; phylum Streptophyta; class Magnoliopsida; order Malpighiales; family Salicaceae; genus Populus; species Populus simonii. Next base: position 17,121,658 of record CM017474.2, read on the forward strand.
TCATTAATTTGATGGTTTTTAAGTATTTGATAATATTTTAAAAATTAATTTTAAGATTGTTTCCATATGTTATTTTAAAAATGATTTAGATTCTAGGTAAAAAATGAGTCTCCTTGATACACTAATGTTAAAAATAATTTTTAAAAAATAAATAAATAAATTTTTTAATACATTTTTGAGTGAAAAATAATTTAAAAAGTAACCACACTCCGAAACACGCAAGCGTTTTTAAATGTTTGGGAATATTTTAAAAACTAATTTCATAATCGTTTTCATGTATTATTTAAAAAGATTTAATATTTTTTAAAAAAACCACAATCACAGCTAAAAGTAATGAACCGATTATTTTTTATATCATTTTAATGCACCAATATCAAAAATAATTTTTAAAAAATAAAAAAATATTATTTTGATACATTTTTAAGTGAAAAATAATTTAAAAAGCAACCGTAACCATACTTCCAAACACGTAAGCAGTTTTAAATGTTTGATAATATTTTAAAAACTAATTTCATAATAGTTTTCATGTATTATTTAATTAATTAATTTAAATGTGGATTAGATCCCTGCGTTATCTTATCTCAACTTGTTTAATGTCCGTACTTCATTTACAGAATTTATTAGCATGATTAATCGCATGACGCGTCCTCTTGATTTATTTTACCATAATTTATTAGGGATGAGTAAAAATATTAAAATATTAAAAAAATTAAAATAATTAAAAAAAAGTAATTAAAAAAATCAAAGTGTAAAAAAAATCAATTAAAATTTTAAAAATACCAATTAATTTGATTCGGTTTCAATTTTATAAATTAAATCCGTATAGTATATATCTCCACAATTACTATAACATATGTGATAATTGTTTTATTTTATTGGAATCGATTTATTATTATTACTGCCTCACTTGGTTACTTTACTTAATTGAAATTAAATCTTTTATCCGAATGATTTTAAAAACATTTTTACACTCAGTTCAAGAAATATAAAAACATACAGATAAATCTTACTAGGAAATTCAAGCTTAAAAAAAAGAAAAAAAAAAGTGAATCTCGACATCGCGTTTATTTTTGCGTTTCAAAAGCGTTTTTGAAAAAATTTAAATTTTTTTATTCTTTTCTTTGTTTTAAATTAATATTTTTTTGATATTTTTAGATCATTTTAATGCACCGATGTCAAAAATAATTTTTAAAAAATAAAAAAATATTATTTTGATATATTTCTAAGTAAAAAAACAATTTAAAAAGCAACCATAACCACACTCCCAAACACGCGAGCATGTTTTTAAATGTTTGGTAATATTTTAAAAACTAATTTCATAATAGTTTTCATGTATTATTTAAAAAGATTTAATATTTAAAAAAAAAACCACAATCACAGCTAAAAACCACGAAGTTTTATAAACTCTTAAGAGTTATTTGAATTGAATTACACAGTAATTTCGTGCTAATAGGAGGAGTATTTGGTAATGAGCCAACGCAAAAGTTTTGAGATTAAAGACTCCTCAGATGGTGTTCTTCCTCCGAGTTAATTGCGAGAACAGCACAAGATTCTTTAACATTAAAGATTTGGCTGGTGATGGTACAAGAAATTTTCTTAAAAAAAATTATAGCCATTCTGTTCCAAACAACTAGAATCCTAGCCGTCAGGGCCCTGCCTGAACACCTCTCTATTGCCAACAGGAGATGGAGTCGCATTATATCTGTTGTCTTTTGACGTTTCCATGAAAAAAATAAACTTCACATAAAAAATTGAAGAAAACTTGGATGCAGAAAAAAAAATCACAATGACATTAAAAAAAAAAAAGAATGCATCAAACAATGTTCATCTCCTCATCCACATTATCTGTTTTCAGTTCCCCTGCCCAGAAAGAAATTCTTCCTCTGCTTTTCTTTTCAGAGATTTCTCTCCTGTCTGTTTTAGCATGGCCACCTAAAGAAGAAAGCAATGTCAATAAAACTTGGAGATCCTGAGGCAAATTTCAAATTTCACTGCGGGTTTCCTGCTTAAGAGATGCCTTTCTGTGCAAATTTTGTTTCCTGGAACAGGAATGGTTTAGAGATCAAGAAGGAATCCTGCACTTTCTTGTAGACTTCTTCTTTCTCGACACCATCGACAAAAGCTCTGCTTTTCCACGCTTCCCTTCTCTGCCTTTCAGCTCCTTACACACACCATCCATTTTCTCTTGGATAATCAACCTAGCAAACTCATCAAGAACCGTACTAGCAAACATCCTCTCTTTATCATGAGCCCTGTGCTTCCCCTCCGAATGACTGAAAACCACCGAAACCAACAGCATTACACAGTTCACTCCATTTCTATTTACCCTACGCTTCCAGGCACTTAAAATCCTGTAAAAGCCGACGATATTTCTTCTTCCCCAACCTCACTATCGTTTTCGTCTTCCAATATAACTGCAAAAATTGTACAAATACAGAATTCGCAGCATGAACTTGACTATATATAGAAAGGTTTGGATTCAAAGAATGAGGTGGAAGTTACTTCGTGCCATTGTCTTCGTCCAAATTTCTTTAATTAAATAATTTTTTTTTAAAAAGAAAAAAAAATTAGGAAGTAACAATCCAGCTAGACCTAGTAATTTTGTCAATTTTTTAATAAATAGTTTTTTTTAATTAATGTAAAAACTATCCTTTTCAAATACGTAATTCATTTAAATATTGCTTTATTTATTTTTTACCCAACCGACTAAACCTATTTTCTTACCATTAAAATTAAACCTTCAAAAATCCTCATGACATCAACCCTTAAGCAAATTTAGGGTCCATGATTTGGACGTTGCAATTTTTTCAACACTGATTTACCAACTCCTATGATATTTTTTTTATACAAAATAATTGTTCTTACATTAAATTAAATTAAAATATAATGCATTAACTTGAAAAAAATTAACATAAAATTTTATCACAAAATGCATTAACTTGAAAAAAATTCTTTAAAAATGTTTATAATTGTTAAAATAAAATGATAATTTATTAAATGTTTGTTTATTATTATAATATCGGTTGCTTTTTAAAATTAGTTTTAGTTAAAAATATATTAAAATAATATATTTTTTATTTTTTAAAATTTATTTTTAAGCTTAAAAATGTTAAACTTAAAGTGCTTTTGAAGTCTTAAAAATGTTTATGAATTTTCAAAATTTTAATATAACAACCTTTAAAAAAACACAACTTATTAATTGAGCTGGGCTAGTCCAAAGCCCACAAACCCATCCAAACCACACACGCGACGAGCCTCCTCTCTATAAAACCTGATCTCCACTCCGCAAAAGTCCCCCCTCTCTCGTTCTAGGGTTTCATTCTTCACTAGATCTTAACCCAGTCACCACCTTATCCTCCGCCAGGACAACTCAATCCCTAATTCCAAACATGATGCAACAGCCCGGAGTCGCCGGAGTGGGGGTCCCACAACCAGATCAACAACAACAATACCAACAACAACAGCAGCAATGGATGATGCAGCAACAACAACAATCGCAACCGGTGCCTCCTCCTGCTGGCTGGAATCCGCCGCCTGTTCCTCCTCCGACCCAGTACGGTGCAGCCGCCGGAAGTGGAGGAGATGGAGACGAGATTAAGTCGTTGTGGATCGGGGATTTGCAGCAGTGGATGGATGAGAATTATCTTCTTAGCATCTTCTCTGCAACTGGAGAGGTAATCCAAAATTTAATTTTGGTTTTAAATTTTTTTAAAAAGAAGCTTTAATTTTAATTTGTATAATTGTGTACGTGCCTGTGCTTGAGAAAGTCAGTAAATTTTATGGCTGGTTTTTTTATGAGTGTGGCATTTCTTTTTTATTTTGTTAACTTTCGTGTGGATATATAGATTTGTGTGTATTTGCTGTGAATTGAAAACACTTTTAAGAAATCGAGAATTGTTTTGTTTTGTTTTTAATGGCGATCTCATTTTGAGAATTGGGTTTTTTGATGCAAACAATAGGTTATTGATGCAGTATAAAAAATAGAGAGAGAAAGAAACATGGGGTATGTTTGTTTCTTTGAATTGGGTTTGTGTTGATAAGAAAATAAATGGTCTATATGCACTTGTAGGAAAACGAGAATTGTTTTGTATTGTTGATTAATTGCGTTCTCTTTTCAAGAATTGGGTTTTTTGATGGAAACAAGGGGTTATTGATAGTCAAAAAATAGAGAGAGAGAGAAAGAAACATGGGGCATGTTTATTTGTTTGAATTGGGTGCTGTGTTGATGAGAAAATAAATGGTGTATATTATAGAAAGAATTTTGACAAGTGCTATACTTGTTTTGTGATTTGGATGCAGCTTTACACACTGCTGAGCTACATTGTTGTGTTGTTTTCTGAGTTGTCTTCCTCTTGTCTTGTATAACAGATTGTTCAAGCTAAGGTTATTCGTAATAAGCAAACGGGTTATCCAGAGGGTTATGGTTTTATTGAGTTTGTAAGTCGTGCTGCAGCAGAGAGAATTTTGCAGACATACAATGGCACACCAATGCCAAATAGTGAGCAGGCTTTCCGGCTGAACTGGGCTACCCTTGGTGCTGGTGAGAGGCGGCAAGATGATGGGCCTGATTTTACAGTTTTTGTTGGAGATTTGGCTGCTGATGTCAACGATTACCTTCTACAAGAAACATTTAGAAATGTGTACCCATCTGTGAAAGGTGCAAAAGTTGTTACTGATAGGGTCACTGGACGTTCCAAAGGATATGGATTTATTAGGTTTGCTGATGAAAATGAACAAAGGCGTGCCATGGTTGAGATGAATGGACAATACTGCTCTACCAGGCCCATGCGGATTGGACCAGCTGCCACGAAGAAACCCTTGACCCAGCAGTATCAGAAAGGTACGTGTTCTGCAACTTTGGTTGCTGTGGAGTGTAGATGTTGTTTTTGTTATTTTATTTTTTTCTGCTTACATTTGCATGCTTATCTCATATGTTGAAAATGAACATCGAATTGGTAAGTTGAATACTTGAATGTTGTGTGCTATGTATGTATTTTTCTTTTTTGAGTTGATGTTTCCTAAACATGTTCTTATTTTCCGTGCCTCCAGTTATGCACTTGAAGCTAGATGGATTTTAAAGAGTCATTTCCTTCCAGTACTTACCTATGTAAACTTGGGCACATTTAATTTAGTTAAAACATGCAAAAACTTATATAAAACTCATGTTGTCTTAAAGCAGGACACCGAGAGGCTCTCATTTTGGGGGGCCTGGAACTGACTTCAGCTGAAATGATTCCACTTAAATGCGTGGCCTCATTTTAGGTCAGTTATTTTGTTTACGCCGTAAGCTTAATTTCTTGTGGCGCTTTGCTACATTCACGAATTACTTTCCAGTTCGTTATTTTCAAAGAGTTACGTGTCAAGTTAAATATATTCTTTTTCCTAAAGATAGTTCAATTCCGTTCCACAGTTCCTTTATTTATGTAAATCAGACAAGAATTGCTGGTTTATCTCTTCATGGTCAGCCCTTTACTTTATTTACATGCTATTTTTTAAGAGTTACATGTCAAGTTTAATATGTTCTTTTTCCTAAAGATAGTTCAATTCCGTTCACAGTTCCTTTATTCATGTAAATCAGACGAGAATTGTTGGTTTATCTCTTCATGGTCAGTCTTTTACTTTATTTACATCTTATTTTTGAAGAGTTACATGTCAAGTTAAATATGTTCTTTTTTTCTAAAGATAGTTCAATTCCGTTCCGCATTTCCTTTATTTATGTAAATCAGACTAGAATCGTTGGTTTATCTCTTCAATGTCAGTCCTTTACTTTATTTACATGTTATTTTTGAAGAGTTACGTGTCAAGTTAAATACGTTCTTTTTCCTAAAGATAGTTCAATTCCGTTCCGTGTTTTCTCTATTTATGTAAATCAGACGAGAATTGCTGGTTTATCTCTTTATGGTCAGTCCTTTACTTTATTTACTTATGGTCAGCAACTATTTTTGAGTTTTTGTTTGGTATTTACTTCAAGTGAAACTATTTTCTCTGCTGTTGATTCCAAGCATTAGAAACCTTATGAAGCATCTTATGACGATGGATTCAGAGATGCTCTCTGTCGTGGGGAGCACTATTCTGACTTCCATTCTTAGAGTTGTTTTCGTCTCACCTCAAGCTGCTCTTTTTTTTAATCATGTGCTGTCTCTTATTATTATTTTTTTGTTTGTGAGATGGAGTGCATCCTTGATCTGGAGGAAGGACTTGATTACACGCATTTGACATTCTAATTTCTAAGCACCTATACGCATTTGACATTCTAATTTCTAAGCACCTACTTGAGGATCAAGTCCTTGTATCTTTTTTATAGAGATCTATGTGAATTTAGTTTTATAAGTTATTGGTTTATTCGATTTGGAAAAAAGTCTCTTTCTTCCATGACCATCAACTTTTTGACTCCATCCTGTCTTGTAGGTGTCATTTTCTTATTCTTCTTTCTTTGTCCTGGGCTTGTCATTGCTTGAAATTTAGATAGGTTGTAGACTGAACTTTTGCTTTTGTTTTCCTGTTCTCTTTACATGAGGGAAATCAGGAAATATGTTAACATGGTACCTAGAATATCCATTTTGTTCTCCAAGCAACCGATGGGTTTATTGTTGATCATAATAGGAAAAGTGTACTGACCTAAATTCTGAATCCCGTTTCCCATCCTTGGCAAGTATGAATCTAGTTTGGAACTTTCCAATTGTTCATGCCTTTAAGTTTGGATATTGCTAAGTATTGGGGCATTCAATACTTTCCATCTTGATTTTATGCTAAAGATGTTCATCCTATTGAAAATGATTACTGAAAATTACTTCATTGATGCTCAGCTTTGTGACAACTGACAGCTGTCAACGATGGTAAAGCTGTTGCAAGGCAAGTAATTATTTAGTTACATGTTTCTCCCATTCTTTAGGCAATGTTTATCAACTTCAGACTAAAAATAGTGGACAAAAGTAGTGTTATCATGGCTATAAACTGAATTTCATTTCTCTCAAGTTGCCTGAAAATACTGGCATTAACTTGGACTTTGGTCAGGAAGTTGACTTTGCTGGATCAACTCCACTAATATAGTGTTAACTTATTAATCATTCTTTGTTTGTTGTGTTTGCTTTGGTTTTTTCTTTTATCTATGTGATCCTCTGTAAATATCTGTAACTTGTGCTTTTTTACCCTAAAGAACAATCATCTTTACAATTTCTCCAGAACAGAAAAATCTGATCTTGTTTTTTCTCGCATGCTTCTCAGAAGAGGTGGTTTTGTCATCTTTAAACTCATTCCTGCATGATTATGTTGTTTAGTTTATTATGTGGTTTTTTTTCCTTCCATTCTTGCATCTCCTTGGATTTTCATACAACGATTATCCTTCAGGGAAGCTTTGCTTTCAGTGTCTATTTCTCTTCATTTATGTATATTCATATGTTATTTGACATGCATTTGCCATGTGCAGCTACTTACCAGAATCCTCAAGGAAATCAGGGAGAGAATGATCCAAATAACACAACAGTGCGTAGTTTGTTTTATTGTTGGTATGAACTATTACTTGTCAAAGTGAATTGACTTATTAACCTCTTGGCTGCAGATATTTGTCGGGGCCTTGGATCCAAGTGTGACTGATGACACTTTGAGAGCAGTGTTTAGTAAATATGGCGAGCTAGTGCACGTGAAAATACCTGCAGGCAAGCGTTGTGGATTCGTTCAGTTTGCTAATCGGTATTTGAAAAATACTTTAGCCTGGTTTCTGTTATTTTGCATTGTAATGATAGCCTCTTTGCCTGATTTGGTTGCCTGCACTTGTTTCATTTAGAACTAGCGCGGAGCAAGCACTATCAATGTTGAACGGAACCCAGATAGCTGGTCAAAATATCCGTCTCTCATGGGGCCGTAGTCCTTCTAACAAACAGGTTTGGTTGATGCCCAATAAATGTTCTCTATTTTTATGTTCATGAATTTCCCAGTGTTTACTGAAAAGGATGCAATTATTGGTTTTGTTCAGGTTCAGCCAGATCAAAGCCAGTGGAATGGCGGTGGATATTATGGATATCCACAAGGATATGATGCATATGGATATGCTGCTGCTGCTCCCCAAGACCCTAACATGTATTATGGAGGCTATCCTGGATATGGAAACTACCAGCAACCGGGAAGTTACCAACAGCAACAGCAGGTAAAGTAACCTTGGTTCAGAAGTTTTTAGTCCACCAGATATTGTTCAACATAAAATAAGAGCTCAACTCACCAAGGCTTGACTAGCATAGAGTAAGCTATTTAAGGCTTAAGCTCTTAGAACAACAGTACTTAAGCATCCTTTTTATTTAGTTTAGTTTCTGATTGTTGGGTAATGTAATCTGATGTAAGAGATGCTTCAGGACGTGTCCAATTGCTGGGTGTATTCCTCGTCACTAGAATGATTTTGATCTCTAGTGAGATAGGGGTCTCATTTTCTCCTTTTGTTTTATAATTAACGACATCTGTGTGTTCCTGGTATGTGCAGTGATCTGTTTCCATGGCGGGATTCAAAAAATGCAAGGACCGATGTTAATCAGTAGCCAGAGCAATATGAGGTTGCAGTTCACTAGTTGCATGGTGTTTGGAGTTTGGCGTTTCGCTATTTGTTCTGGTGTTAGTTTATCAGTGACAAGTGTGCTGTGGGCACCATTTGAGGCATCATTGCACTCTGATATGATCAGTATGGTTTTGTAATACCATGGTGCCGCAATTTGCACTATCTGTCTACTGGATATTTCGTACCTAACCCTCTATAATCATTTAAATTATGGCTTGCATTATTTTTAATGGGATGTTTTCTATGCTTTCCAAGTTTTTTGTGCTTTACATGATTGGATGCAATAAAGCCATTATGCTACAGGTCTGCGTTCCAGGGATTGTATTATCCTGCGGTGAAGCAATGTCCATATTTGGCTGTAATCATCATTTTACATTTCTAAAATAATTTTCCAGAAAACGCTAGGATGCAAAATCTGTGGTTGCATCAAATCAATAATTAAATAATTTATGATTTATGACAATCCAGCCTTTAACTATATATTCAAAGCTGAAAAAAAAAATTGAATCTTCAGATAATTTTTATATAAATTCTAAATAACTTTAAATTGTCGAAAATATTTTTAAAACTCCCGAATAATTTTTAAATTTATCAGCCGCGATGAATTTCAGAACCCAACTCTTCCTTCAGACATCACATGTACTGCAGAGGATGATATTTCTTACACGCATGGTCAGCTGGAAACCGATGCTTTAAGCACACCTTTAACTGGCAAGTTTTGCAGGTGCATGTGTTAGAGAAGGTTAATATCTCCTTGCAGCGCTTAACAGCGCAAGCTGGCTTCTTCTTCTTCTTCTTCCTTGGGTCACAGTCTCCAGATTTCTCATGTTCCAGCAACACCACTTTCTCAGCATCCTCGTTGCATCCAGTAGTCTCAATAGACGCCGAACATGTTTCACAAACAACTACTTTTCGACTCTTGTGGTCTGAATTCGGACACTCATGAGACTTGTAGGATCTATGCTCTAAGCAAAACACCTGCAAGAACATATGATTAAAGCTATAATATTCCATGCCAAACAAAGCTGCATGCATAAATTTGAGTTACCCTTGATTACCTTTCGACAACCATTGCAGTTGAAAGGCAGAAAATCGAGCTGCTTGCATTCAGAATGTTGGCAGTGTCTTCCCAAATCTGGAAAAGCCTCTGTTCCTCCTCCCATCCTTTTCTTTTTCCCTTTAAATTTCCTCTAAGATTAGAATTTGCAGAATGGCATGTAGGAGGAGGTTTGTCGTCATTTATAGCTTCGCTGAAAGGCACTTGCTGCCTTGGTGCCTAAGCCATCCTCACTCCTCTTTCGTGTTGCTTTCGGTTTTGTTTTTGGCTTTCTAGTTTTTTCTTGGCCACGCGGTTGAGGTTTCACTTTTTTGACTGGTCTTACTCTACTAAATTAATTTAGAAGATACTAAGTAATACTCTAAAAGCGTGGGAAAATTATGTAGCTTTCCCACGCCTTTCACTTTCCTATTTTTAATATATTATATTATTATAATAATAATAATTATTATATTATATTATATACTAAAAATTAAATGAAATGCTAAATTGTTTTTTTTTTTTAATTTTTTTTGTTTTTTTTAATGAATTTTTTGTTTGATCCCGGGTTTGATAGGTTTATCTAATTTGACAAGTTAACCCGATTTTTTTTCTTTTTAATTAATTTTTAAATTTAGTTTAGTTTGTTAATGTTAAATTTCTTTATATTTAATTATCAGACTTTCATGACACGTATCCCGGACTTGACGAGTTAACTTGGTTTGACGGGTTAACCCGGTTAATTTTGGGTAAACCCGTCAATTGTTTTTTTCTATTTAGTTATCAAACTTTCATGACGTTAATCTCAGGTTTGACGGGTTAACCTGGTTTGAAGGATTAACCCAGTTAATTCAGATTTTTTTCTTTTTCTTTATTAATTTTTTTCTTCTTATTGATTTTTTTTTCTTTGTTTTTTTTTTTTTAATTAATCTATTTAATTATCACACTTTTATGACACGACCTTATAGCCAGACCCACATCCAATGCTCTAGGATCCGGTGTTGCCAAGCTCACTTAAACTTAAGTCATGTAAGTTTAATGTTATTATTAATATTATAAATAGTATTTTTGGGTCAAGTGTTGCAGCTAGACCCGAGGTTTTTGGGTATATCTTTGCAGAAAGACCTGACACTCTTAGATCTTAGCATTTTTTGATTTTTTTATGCAAGAAAAAAAAATTAACCTGTAGCATATACCTTTGTTTTTTTTCCTTTTTCTTTTTTTTTAAGCCTTTTACTTTGAATAGTACGGTGCAATCCATGGTGAAAAAGCTTATGCCTTTAATTTATTTTTTTTTGTCTATAGTTTCTTAATATCAAATTTTTTCTGTTTAATTATCAGGCTTTCATGGAACGGATCCCAGGTTTGATAGTTTAACCCAGTTGATTCAGATTTTTTTTTTCTTTTTCTTCATTAGTTTTTTCCTTCCTGTAGGTATTTTTCTCTTTACTTTTTCCTTTTAATTAATCTTTTTTTTTTAAAATTTAGTTCATTAATATTAAATCTTTTTTCTATTTAGTTATCACACTTTCATGACACGAATCCCAGGTTTGACGGGTTAACCTGATTTTGCGAGTTAACCCAATTGATTCAGATTTTTTTTTCTCATTAGTTTTTTTTTCTTTCTGTTGGTTTTTTTTCTTTGTTTTTTTCTTTTTAATTAATCTATTTAATTATCACACTTTTATGATACGACCTTGCAGCCAGACCTACATCCAATGCTATTGGGTCTGATATTGCAGCCAAACCCACTTAAACTTGGGTCATGAAAGTTTAATGTTATTATTAATATTATAAATATTATTCTTAGGTCAGACGTTACAGTCAAACCCAAGACTCTTGGGTATAGCTTTGCAGAAAGATCTAACACTTTTAAATCTTAATTTTTTTTGATATTTTTTATGCAAAACAATTTGACCCGTGGCATCGCGCGGTCATGTAACTAGTTATGATATTATGACATGTAGTGTTTTTTAAAATAGTTTTTAGTTTAAAAATAGTTTTTTTTAATATTAATATATTAAAAGTATTAGAAATCATTTAAAAAATATTCATTTAATATCCTTGTAAATTAAAAATATTTTTGTAAAGCATAAACAGAAACAAAATTATGCTAAATTTCCCTCTAAGTTAGTTAAAAGACTATTTAGTATTGTGCTTTCACCTTTATTTTAAAAATATGTTTGACATTGAAAAAATTTAAATTGATATATTTTTAATATTTTTTAATATGTTGATATAAAAAATAAAAAAAATCTAAAAAAAATCTATTTTAAAATATTTTGAAATAAAAAATATTTTTTAAGAGTATAATGTACCGTAATATTAAACACACACCAAGTGGCTACTTGACACTTTCTATTTTTTTAAAAAAACCTTTTTTTAAAATAAAATCTAAATTAAAAAAAAACTATATTTCCATCCATAAATTATAAAACCATAAAATAAAATCCAAACTTCAAATCTATACATAAAGTCCATATATTATATTAAAAAAATAAAATTACAACTCTATAAAAAAAACATTAGTAATATATAATTTTTTATATATATTAAAGAGAAACATTACCCTACCCGCAGCATGGTGCAGGTAAATAAAAAAAAAATATGAAACTAAGAATTGCAGTGAAATACGGAATCAGAGAGTTCCATCTGGGAGGCTTGGATTTAGGAAAAAATGATAATTTCTCCATCGATCAAAACATGTGAGTCTATCCATTTCTTCAGGCGGCCCCTTTTGATTTGTTTGGACTTCCATTTTCTCATTGTGGAAGCTGACAATGTAAGCTCGAGAAGAGAAGATTTATGTTTTAGGGTTTCGGAGGTTTTGCATTTTTTTAATTTTTCCTTTTCCTTTTCCTTTTATATCTTTGAAGAAATCAAATGAAGATTATAAAGATAATATAAGAAATAAAATGAATAAAAATCAAGTTAGATAAGTAGTGATATCAAAAGATTTCAAGATTAATTCCCTATGTTTAATAATTTTTTCAAATAACTTTTTATAATCTAAATATTTTTTAGTAGGTTTAATCTTTTTTTTATTTATTAATGTGGATGTTCGGGCAGCTTATGCGCAGCTCAACTAATTCTACGGGCCCTGAACTTAACGACCATGTAAGCCTCTAGTGATCATCATATTAACAACCACATGAATCAAACCTGAAACTATAAAAAAAACAAAATTTTTAATTTAAAGCTCTTATCATTGGCCCTCCTAAATGGTTATGTTTAATCTTTTCAATTCAACTCATATGAACCTTGGCAAGGGAGAGAGCCCAAAATGAATTTGCTCCTCTTCACATAAAAATAAATAAATGGAAAAGAACAGATTTTTCATAATTGAAAGATGGTTCAAATTAACTATAACTGGAATTGATCTTTTATTTACAAGTAAATTACAAGCATCAATGGCTTTTGATGAATTTGGCAAATTCAAGCTAATGGCATTCGTTGGCATGTACAGCAACAAAATAATAATAAAAGAAATCTAGTTTTGTATTATGATTTTCATTCCTTCTTCGTAAGCATAAATATTTATAAAATGTAATAAAGACTTGCAAAATCAAGTATAAACTATAAATAAAGAAAAAACAGACAAAAAATAAATAAATGTTATTTAACTTTTTGAAAACACCATATAATTCATTACATATATTGAAGTTCATTGTTTTCCGATTAATTTATACACAAATTAAAACTAAATTTATTTTCATAAATATATAAAAAATACACTTGCTGTACTGAATTTGTTGTGATTCAGTAAATGAATTTACAAATTTAATAATAAATCTGGGAAATCTTGAAGAAAATACAGTGAAACGACCGAAGCATGCCGTGATGCCAAGGTTACAAGGCTTATTACATATATTTACAACATATAAAGCCAGCATAAACTCATCAAACCGAATAAGACACCAGCACATGCATTGAAACACAGGCTGAAAAAGCATTTCTCTGTTCCAATTTCCTAGATTCTTTCTTTAGATCTCTCCTTCCTCTGTCAAGCACCAACCCTGGTCTTTCTTTTATAAGAAAGGGAAAACCTTTTTTAAATAGGCATACAAAAAAGTTTCATTATTTTCTTTTTTGGATAAAAACAGAGATGGGTTACAAAAACAGAGCAGAAGCTGAAACAGAGGCTTGCTTAAACGAGGCTTTATTGTTTGCTACTATGTGTATAATTGGACTCCCTGTTGATGTGCATATTAGAGATGGTTCTGTCTACTCTGGAAACTTTCACACTGCTTCTTTTGACAAGGAAAACGGTGAGGTTTTCTTTGTTCTTTTTTGGTCTCAATTGGAAACGTAAAGATTGCTTCTTTTTGGCATTAGTTTTTGAATTACTTGAAAGTTACGATTTTCGTACAAAATGGTATCTGGGTTTTGATTTTTATGAGCAACCCTACCTGGGTTTTTGGTTTTATTGAGAAATAGTCATGTACTCTTTAGAATGGACGAGATCAGATTGGATTCTGATCTGGGTTTTTGCCTATTTTGTTAGTATATAATTCTGTTTCTGTTTCTGTTTTGTACTCTATTTGTTTATGCAATGGAGGGTCCACTATTTTATTTGGTTAACACAGGCTGGATTTGGTACTTTTGGAAATAAGACCTCATAAAGATTGGAAATTTTAAGTGAGATTTATCATTTATGAAGTTTAGTTACCTGCTTTGTGTAGGTGTTGTTTTGAAGGAAGCAAGATTGACTAAGAAGGGAAAATCTGATGCAAATGTAGCTAATGGGAGTGTGATAGAGACACTTGTAATTCTTTCGACTGATGTTGTCCAAGTTGTTGCTAGGGTATGCAACTCTTTCTATTTTAAATTCCTATTAGTTATCCGGATACACCGTTGGAGAATCTGCCTAATATATGTGCTGCTTTGTATGCAGGGAGTTCTGTTTCCAGCTGATGGCGTCACTGGAAATATATCTGGTGGCAAAGTAGAAGCTGCTCTAACCAATGCTCCGTCTTCTGAGATTGTAGCGAGTGAGGCAAAGAAATCTAACAAGTTCACTGTGGATAAAAAGAAATCTAATCACAACAGGTATTGTCTTGTTTTGGACTTGGGTTGCAAGGACTATCGTTGTTAACTGTTTAAATTTAATTGTAAGCTGCGATAATTTAAAGTCATATATCTTATTGGTTTACTTTTCTTTTCAATAATGCATTTGTTTTCAAGTTTACTGTTTGTTAAATTCTGATAGTTTCTCCAAGTGCACCATTTGTTATTTCCATGTTCTGTACATACCTGGAACCACCTTGGAGCCTTTGCATGCATGCAGACATACCTATACATATACATACTGTTTTCAAGTAATTAAGAAAACTACTACCTGTTTTAGTACAGAAATCTGGTCAAGGAAATATTTCTGCATCGAATCAACCTTTTTTTTTTTTATTTGGCTATATAACCATGGACTAATTGTACCTATGAAGTAGGAGTTCAGTCAAAAACAAGAACGGTACTTCCCATGATCTTATGCCGACAAAAGCAGGGAAGGATCCTGAAGGGAGAAGAACGCCACCAAATCAAATAGGAAAAACAATGGAATTTGAACATGGGGAAAGAGATGGTGTGCATATCCCAAAGGTGAGGCTTCTATTTTCTTTTCTTCTGTTTTGTGGTCTACTAGGGAAACAGTTTCTGTGAGCTTGTCTAGATATTCATCAAAGATCTCCATAAATGATGTTAACTTGTGTTTGGTTTATGAACATTTCTGTCGTGAGAGACCTATATCAGCAGCAGCATAGTTGGCTGCTTTTAATATTGAGAGCAGGCTTTTTGTTGAAGAGTGTTGTTCTTATTTTAATGCTACCTAGGGTGCATCTTATTATGGTTTGGATGATCTGATGGATTGATAAATGGCTTGAAGGAAACCCAATCAATTACTGCTTCAATGAGTCAGTGGTAATTTAATATCTGTAGTAGGATACTTTTTTTACAATGCTCGTGGGAGAGAGAGATATTTGTACACTTTTCACTTCCTTTCTTTCTAATTTTTTCTTTAATTTCTGTTTTGTGTATGCAGAGAGAAGCTTCTTCTGGTGACTCAGTTTATGGAAGGTATAAATTACCAGTCTTTTCCAAGTTTCAAGTGGGGTTTGCACTGTTGGATTCCTTAAAATCTTATCCTCTGCATTCTGTGTTTTTTATACTTGCATTGGGGTTGCAAACTGAACTGGCCCTTGTCTGTTCTAGCACAAATTTTCTCTACCAAAGCACTGCATGATTAATGATTCATATTTCTTTTGAATATAGACACAAAGGATTAGAGTCTATGTTTGCATTAAATTGTGTTGCTCATTAGGTTAAACGTAAATTATTTTCTTTATGGAATCCCTTCTAACTTTCAAATTTCTGTCAATTATTTTTCTGGCAGACAGACTAGAGATGACAGGTCACAGGAGGAGCAGGGTCATTATAAACCGAAGTTCAGTTTTCAAACAGAAAAGAGTGTATGTCATGACAGGCATATTTATTCCTTGCTTGATGCTCTGTGTTTGTAGAAGTGGAAACTATTTGCTCAATAACTCGTTGATGTAGATTTTTACCCATGCATTTGATTTGTGCAGGCTGATGAAGTTCATAGCCCAAATGCAATCAGTAAGTTCAACTTCCACACTGGGTTTAACTATTTGATCCATAACATACTATACAGATCTGCCTTGTGCTTATTAATATCTTTTATGAAAAGAAAGCAGAAGAGAAGGCATGCCTTCTTTTACTTGTAAAAAGTTCTGATACTACCAGGGAAAATGTTTGTTATAAAATACCCATGATGTAAGGCTTTGCTCTCTGAACTTCATTATAACAATAAATTGCTAATAGATTTTGGGTTTTGTATCAATTGTATTATGTGAGTTAACATTAATGCAGATTTAGTGGCCGCATGCCATTTTCTGAATTTTTTATTTATTATAACACAGGGCCCTCTATGATGAGATGCATCTAGGTGATAGTTTGCCTGTAGAAGCTAAATCTTGCCATGATTCCCTGAATTTGTCTTATATTTTTTAAAATGCACTTTCTTTTTTCCATCCTGATTCTGTTCTGTTTTAATCGCTTAATGTGCTACATGCAGCAGGGCCTCATGACAGTGAAGCAAAACCCATTGCAGAAGGGCGAGTAACAGTGAAGCTGTTGCCTAATGTTGTATCTTGTAATCCTGATGGTGATCTTATGAAGCCAGACAGTCAATACTGTGGAAGGCCTGCTTCTGCAGGAACCACTTCTCCTAGTTCTGTTTGTGCTATTGTTTCTACTGCTTCCAATCCAATGGTTGATGTTCCTTCAGAATCACACTGTAGCTTATCAGCAAATTCTACTGATGTGGCCTCTCCACAAGTTTCAGAATCTAATAGAAGTTCCAAGGTAAAAACCTTGTTTGTTTCAACCTTTTGGTACTGACATCTGTTTCATCTCACCTCTATTGACTGTCAATTTTTAGGGCAGTCATCAGGTCACTGTCTATCACATCAGTAAATCATATAATTTATCGAGCCAGCACTTTTTATGAGTAACTGTGAAATATTTTTTTGAATTGCTAGTGCAATTCATAGAGGATATAATTTATAATCTTTACCCCAAGCATCTGTAGAAAGCATTGGGTTTGGTTAGATTGCAGTTTCTTTGGAATTTTGGAATATTTATGACATCAATTTTATAAGCATGCTGATGTTTTTTGGCATTCTTTTCTTTCAGGCATTCAAGCTCAATCCAGGAGCAAAAATTTTTTCTCCTTCCTTTTCCAATCCTACATCAGCTAATGCTCCAGCAGTGCCAACAGTTGCAAGTATGGCTTACATACCAAGCAACTCTCCTGTGGTACCTGTTGCTGCTGTCCAGCCAGAAGTTGGGATCCCTTGTGCACCTCGATCATCTGTTCCTGCTAAGTTTCCCCCCTACAGTAACTTGACAGCTGTAAATGGTGGCAGTGGTTCTCAATTTTCACAACCTGTATGCATTAGTGAACTTCTTGCTTCTTATTGAGTAATCTCTCATATTAAATTCAAGTCACTTGAGAGAATGCCATACTTAGCACCAACAACTTTCTTGTCAGCTCTTGGAATTTTTTTTTACTGAACCAGCCCCTCATTGTTAATAGAGGAATTCTTTTCTAGTTCTCACAGGGTTATTTGGCTACAGGTTGCTGGACACGTGGGAACCAGAGTACAGTCACTTAGATATGCTGGTCAGTATCATGCTGTTCAGGCAGCACCATCATATGCACAACCAAATTCTCAATCCGTAAGTGAAAGGAAGATTCATGTGATATTCATCTGGCAGTTTATTTCTGGTGCTCATTTGTTGCTTTTTTGGTCAGGTGATTTGTGACTTTTATGGTTATTTACGAGTTTCTAATCTGGCTCTGTTTCTCTAGGTTATGGTTGGACGGATGGGGCAGCTTGTGTATGTTCAGCCAGTTTATCATGTAAGATACAGAATCTGCAACATGAAATAACTAAGCACTCTGATGTTTGATAGTTACAGATACAACAAACATTTAGTTTCTGGTTGTTGTAGCTTGTATTTAACTGTTTAATGTATGTTAGGGAGCAATTTATGCTACATTTTGGAATGGAACAATTTATATCATTATCAGATCTCGAGATAGTTCCTAGAACTGGCCTTGGCCAGTACTCTAGCCACATACTGATTCTAAATATCCTACTGTGGTCATATCTCTAATTATTTATATAGTTGGTTTGAACTACTGTTATACCATGCTTCTCTTAACACGGATGCTTTTTTATCAACCACATTATAATAGAATAATGCTGGTTGTGTGCGTCATTGATCCAAAGCTAGATAGCTAATAGCTAAGATTTCAATATGCAATATTGTGCAAAAGAAATCAGAATTGTCTATATATCAGTTAACAAAGTCTGCAGCTATGCAATCTTGTGCTCATATCTTGAAGGTCTAATGGCAGGCTTATTTCCTTGGTTTTCATGTATAACTTTCTAATTTTCAACGCTTCTGTCTTTTTTTATTGAGGCTGATCCTCTTGCATGTCAAGTCATCTCAAGTGTTTAATTTTCTTCTTCCTTGAAGTTGTTATCCAAGCATGCATGGTATATTTCTCTAATTTTTTTGTTGTGTTTGTTTTATGAAAGGATTCGGTTCCAATTGGAGCACCCATATCAACTGTATCTGCACGTCCTCTGTTAACTCCACACCAGATCCAGTATCCTAAACACCAAGGTATAAAAAAAGGGTTTTTCTTTTATTGGTAGAAACTTTATACTATGTTGCAAGAGATTCTGGTTTCAATGGTTTGTCATTGCACTTTCTGCCATCAATTAGGTTGCACATTCAATGTAAGCTTAGATGTTTAATGTTTTATGTTACTGACTACTTGAAGGGACAACCTAATTGCTAACCTAGCAAGTCAGCATAAGCTTTTCAAAAATTGGTTGAAAATTCCAACTTCTTTCAATGTCTGCTAGGGGTTGATAGTCAATATGTGCAGAACCATTTGAGAGATTGATTCCATTTTGAGTTTCAACTTGATGAGAGAACTTGAAATTTAATGCTGTAACTCAAATATAGGGAAGGTGATTATATTATTTTCTGGTATTGTTTTTAGAGCTTCAATGAATTTGCTGACCATCCCACCCACAACACACGAAGGAAAGAAAATTAAGAAAAGATTTCTACAGCATAACGTAATTATAGATGGCAGCACCATGTCCAACATGGCATCTTATAAGATCAACTGTAGGATATTTTTCTACATTGGAAGATTAAGTCTCAAAATTCAAGACTGAAGATGTTGGTCTCAGCATCTCTATGTTTTTCTGTGCCTGTTTATTGTGTATTTGAGAAGATTGATTTTTTTTTTCTTTTCCATTTGGATTGCAGGAGGTGCAGCAGGCCAAACCTTGCAGCTTTGTGTGACTCCACCTTTTGTAGGTGGACAGCAACCATTTGTGGAGCCAAGCCACATCCCTTTTCTTCAGCCACCCATCCCTGCTATCCGTCCCATTCCAGTTCCAGGATCTAATACTCTCTTTGGCACCAAATTTCCATGAGCATACTCCACAGTGAAATCAAGATTCATTTTCATGAACAATAAAATTTTGGTCCATAGTTTTTACTGAAGCGCATCTAGCAATAGGTTATAGTTGTATCTCTCATCTTCAGGGTTTAACTCGTCTCAATGACTTTTTGTAAAATCTGATTTGAGGGTAATTTTTTATTTGGTGATTCATGCTGCAAAACATGCGGGGGTGGTTTTCTGTTTTGGTGGAAAATTCTGAGTTCCCCCCTGATGGAAAGAATTGCATCTTGGAAAGTGATAATACAGGCCAAAAGGTGTTTAGTGTACTATATTGAGAAAAAAAAGGTAACAACAAGAAGGTTGTGATATATCAAGTTAGTGGGATCGTTCATGTCATCTTTCGCTCAATTCTGCAGTAGTTTTTGGGTTCACAGATTATTGCCACAGGATGCCTTTTCTTCTCCCTTCCTGCATCAGGCAATAGAAGGTTTCTGTTTGCTATTTTTTGTTGCTGAATATGTTTGAACGTCACCTTTTACATTGGCCCCAAGGCTTGTGCATCCTTGATCACAATTCGTGGAAGCAAAATTTACTAGCTCATGGATGTTATTAAACAATCTTTATTGGGCTGGACTGCAATATTCTACTTCCTATCATCTCTCTTCCTCTTTTCGCGGTGTAACTATCAGCAGTTCATCGTGTGAGAACCTCAACCTGAAATGTGATTCTTCTGTTATCCGAAGTAACCTGATGCGATCAGCTTACCATGAATTTTAGTCCACAGCTACACAAGGAGGATAATCTTTAGACCATTAAGTTCCTCAAACAGCAAACAACCACACCACCTAATTAAAATGAGTTTAGTTAAGCTTTATTTTCCCCATACCAGATCTTTGATCTATGCTATATTCCTATCTTCCCTCTATCCTCCAAGATCGCTTAGAACAAAGTTGCTCCTAATAATCTAGTGCCTGATAACTTTGCCTAGAACAAAGTTATCAGGCACTAGCACATTTAAAAGCAGAACTCGTGCTTTGGAAGTTGCATCATAAACCCCGCACCAGGCATGGATACATGATAGAAGGTTGAGGCTGCATAAATGTCTACTAAGAAGGTATCCTTCAATTCAAACTATGAATAAATTACAGTACCAAATGCAAACATGCACCTAGGTTTCCTTCATAATTGAACTAAAATAAAAGTCTAAGAGAAGACATCTCAGCCTCACACTTTTGAGCAAAGATGGATCTTGTGTGGCCTCTACCTAGTTTAAGATCACTAATTTTCTAGACTTGTACAAGTCTAGTAATTCATTCTCCGGAAATTTTACATAGTACAGAAGCAAGTACAACCATTTTCCCTTTCCCCGTGTGCTCTGAAGGACTACTCCATTCATCTCCAAGCGTGGTTTCTGGGCTTTTCAAATTATCTATTTCAATCTAAACCTGCAGCCGGCCCCTCAGTACAGGCCCCTGGATTGTCTGCCATGCTTTCCTGCAAAACCTTCTTAAGGTTTGATGTATATAATAAGTCATTGATCTTGTACCTGGGAAATGACCTTTAGTATATAATGGATGATTGGACAGTGAATTTATTCAGTTGAAGACTTGTTTTACCTGCAAGAGCTGAGTCATTTTGCCAGTCTTGTATTCCTCGGAAGGTCTAGATGCAACCGCAGGATGACAGCCAACATTAGGCTGTAAAACTTGCAGTGGTTCAACAGACAGGGCCTGATCTGTGTCACTGACATCCTTTTCTGCCGCAATACCAGAATCTTTCACAGGCAAGTTAACAGCTGAGCTGCTATTAGTATCTGTTGACTGTAATGGAGCAGGAACCCTCTTGATTACTTCAGTTAACAGTTTCTCAAAAGGCACACCAGTTGTTTTCGTTGGGTTGGCTTCTGATTCATGTAGTCCCCCAGCTTGAGTTCGATTAAAAGGACTTGTATTTTGCGATCCTGAATGCATCACCTGGTGGTTATTTTGAGATTGAAATTGCATGACTTCATTTGTTGGTGTTGATCCATTTGATGAATGAGCAGCATCTCGAATCTGCTTGCCTTTAGAAGTCACTGGATGGGGAGTTTGGCTTGTGGCACTGGCACTAGGTGCACCATTTGATAGATTGACTGGCTGAAGTACAACAGGAACTAAATTGCCTCTTGATATTGCAGGGGTTTGGGGTACCACTGAAAGCACCTGCTTACCTTTTGATCCAGCTGGATTAGCAGCTCGGGCAGCATGAGCAGTTCCATTTATGTCTCTAGGCCCAGGATTACGGCTGTGGACCTTAGTATTGCTTTCTCTCGGAAGGGGAATCTCATTCCTTCTGATCATTGGGACACCTGGGGGCGATATCATTTTCTGGCATAACAGGGACGTAATGTCCAGGCTTAAAAACAACACCCCTCAAAGTTGTTTCGGTATCACCAACCCTGACATTAAGCAAATATCCAGCATCAAATGTCGCCTCTATAATACCATGCACTGACTGGCCTATCATGGAATCAATTGCATCATTAACTGGATCTACTTGATGTGGCTGATTACCATTGACCCCTCCAAATCCAGGAGTAGTACGAGCATTCTCCCCGTGGTTTGGATTTTGATCCCTTGGAACATAGGCATTCCCATTATAATCAACCTCCAGTTTAGGGTACTTGCGTGGACGACCACGCTTGCGTTTCAGAGGGATGATTGCTGAAGCATCAGGATTATTCCCTTGGTTTACTTCACTCATGTTCTGTATAATTTCCTTCCCTGAATGATCTTTTATTGTTTTCCTCCCTGCAGCAAAGAGCAAAAATTTAGTTTGTGAAGCAAATTGGGCCAACCATGATGGAACAGATGCAAGTAAAGAGATCAACACGTGCATTTCTAAACAAACATAACCAACTTCTACAAAAAAGAGTAAACAAACATAACCAACTTCTACAAAAAAGAGTACACTATCAGTCATGGAATTCTATAAAACCACTGGTACATGCATACTCGACCTTGCTGTGGACAAAATGAGCATGTCCACAACACATTATCTTGCTTGCCCTAAAGTCTACAGAAAAACTTCGGTCACTTTAAAGGTCTGAGGGTTTTCCTTAAATTTCGCAGTAAGGAATCCAACACATCAAACTTTCCAACTTAGCATTCTTAAGCAGTCTAAACAACTGCAGAAGGCTAGTACAAGTAGGGGAAGCAGGTGGAACAGCCACAAAAGTTGCCACATCTTTATATTATGCTATTCAGAGTATCTATCTCACCATCCAATCAACCCAAAAATATAAATGATCATGTGCAGGAATTTGATCTCAAAGGGTGCGTATTGATATACTTGAAAAAGAAAATGATCTCTTCTCGAAATGAGCTACCATGGTGACTATTTTATCAACTGCCATTTCAGGATACGATTTCTCCTAGTCAAACTCAAAAGAGCTCCTATTCCTAGCCACTATATCAACAAAGCACCTAAAACACTAATCCCAAAACGATCTAATAAAGGAAAATTTGGTCAGCTTTAAAATCCCCTACAGTGTAACAAGCCATTTGAATTCGTATACTGGAAATTCAAGCAAAAAAGAAAAAAAAATAAATTCCCGTGATCATAAATTTCCCAAAAACTCTGAATGTTAACAATGATAAACAAAGAGTGACACTATCAGCGCATAAAAAATGCACTTCAATTGAAATAAGAAAAGCAAAAAAAGCTCAAAAAAGAAGAAGAAGAGAGAGAACAGCAAGAATAAGCCACTAGAGAATAATGTAAAGCAGCCCATAAACAAGAAACAGATAGACATTCATTAAGAGCCAATACAGAAAAGTAATCAAAACCCAACAACTATAACACATAGAATTAAACCAGTAAATAAAGGCCTTCCAAGAATGGTAGGCAAATATAGCAACCTGCAAAAACAAGAACAAAAACATAAAAAGAACCAATTAGTTAAGAGAACAACAACAACAACAACAACAACAAAAGAAAGACTAAAAAATTCACATATCTGGACCAAAAAGAAAAACCCTAAACCCTCTGCGAATATGCCATGAAAAGGTGCTAAAAAACCAAGAAAATAAAAACTTTTAAAAGGGTGTTTTTACAAAGCAAGCAAGAAGCTAGGGATTGTGAAAGAGAAGGGAGGCGAGCGAGTTTATTTACCTTCTGGGGCTCTGTTTGTTATTTGTTTTTGTCTCCCTTTTCTGAGGGGGAAAAAAAAAAAAAAATGCCCCCAAGAAATCTAGCGAGTGTATAATAGAAAATCGTTTTACTTCTTTCTTAGCTTTTGTCTCAGAGAGACGAAGATGTCGGGGTAAAGTTGTGGGGGCCAGCCTTTGGGCATGATTATTAATTATATAATGATATGCATGTGAGATAAAGGCTATGACAGCACAATGAGAGAGTGAGTCTGGGTGATCAAAAGGTATCACTGGGCCACGTGGTGATTGATCAATTTGACTGTTATGAAGGAAAGTTACCTGAGGTAAATGATTTGGAAGATATGGGCCCCACTGGATTTTGCAAAGGTTCTCTGGAAAAAGAGAAGAATTTTCAAAGTTAGATAAAAAAAAATGAGTGATATCAAATTTTTAGAAGGTGAGTACATAATCTTTGTATGGAGAGGCCGTTCGCAATTTCTCATGGGCCAAGATAATTTGTTTGTAGAGTGAAAAAACAATGTTTAAATATTATAAGTGTAATTTAAAAAATAAAAAATTAATGACTTTATATCATAAAAATATAACTAAAAAAAATAATGATTATTAATTTTAAAGAATCAAAATGATAAAAGATGAAATAAAAAAAATATCAGTACAACCGGGTGATAAAATTGAAAAACAATCAAAATTATAGAACCAATGATAAAAATAAAACCAAATTAAAATTTATTAAAAAAACATAATAAAAATTAAAAATCAAAACATTAAGGGCCAAAACTCCAAATATCATCAAATATTGAATTGAAAGGAAAATTTAAAAAATTTCTAAGGCCACAGCTTCACAAAAGAATCCAAAACAAAAATAAAAAAAATAAGAGAGTGAGGACTTAATTTGAGGGGAAAAAAAGCAAATTAAAAAAAATAACATTATTTTAAATCTATGCTTGACTTGATGAGTTGACTCGTAACCTAGAGGACCTAGGGTTTAGGCCACCCTGGTTTTCAAAGAAATTGGAAACAAAACACAATTTTTTTTTTATACTTATATTTAATGCAAAAGCAAAATTCCTCATAAAAAAACTAAATTGGATAAAGCCTGAAAAAAAAAAAGCTCTAGGTAACATGTGTTTTTTTTTTCTTTCAAAATGAATGGAAAATCCTATAGGAAGTGGAAAAAAACTAAAAAAACATTTAATGATGAAACCCAAAAAAAAAAGAGCTAAAAAAGAGGGGAAAACCAGGCAAATTCGGGTGAACTTTCTAAACCCAAGTCAATCCCTCAAAGCCGCAAACCATTAAGTCCCATACATAGGCTCAACTAAGAAGCTCAATATAAAACAAATTTAATGTTGAAGGGTGAGATAAATTAATCTAATTAAAAAATATATTTTTAAAAGCACAAGATCTAAGAAAGAGCACAAAAAACTGAGGCAATATCAGGTCAATTTAATGTTAAAGGATGAAATAAATTAATTTAATTTAAAAAATTTCCTTTTAAAAGAGATATATCTAGCAAAGATTAAAAAAAACCTTTGGCAACCTGTGTTACTCTTAAAAAGTCAGAAAAGTCCCATCAAAAGTGGAAAAAACAATATCGGATGATCAACCAAAAAAAATATTAAAAAAAATAATAAAAAAATCATGCAAACTTGGACGAACCTCCTAACCCCGGATTAATATCTCAAACTTGCAACTCATTAAGCTCTAGACCCGTGCTCAATCAAGAAGGTCAACACCCAACAAATTTAATATTGAAGGATAAAATCACAAAATAAAATCAAAATAAATTTTTTAAAAGTTTAAAAATTCGACAGAGGAAAAAACCCAAGGAGAATGAAATCGAAAACAAACTAATTCTATAAACCATTTTAAATATAATAAATAGAAATTAAAATGTGGACCAAATCAAACATATGAAAAAATCCAAGGGGTGAAATTGAAAAAAAAACTAATTTTATAAATTATTTTAAATAAGAAAAATACTAATAAAATTAGGGATAAAAAGATTAGGGATGAAATCTGAAAAAACTAACTAACTGAAGGGTTGCATTGAATTTTGTAAGGACCAAATTTCAAAGATAAAAAATCATTAGGGATGAAATTGAAACAATTTTTTTTATATAAATTATTTCAAATAAAAAAATACTAATTAAAAGATCAGGGGCCAAATGTAAAGAAAAAACTAATTAAAGGGTAGCATTGAATTTTTTTTTATGGACAACACACTTTCTTAGAATGAGAGAGAAAAGAAAAATAGAAACGGTCATTGATGGCGAACCAAAGACAGAGAAGAAATACGCACTGCTTGGTCAGGTAGGCACCATCGAGAAGATTCCATTACCACCTTGGAAGCCACCATTTGACCACATGTGCTGCCATAAATTTTCTAGAGCCCTAAGTTTAATAATTTAAATAATATTATATATCTGGTAAAAGACATAACTACCCCTTCCTTAATTTGATAATTACCAAAAAAACTAAAAGGAAAATACATAAATACTCTTGCACACTTGTTTCTTTTTTTATCTTCTAGGTGTAAGTTGGTGAATTCATTTTACATTTAAATTTGAAATGCCAAAAATATCCCTAAGTGATAGGTATAAGTCATTTTGCTATTAATAGTAAAAAAGCCATTACACTTTACCAAAAATTTATATGAAGGCCAATCCACCCCCCTTCCCCTAATGAATTCAGAAATGTCAATTGAATCCCTGTGAAAATACAAAAACACCCTTAAAAGTAACATCTTTCAGTTTTGTGAAGAAAGGCTTAGACATTATAACATTATTCCAATCCATAGTGCTATAAGTCTAAGGCCATAGTATAAGACTAGTGGTTTTCAGTTTTTTTTTTTTTTTTTGTAATAGGTAGTAAACTAATATTGGATAATGATACAAGCGAGAATGAAGGATAAAGAAGTTTGTCACATGTTAAATCTTTAAATACCAAGAACATCACAAGTATATAGATATTTTTAAAATATTCAATTTTTATTTTTCTATATCTTTACTTTTCAAAAGACTATTACAACCCTTTATATAGAAAAAAAAACTAGAAAACTAGAAAAAAAACCCTAATAATACTGAATAAAAAAAGTAAACTAGAAAATTATCCCCTTCGAATAGGAAAAAACTAGAAAAGAATCATAAAGCAAAAACTAAAAAAAAACCTAGAATAAGAAAATAAAAATAGAAAAATATTTATTTTTCTAAAATAGCTCGTATATTAGTTTCCACGAGTTGGAAGTAACTCATCCTCAAGTTCAGTCTTTAGTTAAAAACCATCCTCCATCAAGAACACCTTTTTATTCATCAGCAACCCCTAGAGTGGGTACCTAATACTTTATGTGGTCATCTCATCATGAGTTCCTAACACAACACCTTTGTGTAAGCTATCCCATTGTAGATCCCTAACACAACACCTTTGTGTGGGTCGCTTCATCGTGGGTCTCACCACTACGATTTTAAATGACAATAACTAACGTAGACGAAAACAACACACTAGTTCTTGAATATTTTTTTTCAAGGAGAAACCTTTTTATCCCATCCTACACAAGCACACCCTATTTTGCAACCACTTACAGATATAATTATTCTACAACACACAATAAAACAAAACAACCATAAAAAATTGTTGAGTTTTGATACATAATTCTTATCCAATTGATAATAAATAGGGTATGGATATGGATAGAAATTCAATATATGAATACCCGTATGTATAAAATAGAAATTATATGGGCAGATCTAGTGCCAGTACATGGAGATTTTAATTTTAAAGCTCATTAAATTTATGACCACATCAGCGATCACCCAAGGTCTGTAATTTTGATTTGAAATTAAAAGTATGATGCTAACATTAGATGTTCTTGACTTGTATGAAGGATAGACACTCATTAACGAACCATATTGATCACTGATAAAAAAAAACTTGGATTATATTATACATATGAGTACAATGCAAAATTCAATGTTACATTAGAATTACAATTACAAAATATGCTAAAAAGTATAAGCTTTTCACTATAGCAATCACAAACAACTCTAAAAATTTATCAAATTTCATCCTAATTTTTTTTTTCAATTGTAGCCTTCTATAATGGATGACTATTTTGTTAAAATTTGTTCAATAACGATAAAATTTAACAGAAGAGGACCAACATATAAAATAAGAAGAAATCTCATGACTAATTTCAAATTCACACCAAATCATACTATTTAAGTTCACATACTTTCCTTTTTATTCTTTTAAAATCCTTATAGTTTTTGAAATTTTAATTTTGGTCTAAAAGTTTGTTTTCTTAACATTTCACTCTTTGATTTTAATATATGAGAGAGAAACTTATCGAATAACAATAAAGAGAGAGAAAGTCATTGATTGACCATATTATGATGATAAAAAAGATCAATTTTGGTGTCATCGAGTTTTATTCGACAAGAGGAGTTTTATTAAGTTTTTTAGACCTTCAACTTGTATGAAAAGTTAGATCAAAGTTGAGAGAGAATATTTTTCGATTTGATTTTGTAATTTTAGACCAATTTAATGTGTTTTGAGTTAAAAAAAAATTGATTTATTGAGGTACGAAGAGCATTTATTAGGTGTTTTTGGTCGGAATAAGTAAAAAAAATAGATTTTTAAAACCCAAAACACCAAAGCCTAATTTTCCAAGCACCTCTAAGTGCCCAAAATCTAGGCTTATAGACGATGTGTCATGGACATTTATTATTAATTATAAAAAAAAAATGATGAATGACATATTATCTATCTCTTAAAAAATAATAGAGGACTAATCATGTAGGCCTAGATTTAGATTTAAATACACTATAAAAAAAATTAATATTGTGTTTCAATTTTGTTATGTTTTCCAAAAAAATATTATAGGTTTTATGGATATATTAACATTCTTCTCTAATTAATATGGGCTTAATATGAAAAAAACTCAAGAATATATAATTAATATAAAATTTATTTTTCTAAGATTTTCAATACATTTTCTATATAATTCACATTTATCAATTTTTTTGTCTTCAATCATATACAAGATACTACTTTGTTTTAGTATTTGTTTTTTAATTTTGTTTCAAGTTCATGATAGATTTTTATTTTAAAAACAATGTTTTCAATTTACAAGTATCTTGATATTGAGTTGGTCCTCGATTTTGTGAATATCTAGTTATTTTATCGTAAATTATTAAACTTAATAAGTTCATGACTTAGGTCGTAGATTTGACGGGTTAAGCCTGGTTGACCCATATCTATCCAATATATCGTTATCTCAATGTTTACAAAAAAATAAGATGTCATATTGGATTTTTAAAAAGTCGAACCATGTTTTTATTAATTGTCAGAGTTGCCTTTAGACCTGTCGAGTCGACTAAGTTATGTTAGGGTAAATCTTACACAATTTAATTTGAAACTCAGGCTAAGCAAGAAATCAAGACAGGAGGTTTCAAGATTGACCAACTAGATCGGGTTTAGTAACAATATCAAAGAGTTCCTCGCACCCTCCACATTCTTTCTTATGTTTAAAAAATATTTGATTCAATTTGCAGCGTAGTACAAGCAAGTTATCTAGTGTTCCACTATTATTTTCAAAGTTATATGATGCACTACCTCTCAACAAACCAAAAAGTCTTTATGTTAATCTCTCAACAAACTTGTTCAAAGTCACCATCCAATCCAATAAGAAATATGTATAACTTTAGTTGTTTGATGAACTTTTGATATACTGCAATTTCATTAGGATTTTTCATGATAACTTTATCACGATGGTCTAACTCTCAGGAAATCTTGATTAACACTTCATAATATTCAAATAGAGACTTTCCATGAAGTTTTACCTTGAATATATAATTTTTTTTCCCTTTTAACAATATGCATCTCCATCATCTAGGATCAAATACCAATTTGTTATTCATTTAAAATAATTTATGTATAAAAATCATAATTAGTGTGAGTAATCATAGATTTTGTCCCACGTGATTCAACCTTTTTTTTGCGCTTTTTTTCTTTCAATTCAACTTTGTTGTCCTTTAAAACAAATGTTCAACTAAGTAGTATAACTATGAAAACTAACTCCTTGTTTCATAGGATTTAAGTGAAGAGTGGGTTTAATTTTAAAGAACCAACAACCATTAAAATACTTAGAGTAATGGTGTTTCAAGATGATGTCTTTATAGTTCTATTTTTTGCAGCACCAACATCAATCAAATTCCTAAATTCAAAGTTTAATTTTATTTTAAGAAATACTTTTTTGATTTTTTTTATTGAGATTAAGAATATATATATAAAAACATTCTAAAATTTAGATGCTTATAAATAAGGTATTTTGGTGGTTGAATAATGAGTTAATCAAGTGTTCATAAATTATATCCACTCTCCATAACAAATGAAGATGATCTCTTGATGTAAGAATCTTGATACCTATAAAAAAGTTCTGTTTTGTGGATTTAGAGACTCTCAAACACTAAAGTCAGTATTTTTGTAGAGGAAAAATATAATAAATATACAAAAGATCATTAAATTCTAAGAACAAGGTTGTTTGTTCTTGTTTTGATATGAAAATAAATGCTTTATAAGAAAATGGTATATGTATTGAGAATGAAAATTGTGAACTTCTTACCTGAGTGATTTATGTGGTATTTATACCCTATAAACCTTGTATTCTTACCTTAAAAAGAGAGGTGGAGAGTCACTCGACCCTTATAGTGTTAATGAGGGACAAAGATAATTAATATAAATATTAATGTGGAACAAATATCTTTTATATATATTAGATGAGAATGTAGTAGACCATGAGAAACTCTTCTACACCTAGAGGTGTATATAAAAAATCTCAAGGGACTTAATGTTGGGTGTAGGCCATAAAGCAAGGCCTAAGAGGCATTAGGATGTGCAATGGGCCTAGATGCATGGCTTAGACTTGAGAAGTGCCAAGTATAAGCTTGGTGTTGGGCCTAAGCATGGTGTATGGGCTTACATGTGCCAGGGACAAGCCTGCCCCTATGCTCAAGCATGAGGCATGAGCCCACGAGCCAGACATGCACCTAGGCTCAAGCATAGCGTCGGGGCCTATGAATGTCAGGCCCGAAAACACTTTAAAGATCACCCTTGAAGGTTTGAGCTGTCATTAAAATAGGCTTTAAGCCAGCCCAAAAACCATTTAAAAAATACTAATAAATTATGTGGTCTATCAGTAGCTTTCCAAGTCTTTGCAGTATTTTTATTTTAAAGATTTTAAAAGATATACATGTTTTCTTTAACGGGGTTCTCAATTTTTCCTAGTATGAGAAAATGATGGTATATCTCAAGGCACATCGCAAGAGAATTCACACATGGATTATTGCACCACGATTAAAATAATGTATATTTTAGATGACCTAAAGAAACATTTTATAACAATATTGGCTTCAACTTTAGGGATCTGTAACAGATGGTGACATGTGTCGCCGATATGGCAGAGGATAAGGGAGGCATCCCACTATATAAGGATTTCCTTTCATTCCACTCTTGAAGTTCCACTTTCTAAAACTTCTCTCTAAGTCATTTTATTAAGTTGCCATGACATGTGTTTTTTATGGAGAGTAATCATGTGAAGTATTTAACCTTTGCATAGAGCATGATGACTTAGCATGAAATGAGGTACAAAGGGACTCAAGAGATGTTTCTCAAATGTCATGTTCTTCACTGACATACCATCTGTGCACCTTTCTATAATCCTCGTTAATTGGTGCTTAAACACCTTATTTACCATTCACTGGTATGTGGCCCCGATATTTTTCAATCCAAAAAGGCATAGTTTATAACAAAACATCCCTCTTTTGGTTATGAAATATGTTTTTTTCTCTTTTATCATGTAGGTGCATAAAGATCTAATGGTACCTTAAGTTAGCATCCAAAGAGCTAAGGAATTCAAAACCAACCATGAAGTCTATAATTCTATCCATTTTAGAGAGGGGAGAACTATCATTTTGGCAAGCTTTATTCAAGTTGGTGAAGTCCATACATATCTGCCATTTACAATTGTCTTTCCTCACCATTACCATATTTGCTAACCAATCAAGGTACATTACCTACCGAATGAATCTAGCAGCGAGGAGTTTATTCACATCATTAGTTATTGTCTTTTACCTTTCAACCCTAAAATTTATCTTCTTCTAACGGGTGGAGGAAAAGGCTAAGTTGACCTTTAATTGATGTGTGACCACCCTGAGGCTGGTCCTAGGCATATCTAAATGCCCAAAAATAAAGTTTATTTTTTAGATTTTGAAGAGCTTTATCAAGGCTTGCTTCTTCTTTGGTTCTAAAATGAATTCCATCTATGTGGTTATCTCTTTTTTTCATGAGAGACATATCCTTCAACTCTTCAGAAACCTCAGTCATTACCTTCATTCATTCTTTTCCAAGACCTTGCTGATATACTACCAAGGCCTTATTGTCTTTCAGATATGAAGAGGCACATTTCCTACAGGATTCTTGGTTTCCCCATACTATGGTCATGCTAATGGTCGTGTTGATTCGATGGAGAAAGGGCATTCTATAATGGCATTGTAAACTAAACTCATATCAATGACCATAAAGGTTTGCTGAAGAGTTAGGCACTTGGGATAAGTGCTGATGGTAATAAAGGTATCTAAAGCATCCTTCATCAATATGCGTAAACCTATGATTCCAATGAGAGGAGTCTTCACAAGAGTTAATCTTAATGGATTTATCTCTATTTGTGCCATTATCTTATTGAAGAGGATGTTGACTGCTCTACCTTCATTCACTAACTCTCTATAAACATGATGATTAGATAGGATAGTAAAGATGACTAGAGCATCATCATGGAGAAAAGTCATGTCTTTCATATCTTGAAGAGTAAATGTGATGGGATCATGTCATGCATTTGAAAGACGGGTAGTAGTAAGGATTTGCTTCTCATACTCTTTTTTTCACTTCCACTGTCACCCCTTGTAAAGGTGGCATCCAAGATAATATTGATCTCAAGCAATGCTTGGTAATGTTGGCTAGACTCTTCTTTACCTTGTTCGGTATAAAGATTCCTTTTTACAAACTATTGGATATAGCCTTTTACTATCATCCATTCAATTTTTTTCTTCAAGGTGAAGCACTCTTCTATATCATGCCCCCTGTCTTAGTGGAATATGTAGAATTTTCCGGGGGCAAGTGTTTGGAGTTACCTTTATAAACGGGGTATACTGGACAAACTCTTTACCCCTGATAATGGTAAAGATCATAATGATGGTGTTGAGAGGAGTGAAAAACCTCTCAGGATATACCAAACACCCACGATCTGGTCCATTCTTGTTCTTTCTTGAGCTTGGGTTCCCATTAGAAGAATAATGCCGCTTGGACGATCCTTTTACTTGGCATTCTTTATAAAAACAAGGAGGTTCATGTCGTAGCACACTTGCCTTTTCCACCCATATATGGTTCTCGATAACTCGCTTCTTAAACAAACTTTTGTCTAGCAAAGCATAAAACTCTCTCCGCAAAGTATGCTCCTTTACCTCACTTATTAAGACCTTTGAGGCTATTGACTCAAGTAACTTTTTCATCTTAAGCATTTCCTAATCTCTTCAAATATGTCTGCATGGACTTGCTCCCTTGTTGGGTAACCCAAAAAGCTTCGCGAAACTTCACTTGGAGGGTATACTTATACTGAAATACACCACATTAATGGGAGACAATATATTGTACATATATTAATAAAATGAGAATGTGATAGGTCATGAGAAATTCTTGTATATCTAAGATGTAAATAAAAAAATCACAAGGAACTAGGTGTTGGGTCTAGGCTAGAAAGTAATGCTTAGGAGGTAGTAGGATATGCAATGGACCAGACGCGTTGTGGCTTAGACACGAGAAGTGACACTACGATTATTTTTAATAGCTATTAGCATGGGACTTTCCAAGACTATTAAATTACAAAAAAGAAATGCCTCAACCATGAAGTGTGACTGTTTCTGGTACCTTCTAATGAAGAGGCCTTTGGGCCTCTGGAAGGTTTTCAACATATATGTCATGGAGCAGTCTGACGTAGTCATTAACCTTGTCATCTGTCCAATCATCAGTTTTTATTGGCCGGAGATACTTGACTGTTATGGGCGCTGGCCGAACATGTAAGCCGCCTTTCCTCCATGCATGATGGGTGCCTGTAAAGACCATTGGAACTATTGGGAGGCGCGTTTGCAATGCTAAATGAACAAAACCCTGCAAGGGAACACCCAAAAACGGGGAGGGAGTCATAGTTGGTTAATTATATAGTATGAATGCAAGTTTGGAAAAGAGCGATGTATAATATCTTCAGAATGGACAACAAACAGACGTTTTGGAAAACCACATCTGGGAAAGAAAGATCCGAAGTTACAATTCAGTTAACTAAAGGGACTCTTCTCTTTACTTCATAGCTCTATCTGAAAAATTATGATTCGACACTTATATCTGTTACGTTGGTCTTCGTAATATAACTAAGAAGTACTTGACAAAAGCAGAGAGGAAATCAGATCTTGCTTATGGCATCATTTGCAGCTCACTAGGCATGCATGGAAGGTTGAAAATCTCTATCAAGCAAGGAAATTTATCACTGAAGCATTTTCTCAATGAACAATAAAAGTCTTACAACAGAATTGCAACAAATATATAGAACACGTTACACGAAAATGATGTCAGGTGGGAAATAATTTCTCAAGTTCAGCATCATTCCAGAATGTTATGATGAAATTGTGAAAGCACCTTTTTAAAGGGTAGTAATCGTCCATTTTTTGATCTAGTCCCCTCAGGAAAAATGATGAGTGACAGGTTGTTTTTCACTACTGCATGAGCTACCTGAGCACAAGAATCAGTGGTTAGATGTATAGACTAGAGATATCATCAATAAGATGGAGAAGTGGATGGAGAACCTCCTTCATGGATTGAATAGCTGCAGTAGGATTGGAGCGATCTATTCGAAGATGGTTTGCCAATACATAAAGTTGTCCAAATAAAGGGTACCATATGATCTGCAAAAAACAGAAGTATGAGTTATGAGGTCAGATACACAGTCTGACAATGTCATCACTCATGAAACAGGGTGATTTTATTACAAGTAAGGAGGTAGCACCCAGAAGGGTGGTTTCTGCACGTTAATAGAGCTTATCAATCTGGATGTAGTATCACTAGCAGGTTTATAAGATACAGATTAATTTATCAAGACGAATTGTCACCAGATAGCTGAATGCATACCTCTTTCTTTGCAATGCCAACAGTGCCCGTGGGAGTCAACCACATCATAAGGAAAATGTCTATAGGAGAAGCATGATTGCAGACATAAATGGCCCTCTCATTTGAAAATTCAGGGCCTTCAATCCTGATAGGATTCCCTAAGATCCACATCTGAAATGAAAATTGTGCACTTTTAGATGGCCTCATTTCTTCAATACAACTAACACTCATCTCACTCCAAAGCAGTCAAAGGTTCCATTTCCAGGATCAGCTAGCTCTGATAACAGCTTATCAGAAGCTCGTTAACATTTTCTTCCACTAGATTAAGCGCCATTTCATTTAATCTTCCACAATAGATTCTTCTAGCATTATAGATAAGTTTTACATTGCTGAAATTGTTTGTTAGCCGAAACCGAATAATCTAACGACAAGGTTGTAGTTCATGAAGCTTATTCTGTCTTGTTTTGTGAGCACCGCATATTACCTACCTGACTGAGAACCATATATTTCTCAAAAATCTGCAGGAGATATGTCCCTATAATCAATACCAAGCCCCGGACCACTTTTGAGCAACAGAGAAAAGAGGTGCCTCTCCCTAGGATAACCCCAAAAACTCATTTTTATGTACCTTATATATAACATTTTGCATAAATTCAGTACGAGAGCAAAATTAAATATTCTGGATGAAAACTTGAAGATTGAATCTGGGACCTCAAAAAAATAAAATCATGAAACAGAGAAACAGAGAGAAATTCATGAAGTGCAAAGATTTCCCTTTGTTTTCTCCCTCGATTTTCTCAGGATTCAAACACAAACGTTCATTCTGCTTTTCTTGATGGTTAATTATTTATTCATAAACAAATGCATTGAACACAACAAGACAGAATTAATATCAACTTCAAAATTAGAGCACAAGCAAGCATGAAAAACTAATATAATAAAACAATGGCACTTACCAGCATTCTACCAGTAACATGCCCATAAATATTTCCCTGCCTGATCCTCTCATAAGGCCATGGTAAGAGCAAGAGTAAGATCAAGGACCAAATGAATGTTGTGACCATCATTGACAAAAAACAAACCACAATCCTTACACAAGATATCAATGCAGAAATCCACCCATCATCTTCAACATAAACATCACTCTTGGGACTTTTTACCACTTCTTCCCTCACCAAAATCTTTGGGGTTTGTTTCCCATTTGGAGTGGAATTTGTATCCAGGAAGCTCTCCCATCTCCTATTCCTCATGAAAGAACCACCTCCAGTATTGTCCATGACTCAATAATCAAACTCCTTGCAATGTTTCTATGTAGATGCTCAGAAATTACCCTGTTCAAGACAAGGACAGCATATGGTTAGACAGCTTGATTCAAGATAAACCGATGTATCTGGTCGCTGAGAAAGTGCAGGGAAGTGAAGGGTAGAACTAAACTGGAAAAAAATCCTAAAGGGCTCTAGATTATTTCAGTTCTTTCCCTCAACTTTCCAGGCAAGCAAAAGGAGGTAAATTTATTCCCAGCCAAAACATCAAGAAACTCAGTAGAACAAAAGAAGAGACAAACAGCTAGTCAACACTCATGGAAACCGAGTCAACGAGAGAAGATGAGACCAGTAGAAACCAATCAGCAGAACAAATAACTTTCTGTTTGGTTTCCACGAAAATGAAAATAAACAACTAGCACTATCTTCTTTCTAATCCAAAAAGATAAAGAAACAAAGAAAGTAAGGCAACCTTAGCTTGTCTTTCAGTGCTCAAGAAAGCAAAGAGAAGAGGAGTCATTAAAGTCCAGCCAAGTCTATGTCTTACTATATTCATATAGCTAGTAGAATTTTATGTGGCACACAATAAAAACCAGAAGCCAAAAAGAAACAATTTTGACGAAGACCCACCAAACCGTACCTACCAAGAATGATATCTCAAAGAAAAGGATGGATACCAAATCAAAGAAAGTTCAAGAACATGGCTGTACCTGTATATAGACAGAGCTATAAGAGTATTTAATAAATGTAAAAAAACCAAGAAATGGAAATTAAAACAGGTAAAACGAACATAGTCTATAAAGATATATTGGTTTAAGGTACCTGTATGTTTTGAATTTGGGATGACAGTGCTTATGGGGGGAAGTCAAAGAATTTAATCTACCAAAACAATTTGGAGTTGGCCTTTATTATAATCATTTAATTCTTCATCTTTTTATTTAATCATTTAATTTTTTTATTTTAGAATAATTTTTTAAATAAAATAATTATAGTGATATTTTAAAATCATTGGATTATAATAAGATAACAGATTTTTATGGCAATAATAGCAATAATTATGTGTGTATCTATATATATATATAATATGCAAACTTTTCCTAAAACAATTTCTGGATTAAAACGTCTATTTTATTAATCTTTATTGTAAATTAATCATTCTCTTCACTAGCTATCATGACAACAGAAGCATGCAGACCATGAGTGAAAGGTTTTCACTGGTAATTTTATTTATTTTTTCTTAAAAAATAAGAGAATAAATCCTTAAATGTTTGGTGGGGTCGGGTTTGGGTGGAAATTGAGAGTTTGGAAATAAACGAAGGGGGATCGAGATGTGACTCGTATTGCTTTAATTGAATGATCCATGTTTATTTGACTGTATGACATGCCAATTTTCATGTTTTCTTCTTCTTCTTCTCCAGCCAAGAATTAAAATAAAAATAAAAATAAAATAATAACTTTTTATAATATTATTGAGATTGAAAAATATATTTAGAGGTTCTTTATATTTTTTCTTTATATGTTTCTCAAATAAAATAAATTAATGATGATAGATAGTTCGACATGATCATGATTTCTTCATGACGTGTTCATATAATTCACCAGAAAAAATAAGTCAAATATTGTTTCATAGAAGCATAGTACGTACTATCTATTGAAAAATTAATAATCTGGTGGCAGTCCAACTACTTTCATAGAAGCAAATTACATCGAAAACTCAGCAAGAGGAATGGAAGGAACGATTTGTAGAAGATGTTCGCAGATAGTCCCACGGGAACAACACATGATGTCCAGCGCATTTAGAACAAAAACCCAGTGCCAGAATGATCGACTGCTAAGAAGCAGAAAAGACTGCATATCAGACTGAAATTTTCAGAACACCAAGTCAACAACACATGTATGAGGGACACAAAAGGGTTGTGAAAGGAAATGAATAGGCATTGACATGGTTTAAATAGCCCAGAACAGTGAAGGGAAAGGAAAAACAATGTAAAAACCCACAGAAAAAGCAACAATTATGGATAGGAACATCTAAAGTCTGTAGCAGAACCTTTGAAATAGGAAAAAAAATGAAAACGAAGCCTAACCGTAGGAGTCTCCATTTCAAATTGAGCGCAACAGTAGTATTTAAAACAACAGATCAACATCTTCCAGCTAGTGTATCTAAAAGATACTTGTGCGTGCATGATTTTGCAATGTCTCGTAAGCAAAAACTATAAATTATCTATCCAGTTACCTTAGAAAAAATAGTTTATTTTCATAATAGAATTAATATAATTAATATTCAAAATAAATTTCTGTTTAGGGTTGTAACCTCAGTATTTGTAAAATTCTAGTTTCTTTTCACTATACGTTTACGATGCAAGAGTGAAGATCATTTGGGATGCCATGGGAGCTCAAAAAGCATCATAGAGAGCTCAGTAGGTAGCATATATAAAGATCATTTATACAAGATTATTACAAACAAATTTTATACTAGAGATATAAACAATTAAATTGTTATTACTTTTTTTTTTATTTAACATTTTTTTCAAATAGTAAAGAGACAAAATGTAGATGGTAGAGCTAGGTTTGAAATACAATATTCTCTTATGATGAATGGATTATGTTTGAAAGTTGAGGAATATTTGTTTTCCTAAAATATAAGGGAAAACCAAAGACTGATGTTATCATTAATTTACGAGGTGTTTGAGAAAATACAAAGGAAATAATTAGAAACAAAAATCTCTTATTTTTAAATTTCAAAGTTAACACGTCGCACTAAATATAAATTGGCCAAAAGAATTGAAAAATAACTTCAATATTTTGATATTAAATTGAAAAAGGTAGAAACATCCTTCTATCTTAGATGTTAATCTTGCAAACAAGAACATAGAAGATACATAAATTTTTTGAAAAGTTGTATGGAGACATTATAAAATATTATCTTGGATTCCTTCCTATATAGAGGATGAAGACATTGATAAAATAGGGCTAAGAGAGATTGAAGATTTTGAATAGTTAGATGGAGATCTATCACCATCAAATCATATAAATAATCTGGTAAATATATTTATAAATTAACGAGACAAGTTTAAATCTAAAAAAAAATCCGATCATGTCAAACTAATATAATAACAAAAAAAATATAACTTTTAATATGATTATTTAATGAAGTTAAAGGTTTTTTAAGTGATTCTAGAGACATAGTTTTATAAAAAGCATAGCTACTGTAGTTAGTCAAGTTTTGAAAGACGTCCAAATTAGACCTTGAAAATGTTGTTTGAGATAGATGTAGTTATTTTTTCTTTCTTTTTTTTTAGATTTTGATTTTTCATACCTTGTAAAGGTTTTTTTTTAATCTATTTCAAGGGATGTAAGCTCGCAGAGAGGAGAAGAGATCAAGGTTATTTTTATGTTCAAATTAGTTCTATAAAATATTGTTTAGAATTTTTTTTTAATTTTTCTAGTTATTTTTGGATTTGTTTTAGCTAGGTTTCAAGATTTTTATTGATAAAGTCACTTTTCTCTTCATTCTTATGCATTTTGAGAGTGCTGTAATTCTGATATTAAGTTAATCCAATTACAAGTGGAAGAAAAGAAAGAATAAAACTAATGCCCGTTCAAGGAAATATTTTTGTTATTGGAGGCATATTGTATGTGAATGTTTTAGTCCTTATGTGGGGATCGAGCTCCAGAATCATGTTCCCTTCTTTGGGAAACTTCTTCTCAGCTCTCAGCTTCTTCTCCTCTGGCATTTTTTTTTTTTTGCTTCTGCTAGCGTTGTTTTCCCAGTTGGCTTCTTATCTGCCTTAATTAGCACGGTGCCACCATGAAAAAACTGAAGCTTTTTTATGGTAGTAGGATGCATAGTCACCACAAAGATATCATCATTCGTAAAATTATTCGAGGGAGAAACCTTTTCGGTTGAAAACCTTTTTTTACTGAGCCAAATTCAAATTAATTCGTATTGTATCCTGATTATTCTCGGAAAGCCATGAACTAAGATAGCTAGCTGTCTTAACCTATCCGGTTTGTAAAAGGATTTGTTACCTGCCTGGCTTCTCTCTCTCTCTCTCTATAAATATAGCCATCCAGATATCTCACGAAGCCATCTACTTTCTCAAGTGTCTTGGTTTTGTCTCTAAATCTCTCCTTGCAGTCTTGATTTTTTAGTTTCTTGCCATATTTTTGTCTTCCCGTATTTGTTGAAGAAGAGATAGAAAGATGTTGCTCACGCGTGGCATAAACTATCATCCATATTTTGATGATGTTGATGAATATTATCTAGGGCTTAGTAAGGAAACAGAATATGAAAAAAAAGCGTCAAATCCTCTGGAGAAGGAATTCGGGGGTCCGTCCAAGCTGGTTACCAGTGCCGAAAGATATCAGCTTTTGAAGACCCTGACCAGTAGGGTTTTCGTACCCAAGAAAAGAAGAGGAAGTGGAAGACTAGGGTTTCCTTCCATGAAACCCCAATGTCCTGATCAAAAGCCGAGAGCACTACTATCAGCATTGATGAATTTGTAAACCCACTCGGAACTATTCTTGTACCAAAGAAAAGAAGGGCAAGTAGACCCAAGCTTGTCAGGAAAAACAATCACTGCATCAGATTCGATCAAGAAGATCATCTTCTTTTGAGAACGGAGATCAAAAGTAGCCAGGAGAAAAAGACAGCAGGCAGAAAGCGAGTCTTGAAAAGCCAAGGGATCGATGTCGTAGATGATCTTCGACAGAGATCATCAAAGAAGATGAAGAAGATGGGAAAGAGGGTGGATTTCAAGAAGCTGGGTTTGTGTCCACCACCCGATTTCTCTTCTCAAATAAAATCCGCGATAAATTATCAAGAAGGCCGTGACAGTGAAATCAAGTTAAGGATAATGAAACAAATCTTCAAGACTGACATGGACAAGCACCAGGAACGCTTCTCAATGCCTTTGAATCAGATTAAGGACGGCCATGAGTTTCTGAATAAAATGGAGATGGAGGAGGTGTGCCAAAGCGAGAGTAAGAGCACAGAAGTGAAGCTAGTGGAACTGGGTCTTGAAGGTGGTAACGTTCATCAAAGCACAATGAGGCTGAGGAGGTGGCAGATGAATAACACCGTTTCCTATGTGTTAACCTCCAATTGGAATGATGTTTTGGATAGGAATGCGGGAGCGCTAAAGGTGGATGATATTGTCCAAGTCTATTCTTTCAGGCGTGATCAGAAGCTATGCCTTGTGCTCGTCAAGGTTATGGATGCAGATGATCAAAGCCGGCAATGGCCGAGGGAACAGTGAGGACGGTGCATACTGGAAGTGCAAGTCAAGCCATCGTGGACTCTGCTCACCATCAGTCGTCAAAGAGTAGATCACAGGGACATTAATTCTATGTTGAAGCAGATTAAGTAATTAGGTTCTTGTCTCTTTTAACTAGCATGTATTAATAATTTCCACTCTATATATATTAAATAAGAAATTAAGCAATTATTCTATTAGGATCGCGTAGGCTTCATATTCATACCGAAAGAAACGATATTTTCCTATGCTTTCCATGCAATCACTTGTTTGTATCCCTACAGATTAAGAAATTAAACTATCACTTGTTTCTATGTTTAAATCTTGATAATATAAATTGAGATTAACTAGATTTTTATTCCGAAAACTCGAGAAAAATAAATTAAAAGATTGAGAAATATTAAATATTAGGAAAAAAACCCCATCAATTTTAAAATTCCAAAGACTCGTAAATCAAAGACTCCTTGATATTATGAAATGTATTGATGCTGAATGGATTCTCTTCCTTCCATTGCCTCTTGGAATCGATCGTCAACAGTCTTCGAAAGGTATATAAACTTTTATCTTTGAATGGTCGGATTTTGATGCAACAGATTTTGGAGAAGCTGATGGCTTTGGATTGTATATCTTGATAGGATGCATAAAACAATTGTTGGAATCTGATTTCGGATGCTTTTGCGCACATTTCATTGTTTTCGCCATAACTTTTGATCAGTGAAATGACACAAATGACGTGATGCGGGCAGAAGTTATAAGAATAACAACAGCACACAGTACACACAAGAATTTTAATTACCAAAAAGTATAATACTAAATTTTCAATTTATTTTTTTAGAATAAAACTAATGAAATGTGTCTCTTGTTTATAAGATTTATAAATAGATTAAAAAATCCTATTTCTACTGGAAAACAATGAGTAAATTCAAAATAAAAATAAAAATCTAAATTAAACAATAAATAAAAAAAACCTAGGAAAAATAACAAAACTAACTCAAGTATCCGACTTCTAATGGTAATCCACATGAATCACTAGTGACAAATCTTCTTAACCTTTTTAGTAGAGAAGATTGTTATATTTTAAAGTGCTGGTTTTTTTTTTTTTATGTGTTTTAGATGTTTATGTATTGTACCCTTATCACCTTCTTTTAGGAAATAAGAGACATAGCATTCTATTTATAAAGAAATCTAAAAACTCTATAAATGATAAATTATCAATTTGTCTTTTGAATAATATCGCATATATTATTTTAGATAATTCTAGAAATTTATTTAATCAAGTCCCTACTTGATTTTTCAAGGTCTAGAATTGTAATCTCATGTATTATTTACATTCTAATCCTTAATTTTTAAAATTTATTTACAATCAAATCACACTTGATTAATCATTTTATTTTAATTTTTTACCAGTGATTTTATATGCATGACCTATTAGATTCCCTAATAAATTGACCCAAATATAAATCATAATAATAAATAAAATAAGATTAAGTAAATTAAACAATTTAATTTATTATCAATTCAAAATTGTGGTTTATGTTTGAATATCAAATACAATGTTTAGCAAACTTGTCATGATCTCCCAAATATTAAAAAAATTATAAGTGATTTGACTTAACTTTTCAATAACTAGTTTCTTAGTGTAATTATTATCTTTCATCAATAATGTTCCGATTTAGATTATATCATGAAATATATATGCTTTATTAAATCATTTTAGTTCTCAATATTATAGTTATTGATTCCTTGAATAAAATTTTAAGATTCTTTTCAAAACTTATTCCACCTGACCGAAGGATATC
Organism: Populus simonii; assembly: GCA_007827005.2. Lineage (NCBI taxonomy): Eukaryota > Viridiplantae > Streptophyta > Magnoliopsida > Malpighiales > Salicaceae > Populus > Populus simonii. Next base: position 17,164,920 of record CM017474.2, read on the forward strand.
ACAATCAATATTATTGAAAACAAATATAGTTTATGTTATACATATTATGTGTCTATCTTTTACCCTTAATTAGGATAACATGTGGTCATGATCAAACATAATACTCTCTATATAGATAATTTAGCGATCTCAAGTATAATAATCACTCATGCAATTATCACGAGAGCATTTCCATAAACATGAGTGATCTCTCTATATAAAATTATTTTTCGGGTTAGTTCAGTGTATATGTCATCTAACATACACCTGCTATTAATTTCAAGTATCGCTCGTACTTAAGTTTATGAGAGCAGTTGTTTATTTTCATAAATGAACATAATATGCATCTTAATAGAATATTAATCAGGAACATTTAGAAATAAATTTGGATGTAATAAAAATCTTATAATTATTGCAACTTTATAATTTTCTTTGTAAAGTATTTTTGTCCTAGAACCTTTATTTTTATTTTAAATTCATTAATTAAATATGAAGTTCATTAATTAAATATAAATAAATATTAAAGATAATTTTTTTTAAAAAAATAAATATAATTTATATGAATAAATTAGTGCTATATATAATTAATAATATATTATTAATAAAAAAATGCTTTAAAATTATTTTTTATCGCACTACGAACCGGTTAACATCAATCAATTATAGTAACATTTATTTACAAAATACTCATAGTAAATAAATAAATAAATACTGGAACTCTTATTTCTTACTTTTCTTCATGCAAGGACATGTTAGAAAAATGGTAGTATCTGGCATCATCGAGTGAAGCGGCGATTTTGTCTCTCTACCATCGCTAACTTTCTTCAATTCCACACCTCCGTTTTCATAATTCTCCAACTTCTCATCACAAACACTATCTATTCATAAAGGTACTATCTTTCTTTTGCCTCTTTCACTTTATCATTTCCAAGATTCTGTTGATTTTTTTTTATTTCCTTGTTAATAATACTGGGCTCTTTCACATATTGCTTGGTTTCTTTGAAAATCGAGGAATGTGGAAGAAAGTGAGAATATTTTTCATCTGGGTCCTTTCTTTTTGGCTTAAAAGGTTAGAAAGGTTTGAACTTTGTGAGTCAAACTACAAAGGGCGATTGCTATCTGGGTGGTTGTAGTATGAGCTTTTTGTTTCTTTCGAGTTTGAGCCACTGAGGATGTAAATCTTGAAACTTTGATAATGTTTCTGATCCTACATTTTATAAGTAACCCAACAATGCATTGATTTTAGTGAAGTCATTTTTTATTTGCTCTATTTGTTGTTTGCTAAGCAATAACTGAATTTCTCGGTAGAATTTATTTTTATTAAATTTTTTTGTTTATGTAGTTTTTTGTACCTTTTTGTGGTGAGGCTGTAAGGGATTTGGTGATGAGTACTTGAGTTGATTAATTGAAGCAAGGAGAAGAATAATGTTGATTTGAGTGATTTCCTTGTGGGTTTATAATATAATTGTTGTTATCAGCAGTATAGGGTGTTGGTGAACTGAAATGAGTGTGGTTGGGTTTGATATTGGTAATGAAAACTGTGTTATTGCTGTGGTGAAACAACGGGGTGTTGATGTCTTGTTGAATGATGAATCAAAACGTGAAACCCCGGCTGTGGTATGTTTTGGGGAGAAGCAGCGGTTCCTTGGGTCAGCAGGTGCTGCTTCTTCTGTTATGAACCCAAAATCGACTATTTTTCAAGAGAAAAGACTGATTGGCCGGAATTTTAAGGATCCTGAGGTTCAAAATGAGCTAACGTTGTTACCATTTGAAACTTCTGAAGGGAAGGATGGAGGCATTTTGATTCACTTGAAATATTTGGGTGAGGCACGCACATTTACCCCGGTTCAGATACTGGCTATGCTATTTTCAAATTTGAAAGATATAACAGAGAAAAATTTGGAAATTCCTGTAACAGATTGTGTGATTGGGGTACCATCATATTTCACAGATTTGCAGAGACGAGCATATTTGGATGCTGCAACAATTGCTGGATTGAAGCCTCTGAGATTGATGCATGACTGTGCTGCAATTGCACTCAGTTATGGGATATACAAAACAGATTTCTCTAAAACAGGGCCAACTTATGTTGCTTTTGTTGACATTGGTCATTGTGATACTCAGGTGTCTATTGTATCATTTGAGGCTGGGCATATGAGGATACTGTCACATGCTTTTGATAGCAGTTTGGGAGGGAGGGACTTTGATGATGTTTTGTTTGTTTATTTTGCAAAACAGTTCAAGGAGCTTTACAACATAGATGTGTACTCTAACATGAGAGCATCTATTAGGCTAAGGTCAGCTTGTGAGAAATTGAAGAAGGTTTTGAGTGCAAATGCAGAGGCTCCTCTAAATATTGAGTGTTTGATGGATGAGAAAGATGTCAAAGGTTTTATCAAGAGAGAGGAATTTGAGAGGCTTGCATCAGGATTACTGGAAAGAATAAGTGTTCCTTCCAGAAAAGCTTTAGCGGATGCAGGTTTATCTGTAAGGAAAATCCATTCTGTTGAGCTTGTTGGATCAGGATCTAGAATACCAGCAATTAGTAAGTTGCTATCTTCTCTATATGGGAAAGAACCCAGCCGGACACTGAATTCAAGTGAATGTGTGGCACGTGGATGTGCTCTCCAGTGTGCAATGCTTAGTCCAATTTTTCGGGTCAGAGAATACGAGGTTTGTATTTATCTGAATGATTAGTTTCTCAGAATTCTTTTCCATCAAACTTTGTTGTTTGCCATTCTTCCAGCTATCAGAGTGAATTTCAAAGTTTGATGTCCCTTTTGGTCCTTTTCTCTTCTGATGCAGTCTGGTTAATCAGATTTACCCGAACCATGACTCTTTTCTGCCCCCCCCCCCCCAAGGAAAGCAAACCTGTTTTTCCATGTCTGATAGAATTCATCACCAGGTTGTATTGGAGACATTACATCTGTGTGTGTGTCCTCATAGGTGTCATTATATTCAACTCAGAAAATAACATTGCAGAAATACAATGAAGTAAAATTGATCTGCTGCGTGCTCTCTTACATGGAGACACAAATTTATATGTTTGGTACATTCTTATGTACAAGAGTGATTGGCATTTCATCATATCCCGTGCAGGTTCAGGATGCTTTTCCTTTCTCCATTGGATTCTCATCAGATGGTGCCCAAATCTCCACTGGTTCTAATTGCATACTGTTTCCAAAAGGCCAGCCCTTTCCAAGTACCAAAGTTTTGACATTTCAACGGAGTAACTTGTTACATCTGGAAGCATTCTATGCCAATCTGAATGAACTCCCTGCTGGTGTATCTACAAAAATGAGTTCTTTCACAGTAAGCCTACTAGAGTTTGTCTGATAGAAAACTTTGAAATCCTTTTGTCTTTTTTTATTATTCTATTATCTCAGTCAATTGGAAGCGAATGGATTAAGGATGAGGCAAGTTTTTCTTTTCTAGAAAGATTGGTGTGATACATGTACACACACATGCATTGTCATTAAGGAAATTTCAACAAATGTTTCAACACCAGTCTATTATGATTTCACACTCATGGACCATCTTCATCTCATGTGCTTTATCTGATGCTGTCTGTTTCTGACCCAGCTATTTATGAGCTGAATAAAAACTTCAAAGCATTGATGTGATATGCAAATCGATTATCCAGGACAAAAGGCAGCTTTTATTTTAAGATCCATAGATTTGTTTGTGTGACATGGAAACTAAATACTATACAGTGCTATATCAATTGCTATCTTTTTGTTGTCATTTGTGGGCACTTAAGTATGGCTAACATGAAAAATCGAGACTTAAAAATGATCATTTGCTATCTCTTTGAATACATGCCATGGAAAGTATATGCTTGCTCCTTGTGCATTGGATGGATCTTTTATAATTGAACCAGGATGGCTTATAAGTTGATGAATTTTTATTTATTTATTTATTTTTAATGCAGATTGGTCCTTTCCAAGCCTCCTCTAATGAAAAGGCAAGGATTAAAGTTAAAGTTCAACTAAACCTTCATGGCATTGTAACTGTTGAGTCAGCTATGGTAAGAATTTTCTCTTCTTTGCGGTCTCCATTTTAGCTTTGTCACTTTCTAAGAGATTTTTAATGTGGTACAAATCTTGTCATGAATTCAGTTGGTGGAAGACCATATGGATGATTCTGCTAGAAGGGGTAACATACATCCACAAATGGACAGAACAAAGATGGATTCTGATTCATCGACAAATGTTGCAAATAGTGAAGATAATACCACTGTGCATTCTCAGTCATCCGATGCTACTGTAATATTTTTTTTTCGTAGATTCTATTTTGTAATGCAACAATTCTTTTCAACTGTTGTTGTACAAAGGGATCAGAAAGTTCTATTTGTTGTACTTATGTTCTTTGTTGGTTTTTATGCTCGCACACACACACACAACACGCATATTCTTTCAACTTGGTATGCAGTTTTTATTTGGGAAAGTAATCTCTCTTCTTTTTGTGAAGTGGCTAAATTCAAGTGGAAAAGCTTTGGAACATGCATTTAGTTCATTTGCACTCCTGTTTTCAGCAGGGTAATGGTACACTAAAAGATAAAGCTAATCAGAGATTTGAGATGCCAGTTAATGAGAACATATATGGTGGAATGACCAAGGATGAGCTCTCAGAAGCTCAAGAGAAGGAACTTCACCTGGCCCAACATGATAAAGCTGTAGAACAAGCCAAAGACCAGAAGAATGCTTTGGAGTCTTATGTTTATGAGATGCGAAATAAGGTACAACCTCAACTTAATGACTTTGTTAGTTTGTAATTATAGTTAATGCCAGAGTATCTAGATATGGTTCGGTTTTATTAATGAAACTGCTTAGTTACATGGTTACAGAGAATTTGGTTTTTGAGTGCCTTTTGGAAAAGCACTGTGCTTCTGCTGGATCTTTTGAAGATTTAAAATACAAACTTTCAGCTGCGGTCATGGATTGGATATTGTGCTTAAAACGCTAAATTAAATTGTTACATGGCTTTGTATTATATAATTACCACTCATTTATTCTCCATGTTTGCATACTGGATGACTCCCTGTCAATTGCGAGCTAATCAAGTTTTAAATTTCTTTTGAGTTGACGGAACATATGCACTTGCAAATCTCGCTGGTGAGTTATAGGGAGAGATATTGCAAAAACTTGCCTTGACAATGCCAATTGCTTAAATTAAATGAATAATCCTATGTAGATTGTCTGAGACGCTCTTATCCATGCTGGATATATTAGTTCAATGAAGCTCAGAAAGTCTTCTAGGTCATAGTTACTTTTTTTTTTTCATAAGCTGACTTTGAAAAATAATGACCTGCACTTGAATAGCTTTTCAACACGTATCGGAGCTTTGCTAGTGATATGGAGAGGGAAGGAATTTCCAGGAGCCTACAGGAGACTGAAGAGTGGCTTTATGAGGACGGTGATGATGAAACTGAAAATGCTTATACTGCAAAAATGCAGGATCTTAAGAAGGTAATTACTTATCTCTATCTAAATCTCAAATTTAGTATTCTCCTCTTTTCCTAACATGCAATTTTTCCTGGTTTCTAATAGTTGGTGGATCCAGTTGAGAATCGATATAAAGATGAAGAAGCAAGAGCACAAGCAACAAGAGATTTGTTAAATTCCATTGTGGATCATCGAATGTCTACGGATTCTCTCCCAACCGAGGATAGAGGATTGGTATGCTAATGAAACAAATAATGATGACAACTATATCCACGACACTTAATTACTTACGAGCAATGTCTGTGACTTTGATTTCTTTCAGATCACTGATGAGTGCAATAAAGCTGAGCAGTGGCTGAGAGAGAGAACCCAACAACAAGATTCCTTACCTAAGAATGCAGACCCTGTATTATGGTCAAGAGATATCAAAAGCAGGACAGAGGATCTGAACTCGTAATATTCTCTGCCTTTCATTTTCTCTTAAAAAAAATCTAGAATTTTACTTTCTGATATCTATTATACAATAAAATCATCTCCATATATCTACCTCAAAGGGAAGGGGGTGTTGTGATCCATCGGATGAAATATTTTATACATTATGTTCAGGAAATATGGACATCTGTAGCTAGGAGATTCTTGTCATCCACAAATTTCCACTAATGATCATAATTATTTATTTCATGGATTTCAGTACATGCAAGCAGATATTGAGAAGGAAGTCTTCCCCTGCAAATTCAGACGAAAGTAGTAGCCTGGGCCAGCAAGAATAGGTTCGTGTTGGACCTCAGAAAAGTTCTGCAGTTTATCCAGACTTGTAATTCAGCCTAGTATATGCAAACCTAGGATAACAATTTTGGATAATGTAAACTAAACAAGGAAAGCACGTAGTAGAATTAGGTTTGGCTTCCCACCAGTTCTCAAGGTAGCTTGAAAATGTCACAGTATAGGGTAGGTTGTGAAGTACTGATGAATATAGGATTCTTCAGTGTTTCATCCAAGACTATTGTGTGGTTATCTGGTTAAGTATATCCTTTGTGTAAAGTTATGAGCGTTGCTCTATCATCTTTTTCTGCATTAGCATTGTTGGGACGAGCTGCTACGAAAACAAATGGTTTGTGAGGAAACCATGCTCATTGAACAATGAGCCATTGTTAGCAGAAGCATGATATACAATATTAAAACTTTGGAATTAACTGCTAAACGTAACACATTGCCATATAAACCCTCTGAATCAGAGCTTGTACAGGATTAATGGTTTCTCTTCCTATTGTCACACTGGAAGAGAAGTTAAGACCAAGAATGGTTGGAGAAAATAGCGACAAATACCAAATGAGAATGGGCAAAGACAAGTTGGAAGGCATGCGGGGTTTATTGAACGTTATACAGCAACTGCAGGCAAAAAACGACACGAACATGTATTGCTCACATGTTTTGTCTAATATTCGTCATCCAGCCTTTCATTTACCCTCGAAGAAATAAAAACAAAAAATCAGCCTCGCTTTCTCTTGGCGTTTGTTTTCTTTTGACTTTGTGAACCCTTCCCCTTGGTGTTTGTTTTCTTTTTTGACCTTCTAAACCCTCCACTATCCTGTCAGCAAGAAATGCATATGGTTACTAATTATTACCAATACTCGATATATTCTATAAAACATCTTTCTCGATGCCTGCAAGGGAAACAATTTAAGTTCATAAATTTTACCTTCTTGTAATGTCTGTAGGCAATTTGACCTGACAACTCCTGACCATTTTTTGAGATATAAACCTGCAGAGGTTCAAGATTATTAGGAAAAGCTGCAGATTATCCTACAGAAAGATTGCATTGGCCATCAACCATCCACAAGAAATCCGAAGCTTTGTAAGACCTAAGTTGAAATTTGTACTTCTGCTATTGAATGGTTACTGTCGGAAAGAATTTGGATCCTCTAAAATTTGCATTTCCCCGTACAGTAATTCAACATACCTTCCTCCCTTCAGGCGATGTATACCAATGACCACCACCTTGGTCACTTGCATGCACCCGTCTTTTCCCAGCATCCTTTGGAATGGCAGTACTGCTTTTGGGGTCCACCCATCCTTCAGAAGCAAGTGAAACTTCTCCAGCATTTGATTTCCTGGATTTGTTTCTTCCCCTTGTTGAGCCTTTCTCGCTGTTAGTTCTCTGAGTTCCTTGCTTTCTAGAAGCTTCTCTATTGAATTGGCTCCTGAAATGACAACTATGCATCATAACAAAAATTGATGCTGTGTATGAAGAAGCGACTGAAGTGTGAGATATAAAGGAAATTACATGTAATCGATAGCTGATTCAGTAATTAATTGGTTTCCTTGTTGTTAACAATGCCCAGTGGGAAAAAGTAGGGTAACCGGCTGTGGACTAATCTCTGAATCCTCAGATCTTCATGGAAGAAGTAATGATGAGCTGGAGGAAGAGGGTCAGCTAAATTCCAGCATTGCTGAAAGTCCACCATGCTATTTGGATCTTGATGAAAGCGTGTGCTGTCACCTGTTTGCAAATTGCTCTGCAGTTTATGAGCTTATTCTTATTATCTTGAAGAGATTGGAAATACTCATTACACATCTCATCCAGAACAGGTGTCTGAACCGGATAACTCTTTATTGGACAGAAATCTTTCCATAAATCCTCATTTCGATGTTTACCCAACAACGTTTTATTTTTACGTTCACTTGTAGTTGGCTGTTGCTTCTTTGAGGATGAATCAGTTTTCTGAGTTTTTCCACTAGCATCTGCACTGATAGAAGCCTCATCAGAATCAGAATCAATCAACTGAACCTTCGAAGAGGACTTATTGTTAACTTTGGAAACATCAACCCACTGTGACCTGTCTCCAAACTGGAAGACACGGAGGCAATCGACGACGCCTGTTCCTTTTTATTTCCCTTCAGTAAGCTTGGTGATTGACTGGTTAAAACCCCACATCCTTTCAGTGGAACCTTCGAACTACTACAAACAGAAGTGAACTGAGTTGATACTTTGGCATCTGTCATAAAAAAGAAAAGGCACTTACATCTCTGCAAACTAAAATCTAACAACAGAACAGACACTGAACATGCACTTGAGATATCAACATCAAGTTATAAAACAATCACCGAAAACAGAGAATGAAGCATTTAATGGAAACAACTTAGTCGCAGTTACACATGTTCTTCTATAACCATTACTGACTGAAGAACTGCTTTGGAAAAGGAATTTACAACCATCCAAGGGTTAGATTGACATTCACAATATGATAAATCCTCGTCATCAAAATATACACCAACAATCCAAAAGAGCAAATATCTCAACATAATGCCTGACATGAACTAAAGCTTAATCACATATTAGAATCTAAAGCATAACTCTAAGCTAATAAATTCTTAGAAATGGAGCCTACAAGAGAAAATCGCATCAAGCCCTTCACCAAATTAACCAAAGTTCCATACATCTACTCATTTACTAACCAGCAATATTTTCCGAGAAAATTAGGAAACCGAGATTTCCCAATACAACACCTACTGAACAAAACATCCCCAATCTAAAGTCCCTCGACAAAACAACTAAACAAAACCTATCTCTTATCAACTTCAAGATCTGTTATTGCAACGCCCATTATACTGACTTACTCTACAACATCAATACATACATACTATAACTCAAACCCCATGAAACAACATTGGCCCAAATCATCATTTCCATTAAAAAGCACATATTCAACATAGAAAAGATAACTTCAAAATTATTCTTACCTTTCTACAACATCAAAGCAAATAGTATTAATTCAATCCCTCAAAGATAACACAAAATCAAATCATAAATTTCACTCAAGATTCCAACTTTATCATCAAAACCCACCTCAAGATTATTCCAAAAAAAAATCTCAAAAAAAACCATTTCAAAACTATTAAAAATAACTAAAAATAAAAGCCATTGCTTCTGAAATTTACCTCTAACACCAAAATCTTCTTGTGAGGAGAACTCTTCAATATCATCATCTCCATGATCACAACAAAAACCCTCCAATTCCACCTTCCTCACCTTTGATTTCTGGGTCGCGGGTCCTCGCCTTAACCGCCTTAAGACCCGGGTTGGGCCAGGTCCGGGTTCACGATCCGAATCCATGACATCGGGCCCGAGTTCTTCCTCCTCTTCTTCGGAATCCATGACCTGGGGTCCCCCATTTTGGTCGTCTGATGGTGTATTTGAGCTTGAATTTGGAGCTGGATTGAGCGTGGAGGTTTGGAAGTGGTGGGTGGGTATTCGGGGCTCCGATTCGATATCTAAATCTAACCCGAGAGAGAACGTGGGAGGCTCGATATCTGCCATTTTTTTGAGAAAGGGGGAAATGGAGAGGGCTTTTTGAAGCGAGGGGGTGAAAGGGGCATTGGCTTGCCGCGCTCTTAAGTTGAATTTTGGAGGGATTTTTATTTGCTTATTAAATATAAGTATTTTTTAAAAAAATTAGTTAAGCTACTTTTCACTCTTTCATGTTATATTTGTTTTTCTTTCCTATTTTTTCAAAAACAAATTAACCCCATTAGTATTTATTTACTATTATCAAACTTTTCTTAAAAAAACTTTTCATTTTTTTAAAAAGAAATTATAAAAAGTTATTTATTAGTTAAATTGACGGAAATTAATAATCATGGGCCTTTTGCTAAACCTAGCATGAAACTGAGAAATGGTGGAAGCACGAAGCCTAGATATAAAGACCAATCCTCCTAAGCCCAACACGTAAGCCAGCAAATTGAACTCCATTTTCTGACAACCACCCTTCAGTTCTACTCTTTGGAGTTTGAACCCCTGGCACAGTCGTCGTCAAGAAACAGGCAGAAAGACAACAATGGAAAAAGCTCAAGAAAGAGAGAGAAAAGAAGAATTCGATGCTTCAGAGATCGAATACGTTAGCTACGGTGGTGAGCATCACTTACCATTAATCATGAATCTTGTGGATCAAGAACTTAGTGAACCTTACTCCATCTTCACATACCGTTACTTTGTTTATCTTTGGCCACAACTTTCTTTCTTGGTAAGTGTGATTCTTTTCCTTCTGTTCTTTTTTTTTATGTTCTTGGGAATTTTTTTTGCTGTAATTTTGTTTGTGTTGGTGGGTTTTCAATTTCAGGCGTTTCACAAAGGGAAATGTGTAGGGACTGTTGTGTGTAAGATGGGGGATCATCGGAATTCAACGTTTAGAGGTTACATTGCTATGTTAGTTGTCATCAAACCTTATCGAGGAAGAGGCATTGGTAATGGTTTCGGTTTTCTTTTCGTGTTGGGGTTTTGTGCACAGTTTTAGGTTGTCTTGGATCGTATATGTGAATCTTGAATGGTTTTTTCTGTACTATAGATTTATTAGAAACGCTGAAGGCAAGGGTGGTGAGGTTGTCAAGAAAATGGTCATGCATTGATGACATCAGTAGTAGAAATATGTTTGTTTGGGATGCTTGTGTATGTTAACAGTCTGTATTTGATTTGAACTCGAGGTCAACTGTTTGTTTTCATACATTTGGGGTGGCATTTACAATGGATTGCATGAAGCTTAGGTTTTTGATAGTTTTTAGGTTGGGTGTTGATATGTCATGTTTGTATATGGGCGTGTTGTAACTTGTATTGAAATTATCTTCATATTGCAGCCACAGAACTTGTTACCAGATCTATTCAAGTGATGATGGAATCAGGATGTGAAGAGGTTTGTTGAATTTTAATTGTTGTGCCTTTTGGTTTGTACTCGTCTTAATGTAGCATTATTCGTACAACATCACAATTCATAAAGAAAGTATGAATTTTTACCCCTAAGCTTCATTTGGACTTTCAATGGTACTGAATGAGGGTCTAGTAGAGCAGCCTTAAAATAGCTCCATTTCTTAAGCATCATCATCAAACATTAAGTGTCTGTTTGAGGTTTGAAATAGCATAGGAAAGAATGAGAATCGGGCAACTGCTCAAGTGATTACCTTCACTGCCCTATTTGAATACTTTTCCTTTCTGTCCCTCTGCACTCTTGATCTCAAACCTAAGGGGGAAACAAGCTTTCCTCTTGAATTTCGTTGGCAACTTGGCATATGTGTAAATGGTGATGCTTGGCCTCTTGTTCAAGCCTCCAAAAACAATTTCTTCTGAACTTTTTTGGTATCTGTGCATGTGTATACTGTGTGATCTCTTAGTTATTTCTCTCTGCAGGTGTATCCATCTCTCCTCTTGTGTTAATCATTATTAGGGTTAAGCTTGCTGTATCTTTGGAGATATCCCTGCAATTAAACATCAGTCCATGCAAACAATGAATTGTGTTATTAATGTAATGCCAGGTTATGTGTGATATTTTGACTTTCAATGACTGATTGGACCTACATGACCTTAGGAACTCATAGCTGATTTGTGGATATGGTTAAATTGAACAATCCCATAAATTTTCAATTTTCTTTGTTGAAAGAATGATTCCATGGAAAAAAAAATAGTCCATGCATATGGCATCTCCATCCTTAGCTGCAGTATCATATTTCCAAAGTTTTACTTAAATGTTTGCTGTCCCAAGAAGCCAATAATTTGTGAGGCTTTGCTTCTAAAATTTGTTGGCTTTGCTGATCGTCCTTGTGTTTGTGTATAATGCATTAATTCTATTTGTAGTTATATTTCACTTTCATGCATGAATATGCTCTCTTTTTTCAAATTGGACAAAGACATAAAAAGAAAGGTAGGAGAGAATATTGAGTTGGTTCGAACAGTATGGATTTCTGCATTTACTATGAGTGGAGGATATCAGAACAGTTGAAATGAACTTCATATGATTATCGGACTGTTTTTTCTGCTAATCTGATGATAAATGGTCTATTCCATAACATATGAATACCACACCAAAGAATGTGGGTCATTGAATGAGTACATTTCCCGTATTTGCTTATGCTTTAAGATATCCCAACTTTATGTTCATTCATTCAAGCATGCTAATTCTTTCATAAGTGTGAAGAGATGACGTCTAGTTGTCATTTTTTTTTTATTGTTTTGTGTCTTTGTTTTTTCCTTTCCTAAGGTAACATTGGAAGCAGAGGTAACAAATAAAGGAGCACTCGCACTATATGGCCGTCTTGGTTTTATTAGAGCAAAACGACTCTTTCGCTATTACTTGAATGGAGTAGATGCTTTTCGTCTGAAGCTGCTATTTCCCCAACCAGAGTTACACCCCTTTTTGCCTCTGATGGCTGATAGAGATGCTACCCAGAAGCATGATGATCTCTCACCAACAGAAGAGTTTTCTGAGCTCCGTAGAAACTTGTAACAAGTGGACATTTTCATTGCACTTGCCGGTTTCTGTGAACTACAAACAATGGGGTGATATTTGATCTCTAGCACAGCCTCACAACTTGCACAGGAATTCCCACAAGTGTGGTTCTTGATCACTGAAGTTGTGTGCATGTTCATCGGCCTTGTCAAATAGAAATGTATCAGCATACAAGGCCTCATACATGTAATACGTGTACATTGTAACGTGTCAGCTGTGATTATAACAGTCAATCTTTCTCTGTTCAACTTTTTCACTCCATTGTTTTTCTGTTGCTTTAAACAAAGTTTTTTCTCCAATAATGAGCTTAAAACATCAAGTTTAAATTATTTTTATGGGCCGAAATAAGTATATAGAGGTGTTTGTAAATATAATTGGATCCGGTTTGAATTTATAATTGTATTGATTAATATTTTAAAAATTGTAAATCTAATTTAATTTATTTTTAACCCAAGAGAGTTTGATATATTAGGTTAGGCTAAATCTTTTTATAGATATTACAGATATTTATGGATTGAGTTTATATTGCTAATTTTTATAGATTTGTATTTAAAGATAAATCTATAGCATGGATTGTAGATGTCATGACATTTTAATGTTAAGTTTAATTTTTATACATTGCAGTATTATTAAATTCTAGATAACTCCTCCTCCCCTCTAGTATAGAGATAAACTTTTTTTTCTATGTAAAGAAATTTGATAGGAAACCTACCAATAAACTTTGGAGTCAAAATATTTCTATATAAAATATAAATAAATATTTAATTAAAAACTTATCAGATATAAAGATAAAAAAAATATAAATTATATAAGTTGAGTCAAGTTAATCAGGTTTTTAAAAAATTTATCCGTCTCGACCTGTAATATATATTTCTTAGATTTTTTGACCTATTATTATTATATGTATTATTTACATTATCTAACCTTGAAATATTGGATCAAATAATATATAATAATAGTAATACAAATATTATAAATGTGCCTGTTGTTTTAAAACCAATTCGTATAATCCTAATATCCCAACACAAGACAATGCTCAACGCTTCTGTGAATGCTTTGTTGTTATAGTAAGCAAATTCTTGGTGACATTTAGAAGGTGTTGTTTACGGGAAATTCTTCAATTTTCAGCAGTTTTGGTGGTGGAACCTGCATAGTGTCAATCTGTGATTTTGACCTGTTTTCTCTTTGTTTTTCTATTTTGTTTTCTTGACTTCTGCTTGGGTGCTGCTGCCTTGAAGAGCTTAGCCACTACTAGTACATTGCCAGAGAGCATTTTCTCTCGTTTTAAGAAGATTTCCATTGCCAAACTACGTACATTGTTTTCATGTAGCATGCATATTCACAATTTTTGGCAAATTATGCCTGCCGAGTCTCAGATACCCATGAACTTGATATATTTGAGAATTTAGAATTCGATCCCACCCCAGTAATCCAGAACCAAAAGTGAGAATATCTGCCCGCTCAAAGAAGCTATTCGCATAGGCTGTGGCTTCCGTTTAGAATTCCGAGCAGATCCATCATCCCTCTTGACAAATTGAGAGAGAAGAAACATGCATGATGAACAAATGAAAAGACCAATCAATGCTTTCGTTTTTCAATTTCTAGTAAAACATCGCCAAAGTCATTACCACATTTATAAAACCTAGCCTGATAATGACTTGTTAATTCAATTCAAAACCGTGAAGTTTTGCTTTCAACCTTGTCTTTTTTTTTATTATTAAAATAGCATTGTTTTTCTTTTATTTAAGAAAAATATTAAACAAAGTCATTTTAGATATTTTAAAAAAACATAACTTGGGTTGACTTACTAATTACAGGTTAACCCGTTAATCTATTACCCGAGCTTTTAAACTGATTGATTTCAAATTAAATTTTATAACTATAATGATACAAGATTTTTTTAAAACTATATTTAAAAATGTTTCCATGTTAGCTTTCATGCATCCAGACAATTTAGTTTTTGTTGCTCAGTCAAACATAGAACATCCATATCATAACATCATAATAGATTAATAATAAGAAAAAGTTTAATCTACGTGATTATAGAAACTTTTATATTTAAATTAATGTACATGACTTTGAGCAAGTAAACGAAGCATCAAGTTGTTGACTGATTATTATTGAATCCACAACTTTGACGAACTGATTTAGCTAAAGACCAAGTCGGTTGATCAGGCAGGCATGTGGTGCAAATCTTTCCATTCTCGAGTCTCGACCAAACCTATAATAAACTAATCTCTTATAGACCTAAACGTCTGTGCTTCTTCTTAGCTAACCTCCCAAATAAATCCCTTAAACATTTAGATATAGGAGCAATATTTATGGTTTCCTCTATGTTATCCTCAAGGGGGTTTAAAATCGAGTTCGAATCAGGGCGTGTATTTTTTGTAAGAACTTGGAATAACCGAGGTTTTTCTCGCTTACCTGAGCTTATAAAGTACGCTTTCCAGAAAGTAGGTTTCCTCGAATAAAAAAAAAAACTATGATATCGTGACAAGAAATAATTAACAATAATGGGTTACTTAATTACCATATATATATATATATATATATATATATATATATATAGCAGCCAATGAACACACAGTCGAACCAAGAAAATCCCAAATGGTATACGATATTGTCCATGCATTTCTCTAATGACTACGTACAGAATGTGTAGCATTTCATTTGCATGATACGGTACGTTTAGGTTGTTCATTCGATTGGTTCGGAAAGATAATAAAAATCGTATTTCTAAAAAAATTAATTGTTTTTTTCTCAATCCAAAACGCATAAGAAAGGAGCTAGTGATACTTTAAAAATGTTCTAGCTATAAAAAAAGAAAAGGAAAAACTAAAAAAAAATGTTTTTAAGCGGTATATTGCTAGAGAATTAAGGATTTCTCTAGTTGTTAGGGCAATTTACACTGCTCGAACTAATTGTGATCATGTACCATAAACCTAATTATTGGCAAGTTAATTTTAGTTAGTTACCAAGATGTTGATATTTGGAATTCAATCCCATTCCATTCCAGTCCCTGAAGGGGAATTAAATATGCGCTAGCTGTTCTTATCTCTCTCGTAAATTAAATGGAATAAAAATTAAATGATAATTTAACATTTATATATTCTAAATGATATATAATTACATGGAACAGGAGAAGATTACCACAACAGCCAATGAAAGACGGTCAACCCAAGAAAATCCCAAATGGCACACTATTTCCAAGCATTTTCTCCATCGGCATAGGATGATCATTTGCATGGGACGGTAGGTTAGGGTTTAATTTCTCAGTTGAGTAGTCAGTCAGCTACGTACCTCTTCGAGTCAAAAGGCAAGGAAGTAGCAATGCTTCCTTCAATTTTTGGCGGCCTCAACATGGTTTTAACTAAGAATATATATATATATATATATAGATCGATCTGAGTCATTAATTTGATCTAGTCTTAAGACCATATATTATATATTAAACAACTAGCTAGCACACGTACGTACGTCTGGTTAATTTAATTATTTGAGTTTTTTTTTCTCAGGATTACATCACAGTGTAGCTGTTTTTCATGTTGTTGAGCCATCAAAGTGTTTAGATTTATTTTATTTTAATCTCCCCTCTTCCTTCTTCCCTCAAAAATCACTCTGTTTTCTCTCGAGCAAAGATCCTTAAAGATTAGTTTCTCGCATAAAATAAAAAACCATAGAAACGCAATGAGGGATGGGGTGCCACGTCTAAGGAGCCCATTAAGTTGGGTGGAGGATGAGGGCAGCCAGAGCCAAGCATCCATTTTTAGTGGTTTCTTAACCTTTTCAGGTTCGATTTGCCTTTTGGAGGATAGCAGCATGCATGGGATATTGTTCGAGAGGTAAGTGATCAACGTAGCCAAGTTAGACCACCAACCATCCTCGAGAAGTTCAACTTCGTGTCAAGCCTGCCAACAACTTTCGTCGGATCAATTTAATTAACCTTGTTTTGTCAATTCCATGGGCCTAAACACTAGTTCTTTATTATGCATGCAGAATTAGACCATATCTATAGGTAGGCGTGGATTTTCCCAAGTCTTTTTAGGAGGAGAAGACTTGAAGTAGGTGTGGATTTTCCCAAGTTTGCATCCAAAAATCTGAGATTATAGAAATTAATTGCCTATAATTTATATATATCATAGTTGTCTGATCTAAAAACTATGGACTAATATGCAAAAAAAAACAAAAAAAAAAAACTTGGGTTATCGGGTTAATATATAAAAAGGATGAACTGAGTTTAATTAAATAATTTAAAAATAATCCAATTTAAATGAGTTTGATCTTGTCAATATAAACTAAAAACAAAACCTAGCTAGCAATTAGGATCAAGTTTTGGATTTCTCGGATGAATTCATTAAGTCAAGTCGAATTTAACAGCTAAAATGTGTGCGTGTGAGCATATTTTATTTGTTTATTTTAATCATATAATAAATACTGTGAATTATAATAATTTTTGCAGATATTTGAACGAAGAAAGTCCTTTACATAGAAGAATTGACTACTTAACTAAATTATTTTCATTATTCTTCTCCCACACGTACATCAAATTAATGCTAAAATATAAATAACGTGGTCTTCTCATGTTACATTAATTATATAAGAAAAATAATACTCAAAGGCACATATAGATTAAATATTTGCTTCCGTACTTAGGATTTCTGAAAACCCAAAGAAAATATAAATTATTTTATTTTTTAAGGTCTAGTTTGGAAGTGTGGTTGCGATTAATTTTTTTAAAAATATTCTTTACTTATTATAAATACATTAG
The DNA here is from genome assembly GCA_007827005.2 of Populus simonii. Taxonomy (NCBI): domain Eukaryota; kingdom Viridiplantae; phylum Streptophyta; class Magnoliopsida; order Malpighiales; family Salicaceae; genus Populus; species Populus simonii. The sequence goes on from CM017474.2 coordinate 17,182,382, forward strand.
GATAATATTTTTTTTATTTTTTAAAATTTATTTTTGATATCAGCACATTAAAATGATTTAAAAACCTATTAATTTGAAGTAAAGGATAAAATTAAAAAATTAAAATTTTTAAAAATATTTTTAAAATGAAAAAATAAATAGGGTGTATAAAAAAAGGGACAGGACCATCCTGATTGGTGTGAAATCCTGATTGGTGTGAAGGGAATAGCTTAATTAGGGGATAAGCTTTGATTGTCATAATTGTGGTAATGATTAATTATAAATTACTTTAATTAAAATATTATTATAATAAAGGTGAGGACGGCACACGGGATAGTGCAGTGGCAAAAGGCATCCAGGTGAAAGATTCCTTTCGCTTGTTTGCGTTCACACTTGCACTTTAAGCCTGAAGATTCTATCTCAAACCGTGTTCACACCTAGAGAACCACTCTTTAGCCTTCTAGTTTTGGCTTGGTCCCAAGCTATTTCTAGCCGTTAGCCGGACCCTTTTATCATTACTTTTTATTCAAACATAAGAGGATTATCCTTATTATATATTTCTACATAATAAATAATTTGTGTTATATTTTGCGATCTAGGTATTCATGAAATAAAATATCATGGTGCTCGGGCTATAATTACTAAATACTTATATTATAAAGTATATATAATAATTAAAAAAAAAAATTTCGATTTCTATTATTTTAATTATTATTTATTTTATTTAAAATAATTTATAAAATTATATTTTTTTTTTAATTTCATTGTCATTCAACTTTTTAATTTGTAAGATTTATTTCTTATTATTTTAATAAACTTGAAAAAAATAAAATATTAATAAGTTATTTTTTAACTTATTTTTCATGACATAACCAAATACTAGAAAATATTTTTCAATTTATTTTTTATTATACTACTAAATATCAAAAAATAATTCACTTTTTTAAAATTTTCTTTCTTAAAATTTACTTTATAGAAAAACATAGTAAATAAACAGAAACTAAGTTGTCATGTTACACTTGAATCACCTTCTCAACCCCTTTGACGAAGAACACCACAAAAATTAAGCCAAGCTGAGCCAAGCCATGCAAGCACACCAGCAACAGCTGTGCCCACCAGCAGCAACTTTATTATGGATAAGATTACTCTGCCATCACGTGCAAAGTGGTAATATGGTGCTTTTGCCAGGTCACTCATCATGTCATCTCACGTGGCAACAAATCAGGTCTGACTCTTTCTCCCTCACCTTCTTCTACAGCGCGCCATGTCCCTCCCTATATAACATGCCATTCCTCTCCATGCCCAGAACTTGTTCTCTCTGCATAAACATCTATACGCCATCACACCCTCAAAAAATAGAGAAAAAAAAATGGGAAATTTCTGGAGGCATATTTCAGGACATGACATGCAAGAGAAGGCCATGAACAACATAGAAGAGAAAGGGCCTCTTGGAGATCATAATAACATGAGAGATTTCACATCTTCTTCTTCAACAACAACCACGAGTACAACAGTGAAGATCAAGATTACAAAGAAACAACTCAAGGAGTTGCTGGGTAAGGCTGAAGTAAAGGGACTATCAGTGCAACAAATTCTGTCCCACTTGATGAATGCTAGTAGTGATCATAGATCATATGAGCCACAACAACAGTCCTGGAGGCCTAATCTACAGAGTATACCTGAGTGATTATCAGCTGATTTTGCTGAGGGATAGGACGGACGATGATCCATTTATGGGTTCTTGCTGTACAGAGTTTTGTTTTGTAGGGAAAAAGATATGTAGCTTTACTAGTTAATTAAGTTAGCAAGCTCTATACATTTTGCATTTTCCTGCACATACATATATACAGGAACCAGTTTTCGGTTTTACTGCTAAAAGAATCGTTCCTTTTTCTTTTTAATTCTTTGTCAAAAAATATGCTATTTTTCTTTTACTGTTAACAAATTATATGTTAAAAAACATACAGGAATTTATTTTATTTTATTTTATTTTTATCCACTGCTAAAAGAATGTGTTTGATGCACAAACCTTCAAATTCTGAAAGACAGACGGGGATCTTAGACATGTCAAATTAAAAGGCTATCTTCCTGGAGAAACTCTAGGCTTGTTGAACCTTATAATAATAATAACAGTCAAATACAAATGGAACAGAAACGTGTATAGTTAGAGTGTTTAGCTGGAGGTACGAAGACAAAAACAAAATTTATCTCAGGAACAGAAACGTGTAAATGGAAGTCATGCCACCCCTCGGATCCCATTTAGCAGTTTTAATGTCATTATCAATTCAGGTTTAAATGATCAAGAATGGAGCCAAAAATAAAATTCGTGAATATATGAAATTCAAACATTGCTTAAAATCGAGGGGAGAAAAAAGAAAAAAGAGCTCACTGTTAAATTAAAAAACAATAAAATTAAAGAAAAGGAAAAGGAAAGAAAGAGACTTTTATATTAGAGCATGAGATCCATTAGTTCATACAATATTCAAGCTGCATGGCCATGGCCGACAGCATCGACAGCGACCATTTGAACATTTCTTGGGCCAAGTCATTGTCATTCAACTGCAGATAGAAAAAGCATACACTGAATAACTACACAAATTAAGGAAGAAGCGATCGGAGAAATTAATCGGGGCTAAGTCAATTGAAGGGACTACATCAACCTGCTTCGTTTAAAACTATATATACATTTCTTATGTGTTCCGTGATAGTTGGCGCAAAGGCCTCGCCAATGCATGTATGTGATGATTAAATTATAGATTGCACTAGATATTTGTAATGGAAAAAAAAAAAATTAAAAGAAACAATGTTCAAGCGCTAGTGTATTTTTAAAAAATAAAATAAAAATATTTTATTTGAGTTATAAATATAAATAAATCCATTAAGATAGTTTTAATTAATCTGAATTAACCTAAAATAATAGGTTAAACTCGTAATTTATATCATAAAAAAATAAAAATATATATATAAAATCTAATTTTCAACGAGTAAAAACTCTCGATATAGTCAAGAAAAAATATCAACTACGTAAATCCATAGATACTGTAGAAAAAAGCGACCTAAGATGGCGCATGTAGCAAATGCGTGATCATTGTTTCTCTACTAAAATAAGAATTATTTTCCAAACTATGCTAATGTGGGAAAAACTCAGACCAGGTTGACAACTATGCATACAGCATAAAAGAATTTAGCTGGTGCCAAACGATTACAGACACCAAGTACACACAACTAAAAGCTAGGGTTACAGCAAAGCCACGAAAACAACAAAAGTACACACAAACATCTTTATTTGGGTTTCTTGATAAAACAAATTAACTTGACAAACTGGATAGTACAGCAATCCTCTCTCTAGTTGCCGAGGAACTTGAGAAAGAAGATGTTTCTGTTTTCTGTGGTTTGGTTTGCACAGTTACTATCATCTGTATTCTTGAAAGTTCACATGGCCTGTGGTTTGTGCATGCTCGACGGCCTCCTAAATATTAACATGAAAATGACAACATAGTAACATGGATCAACATAGCATAAACCTCAATACAAGCACGCACGGAGAATGGAGCAAGTATGTACTAACCTTCTGGCCAATGACTCCAATTTGGCATACTCCGCAGCGCAAAGTGAAGTTGGCAGTGTCTGTGTAACTTCTTTTCCTACAAGCAATAGAATTAAATAAATATTTCTTGATTACAAGATTTCACCAATCAGCATATACCTATGGAGACAAATAGGGAAAATAAATAACAAGAACTACATTGTTGCTAGTTGGAGAATAAAGTCGCTGAGAGAGTGCAAATTAAGATCACTCCTTGGGGAAGTATCTAATGCTCTTGAAATGCAGAGCAGCATCGGAGCAAAAACTGAATTACTGTGACCTAGATGTATCTTAAAATCTGATTCATAAAAATTCTAGAAAGGAAAACAAATTTTCAACAAGATATGAACTATGCTGCCAAAAAATGATCCACGGTCATCAAGCTTATCTATAGCCTCTGAATTACTTGGACTTTGTCTAGAGGGCATTTCATCCGTTGATGTAATCTACTTCCAGTCCCATTATGTATTTAGACCACGATATCCCATTATGTATTTAGACCACAATATACAAAAGCTACATATTTCATAAATAGAATCTGAATATGAAACTTCTTTCCATGTGTTAAAGCACTTGTCCTATTTTATTTACATAAATAATACCTTTGTTGCTCCTTAACAAGATTAAGAGCATGCCCCTCAGCTGGTCCTATGGTCCTGTCCTTCTGTACGGTAAATATGGTCTGATCAAACTCCTCTGGAGCTCCCTCAAATGGAGACATCTGTTTGTATGCATAACCAAGAGAAGGGTCCCATAAGTGGGATACACAGACAAAAAACATATTGTTGATGGAGCACAGCAGAAAGAGCTAAATAAATTATTATAACAGCATAGCAAGCATGGGAATTTGAAACTAAACAATCCTGCAGTCTATAATAAGCTCACTGTTCAATATCTCTGATGGTTAGGACCATGTTTGACCACAAGATCTCCCTTGTAGGGACTGAGACCATAGACATTCCAGTATTCCAGATCCATAGATCACACATTTTCGTAATTATATCCTCCTTTAATTCTACATTTTGACAAGAAATCTCATGCTAAATATTAAATAAATAAAAATATTGGAAGTGAAAAAACATACAGCTAAAGCATCATAATGGAGTCCATCGTAAATCAGCATGGCCCTTTCTGAGTACTTCCTGTCCTGTCAAATAGCAAGATAAAGATAAATGACTGTAAACATTAAGTAATGCTCAAGTTGGAGATATTTCAAACAAAAATAACATATCACTAACACTGACCTGACCATACAAATCACACCGCATGGTCTGGATATCATATGCCGCAATTTCACGTCCATAATAATCTGCTAATATTGAAAGCTCAATAGCACCTTCACGAGAGAGCACCAAGAAGAAAAGTAATCAGAATAGTTCAATGAGCAAACAACTAACATCTAAAAAGCATACAAAAATTAGTGCATGATTGTGAAAGGAAAAGAATGCCTAAAAGATTTTAATGGTTAAGGACCTCAAGAAAAGCAGACATAATTTGGTGCCTATCAAATCAAAACAAATTTAAAGACACTTAATACAAGCCAAGGACCTAACAACTGCCAACAACCTAAACTGAACAATCCTTTTCCTGCTAAAATGTAATGCTTAGGATTCCAATTCCAGTATTTAGATCATTATGAGAATATCAATTTTTCTACTGAAAACTGCAGACATGATTTCCAGCTTATAGGTTATTTGTTTGCCAGGAATCCCTCAAGTGCTTCCCATTGTGTTTCATAGAATACAGAGGAAACTATGCCTCCACCTTTACAGCACTGACATTTGTAGACAAGTGTCCTCATCAAACAGGTTCCCTTTTCCTAGGCAGAAAATATTAAATTCCTTGTTCTATAAATTCTTTATATATGCTTGAAAATATGTTATTGTGAGAGATAAAAAGAATTCTTTAATTGAAGTCAAATTACAAAACTGATGTGTTCACAGCTTTCTTTTAGAGAAGACAAAACCTAAAAGGTGTTTTATTTTGTAAAGATTCAAGAATCCAAGTCTTCCTTTACACTGAATAAAGGAACTTGGTATAAAGCAATGAATAATACTTGGGAGTCACTTCTTGTATAAGAGAACAGAGAGTGATGTTGCATAAAGCTACTAGATTCCCAATGCTAAACATGAGTGCAAAAAGCAATTTATCTTTAATAACTCTTTTAGCTCATGAAGTCAAGATGCCAAACTCTAGGACTCTAATGACTCAGTGGTGAAAGGGGGCTTTTCCTATATGCTGCTAAATTTTGATCATCATATATTGAATATGAACGTAATTTTGTTGACTAAAGAGAGTCCAACAGACCCTGCAGCTTGTTAGAGTCCTACACAACAGTCTCGTAATTTAGATGGTTAATCACTTCATTTCAGTAACCATCCCAATAGAAATTAAAGCACCGTTTCAATAGGCAAGAAAAAAAAGAGTTAAACCTACCTCCCCACTTCTCAGAGTCACGAATCCAATTACAATATTCACCGTTTGGCTTCCCGAGAAATGCTTCATTATATTTTTCTGGATCGCTTGCCACTGTTCCAGCTATAACCTTACAAAAATTATTGATTGCAAAGAACATCAAGAAAATAAGATAGGAAAAAAGAGTACAGACTTTAAAAATGCAGGTTTTTGAAGTGGAAGGAAAGGATGAGTTGTTCCTTTATCAATGATTTGAAAAGTATCAAGACGTCAATGATACTTCAGGATAACACATAGCAACTCCAGCAATGTCAGTGCCTAGCCATTGCAATATATTACATGTCCTTACACTTGGCAAACTGACAAGCAATTCTGTAAAAGATTCCATGCAAAATATTGCTCTAGAATCAGATCCACTCACTGATAGCATCAATAATTAAGGGGGACTGATTCTGAATTCTACTTCCATAGCATATTTCACATTTCTACAATCATAATGAAGCATGTGTTTTTTGATTCAGCTGATTAGGATCTTGAACTTGGGATATGACTTGTGTGATAATCATTATCTTTTCTTCTTCATAGTACATATAATTGCTTGGGAAATGACTTGTGTGATTAGGATCTTGAACTTGGGATATGACTTGTGTGATAATCATTATCTTTTCTTCTTCATAGTACATATAATTGCTTGGGAAAAATTAATCAAGACCTTAAACCCATTCCTACACGACATATTATCTAAGAGCTAGCATGATGATGAAAAAGCAACACTTGTTACTTTTATGCCAAGGATTTTTGTTCTCGCAACTAGAAAACGATCTTCATTTGGTTAACCAAAGAAGCTAAATAACAAACAACTCTAACAACTTGGATCCACCAAATAAAAACCTTCTTCTCACATCTAATTAAGTGTAGAGGCCATGGTTTCCACTTAATATAGGCGAAAATTTCCATTTTTTGTCCCTGAAACTACCCATGTTCTTATTTTATTTGTCACCTTCCTCTTGTAATTTTGCAACTTCAAAATCCACCAAAATACATCCAAAGAGAATTTAAGGCATCTCTAATTATGATAAAAACAATTCTTTCTACCAAAAAGAAAAAAGTGAAATTAAAAAGTGAAAATGGAATGCATTTATTAATATCTAGACATCCAGTCCTTCAACTAGCAGTGCACTAAACATCTAAAAAGTGACTCCAGACCAGGAATCATACAAACATTATTAGTCTACAATAAACAGTATTGCTACCAGATTGAACATGATAAACACCTTTTCCAATTGAAAAATCGAAACTTTATGCTAAGTATTTAAATGTAAATTTTAAGAATCAAGTTGCTCTAACTACAATCAACCCACATAATGAAAATCAAAAGTTTAAAGAATTACACAAATTTAGAATATTCAAAGCAAAGCTAAAATAAAGATGAGAAGCAAGAACCTGTCTCAACCCATAAGCTTTATTTTTGTCATGGTCCATAACATAGCTGCGAACAAGCAAAACAACAGCATCAAAGGTTAAAACCTTACCAGCAACTCATTCAATTGACACAAGAAATCACTGAAAACAGAGGCATCATAGTTTAGAATTTACCCAACAGCATTGAACAGGCAACTATTGTCCGAGGGAATGACCCTTCTAACGACGATTCCTTCCATTATATCAATAATCAAGAACCTGAAAGCAATCCCAGGTAAAATATCAGCTTTATACTTGTAATTCAAGAGGTACTCAAATTTACAAGAACCCGAATTTAAAAACTTGGAACAACTACTATGCACCTTCCAAAAACTTGAAAAGGACCCAAATTTCCACCAAGCAAAACCAACCCAGATGCAGAAACACAACAAGAAAAGGAAATGAATGGTTTATAAGCAATTTAAAAAATGCCCACAAGAAGAATATATGCTGATAGATCCAGTAAGCATATCAAGAACATAACTTTAAGGCAAAGTAACTTCAAGAAACAAGAAAAGATAAAGAAAGCAAAGCAAGAAACAGGCAAAAGATTAATTATCTATGGAAATAATGATGTTATAAGATAAAGAACAAATCTTACAGGTTTTGGAAATGAAAAGAGGAGTGGTTGAGAGAGAGAGAAGGATTTTTATGTCGTTTGGTATATGTTATCGGTGTGCTTTTGCCTTTTGATGTTCCCTCTTAAGCCGGGGGTTTCCATTGCCTATTTACTATTTGTTAGCTTTCAACTGTGTCTTAGGTTGAAGAATCTGAAAAATAATAATAATAATAATAATAATAATAATATATTTATTAGAAAATCATTTACAATAAACATTGATTATTTCTTGAACTTAACTAGTGAATTTATTGAGAAATTAAGTTTCAATGTGAAGAGAATTCTGTTAATAGAAAACTAATAAAAACATTAAAATTTATAAATTAATGTGTATATTTTTTAATTAAAAATGATATTTAAAAACACATTCACAATATTAATATATTTTTTTTATTATCTTCGAAGTGAATTTAAAATTCTACCTACAAAGCGCAGAGATCAAACTAATAAAATTCTAAATTGTGATTATATATCAATTATTATATTGCGTTTAATACTTGCCCTACAGTTGGTGACATTAGTGTTGAACTCATACTTCTTGCGGAAGGTGAGACTTCGAGTTGTCATCATAGAGTATTTGTTAACCTACCTTTTGTATCAAATTTTATTTATACATTAATCAGTATTTACAGGTAGGGTATTTATTATATTTATACTTTATTAAAAAAATTAGATATTCATAAGTTATAATAAAATAAAATAATATAAATCATGTTGAGTTTAAATTGAGTACCATTATATTTATACCTTATTTATTTAGATAATTATTCAAAAAAATTATATATAATCTTATTATATAATAAAATAATATAAATCATATTGATATGGACGGTTTTTGGCTTTTTGCTAGCATGAAATGCCAATAAAATGTTTTAAAACAGTTATTTTTTTAAAATATTTTTATTTATAAATATATTAAAATAATACTTTTTTAATTTTAAAAAAATTATTTTTAACATCAACTCATCTAAACAATATAATGACATAAAAAACTTAATTTACAAAAAAATCATAAAACATTGTTTGAAACAAAATTCCAAACTGCACCTAAGAGAATATCTTAGCATCTTTCTTTGAATATATACCAGATAAGCAGAGAGTCACCTACCCAAAAAGCGCAGATTTGAATGCCAACCAAACCCAAGAGATTACCAACTAGAGAAAGGAATATGCGCTGCGTCAGATGCAAGGTTAACATAAAGGTTGCAAATTGCTCAAAAAGTCTGTCTAGAACCCCACTACACATTCATCGAATAATGGCACTTGTTGAAAGTGTAAATTCCTCGATGTTTGTTCATTTTTTGGTTCCATGATTACCCTAGCACTTGCCCCATGTTCTCAAGCATGTACTTGCTAATATTGGGAGATACATCCAAGGGTAAGTAAATCGCTATTGTCATCCCACTTTATTAGTTTGAGCACTTTCTGAAAACAGCCTTGAGCTCCTTCTATGGATGGCTAGGTCATGTGTGCGAGACTGGCTGAGGCTCCACTTTTTGGGGAAGTTCAGCAATGCACTCGATTTCAATTTTGGCATCAAGAGGCAACGCTGCTACCTGATAAGTTGAGCGAGCAGGAAATGGTGCAGGGAAGTCTGTAAAACAAACCATATTGTTAACTTAGGTTGCAAAGTGCAATAATGTCAAAGATGCTAGATAACAACTTTCATTTTCTCACCAAGGCTGGATAACAAATCTCTTTCAAGGAAAATGATGGACAAAATAGATTTCAAATAAATTTCCTGAGGCATGCTCTAATGTCAACAACAGATCCTTCAGAAGTTTAAAAATGTCATTCAGTAAGCACTTGAACTCGGCAAGAAGAAGAAGGAAAAAATGACGCTGCAGAAAAGCTCTCTAACTCAGCCAAAACTCTACCAGAAAAATGAAGAAATATGCCAAAAATAAAGAAAGACACAAAATTCTAACATGCATCATGCATGATAATCAAGAGTCAGCCAAAATGATTCACATGTTCCAGTTTCATTCAACATCCCAAGTTAATGGCAAGTCGATCACATATAGATGAATTTCTAACAATCCTATTGCAGCCGAGACAGACAATTCTTAACCTATCGAGATGACTGATCAATATTTATCTGATTATATAGGTCTGGATTCTTAGTCTGCACTGACAAGAGTTCCACAACAATTGACTATCATTAAAATATTGAAAACTTGAAAGTCAGCATGGGTGGAAAGTGTATCTGCAATGCTAGGCAGTGAAGATTTTCACTGAAACATATCCTACATTTGCAGAGTGATATACAATGTTTTCGTTTTCTTGTTGTTGGCAGGTCCAATGTCAAGTAGACATAGTAATTTGCGACACAAACAGGGTGAAAGGCTATATGTTCCATAACATGCCAGTACAAATATTCCGCAAAAAAAAAAAAAAAAATCAATAGAACATACAGTTTGCATAGATATCATTCACTTTCTTGAAGTCTTTCAAGTCAGCCAACCTGCAGAAAACACAAAAATATGTAGCAGAAAAAAGCTAATTCTCTTTCTAATCATCAATAAAAAAAAATATCGATATTGCAAAGCAAAAAGTGAATCCTACATTATCGTTGTCTTTACTACTAAGGAATAGTCGCTACCACTAGCTTTCAGTATCTCCCCCATATTCTTAAGTACCTGTAAAGTTCTTGAAGTCAAATCTGTCAGTTATCAATCCATTTAGCAGCTTTGAAACTGAGAAGTTATCCATAGCAGATTTGCAATCAAACTAAGGGCAATCAATAAAAAAGGACCAGGCTAATTCGATATAAAACCAAGGGAGGCACTACACCAGTGGAAAAGCCTATTCGCTGCAGTTTCAGCACATCCTCAGATAAAGCAGGTTGGTCATAAAAGGTAGAATACGCAAAACTAAGAAATTAAATTTACAGAGCCATCAGAGCTGGCCTCTTGAGCAGAACACCACCTCAAGAAAGAAAACAAATCTACAACATGAGTTGCTAATTCAAAGGTTGCATATTTACCTGTTCTGTCTGATCCTCAACATCCTGTGAGACAAACTTCCCAGTCTGCATTAATGTATCAAGAAAATATCATAAGTATCCAGGAAAGGGATTCTGAAAAACAAAATTGTATATGCAGTAGCGTGATTTTGTCTCAACATGCACGTAACAGTAGAATAATCAAGGGCCCGATAAAAGCACATTTGATGCTCCAAAATTACAAGTTACAAAAACCAAAAGAACAGAAAAGTTTGAAATGCCATGACACGGTTATTCAAAATGAAAATGGAGAATTAAACCATACCTCTGGAATGAGACCTAAGACACCAGAAACAAATACAAGGTTATTGGATTTAATTGCTTGAGAATATGGTCCCAATGCTGCCGGAGCCTTGTCTGTTTTAACAGCCTCCTTTTGAGCTACACTCAAAACAGACATTGACCATTGTCAGCCATCAAATACTCAAAATCGAATCACCATATAAATCAACCTACTTTAAAAAAAAACAATCATACATTTGAACAAACGAACCTCACAAAATCCTAAATAAATTTCTAAACCCAACAATTGAGAAAGTAGAACTCAATATTACAAGAGTCACGTACTTTTCCACTCTATTGATCAGTTAAACACATATTAACCAAAACCCACAAATCAATTCCCATTAAATATCCAAAATTTTCTACTCTATTCATTACTATCACACATTAACCAAACCCAGAAATCAATTCTCATAAAGTCTCAAACTTCGTATCCAATTTAATTAGTTACACACATTTAGCTAATCAATTCGAAATAAGGAGATAAAACTTTTAAGGGGGGGGGGGGGGGGGGGGGGGGGGGGGGGGGGGGCGCGGGCGTTACGAGGGAAAGTGCAAGTGTTCAAGGAAGCGAAAGGAGGGGTGGTTAATCGATTGGAACAACACTGCCGCCAAAAACCGGTTGCGACGACGGAGGCGCAACCAATGCCGCCGATAGCAAATGGGATTCGGTTGCGCACTGCACCGACGTTGATCAACGAGACATTGAAGGGTTTTAGAACACACCACGACATTTTCTCTTGTTTGTCTTGTCTCTCGAGACTGTTATTATTTGTGCTATTCGGAAAGAAGCTGTTATCTTCTTTTTTTTATTTGTTTGTAAATGTGATATATTTTATTTAAAAATATATTAAAATAATATTTTTTAAAAATTTATTTTTAATATTAACATATTAAAACAATACAAAATATAATTTAAAATCAAAAATCAAATTTTTTCTCAAATAGGTTGTATGTGGTAATATGATAGTGATTGCAGTTCAAAGTATTTTTTTCATAAATATATTAAAATAATATTTTTTTATTTTAAAAAAATTATTTTTAATATAGCGTATCAAATTTAAAATATAAAAAAATTATTTTTTAAAAAAATTTAAAAATATATAGTTTTAACCACATTAACAAACATTCACGAGTGTTTGTTTTTTAGGAAGTTTTTGTTGTTGTGTTTTAAAAAAATAAATTTTAAAAAAATACGGTTAGCTGTGGTTAGTTGGATTTAGATACGTGTTTTATAAAAATTATGGTTGAAATTTATGTGTAGCAAAAAACAAGTATAAAATATTTGGTGGAAGTGTAGTTGTGGTTGCTTTTCAAAGTGTTTTTTACTTGGAAATGCATCAAAATAATATTTTTTTTATTTTTTAAAAATTATTTGTGATATCTGCGTATCAAAACGATCTGAAAACACCAAAAATATATCAATTTGAAGTAAATAAAAAATTTAAATTTTTTCAAAAATGCTCTTGAAACGCAAAAACAAACAAGGTTTTACGAAACTCGGTTAAAAAAACATATAAAAACTACTTCATAAAAATTACATTTCAAACTTAATTTTTTAGTGAACCCTGCAATACAAAATACAATTTGATTTATTTTTAAATACTTTATTGTGTTTGTTTCACCTCATATACAAAAACTTGTGAGAAATAAACGTAATCAAAGTAGCAAATGGTTTTATTTGTTTTCTTAGCATATTTTTTTTAAATAGATCACATCATATTATATATATAATTAAGTTAATTATACTATTTAAAATACTAATAAAAATAAATTGGATTAACAATCTTAATTATTTTTCTATTAATTCAAAAATCATTTAAAAAATGTTTTTTTTGTTACAAGAAACTTAATATTTATTTAAAATAACATAAAATATAATCATTTTAAAATAGTAAATGACTAATATAATTTTAACAATATTAATAATTCATAAAAATACTATAATTCTTAGTTCTAATATAATTCAAAAGATATCACTGTACAAAATAAATTATCAATAATTACATAAATAAATTTATAAAAATTACATAAATTTTAATTTTAATTTTCATACTTAACTTAAATTCCTCAACAACATAATATCAACCCTCTTCTTTACAAACCATTCAAAGCGTAGCTATTTAAGTATCCAAAAGAATATTCCAATAAGATATAATGATTTTCAATGGGAGTGTGATTATAATATCTCCATTACCCATTTTATGCAGAGGGGATCGAGAGAGAGAGAGAGAGAGAGGCGTTGCATAACAATACGCAAGACCTAACAGAGTTCAGTGAGGACATTGGCTTCAAGGCTCAGGAAAGTCACAGCCTGAGGACTACTCCTTTGTAGTTGAATTCTCTTCTTGTCTTGCACTGAGATTCACAGCTTCAATACTAAATCTTTCCTTTCCGATCCAATCCAGTAAAACTTTGAACTCTTTCAATCCATGATGTCTTGATCTTTACATGAAAGAGTTTTGTTCACATTAAGTAATAAGGGAACGAGGCCATTAGTATGAAGAGAGGAGAAGGGTGAATTCATGCTTGTTCATTCATTCGTTACCCTTCTCTAGTAGTGGTGAGATTCCAAATTAAGTTCAGGAGTAAGGGTGAGAGCTGCATAATTTTCATAAATACAAAGGCTCTACCAACATGAACAAGATCATATCTGTATGAACATAACAGTACATTTGAACAACTTGATTAAGTACTGAAATTGGAAGATTACCCAAGCTGCGGAAGATTGAGAATAATCCTGAGGAGTTTCCAGCCATGCATGGAAACGTGACTACTTTCCATGATAATGTAGACGGCAAGCTGTTGCATTTAATGAGAGATGTTTATTCTGATAAAATGGCCAAAGGCAACATTATGGGCCTCTCGCATGCATTTCATCCTGGTCTTGTTCCAAATTTGAACGTAGCTTTGCCAGTTCAATGACTCTTTGTCTGAAGGCTTCACTCTTTATTAAATTGGCCATCAACTACTTATCATTGTTTTCTGAGGAGAAATGCAACACCCTGTAACTTGAACACTCTATTTCTACTGGGATAACAGTCTCAGTTCCATATGTTAGGAGAAAAGGCCAAGTTTTCTAGGTGATTTTGTAAACCCATAAAATTTTATCAAGCAACTTAGCCCACTCTCCTTTAGCTTCTTCTATTTTCTTCTTCAAACTATTCAATAATAGTTTGTTTGTGAGCTCTACTAATCCATTTGTTTGTTTATAGGTGTGTGACCGAGGAGAACTTGTACTCAATGTTGAGCCTCTAACATTGTTCCTGTATCTTTTTATTGTCAAATTAGGTGTGTGATGGGCACCCGGGGATGCCCAGATTTGAAAATGACATTCTTCAATAAAAATGAAACCACCTTAGAAATGGTTATTTCTGTAAAGGTTTCTGCTTCCACCCACTTTACAAGGTAGTCAACAACCATTAAAATGGACTATTTTCTTCTTGAATTCTTAAGAAAGGGACTTAAAATGTCCATTCCCCACTGGAAGAAAGGCCACGAAGAAAGGATGATGGTTAACTCTACGGATGGATGACGTCGAGGAACTGGTGTGAAAAGATTGGGTGGCTATATATCTTCACTCCCCAGGGCTAGCTAGGTTGTTCAGCCAAAGCCTTTTATATATAAAAGAAGTCAATTTTGGAGGCTAAAGTTTATGTCTACATAAGATTACAAACTTTTCTCAAACTTTCATTTCCTACTTTGATAGGTTGATTGATGCATTACAGAAGGAAATGCTAATCATTTGATGAGAAATCTTGAATCATATCTTCTGAAACACAGGCAACTGGATAAATCTCGGTGGCCTCTTTATTAATTATTAACTGGAGTTTTGCCAATGAACAATTATTATTAAATACTGAATTAAGATCCTTGGATTTAAGCCTGTCTCAGGGTGCTTGAACTATCTAGATGATAATATTTTTGTTAATGTCTGTCGTTGTTCAACTATTTTTTTCTTTACAAAGAAAGTAATGACTCTGCGTATCTATCAAATCTAGTCTGGTCAGGTAAATTAACTCCATAAGCTTATAAATCGAAAGTTGGTCTGGATTGAATTTTAATTTAAATCAGTTTTGATTAGGTATATATCAAAGATTTTTTTAAAAAAAAAGTTGTAGTTAATAAATGATAGAATTGAGTTGAACTAATGACGCGTAAGTTAACGTGACAATCCAGCACCTCAACTGGGTCAAATACCGGCGAGACAAATAGACGCCAGGTGAGCTACAAATTCCTTGACTAGGGGTTACTCGTTCAATTGCATGCAGACATGCACAGTGGCATGTGGTGGAAAGGCTTCACTTGCTAAGAGTGCTCTATTTGTCTTGATAATAGAGGCCAACTTGGCTGTGTCAGCAGTGAAACAAAGCAAGGGGGGCCAATAGCCGGACTGCGAGAAGGAAATGTCAAAAACCAGGTGCTACAGGATACTGGATAGTGCTTCTGTGGGCTGGAAACGAGGATATTTTGAGACAATGAGATTTGGGGAATATGGACATTCTGATAAAGTAGTGTAAGGGCCAAGTGGTTCTTTAATTCCATTAATGAGCAGCAAGCATTGGCTGGCTAGATTACTTGCATGGTATTTTGTGCTTATCCAAGAAAAACCATGGACTTGTTCTTTGAAATTCAATGAATTGAATCTTGCATTAACATTTTGCAATTTTTGTGTTCCATCTTAATGCTGTGTCCACAAAAATAAGACGACATTACTACACTCTCAAACTCCTCTAGTCCACGAACATGTCAACAACAGTTCCACGTCAGTTTGTGCCTAGTGGATCTGGAAACAAGACATCTTCCAGCTTGAAAAGACTGATGTCTCTTAGCATTAAGGAGCAGCAAGCAATGGCTATAGGTAGATTACTTGCTTGTATTTTGTGCTTATCCAAGAAAAACCGTTGACCTCTTCTTTGAGATTCAACACCGCAGGAATTGGATTAATTTCGCTTTAACATTTTTAGATTTCTGTGTTCCATCTGAATAATGAAATATAAAACTATCGTCAAACCCAATCTTGATACTTGGTGCATGATGGGGATCTGAACCTGGGCATCAACT
This sequence comes from Populus simonii, assembly GCA_007827005.2. Classification (NCBI taxonomy): domain Eukaryota; kingdom Viridiplantae; phylum Streptophyta; class Magnoliopsida; order Malpighiales; family Salicaceae; genus Populus; species Populus simonii. The sequence continues at coordinate 17,198,792 of CM017474.2, forward strand.
TCGGGACCTAGTCTTGTAAGTCCTTAAAAACCAGGCCCAAAAACTAGGCCATTACCTCACTGGATGAATGAAAATAATTGGCATTTTGTTTATTTAACTTAATATTTGAGATTAGAGTACATTTGATTTGGGTTTGGGATTCTTTATCATGCAAGAAAGGCTCCTATCCTAGGGCTCCACGGCACTTAACTTGATTTAGTTGGCTGCCATTAAATTTCAACTGCAAATGTCTTGCAGAATAAGTACAGCCACGGAAAGTATTTTCAATATGCCATCTAATGGAGATATAATCCCACCAGGAAAAGTTCATGTTAATGAAGAGAATCAATTACGGGAAGCTAATGGAGATGGCAAGCTTGAAGCCCAGAAAAGGCCTAAGCCATTTAAGAGCATTTACAGCTGATTTAAAAGCATAAGTTTAATTGCAGAAGTGGGCTAACATTATTTTTTTAAGTATCTCTCTAATTACATCAAATGAATATTTCTTTGACCAATTAATATAGAAAACAGAAAATCCCACACATGATTTTAGATATGAAATCCATATGAGAAAATTATACTTTCAATGAACAAAAGTGGGAAAGGGGAATGACAAATGACAGGTCTGAGAATTTTCGAGCTTTTCCTAATAGGGTGTTTGCCAACTTTATTAGCCAGGTTCTTAGAGGACTCTACAAGTTGCAGAAATAGCATCAAATCATTAAACCATCAAGTGAAATAAACTTCAACATATACAGGAAGATGGATGAGACAATTACAAAGAGATGTTACTTTGAAGACTTTGGTTTGGCATGAAGCAAGTAGTTTTAGGTTTGTATCAACTGAGTGAGCTTAGTATTTCCAATGCCCAAATGAGGCGGGTTAAAAGTATTAGCACAAAGAAAGGAGAGAAGAGACTCCTTGTCAGGAAGTATATCCAGGTAACAAGCCCAAAGGATCAACAAATGGATGGCAGAAGAAAATATTCACGCTGCACGTAGTCTCTGAATAAATCCCTAACCTCCCTTTCAATCTGCAAAAAAAGTAAGAAAATTTGTTACCTGAACCAACCATTTCAGTAATGGAAGCCTGTGCATAAATTTTCAAAAAATAAAATGAAGAGAGAAAATTGCATTTCTAACCTCAGTAGGCAAGTATCTTCATCTAAGGGGATTCTGCTGTTGGAGATTCTGATGGAGAACTCACTGCTGCCTCCCTAGCATCAATCATCATCGCAATGACCTCTCTCATTGTTGGCCTATTAAGTGGAGATGTGCTGGTGCAGAATAATGCAATCTTGAGAACTAAAGACATCTCCTCTATGGTACTTTTCTGACTCAAGTCTAACCTGCTGTCAAATATCTCAGATGTTGGCCCTGGATCCTGAATTGATCTTCTAACCCAAGTAACCAGGTCCCCTCCTTGCTCTAGACATTGAACAGGCGGTTTCCCGGTGATTAGTTCCAGTAGAACTACTCCAAAGCTATAGATGTCACATTTCTCAGTCACCTTCAATGTGTAAGCATATTCTGCACATGAAAATCAATTAAAAGTTACAGTTTGTTACATGATGGAATTTGAATATTTAAGCACAATCAAGATGGGCAAAAGTTCGGCTCCTTTTGTTCGAATGACAGGCATACCTGGGGCAATGTAACCATATGAACCTGCAACAGCAGACATGGATTTGGAGTGGGGAAAATCAATCAACTTCGCCAAGCCGAAGTCCCCTACATGAGCCTGAAGTAATTCATCCAACAAAATATTGTTCGACTTTATATCACGGTGGATGATTCTAGGCTTACAATCATAATGTAGATAGCATAAACCCTCAGCTGCTCCAAGACCAATTTTATATCTAGCATTCCAGTCCAGTGAACATGTTCGGACACTTCCATGAAGTTGCTCTCCGAGGCTCCCATTTGGCATGTATTCGTATAGAAGGATATTGTAGTCCTGATGGTAGCAGAATCCAAAGAGCTTAACAATATTACGGTGTCTAATCTTTCCGAGGGTCAATATCTCAGCACGGAAGCTGTTGTCAGAACTAGCTCCTGCACCGCTAGACTTCAGCTTTTTTACGGCAATTACCTCCCCATCAGCCATAACAGCCTTGTACACTGTGCCACAGGCTCCCCTTCCTATAACTGCATCTTCCGAAAAATTTCCAGTGGCCACCAAAAGGTCATTATACGAGAACCCTTCTTTAGGAAAATAATAGTTGTCTTCGACATCAGGCCTTGTTGCGTCTTCAAGTGAAACAAAAGCAGGTTGGCGACGCATCATAGCCCTACAGATTCCCACTATGAAAAACAGAGAAACTAACCCGATAGCTCCAGAAATAATGGTCACTAATTTAGCTCTGGATGAACTCTCCTTGATCCAGTTTTTGTTAGGAGTAGGAGATGGGATCGTAGAATGACAATGGTAAGAACCTGATTTGCACAAGCCATTGTTGCCAGCAAAATTTGCTGAGTCCATTTTTTGAAATGCGGGAGTATTTGGCACTGCTCCTTCCAGGTTATTGTTAGAAAGATTGCAGACTAGAAGGCTCAGCAGCTCACCAATAGACGCAGGAATCTCACCGACGAGTTGATTATCGTTCAAGTAGAGTGATTCTAGCATCTGCAGTTTCCCCAAGTCTTTGGGAATTGTACCAGAAAGGCGATTGTGGCTAATGTTGAGAGCAATCTGGAGAGTGGTAAGTTGACCAAGCTCAACAGGTATGGCACCAGAAAAAGATTTCCTCCCATTTGCAACTCAGTAAGCCTGTCTAGACTGCCTAAGGTGCTTGGGATTTCTCCAGTAATTCTGTTGTCTGAAAGCTTCAGGAGTTCCAGGTTCACCAGCCAGCCAATTTCTTCCGGGAGAGAGCCTGTGAATTGGTTCCGACTGAGATCAAGCCTCTGAAGTTTTATGCAATTTCCCAAGTCATGAGGAATACCTCCAGAGAGCCCATTGGAAGAAATGTTGAATGCAACGAGCTGCGTCAGGTTTCCTATCTCTGGAGGAATTTGCCCAAAAAAATAGTTATCTGACAAGAGCAACCTCTTCAAATTCCCGAGCTTGCCTATACCAGGGGGTATATATCCGGAGAATCGGTTTTGATGAATCTCAAGAGAAGAAAGATTCTGAAGTTGATATAATTCAACAGGGAGACTTCCCGTAAGCAAGTTACCCCCAAGCATTAGCTGCTTAAGAGACTTGCATGTTTTCAGACCAAAAGGAATGTTTCCAAACAACCTATTTGATCCAAGGCTCAAAAATATTAAATCCTGGTACCTGCAAAGGTATGGAGGTATGCTACCAACTAGATTGTTGGCAGATAAGTCAAGGACAGAGAGTTTGCTATTATACCCAATGAGATAAGGAATATGACCCTCAAGATGGTTGTCAAAAAGCTGCAACTCTTCTAGACATGTCAGGTTTTGAAATTCTAGAGGAATTGAACCTGTCAGGATATTTATGGACAGGTCAAAGTTATGCAGCTGTGTTAACTCTCCAAGCTCCTTGGGAATACTTCCCTGAAGGAAATTCTCAAAAAGATGAAGCAAGCGGAGATTAGGAATCCACCCCAACTCTCTTGGAACAGTCCCGCTTAACCTATTCTCAGAAAGATCTATCTCAAGAGCACTACTGCAATTTCCTAGTTCCCGAGGAATTGTTCCATTCAACAGGTTGGTATATATGTACAGTTTTTTTAGCTGGGATAATTTGCCAAGTTCTTTTGGAAGAAACCCACTAAAGGAATTTTCATGCAATGCAATCACCTCTAGGTTGCTGATATTTCCTATCTCAGGAGGAATCTCCCCAGACAAAAAGTTTTGCCAAAGGATCAAATTGGTAAGATTCTGAAGTTTCTGAAGCTCCCTTGGAAGAGAACCTTGGAAACGATTCTGTGCCAACCCGAGTATCTCTAAGCTCTCACATTCGCTAATTTCGGGCGGTATTGGACCTGTGAAATAGTTTAAACCTGCCCTGATGACCTTAAGATGCTTTAACTCACGGATTGATACAGGAATTGTGCCTGTGAGATTATTGCTATAGATGACAAGCTCTTCAAGTAAAGTCAAATTTCCTATCTCCCTAGAGATTTCTCCGAATATATAATTCTCACAGAAATAAAGCAGTCTAAGAGTGTTAAGTGTGCACAGATGTGTTGGAAATTCCCCACGAAACCTATTGGTACAAAGGTCAAGAATCTCTAGATTATGACACTCATCAAGATACTGAGGAATGGGACCAGAAAAGAAGTTGGAGGACATATTCAACATGACTAAACCAGGGAGATTATGACATATACTTGCAGTTGTAGACAGACTACCAGACAAATTAAGGCCATGGAGATTCAAAGACGTTACCTTAAGATTGGTAGAACAACCTACTCCCTTCCAGTTGCAAGGAGTCAAGTCCAAAGAATTCCAGCCTTGAAGATTGTTATCAGGATCAATGACTGACTTCGTAAACTCCAAAAGAAAAGCACCCTCTTGATTTAATGATATTACGAACACAAAATGGAAATAAAGCATCAAAAAGACCAAGCAAAAGAGGTTGTAAGGAATGGGAGAATTCAACTGGCTTGGCATCATATTCAAGAAAAATGAAGATGCAAAATTGAATAGGAAAAGAAGCACTCGGTTGTGGAGCACTCAGAGTGTGATGCAAGAAGTCACAAGACAGCAGAGTTAAAAACAAGTCCTCTCCAACATTGCAACTTTCCGAGGCAAGAATGACTAGAATTCAGTCAATAAAGAAAAAATCGAGCCTGCAATGTGTAGTTTAAAGCGCATGTCCCTGGTTCCAATTCTACACTCACCCAATTCCTGACAGAAAAAAGAAAAAGAAAGCACAGAGAGAGAACTTTGAATAAAGGACTTGGACAAACCGAACTTGAAAATTACTTCTAAGAACAGGTATTTGGTTTTGACTCTGAAAACTAATGTCTAAGGCAATGACAGAACACAGAACATAAATAAGCCCGTGAAGCAATCGAAAAGGCAAAGAGAAGGAATAGGAAGAGAGACTGAGACAGAGACCTCCCTACAACCTTTACGGATAGAACGTGAGAGGTAGATAATAAACAGAAAAGGAGAAAGATTGATATGGGCAAGAAAGTGGAGAAAGGCCATGAGAGTCACGATGTAAAAGTTCTTTCGGTTTTTCCGGAGTCAACGCCTACACTTTACAGCCTAGGTGCTTCTACTACAACTTGCTGCTCTTCTTCTCAGTTTATGATTATGATCATTCCACCAATTCCAATTTTGCTTAACTTTCTATCATCAATAATGCTTCTTGATTGATTAGAAACTTAGAATGAAATGATGGGACCTGTGGTTGCCTGGAAGTTTTAAAGAGTGAAAAATGATTGAGATGAGACGTGGAAATTCTTTGATCATCAATCAATAACATCCTTTCTTTTCTACCATTGTTGCTAGACCTGCCAATATGGAGTTTTCGAGCATTTCTCCTCGTGTAATGATTTTCTTCAAGACTGTAATCTGAGTGTGCCTCTCCCTTCTTGTTTAGTGGGTTGGCAGGGATTCTGCCTGTCACTTCTGCCGACGCACAGTAGAGAGTTCATAAGCTCACAATATTCTGTTATTAAGGAAACAACTAAGCTAAACAAGAGCAATGTTTCGAATCGCGCTACCTTCTAATCACACGAGCCAATATCTAACCATAACTATTCATTAATCATTGAAGTTAAATATATTTTATTTTTTTTTGCAATTTTATATAATGTTCTTCTTCTGTAAAGTAGTCAATATCATATATTGATTATTATCTCGAGACAGCAGATTCGAAGACTACAAAATGATTACTATCTCGAAATAAGGAGTTCAAAACTATAACAAATAAAGATTACTATCTAACAACAACCATGTCGAAAACAAATTTAGATTATATCTTTATCATTATCCTAAGATGTTTTTATCTATCTTCTTGTTCTAGAACACTGACCATATACAACAAGAACAGTCATTTTAAATTTTGATATCTATGAAGGCATAATATCAGTTGAACCAACATAAGACTGGTCCATTTCAGCAACACAGTAAAAAGGCCAGAAAGAAACAGATCCCAAATTAACTTTTTTATTATTATTCAAGAAAGTCAAATAAAGAAAAAAGTTTTAACAAATCTAACAGCAAATTGTCCAAGATTGCTTAGGAACTGGCCTGTTGCAAATCGTTAGGATTTTCTGTAGTCAATGTTTGTGAGATGAAGCATCAAGCAGGGCCGGGAGATTCTCAATAGTGAACAGCCACCTTGTGATAAATTTTGAGAAATAATTTTCTATTTAATAAATGCAGTTTTTGATGGATGTTAATAGAAACAAAAAAAAAATACTGATTAAAATTTGTTATCCATCATTTTTATTTCATTTTTGCATGAAAAGATAGAATAAAATTAAAATAAATAATATGAAAAATAAATGGGTTTTTATATATTTCTTGATCAATTAAAAATCGACACATGAAATGAAATACTTAAGATATTTTATTATAAATACAAGATCCCATAAAAAAATATCAATCAATAAAATAATGTCAGATAGTATTAGAAAAGGACCTGAAAGCTCCTACAAACCTCTATAAAAAGAGGGACTTGCCTAAGATAAAAAGGAAGAAAGATTTATGGAGAGCAAGATTTTCTTCAAAATAAGTATTTCAAGTAAACAAACTCTCTCAAAAACTTTCAAACCTCCTTCATCTATATTTGAAGTCTACATAAAACAAAACTTTGTTAGATCAAATCTAAACGTTTTATAAGAGTTTTTCTACAATATTTTAGAGACAAATAAAGGTACTCTTTATAACATAAGATCACCAAATCTTATTCTACAATACACGTTCAAATTTATATTCTTACAAAACACAAATCTTGACTTGATTTTATAAATAAATCAAGTTGTCACATATCAAATCCAAGGAAAGAATCAAATGATTGTTTTTTTTTGTAAAAATATTTTAAATAAAAAATATACCCAGTTATATCTCTCAATAAAGCAAATATTTGTACATGTATGCTTTTTTAATTTCAGGTGCTTGAGATTACATATTGTGTGATATCTAAAAAGTTTATTCATAAAACTATTTTTTTTATCTCGTAAATATATGTTGTGAAAATAATTAAGGGTTAAGAGAAATAGAGTTTTTTTTTCATCAAATTACATTCAAGATTTTCTCTTAAAAGGTTTGTTATGAATCATGATACATTTTTAAAAAAAATAATTATTTGAATATAAAAATTATGAAGTTTTAAGATTAAGGACATTATGATTTATACTTGATTATTTATGTTTATAATTAGATAATTGTTTATATATGAAGTTTTAGGTTTAGAAACTCATTTTTTTTACTCAAGTATTATTGTTTTTCTCATATTTCTAAACCCTAGATTTTAATTGAGGAATTTTATTGTATTTTTTTCTTAGAGAATATTATTATTTATGTTTTTATATCGATGATGGAAGTTCTGATACTGGGGACATTGCAAGATTTTATGGATTTTGACTTGGGTGGATTTTCTTGGAAAGATGATCATTACCAATTCTAGTAAAACACAATTGTTAGAGAAATCATGACTCATCATCACACTTGCTTCCTTCAGCTCATTAGGTTTTTAATGATGATATTAAAAGGAGAATATTTAGGACTCCTTGAACAATTGTTCTTACATAAATATAAATCTCATGATTGAGATAAATAACTTATGGATTCAATCGGCATTTACATCAGAGGAGATTATGAGTGGCTGTATTATAACTAGATGAAGATTTGTTTCGGATAAATTATATAAATAGTTTAATAAATATATTTATAAATAAATAAAATAAGTTTAAATCTAAAAAGAGGTTTGATTGCTCTAAACTATAATGATAATCTAAAAATACCTTAATTTTTATTTGACTGTTGAACTAGACTCAAATCTTTACTAGAGTTTCTAGAGACTATCTCCTATGATAGCTCCTTCGACACTTCGCGAACTGTTAAATCTTGAAATATCAAAAATCTCATCTTAAAATCCAGGTTTGGGTTCTTTTTGTTATTTTTTTAGATTCAATGCATTGTTTTGAATTTTATAATTATTATTTTTTTGTATTTTTATTTTATTTTAGTTGAGGTAAGGTTTTTAATTTAATTAAAATTTTAGAAACATTCTAAAGAGACAAACTTTTAACAATATTATTTTAGAAAGAATAAAGTTTTGAATTTAGAATTCACATTGCAATTCTATTGGCTTATTAAATTTTTTGTATGTTTGTTTTTCAAAATAAAATTAACTTATATACCCAAAATGAATTTTAGTCATTGTAAATTTGCATTGCTTCGAGGAGAGTATGAATTTTTATTATTTTTTTTCAGGAAAGAAGGGTGAATAATGAGAAAAATTGGAAGAAAGATTTGGTGAGGTAAAATTTCAACATGAACACCGACTGCAAGAGTGATAGTTTCAAATTCGGATAAAACGTTTGTATATTTCAATAGGTACAAAAGCTTAACAACTAAGAGTATGAATCTTCATTTATAGTAGTCCGACCCATGTACAGTGTGTCGAGGAAAAATAGCAGCAGCACAGCAGCAGCAAAATTGGCAACAACTCCAAAATTGACATTGCCCGTCACCCTTCTATGATCTAATTATACAAAGTTTTCAAAGCTACAAGTATAATCTGAGATGCCCTTACGAAGGCCTAAACCTTGAAGGAGCTAGCTCGGAATAGATCCTCCTCCGACTAGGCACTTTTCCTGACCTTGTAATGATGATAATTACCATTGTAATGTTGGCTGTTGCTCAGAGGATAATATCTTGGACTGGATCCTTTATTTCTCAGCAAGTTACCGAGCCCGCTACCACCCTTCTTCCACAACCTCCACCAACACTTCCTCCGAGGGGAAGAAACGCTCCCTAGCAAGTGACCACTTGGGTGGCTCTTCCCCTTTTTTGCCACGAGGCCACGAACCTCCGGTGGCTTATAGTTCCTTATCAAAGGCCACTTGATCCCATCAAAAAAGGGGTGTCTCTTAATGTCTGTGGCGCCCTTGATGCACCCTAGCCTCTGCCTTGGGTTCTTGACTAACAGCTTCTCAACCAAATCCCTGGCCTCTTCCATCCCTTTACCCTCCCCTTCCATCACACGGAAGGTCACGTGCTTGCTCGATGCTATATTGCGCAAGGTGCTCTCTTTACTCCCTCCCTTGAACGGTGTCGTTCCATACAATAATTCATAGACCAAAACCCCAAAAGCCCACCAATCCACTCCATTACCATGACCGTTTCCAGACAACAACTCAGGAGCCAGGTACTCGTGGGTCCCAACACAGGATCTCGACGAAGCTGCCGTGGGCTCCGCCACAAACTCTTCCTCCACCACTTCCTCCTCCTCTACTCCCCTCCGATTAACCGTGCCGAAACAACTACCTCCTCTTCTCGTGGACCCCGCCATTCTTTTTTTGTTGACCCTTCTGTCAAAAGTGGGGACAACATCAGCTTTGAAACACAAATCGAAGTCAGATAACATTATATGACCATCTTCACGTAGTAATATGTTCTCCGGCTTTAGATCCCGGTAAACAACACCTACGGCATGTAAATACTCCAAAGCCACCAAGACCTCAGCAGCAAAGAACTTAACAGCCTGAACTGGTAACCGATTACCAGGCTGTTTACGTAGCAAAGAGTGGAGGTCTCCATTAGGACAGTAATCAATCAAAAGACAGGTGTAATGAGAGACTTCGAGATGGGCATAGAGTGTAGGCAAGAAAGGGTGGTCTAGCATGGAGAGAATCTCACCTTCCATCTGAACATGAGATAGTTTTTTATTGGTTAAGGAATCTTTATCTATAACTTTCAAAGCAAAGTTTGCATTGTTGCAGTCTCTAAGTTGGCAAAGAAAGACACGGCCAAGATTTCCTGTGCCGAGGTGGCGGAGGAGCTTGAGGTGTCGGAGGTGGAGTTTGCTATCTGTAGATAGGTTGGTGGCTGTTTTTATAGCAGACCAATGTGGGTCACATTTACGATGGTGGAGAGAGTTTTTGATGGTGGTCGTTGTTGTTGTGGTGGAGGTGGTGGAGAGGCGGTCGTTGAAGCTGAGAGTTAGACTAGAACGAGCAAGACTAGAGCGAGCACTTGAGGAGGCGAAAGTGCGGTCAGTGGCGGTGGAGTTGAAGCTGAAATCAAGATCGGTATCAGATGGGCAGCGATGAAGCTGGGTTTCTTCGACATCCATGGTTTTGTCGTGTGGAGAAAAATCAGAGAGAAATGAGCTGGAGATACAAGTGCTGGTTGGCTGGCTTATAAGGAAGAGAGGGAGTGACAGAGGGGGCTGGCTTCACAGAATTAAATATTGTAGTTGGTTGACCAAACTATGCAGATAGGTGATGGAAAGGGAATTGGAAGCTGGTGATCGGTTGACCCTTTCGCAAATTTCTTATTTTAAATTGTAATTAACTCTTAAAAATATCATTAGACACTAAACTTATTTTGGGTTAAGGACAAAATAACGATGACTTTCGGATGTATGATTTGTTTGATAGTGTAGTTTTGTTTGGTTTTTTAGAGTGTTTTTTATTTTGAAATATATTAAAGTAATTTTTATTATTTTAAAAAATTTATTTTCGATATTAGCACATTAAAATAATTTAAAAATATTAAAAAAATATTAATTTAAAACAAAAAATAAAATAAAATAAAAAATTAATTTTTAAAAAAATACTTTTAAAATAAAAAACAAATATGAGATTTTGACAATGACATATTTATTTTACGAGAGCAAGCATTTTTAATATATTATTATATATATTATTATATTATAAGATTTATTTAATATTTTAATTTTAATTTAATATTTTTAAAAAAATTAAATGATGATTTAAATGTTTAGGTTTAAAAATTAAGGATATGGAAACCTCTCTAACACCGGATTAATCCCTTTCTTGATGGGATCATGATATTTATATAGAACATGAACTTCTACATTGTTTTTTCTTTTTTGTGTGTGTGTGTGTGTGTTGAGATGAAAATAAAAAAATCAAATATTAAATAAATATTTTAAACCTAAACTGATAATGCATTCATAAAAAGAAAATAATGAACGAACTCCTAAGAGTCCAATCCCATAACAATTATGTAATAAATTATTAAGTAACTTCCAAAACATAATCTTGAGTGCTTCTAAAACCCATGAAATAATTTCTACGTTGTGTGTGAGATTCTGTGTTGATTATTTTTTAAAAAATTTTAAAATTATTTTTCATATGAACACGTTAAAATAATTTAAAAATATAAAAATTAAATTTTACCCGAGCCTTTTTAAAACGCAAAGTCAAACAGAGCAAAATCACGAGAATTTTAAAAGTAATTCATGGTGTTTAGAATTGTTGACATAAGATGTTTTAAAAAATATTTTTTAATTTTTAATTTTTTTATATAGCATATTAAAATAATTTTAAAAATATTAATTAAAAAAACAAATTTAAAATTGTTGTAAAACGATGCATGAAAACAGAGGGGTGGTGGTTCCAATCCAGAAACTGACAGAGGAAAGGAGAAGCAAAGGCGCGTATTGGCGTTGGATTCTGTGTAAAATAAATTAATTACAAGATAGCAACGGTCAGTCGGCTCTATGCAGCTCCTTTAAGCCACGACTTTCGTATTAACTTTGTTAATTCTACTGGCTTGCTTGCTTGCCGTGTTCTTGGGTTAGATCAGTTTCCACCAATTACATGGTTACAACAATAAAGTTTTGCCTCCCTCGTTTGCTTGGATTTCTCATCGTTCATGTCAGGATGTTGTTTCAGCTCACGCTCTCTCACGTCATCCACAAAGAATTAGGATCTTTCCGAGTTCTAGGATTGTAGCTATATCTGGATAAAACAAGTTTGAATGGAATAAAACAGGTTCAAGATCAAGCATGATTTAGTTTTAAAAAATTTTGATATAACTTTTTTTTTTTTTTCATATTTAGAGGTGATATTTTAGATCAATCCGAGCTTTATTACTTCAATCATCAAATCTATTACTCAAATTATTGACTCCACTGAGTTTAGCAACTTTACTTTTTAAAATTATTTTTTATTTAATGATATGATACTAAAATCAATGTTTTTAAACTCGATCCAAGGTCTGGGTCACGGGTTTTGACCGAGTCAACTTCATTTTTTTTATAAATCAAAATGACGTCGTTTTGATAAAAAAATAAAAAAATATTCAACTGATTGCAACCGGGTTTTGACCGTGTTGGCTGGGTTTTTAACTACTCTTATTTTTTCATAAACCCGGTCCGGTTCCAGTCCCGGATCAGCCAGGTCCTAGGTCGACCTGTCGTGCTGAGCCGGGTTTTGAAATTATAACTAAAACCATGCTCTTGCAAAATGGAACATTCATTAAATATTAAGATATTTATTTAAGACTAAATAACCTTATAAAAAAATAAATTAAAATTAATTATGAAAATTAATTTTAAATCCATTTAAGTTGTTTTTATTTTATGAAATTTACGTAGTTTCTCTTAGATTCTTTTAAAAACACTGTCATTATCTGGATAAATATTTTTAATGTTAGAAAAGAACTTGACTCGTCGGCGGAATAACACCCCATAAATATTTCATGATTGCAAGTCGGGACTCAATATACCTTCTGTTATTGCGCAAGTGTCGGCCTAATTTCCTTTTTTATTATTATTATTATTATTAATGTGAAAATATCTAAATAATTATAAATTAATTTTACAAGCTCTAAAATTAATAATTATATAAATTTTTAATAATTATTATATTAACAACCTCAAACCTAAAATTACACATAAATAAATCTTTTAATCTCAAATTCTTATCCTACAGTTAGACATTGCTAGTACTTGATTGAATTGCTCGGAGAGTGACTAATTAATAAGAACAAAAATTAAATTCAAGCGAAATATGGTAGAAATAATGCACTGAGCATATATTCCAATTCCATCATGGACGCCATTGTTGGCAGATGGCTTGGTGGTTACGACGCCGTGGGGTCTGTATACATCACCATCATTCATGGTACTATTTTGTCAGTCAACTTTAATCATTATTGCCGAGCAAGATGCAATGTACCCAGAGAAGAAAAAAGAGCATCAAAGCAACTTGTTTTATAGAGCTTGCCAGCCAACTTTTTTAATTCTTATCAATCTAAGAAATTCATGACTCGGAATTTGTTCCGAATGGGATTTTACTCGGAATAAAGAAAACATTAAGGCAAGCTTGTCAGCCACCATTAAATATTTTGATGTTATAGTTGTTTAAGTGCTAACGATCTAAAGAAGTCATGACCCGAAATTCGATCCCAATGAGATTTTGAGTCGAATAAAAGCACGTTAAACCAAATTATTTTGTTGAGTTAATTTGTCAACCAACATTAAAAATTGATATCATAGGTGTTATATTCTTGACGAGCTAAAAAAATTAATGATCTAAAATTTAATTTAAATAAAAATATATTAATTGAATTGATCGACTTGAATATGTTATTTTTAATAGTTAACATTAAATAAATTATTTTTTTGAAAGAAAAAAAGAGATAACATCAATGATAACTAATTATTTTATCAGAATATCATCGAACAAGTTTATAATTAATTTTAATCAAAATACCATCAAACAAGTTCATAATTAACTACAAACAAAATCACTTGCTAATTGATTATTTGATTTTAAATTTTATTTTATAATCATTTAATGTTCAAGGATGATTCCGGTACTTGTTGATATTAATACGAGAGAATCATTAATTTTAAAACATTCACTATTTATTTCTAAGTACAGTTGTGTACAATTTTATTCTCAAGAGTAATTATATTCAAATTATGTGATCTTTTTAGCTCTATTTTTGCAAGATTTTTATCTCTTGGGCACTCCTTTTTTCTCCTTTCCAAATGGGGTACTGCCGAGTGGGGTGGTTCTGACAGAAAGTCCTCTTGCATTGTAAAAAAACAATGGCTGAAAAGGACTTGTACATGCACAGATGCTAGCTAGCTAGGCAGGCTGGGCTAGGAAACAGGCATCCGTATATCAGCGATCGGTATCACTGTCTGTGCCTGTGCATTACGTACTCTACATATTATTAAATAGCGTGATTTTCTTTTTCTGAGCCCTTTCATTTATTATATTTATATTTATTTCTCTTGTAGCTAGCTTCCTTATTCATGATTCAATTATTGTAATCGACTACTGTTGTTGAAGTGATTTTTATTTAAAAATATATTAAAATAATATGTTTTTTATATTTTAAAAATAATTTTTAATATTAATGTTTCAAAATAATTTAAAAATATCAAAAATATATTAATTCGAAACAAAAAAAATTATTTAAAAAAAACACTTTTAAAACAGAAAAAAAATGATTTAATTGAACTCTTTTTGGTATTGCTTTTTAAACGAGGGTTGGATAAATCTTGAAATTGTTTTTATTTAAAATTAATTTTTTTATATTAAAAATAATATTATTTTAATATATTTTTAAATAAAAAATAACTATTACTCCGACGTAAGACAATTTTTTAATATTTTAAGTTCGGAGGATTACGTGTTTTTTTTATTTTATGAAATTTACGTGGTTTCAAACTGCTCCACGCAGCAAGGACTCCTGATCTTTTATCATGTAATAAATGTTCGCTTTCTGAGTCGACGTCGTCCTTTGTCCAGACACCATGATCATACATAACAGCACCCGTGATCTGCTCTTCAGCGTTAGACAAGGGGATGCGTGGAGAGCAATCAGCCAGGCCTCCAAAGTTGTCACTTTCTCCCTCGTTCTGAACATCTTCTTGAAAATAATTCGAGGGGAATTGTTAGGATTACAGAGAGAACTTCAGCAATTAGGGATTATATGAGAAAGATCGTTCAAGAGGATGCAAGACCACTGCTAGGTGATATCAAAATTCTTAAATACTGTTTCAGATGGTGGTGATTGTTGTTTTTCAAAACGATTTTTTGTTTAAAAATATATCAAAATAATATTTTTTTTTATTTTTTTTTAATATTTTAACATTAGTACATCAAAATAATATGCTAATACAAAAAAATTAAATTAAAATAAAAAAAATTAACTTTTTTTAAAACATAAAAATAAACAAGCCTTAAACTTTACCCGTCAAGACCCAACTTAACTTAAAATCTTGATTATTGATTATATAAGTTAATTCAATTTAATCTGAATTTAAAAAAGAAAAAAAAAAGTAATTTCAAGATTTTTTTAAGAGGTAAAAATAAAAAAAATATTTTTATATTAAAAAAACAAACTAATGTTTGTTTAGATTATTGGGCTCAATTCAATTTAATTTTTTTAAAAAATACTCAATTCGAGTTAAGAATTAGGTAAGGTGGGGTTGGATAACACTAGATGATTCTAGGCAGCTCTTCTTAGGTTGCCAATATAATTTTTATAATAAGCTTCTTTTAATTAAACAATAAGTTTTATAAAGACAGTATAAAAAGGAAATGCCCTTTTCTCTTCACGTGTTCGTATTAATTTAATATATCACTACCATTGAGCACCCGATAATAATCGGTGGGATTTTTTTAGAGCATATGAGTCTCGATGGTGTTGAGTTACCTCATGTTTTTTGCCCAATTTTAAAGAAAAAAATTATTTTGTTAGCCAAATATTTATGCAATTGTACTCAATTTAAAAAATATATATTTTGAAGAGAAAAAACCTAAACTACTAATCAAATTTCTTTATTCACAGGTTTTTTTTTGGATTAACGTCTGTATTCGGGCTAAATTATATTTATCTCGATTAATCTCATAGGCTCTAAAGTTAACGATCATGTAAGTCTCCAGTAGTTATTATATTAGCAACTATAGAACTTAAATCTGAGATTAAAAAAAATAAATTTATTAGTCCCAAGCTTTTTATACTGGACAATTTACAAAATTTAACAATTAAAATATACATTCATGACCTTTTATGATATAATATTTACTGGATCTATAACTTTTTCCCAGCCTTAAATTTTGGAGAAACCATCTATATACCCCGGTAGATAATATTTATAAAAATAGTTTTTTTTATTATATTTTTTAAATTAGATGAAAAATTATAATAATGAAAAAATATTTTTGTACGGTTTAAAATATAATAGCATAAAGTGTTTTTTATTTAAAAATATATTAAAATAATATTTTTTATAACATCACATTAAAATAATTTAAAAAATAAATAAATTTTATTAAAAATCTAATGCAAACACGGCTCCGATTATATTCCTAGAGGAAGAAAAAAGCCTGAAAGCTCATTGACTGGCCAGTAGCACAGCTAAACGTTAGCTGGAACCTTCTTGATTTTATTTAGTATATTCCAATTTAATTAAATTTAGAATTTTCAGACATAAAAAAGAAAAGGAGGGAAGAAATGGAGGTAGTGGCCCCCGTGTGATGGGCCCGTTTGATCGGTTCTAAAAAGGGATGGGACCCATGTGGAAGTGAAAGGACGATGCTGTCTGCCACGGGGGCAACATCGGTCCTATATTGTCGCTTGCCTGCATAAAAAATTCAACTAGTGGCATGAGGATTTAGTAGTTGAATTCTGAAAGAAAAAAAATTTAATATTTAATAAAATATATTTTTCAAGTACTAACATAATTCATCAATAATGGCTTTCAACCTCCTAGCTCATGACAATAATGTAGGCAAACAATTATGAACTTGTCCTTTCATGTAGATCAAGGTGTTCAAGGTTTTATTTATTTTTATATTTTAAAAATATTTATTTTAAAAAATTTAAACAATTATTTTTTTTTTTATTTTTTTTAGATTATTTTGATGCGCGTTAAAAGTTAATTTTAAAAAATAAAAAATACTATTTCAATTTATTTTCATATAAAAAACAATTTTAAAAGTAACCTTTACCATAATATTAAAAGGCAGTTTCGAAAGTGTTTTTTGATTTTTTTTTGTTTTAAATTAATTTTTTTATGATTTTGATTGTTTTGATGTGCTGATGTTAAAAATAAAATTAAAAAAAATATTATTTTAATATATTTTCAAGTAAAAAACACCAAAATTATCCTTAAGGTAATCCAATTTTTATTTTCCTTGCTTTTTTTGTATTTAAAATTAATATTTTTGAAGAGAAAAATAGCATCTTTGTGAATGTTGTCCACTCCCTGTTGGTCTTCATGATCCATGTAATTATCACAGCAAATGTCACAAGTTAATCATGAATGCAAATGGATTAATGGAGTAGATGATTCACATTTGAAATGAATAATAATTCAATTAAAACTACATGGATTGATAAGTAATAGTCATTTAAGACCCATCATTTAAAATCTAGCATACGAATATTTAAGAAAATTAGTACTTAAATCTCTTTTCAATTTCATGAAAGAATTAAGCAACTTTTTTTTTTCTTTCCAAACAATGCTTATATAAGCGAAGAAATTCCCATGCACTCTTACTTTTTATAGTAATATTTGATTACTATCTCGAGATAAAAAAAAATAAAAACGTAAGGATAGCAAAGACATATCTTCTTGTATTTCATGTTTTGAAAATACAGAATCTCACTTTAAAGTCATCACAGAAATATATTTATTTTATATTTATGTTTTTGTTTTATTTTTTTTGTTTATTATGTGTTGAAATAGTAACTAAACACTAACACGTGACTAGAAACTAGAAAAAATTATTGATTTAAATGTTGGATTAAAATAAAAACTTAGGACTGCTAAAATATAACAAGCAACACATGTCGATCAAATGGCTGCCATGTGCATTGCAATTGCAGGTCAATAAAATGCAAAGGGATATAAACAGAGAAAGATATCGCACCTTAGCAATGTATTCGCAACTTAATCTATGACCTAAACATGTTGTTCCCCATGATTACCCCAAGTTGATGCCATCACATTCTTTCACATGACCAATTTGCCCAGGGCATTTCCACAGCAAGAAATAGGCTTCCTCCATGCTTGAACTTCGGCTCGACATGGTCAAGGTTTCAAGAGCTAGGCATGGCAGGGACAGGTGGCAATTGCATGTGCAACCAGCCTGTATTTATCTATACACCATCAATTTGTCTTCTAATCCTTTCATAATCAATCACTAAGCATGGCACAATGTGTGTTTATAGAATGATGGGTATTTTTTTTGTTTGACATGTGGGGGGTTTTATTGTGCCCTAGGAGTGGAGGCCCAGGAACATGATTAGGGCCCATTATGTTGACATGGCCCACAAAGTGATATGGGGATCCTTAATTATTCCATTCTGGTCCCTCTATTTATTACCAGCGGGGAGAAGAAGGGAGAAGGACTTTCATGGCTTGATTCCTTTTGGGATTTATCATGCACTCGGGATAATTTATTTTCAGGATGAAGAATGATGATCACAATCAATTCCCAAAATTAATGGAAATATGATTTTTATCTGATTAATTTTTGAAATCGACTATATACATTGCAATTTCTCTTTCAATCCATGGATTTTCAGAAAGTAATGAGAATAAATGGGATTCATTCCCCCATCGAAATCGTGAACTTGTCTCAATGCATGCATTCTCAAGAACAGGGATGCTCTCATGTGATGGATACGGGGAATGGTCTTCAAGAAGGAGATTTTCCTCATGTGTTAAACTTTGGACTAAAGACTCATGATGTTCAATTTAAGAAAGGGTGTTTGGAAATGTGGCATCGATTGTTTTTTAAAGTGTTTTTTCGCTTGAAAATATATTAAAATAATATATTTTTTATTTTTTAGAAATTATTTTTGATATCAATACGTCAAAGCGATATAAAAACATTAAAAAAATTAATTTTTTTTTAAAAAAAGACAAATTCAAGGCAGACATACATACAACCAGAGCTTTCTCTCAACATTTTTGGATACAATGTATCCAACGATCCAATCTCCTGATTATAATTAATAATTTAATTAATTGTTGAGTGTAATCAAATCATGAGATGATATTGAAGCCCCTTTTTAATAGTATCTTCTCAAAATCAACCTTCTTATTATATCACTTCACATTTCGGGCACTATGCATTGTTTTATCATCCTCAAGAACTGCTAATCATTAACTTAGATCCCATAAATCTGTAGATCAAGTGTTAGAGGAGAGAGAGAATACATGGAATCAACAGCTCTAACTACAATGATTAACACAAGCCGAAGATGCTTTTCTGAGTTCTTTAATCAACTTGTATTTTATAAAAGAGAGGGGATAGAGTAGAGGTTGTCTGTAATACAGTTGGCTAATTAATTGGGCCGAGAAAAATGTCAAGAGCCATCATTATTAGTAGGAGAAGATGCTGATTGGTAGCTTGTTATGTAGCTTAGAATAAGTTCATTAATGGTGCATGCTTTATAGGGAAGTTTTTAATGATGTTTTTGAAATTGTAATCGCGGTGGTGGTGGTTTAAAAATGTTTTTTGTTTAAAAATATATTAAAATATTTTTTTATTTTTAATTTATTTTTGACATTAGCACATCAAAACGATCTGAAAACATAAAAAAAATTATTTTAAACAAAAACAAATTTAAAAATTTAAGGAACGTGATTTACAACTTAAATCTAACTTATTCAAGTTTAGTAATGAGTTTAATTTTTTAAAAAATAAAAATGATATTAAAAAAAAAATCAAATCAATTTTTGACTGACTTAATTAGATTACGAGTTGATCGTTCGAGTTAATTCAATTATATTAGATTAATTCTAAATTTAAGCTTTTTTCTATGTAATTATAGTGAAGGATTTCTTTACGATGATATAGTTTTAATTTTGGTAAATTGAAGGAGCCCAATATCAAAATTTTCATATCTTTTGACATTTTGTTGCAAATTAGTGCCAAAGTTTTTCACCAGCACGAGTTTTTGTATTTATTTAAGGGGAAAAAATAAAAATGAGTCACTGTTTTTCTTAAACATCCTTAAAGTGCAATAAACTTCCTAGTCCTTGTGTCGGCAGAGACAAAGCCTGAAGCGTGTTTGGCAGTGTGATTGTGGGTGCTTTTCAAATAACTTTTCGTACCAAAATATATGCCAATGATTTTTTTCATTTTTAAAAAATCATTTTTGACATCAGCACGTTAAAACGATCCAAAACGTACAAACCATATTGAATTTTAGCCAAAAAAAATTTAAACTTTTTGAAAACGCTGTTACAACCGCGTTCCCAAACGTTGCCTTCATCATTGATCGACGGTCCCTTTTTAATTGGTGGAAGGATCGGACGTTCTTGTTCTATTTCAAGGACTGATTACATTACAATTCAATCCCTTTTTCTTTTTACCAAATTTAGGGACTGATTTGCATGGTCAAATAAAAGTTCATGTCTTTTTTTTTATTTCGGTCCCTAAACTTTTATATTTTCAATTTGATCCCTTTCATTAGCTTTATTTGAGATTTGACTCTGTATTTTGTTTTGTTTGCTTTGATGCAAGGATATTGCAATATTGAAAAAAAATCTTCGGTGCTTTGTTATTAAATATGATTTTTGTGGAGGTATTTACATTCTCATGTGATTTTTATTTTACTATCAAATATTAAAAATATATCTTTCGATAATGCTGGCAAATGTTTATTTATTAAGTTGATCATTGTATTTTTTTTTTAGGATGGCTATAAAAAAATACTATTTGCTTTCCCATACAAGAAGGACCTCGAAGTTTCTTTTTCCTTTCTTATTATTTAATATAAGTTTTTGTTGTTTCTTTATTTTCTTTTCAATAACTAAATTATATTTATTATATTTATATGATTTTTTTTATTGTTATAAAATTTTCATATTGTCTTCCACTAGAAAACTAAATTTCTCCTCACTATTTTTTATCCTATATTTATTATAGTTAAATTTCTTTTAATTATTTATAAATTAATTCATGTTATTTCAATCTCGATAAATGAAGATAATGATAATGACAAACAAATTGATAATCTATAGGCAAATACTTTCGTGTGTAATCTGGACATTTACTTCGTGTTAGAAATATATTAATTTACTCCAACATCTCATATATTATATTAAACAAAAATAGTTATATATATATATATATATATATATATATATATATATATATATATATATATATATATTAACTAATATACTAAACCGTGTGGGGGATTTACTGTTCCCCCCACACACAAATCACTGTGGATTACAACAGTAATCTACAGTGATTCTTCTCTTTTTTTTTTTCTTTTTTTTTTAGCTTTTTTCTTTTTTTCTTTTTTTTTTCAACTTTCTGATTTTTTTTTGTCATTTATTTTTTTTTAAAATTATTTTTGTTGATTTTACCTTTTAAAATTTTTGCTTTGTAATTTTTTTCTTTAAAATACTATAGATTGCTATGATATTTTTCCACTTAGTTTTTCTATTTTATTTCTTTATTTTTTAAAATTATATTTGTCGATTTTTTTTAATATTGAGCTGATTAAGAATTTAGCTTTATAATTTTTTTCTTTAAAGTACTGTGAATTGTTGCAGTGTTTTTCCATGTGATTTTTTTATGATTTTTTTCAAAATTATCTTTGTCGATTTTTTTTAAATATTGAGTTGGTTAAGAATTATAATTACAATAAAACTAAATCATATGAGGAAAGCGTTGTAGTTTTTCTCACAAAACACCGTGGATTGCTACAATATTTCTCTAAATGATTTTTTATTTTATTTTATTTGGGAAAAGCGTTATAGTTTTTCTCACAAAACATTGTCAATTGCTGCAACGTTTTTTCTAATGAGTTTTTTTCCTTTCAAAATTATCTTTGTTGGTTTTTTTTTAATATTAAGTTGGTAGAGAATTTAGCTTTGTAATTTTTTTTTTCTTTTTATTAACTGAAAAGCTAAATCATGTGGCGAAAGCACTGTATCTTTTCTCACAAAACATTGTAAATTGCTACAAATTATTTTGTTCAGTCTCTAAGTTTTTGATTACCAACATAATTTTTTTTTCGTCATAAAATATTTGCTCCATCATACCTTTAATTTCTATTACTTATCCAGCGCTGATTCACAATTATAACACTATCAAATACATTTGTTTATAAGCCCGCGGCAACGCGCGGCATGTCATCTCGTGTATATATATAAAACAAGACCCCAAAATTTCTTTCATCATTTCACTCATTGCTAATGCTAATTGAAATTGTACAAACATCTTCCACTTAAAAATTACTTAATTACTGGTAGTTTATTTGTTTTTAATGATTTATAACTTAAAAATATCTTAATTATAATACCAATTATTAAATCCGGCTTTGCCCAGCTAGTCCACATGGTATCCGACCTAGGTTGGGTTTTCAAAAACATTATTTGAAAATTGATTGATTAAAAATCTAGGTTGATAAGCGAACTAGTTAAAATTTAGATTGATTTTTAAATTTTTTTTTTTCAAAATAACTATGTTTTAACTTAAAAAAATTTAAAATGATATTTTTTTTATTAACTTCAATTAATCCAATCAATCCATAAATTGTATTCTAGGTTTGTTTATGGGACGGACCAAGATTCAACACTATGATTAATATGCGAGTAAATGAGTATTTAAAATTGTGGTGCATGAAACTTTTTTAATTTTTTTTTATTTAAAAATATATTAAAATAATTTTTTTATATTTGACATCAATATATCAAAATTATTATAAAATATTATAAAAAATATTAATTTAATATTTTTTTTATAAAAACAAATACATTTTTAAAACATACTCAAATAAAATTGAAAACATAATATCAGATGCGCGTTAAGAAACGATATAAAGTTATGGTCACTGGAAGGACCTTCGAATTGGGTTTGGGCTAGTGATATGACGCCCAACACCCTAAATAAAAGCCTAATCCATCCATTCATTTGACAATTTTAGTCAACCAAAACTTGAGCTCCTATTGGTCATGGTCACTGGAAGTCATTTTCTCCATATGAAAAACAGAGCAAATATTAAGTTATGTTTGTTTGCTGAAAAATAATTTTATTTTAATAAATAATTTTAATAAAAAATAGATTATTGAAAAGTAAATTATTTTTTAATATTTGGTAGTATTATAAAAAATAAGTTGGAAAATACTTTCCAGTGTTTGATTATATCATGAAAAATAAGTTGAAAAATAACTTCTTAATATTTTTTTTTCAAGTTTATTAGAAGAACAATAACTAAATTTTACAGATAAAAAAAATTGAAAGATGATGAAATTGAATAACAATTTCATAAATTATTTTAAATAAAATAAATAACAATCAAAATAATAAATACCAAATCTAATAGATAAAAAGGTTGAAAAATAATAAAATTAAAAAATATTTAATTTCATAAATAATTTTAAATAAAATAAATAGTAATTAAAATAATGAGATCAAATCTGATCGATAAAAAATTTTAATTAAAAAAATAAAAGAAAAATAAATAATAATTAAAAGAATAAGAACTAAAATTGATATAAAAATTAAATTAAATTAAATTCTAAAAAATTAAATTAAAAAAATTAAAAATTAAATTTTATATAATCAATAAATAATAATATATTACTAAATTTTTTATAACTTATAGGAATTTTTATTTGTACAAAATAAAATGTTTTTTAATAAAAAAAACTAAGTGAATTTAAAATCTATCTTCACTCTCCCTTTCACCCACTCTGCGTTTTGATCTCACCACGTGTCCCTTACGCTTAGTCAATTGGGGCGTGTATCACACTCCCTACCTTTGCGCAAACGTTTCGTGTGCCGTCAAATTTGATTCTCGTCGGTAGTAACGCCTTTTATTTTAAATACTGAAAAACAAAAATCTGGGTTTGTAGGGTTTAACCGAAACAGGACCTGGGTCTGTCTTAGATTTTTAAATGGTGAAGAAAAACGAGAGCTTTAAGCCCAAACAAGAAAGCAAGAAGGAGAGAAGGAGATGGAGTTCATGGGGGTTGATCGGGGCATTAGTGGCAGTTGCTCTGGCAGTTGTTGTAGCTTTTACTGTTTCTCCAATGACCGCTTCAAAGATTGGTTCTTTGATTAACAGCAATAACAAGTCATGTCAATGCCCTTCTTCTCAGGTACAATTCATTCTTTCTAGTTTTGGATGTTAATTGTTTGTGATTTGCCAATCATTTGGTTATTTGTTTTTGGTTTTGTGCGCAGGATTCAGGGAAATATAAGGGAGTGATTGAGGGTTGTTGTTGTGATTATGAGAGTGTAGATAGTGTAAATGGAGAGGTGTTGCATCCTTTGCTTCAAGAGCTTGTTACAACACCGTTTTTTCGGTATTTTAAGGTAAGGATTTTCTGTTTTTGTGTTATTTTGGGGTCATGTACTTTTAGTTTTATTGTGATAGTGAGTGTTTCTTGGTGAAATATTTTTGCACATGGTAAAGAAATGATGAAGATTATGGCTTTTGCTGCAATTTTAACCAGACCTGAGCAAATGATTCTTAGTTGTGGTGGTCAAGTATCAATGCAATAGGAAAATTAGTCTGTTTGGATGCTGGTGTTAGCCTCACATTCGTTTTGGGAGAACCTTTTTTGCTCTAAATTTTGCGTAGTGGAAACAATAGGTTCATGTAAAGGCTTACAAAATGGACTTCATGTGGCACTTGTTCATTGAATTGGCTCCTTCTATGTGCTGAAGTGGCCTTGTTCATTGAATTGGCTCCTTTTATGTGCAGAAGTGGCTGTTTCTAAATTATTTTGTTTCAATGTGACTTCTTGGGAACCATTTCAATATCGGGGAAGACATGGGTTAAGAGTGATTATCGTATTTGTGTCCAGAATAAATATTCAACAAAACATAAACACCATTTTGTTCAATTTCCCATTGTGCTGTAAATCTGAGCACCTGTAATAGTTGACTACTGTGATTCTTTTATTTTCTGACATGAGATGCATTTTCCTTATGGGAGGTTAAATTGTGGTGCGACTGCCCTTTCTGGCCCGATGATGGTATGTGCCGCTTGCGTGATTGCAGTGTTTGTGAATGCCCAGAAAACGAGTTCCCAGAACCTCTTAAGAAGCCATTCCTCTATGGTCTTCCAGCAGATGATGTGGCATGTCAAGAGGGAAATCCACAGGCTGCTGTTGATCGCACATTAGACAGTAGAGCTTTTAAAGGATGGATAGAGACAGATAATCCATGGACAAATGATGACGAGACTGATAATGGTAACTGCTGACTTTTTGGTGAATGCAGACTGCATAATTTTCTTGGTTTTGAATCTTGAAGATCATGTAGTATCCAGCTTTCTACTGTATGGAAGGAGATATAGTATTTACAAATTGGAAAGTACATGATAACTTAGGCATCACTTTTGATTAATAAGACCATGAATACAGTTAGCTTCCATTTAGTCATAACTTGGTGAGACTGCAACTGATTATTGCACTATCATGTTTCCAATAGAAATTATAGAACCCTGAATTTTAGTATCACCTCAAATTGCGGTTACAAGTATTATCTTCCCTTTAGTGAGGGGGTTATTTCTTAAAAGAACATTGCAGAGACTTACTATTGAAGTATCTTGTAGATGAGATGACATATGTGAATCTCTTATTGAATCCGGAACGCTACACTGGTTATGTTGGTCCATCAGCTAGAAGAATATGGGATGCTGTTTACTCAGAGAATTGCCCAAAATGTAAGCTTATTTTTTAATTTCTCTGCGGATGCATTGACTGCTGGAATTGCCATGGGGTGCAAGATGATCAATATAATAAAATGTCTTTGAAATTAGCAGAGCAGGCAATTGAATTTTGCTGACTGAGATAATTGGTTAATCTGTTGCATTTACTTGCATAGTTGAAATTGAATTCTGTTCCCTTTTGAGTTCAAAATATTGGTTGAAGATATTTTATTGAACTAGTCAATCATGTAGAACTCAGACTTGTCTTTCATGAAACTCTTGCTTGAGGTGAAAGGAAAAAAAACAGGATTATATTCATCACTTTTTCTTAGATATTTTATTTTCTGCTGTTTCTCTCGAATTTGAAAGTCACCATGTATTTCCTGTGGTGTGTGGTGAATCTCTATGAATGTCCATGTTTCTTCAAAGCTTCCAATTCTTAATTTTGATTTCATTTTCATTGCTACAATCCATTTAAGTTCCTGCAGATCCATCGGGAGAGATGTGCCAGGAGAAAAAAGTATTATACAAATTAATATCTGGCCTCCACTCTTCCATTTCAATCCATATAGCTGTTGACTATCTTCTTGATGAGAGCACCAATAAGGTTTTCTTTCTGCCTTGTCCTATCAACACTGCCGTAATTCCTGTTTTGAATGTTCTCAACATAATAACTTACGAAATTTTAGGCATTGGCCACACTGCATCTCTCTTTTATACTATATGTCTTTTTGTTCTTGAAGGCCCTCTCTGATAGAACCTTGTACATTATACAGTCATCTAGAGTTACCTAAATTGCATCATTTCCTGAAGTTTTATTCTGTCTATGTAATTTAGAATAACTAGATAAGTAATGCAGGGAAATTTTTAACAAAAATGAAATGAACTCAATGAAGACCAACCCAACTATATTAATTTTATTGGACACTGATGTTGTTTATGTACATTTTCAGTGGGGTCAGAACCCGGAATTGATGTATGATCGTGTTCTCAGATATCCTGATCGTGTCAGAAACTTGTACTTCACATTCCTCTTTGTTTTGCGTGCCGTGACTAAAGTGAGTACTGTAATACGTGTCTGGTAGATAATTTCAGACATTGATATTGGAGTTTGTTGGTGCTATTTTATTCAAAATTTGTTATAGGCAGCAGATTACCTGGAGCAGGCTGAGTATGACACTGGTAACCATACAGAGGACCTAGAGACACAGTCTTTAGTGAGGCAGTTACTTCACAACCCCAAACTCCAAGCTGCTTGTCCTCTTCCATTTGATGAAGCTAAATTATGGCAAGGTCAAAGTGGACCTGAACTGAAGCAGCAAATTCAAAAGCAATTCAGAAATATTAGGTCCTCTTTTTAAGACTCAACTAATGTTTTGTCTTGAATGGAAGGCTCCTCTTATAAAGAGAAATTGATTTTCTTCATGCGATTTCTTTAGGTCCTGATATTCAATTCTAGCAATTTTGACAGTAAAATGTGATTCTGAAAGATGATTTTTTCTCATAAATTTTTTGAATTTTCTTAACTAGCTAATTGATCATACCACTTTTCTTTTTTTTTTTTTAATTATTTTGTATGCCTTATTAATTTATCATATAAACATATTGCAGTGCATTGATGGACTGTGTTGGCTGTGAGAAGTGTAGACTTTGGGGGAAACTTCAGGTTCTTGGCCTTGGTACTGCATTGAAGATCCTCTTTTCTGTTGATGGTCAAAATCAGCCAAGCGAATCTGTGAGTTTTTGAATGTTCTGGATTTCATATGTTTTGCATATCATTAAATTCTCCAAAAGGACTGGTCACTGAATGGAATTGGTAAATCCAAATGTTAGCTCTGTCTAATATATGCTTGAACTGCTGTCATTGCAGCTCCAACTACAACGAAATGAAGTGATTGCTCTGGTAAATTTGCTCAATCGACTCTCAGAATCTATAAAATACGTTTGTGAACAGGGACCTTCAATTGAGAAGACCATGGAGAGACAGATATCAGATCCTTCTGAAACCAAGTATGCTAGTACATGACAGAGAGCAGGGGAGTCTCTGTTTCGGCTTTGGTAATTAATTGTTTATCCAACTAAATTGTTTAAGATTCATGGTACCAATGAGTGAAGCTGGTAAAACATACGCTGAAACGATGTTTGCAGGTTAGGGAAATCATCAGCATAGCAAGTCATTGTTAGACACTGCTGTAAAAAGTTTGAAGGCTGCTTTACAGTCATACATACCAGTATCGCTTAAGAGCAATAGGTCAGGGGTTTTGCAGAAACACAGTCTTCCCGAGAACACAAGTCCCACGCAAATGTTGGTATAAAATAGTCTGGAGTAGGCATAGTTTTGAACACTTAAATGTGGTACTCAACATTTGCCTGATTGGGCCTGTTGTTGCTGGTTATATTCATGCTCCCCTTTTTAAACAAAGAAAACAAGTATACGACACGTATTGATGCAATTTTTGTTTCTCACTTCATGTGATTCATGTTTTTCGTCATCGTTAAGTTTTCTTGTATCCTATACCAATTACTGTCTGGTTAAAAAAATCCACCCACTAAGAAAAAAAAAATCGTGGTATAATCGTCTCTGTAATTATTTCCCCTCTTCTATTTATCTGTACCTCACAATAATTGTTAGTGTAGCAATTACTTGTTGCTATCTTAAGACACGATTTCGTTGAGATGACTGCACAAACCATTCAACGGATAATCTCATGGTGGTGTAGAGCATCATATCCCTAGTTCAAGTTGTTTTGATAGAGTGAGTGGATTATTACCAGTTCTTCTGGTTCATAAACATGCTGCAGTGTGCTCCTCTAATTTCTGTTTGGCATGAAGAGATTGCAAGTATTCCCCTTGCATCGATGATTCTTCCACAAAACGCCATTTCATGTTTCCACGAGGTTCTGATACAGATGTGAACGCATCTGCCAAGGCTTCGCAAATGTGACGATTATACAATTACAAGATTCAAACAGATGATTAGCATAATAAAAAAATACACACCATAGTCCTTTCTCACCCTTCTATTATACAAGAAGGAAGAAAGCAGATGTAATGTCAGATATCAGTGAGAAATGTATCAATTAGACTGGAGTTCTTGCCACTGTTCCACTATTCCACCTCCTTTCCTTTTCTCCTAGCATCTGCTTCTGCTGAGTTTCCCTCATTCCTGTTCTTCTACCATTTCCTAGCAATACCCGATGTGCGGTCCTGCCTCGACTTCCAATGGAGACTCTAACCTTCTCCATCCCGACATTTATACCACCTCTTCTCATATGTTGCTGCAGTGGGGACTTCATGTTAACTTTCTTTTGAAGGCTTCGTTTCAACATGGTGCTTATCCGCTTGGAGCCATATCTGATTTCTTTAGGGCTGTCGCATTGTGTCTGCTCAGGCAAACAGTTTGTTTCAGACCCTTCCGAATCTTCTTTCATATCCACTTGACATAATGGAAATGAACTTGGTATACTCGGTACACTTGGGAGTGGAATCATTGAGTTCCGCCTTGGAGCTGGGGCTGCTAGGACGTGTCTTGCTGTTGTACAAATTGAGGCTCTGCCAGTCCTCTTCAGCAATCGTGGTTGATCTGCCATGGCAGGGTTGTTTTCTTTTTCAGTAGAGTCAGTCAACTTGACAACCCCCTCTGTGGAGGGAAGGGGGATTGTGGATTTGTAACTGGTGTTCCCCATTGGTGGCAGAGTCAGATTTATCTGTTCTTTGTTCAACGCACCATTCACAGGTTCATCAAAATTCTTGTTACTCCCTAATATTCGATTTGCAAGCGGCGGCCTAGGCGGTGCAATAATTTGCTCATCTTGCTGCTGTTTTGTTTGCTGTTGCTGCTGTTGCTCCGCAATCTTTGTGTCCACATGCTGGCGTGCCAGCTTCCTTTCAACTAGGAGCTGTGCCTCAAGCTCCTTTACCTGCAAAATCAACGAAAGAAAAGGGAAACTAAAGATCCATCTTCCAGCATAATGAAAAATGAAAAAATTGGTGAGCTGATTTATAAGTGAAGTTGCAATGGTTTCTGACAACCTATATACTACCTTATCTTGCAAGATCTTATATTTAAAGTCCTTTTCTTTTGTCTTCAAGTCCAGTCCATTGATTGTATCCTCCAACTTCTTTATTTGCACATCTTTGCTTTTCAAATCTTGCTTTGATTTCTCAGCCTTAACAGACAGGAGAGCCCATTTCCATGGACATATAGGAACAGTCAGACAGACTTAATAGAAAGGTGATAACCATAGATTAAGGCTAAATAAAGAACAGGGCATTTAAAGTATAAGTTATCACTATACCATCTGCTTGTATCTCAGAAGTTCAGCATTGTCCATCTGTCTCTTCGCAGGCCCCAACTCTATCCCTCTAACTCTGCTTGCAAAATTGAGCGAGCATAGAGTCTCACCTAGGTCATTCTCATTAGGGCTGATCTGTAGAAACATGAGTGTCTTTGAATCTCCTCCTAAAAAATATGGATCCAGATATTAGTTTTACTCATTTTATACCTGCATAACTCATGTAAATCAACCCAAATTTATATTTACTGCATAGTTCAGGTAGAAAATACCTAGGGAGTCTTGAAGAAGGTGCGTGAGCTTTGAATTTCTGGACAGCAAGCAAACATGTTATTAACATTTACACTGAAGGTATGCATATTGGGTTGTTAGTTTGCACGTAGAAAAATAACAAATCAAAGACTGGTTA
This sequence comes from Populus simonii, assembly GCA_007827005.2. Classification (NCBI taxonomy): domain Eukaryota; kingdom Viridiplantae; phylum Streptophyta; class Magnoliopsida; order Malpighiales; family Salicaceae; genus Populus; species Populus simonii. The sequence continues at coordinate 17,229,046 of CM017474.2, forward strand.
AATTTTTTTATAACCTGAATGGGATGTGAGGGCTTTTAGTTGCGAGAGCAGATATGACATCACCGAGTGCAGATAAGGATTTATTAATATTTTGAGTTTCCTTCAACCGCTCTCCTTGCACTTCTGTCTTCGCTATCCTCTCACTTCCTGCTAGGTCAACCAACCATAACTTGCTCTTTGTGCATTCCCCGTTCAATAAATTCTCTCCCTTCACCATAACACAGTGTATGCTGGATCAAGAACAAGCCATTCGTTAGCCTTTACTCCCGTTTCAAACACATTATGCAATTATTGAATATAGATAAAAACTCAAATGGAGCATAGAGAAACGGACCAGTGAGATCGGCTGCTGTGCTCATTAGCATTGGTAGAGCCAACTGCCCTTGCATTACTACCAGTTCTTAGTACTTGCCAAACCTCACGCATGTTGTGTACCTTTGCCTCAACCAGCCCAGGGACATGATGTAGCCCATCACCAGCTTGTCTTATTTCTAGCCTGCATTTCATATAATAATGAACATATATAGTAATAAGTTGAAGAAGCCAAGACTCCAATGCTTCGGTTAAACTGACTCAAAGATCATAAAAGTGAGGATAGAGGACATATAGTAGATTGGTTAAAAACTAGAATACAGCTCTATTTCTTACTGCTGATGAGATATATCACAAATAATCTCATATTGGGATCTTAAACGAGTGAAAGGAAATCTCAGGCTAATAATGAAAAAAAAGTGTATAGAAGTTTATCATACAAAACAAAGAACTGATTGTGAACATTTCATATTTTGTATTCCATGGATTCATGTTTTGGAAGCATATAGAAGTTAAGATGGAATATCATTCGAGATTTCAACATTGAAAAGGATTGAGCGTGTTTAAGTCATGCTGAATAGATACTGCCAATCAAGTCCACAACAGGTTTTGCAAATAAATAGCAACAAGGAAATTGAAATGTTTACTCGTGGATTTTACCCTTTATACAATTTTGATGTTCTCACCTGTGTAAGATTCATTATCAGAATATAATGGTGATCGTGAAAAGAACCATTCACTAAGTATAAAGATCGTAGAAACATAAGATGAAAATGGAGAGAAAATACAAGGAATTCATACTACCTCTTCGCAGCCACTCCTGGCTGAGAGTCTGACACCAGCAAATCTTTTATTTGCTCGTTATAAACTTCAAGAACGCTTACAGATACATCATATCGAAATAGCTTCTCTCTCTCCTTAATCATATGAAAAACTTGCTCAAGAGTCCTAAAATTTACTCCACGATCTTCTTCTGTACCCTCCATTGTAAAAGTTTTTCCAGTCCCCGTCTGTCCATATGCAAAAATACAGACGTTGTACCCATCCAAGACCGAGCTTGCAAATGGAGCAGTGTCTTCAAAAACATCAGCTGAGAAAACAAGCAAAAGCAATGGTTTATTATTGAAAGGAACAGAGTGGATAACTCCAAGATCCAAAGTGCACTTCACACACGAGGTGATTACCTTGGTTTGCTTGGGGGCCAAAAACAGCATCAAACTTGAAGGTCTTTTTTGGAAGTCCATTTGACATAACAGTTAGCTCACCATCTTTAGCAGATTCAAAATCAATAGTCATTAAAGCTCCGGCTGCCACTTCTTCGGATTTTAGAGGCCGACACCGGCAAAACACCCTAATGTTTCCTGCAAGAAAGATTCCGAATTCAGTATACCATCTTTAAATTCCTAACATATAGAACTCCAGATATCTAAGCAAAAATAAATTTACCTTTCAACTCTAGAACCTTATTGTACAGTTCCTTTCTCTCCTTCGCTCCTTCAACAAATTTAATCTTTAGATCCTCATGCAAATCTACTTGCTGCTTCACTGTCAGAACAAAATAAGTGAATAAAAAGTGCAGAAGAAAGATAGCTGAGTTGGTCATATAAACAGTACATTGACCTACTTTTGGACAGAATAGTAGACCTTATCTCGTCCATATCTACAACGCAATTCTTGTATGCCAGTGCCTCCTCTGATAGCTTGATGTGCTCCATTTTCATAATCTGTTAAATGAAACCTTTTTAAAATAATGCAACATATTACCAGATATTCCATGAGACAGATGTCAAAAACTCATAAAGTACCTTCAGTTTTCTTGTCAAGTCTCTCAATGATGTGAACCACCTACCCTTCTCTTTCACTTGTCCCTCAATGGCAAAGGCTGCATACAACCAACCATCAGCACAATCAACATTTATGGACAGTCAATGTGATTACTACAGACAACATTAGATTTCCATACCCAAGGACCCAACATGCATCGACTTGCGCATGAGCTCATTTTGGAGCTCCTGTAATGACTTCAGAGCATCTTGGCATTCCCTGCTCTTAAGTCGGTTTTCCCTCTTAAGTTCATCCATTGCCCTCCTCATCTCTGTTAATTCCCTTCTCTGAAACTCGTGATCTCTCAGTAGCTTCTGATAATCCCCTTCCGCCTCAAGGTGACCATTATCCTGCAGTTTAACCATCATTTTAGAGGCAATAATCTAATGTTTCTCACAAACTAAATTAGAATCTAAAAGGATTAAGAGGTATTACTTTGGGCGAATCGCACTCCGCTACTTGAGATATTCCTATAGGTTTTAGTAATCTAGCTTCTCCAGTATCTGAAATAAGAAGTTTTAGAAAGCTTAACTAAATTTCTATCTTGAAACATGAACCAAAAACGAAAGTTCAGAAACCAAAAGAAGATAGAAAACTGAACTTACTAGCAGAAAAATCTTTTGTAACAGAAATGCCACATACAATCGGTTTTCCCATCACTCCTTCAAATCTAATTAATAAGCCCTCATCACCCTCTACGAAAGCTTTAAGGCCAGATACAACCAGAGGTTTATTTGCGCCTACTTGTGCATATATGTCGAGGCATGACATAACCTACAAAAACAATCAATCATACACAATAAGATGATGGCATTAGCAACCTCCATTGAAACTCCTATTTGTTTTGGTTTCATGAATTCTCACCTTCTTCTCTTGTACAAAAACATCAAATACTCTTAGCCCAGGAGGGCCATCAGTGAATACAATTTCTGCAAGGTACAGACTCACATCATAATTCCCAGGCTCCAGCGCCCGAAAACAATACGAGAAGTTACCATACCGTGCCGTTTGGTAAAGAGAAAGACCCCCATCCTGTCCATTCCCAATTGTAGCATCAGTCCTTACAGTATCACCACCCAGAAAACAATCATCCCCTAAAAACTCTACACCCCCAAAAACCACAGCCCTATCAGTGCATCCTGCATTAATGCACACACCAGGAACAAAATCTTTCACCAATTTCTCTTCTTTTTCTTGCTGTGGAAGGAGCTCAAACGAAGATTCAGGAGACAACTCTTTGTTGAATGTTTGAAACACAGAAGAAAACTTTACACATGGAGTCTTAATAGAGTCTTTCATATCAGACCCATCAATACCATTCTCCAAAGAAAGCTCAATTGAACACTTGTTGTCATCCAATAATTCAGGAGAATCTCCATATCCAGTTCTGGATATATCAGGTGAACCAGCACAAATGACCAGATCAGGAGATGTTAATGAAAACCCTAACATGGACCTACCTGAAAAAATAACACAAAATTCAATCAAATTCTTAAATCTTGATAACCCCAATAAAAAGTTCGATCTTGACATCCAATTCTTGATCAAAATTGTCAAAAGAAGAGATTTTTTTACCATCAATCGCATCATTCTCAACTCGGTCTATCAGTTTTTTCATAGTAACTGATTCTACGCTTTGGCTTTCTTGCCAACACATATCTACAACAAGAAAGTAAAAAAAAAAGTTAATCATACCTTTAAGAGATAACAGAGTGTTCCCAACAAAATTTAAATCAACAACATTAATGGGTTTGCTTTAAATTAGGGAAAAAAGACCACGCATTACCTTCATTTGAATCTGAATCTACCATGGCCAAAGTTTGAGACTTCGAAGAAACGAGTCCAGTCTCTAAACAAGAAAAAAGAGAGAAACAAAAGTTTAAAAACCCAAAAAATATCTACAAAACCAAGAAAGAAAAATTGAATACTAGAGAAGGTGAAGTGATCTTACTTGAAGAGCAAGAGAGAGGGCTGGTATTATGTTGTTGTTGGTGGTGTACATCAGTCAGGAGAAGGGGGTCATGCCAATGAGGAGGTTGCTCATTAGTACTATTACTATCTTCCATGGAAACTGAATTGAATTCTTTAAAAGGGTTCAAAAGAAAAAGGCACAGTTTTGAATGTGCAATCAATTGATGTGCTTTGAATTAGAATGACAGGGAAAAAAAGGTAAGTGCTTTACAATCCTTTTGTTCTAGAGAGAGAGAGAGAGAGAGGAGAAAAGGGAGAGGGAGAGTTGTTTGGGTTGTAAATATTAACGTTGATTTGGCACTTCAAAGGTAAGAAAACATAGGATTCATTGTTTGATGGATGATTTTGCCTTGGCTCAGAGAGAGTTATGAAGAAAGGTGACCGTTGCTCCTTTCCATTTTTTGAATTTTGAAACATAGGAGCCGGGCTCACTGCGTGCTTGCTTGGGCCATGAAATCTTCTAAGGTGTGTATAATGCATACTTAAATTGAAAATTTAATTACAATTTAGTCACTGTATTTCAAACGATTTTGTAAGTTAGTCCTTCTACTTTCATTCCCTTCATCCAGGTTGACAACCGTTATTTATCTTGAAATTACAAAAAAATAACTTTGCAATGCGTTTTTAATTTTATCTGCTGTAGGTGAGCTGGAGAACATTGATTAGAGATGGATTAAGAAAAAAACAATAAAATTGTAATGAAAATCCAATAGGACTAGATACAAACAAATATGAAAATATAAGGGCTTAATTTTATCCACACAAGGATCAAATGTATTAAGTAATTAATTAATTAACAAAACAACATCAAAAGAAAGAGGCCTGGAATGTAAAATACAGAGAAATTACATGTTACACACTAAATTCATGATAATTTTTATTTTGGCTCAAAAGTTTATTTTTATTCGTTTTTTGATCCATAACTTTGAAACAAGAGAGAAAGTCATTGGTTGGGCTACTTTCCCACGAAGAAACCTGTCGTTCTTGATGTCAATGGATTTTATTTGACGTGAAGAGTTTGATGGTTATTGTTTTTTTTAAAAACATTTCTACATAAAGGAGATTGGACTTGGTTTAAAGAATTTTTATTTGATTAATTTTCATTTTTAGGTTGATTTTGGGGTTATTAGATGATACGAGGAGGTATTTATTGTTTTTTTTTAAATGAAAATTGGTCGAAAATTTTTAGCCCAAAAAACCTTTTTCCCTGTTTTTTTAGCCACCAAAGTGGTGGTTTAAATCAGAATTACAACCCAGTAGATGATGTCCAAGTGACATGTTGTCTGTTATTTAAAAACAAAAACAAAATAAGAGACAGATGACATGTTGTTTACCCCTTAACAAAGAAAAAAATTAATGGCTCAAGCGTGTGGCTGTGCCTTGGGCTCAAGTGCTTGGACTGTTCTGTAAAGGGTTCAGTCATTGAGGGTCAATAAGACTTTTAGGTCTGAGTTCTTTTTTTTTTTGCCCTTTGCTTCTTCTTTTTTTTAATTAATTTTTGTCATCTTTCTATCTTTTGATTTTTTTTCAATTCCATTATTCAATGATTTATTTTTTATTTTTTTCATTGAATTTTATCTTTCAACATTGAGTTGATTATAAATTAATTTTTGTATTTCTTATTATATAATAATAATAATAATTCAATTTAATATAGTTCATAACTGGGTCACGGGTTTTGCTAGTTGATTAGGGTTCGCTAAGATATATATTTTTTAAAAATTTTTTGAACCTATCAAGTCTATAAGGTCATATTAAGACAATTCTTATGCAATTTAATTTAAAACTCGAGTAAGCAAAAAGTTAGATGAAGAATTTTTAAGTTTAACATGTTATACCAAGTTTAATAACAATACCAAAAAATTTCTTATAATCTACTATAGTCTAGATATTATTTTCTCACATTCAAAGGTATTTTTTTGTTCCAAGTTGCAATATAGCATGAAATAACCTTAGAACACTAAAAAAAACTGGCTTTCCAATCTGCTTCACTATTAAAATTGTGAAGTGTCTTTGAAATATGATGTAGCAAGATTTACCATTCTCAAAAAAACCTAGCATAATATTCATACAATCTTTCCTAACCCAACATTATTTTCTTTAGTTTTTGGACCCTTAAACTAAAAATTAACAAAAATTGTAGGTTAAATACTCAATAACTTATTGACTATTAGTACTTTATTTTTTCTTGTAAAATTTTAGCAGCACATGTATTTACAGAATTTAAAGAGTCTGGTGCCCCCTTGATTTACAAAATAGCTTTAGGGTAACTGTGAAAATTAGAATTTCTGAAAAAAATGGTGATTATAATTACAAAGCCTGGCCTTCCTATACTTCTGCTTGCTGTAACTTTGAGTAGCTAAATTTTAAGAGACAATGTAGGAGGTGGTGCATGCCTAATTCTGAGCACCTTCAAAAAAAATTAATTTCTTTCAGAAATGTTACATTGTCTTGGCACAATGAATCTTGAGGAACTTGTATGATTGCTCCTTTACAGAAAGTAACTGAGATCTGGTATCTGTTACCATATATACAACAAAATAGCATACAACAGTGGACAAAATCACCTCAAGCTCCGATCCTGCACGCCCTGCGGTTGACATAAATTGTATGTGTTGGGCAGCTCATCTGTATCCCACGAACTGAGCAAATGTTAGAGCACTACTTCGATAGTGCTACCTTTATTGTCCTGTAATGCTTTGGGCTCCATTAGGAGAACCGAATATATTCAGCTATAGAGCTGCATGCCAAGCTATAAGTTGATTCCTGCCTCTTCCAGTGCAGCTGCCATGGAGGCTGAGGCCTCTTCAAGGGTTCGCTTCTTCTCTACCGTGTTGAAGGCCTCTATAGTATCACCTTCCTCCCAATCATCATAATCTTCCGCCCCAATACCACATTCTAGTCCGGCATTTACCTGTCAGGAAAAGATAAAATTTGTCGAGTTAAGATAGATACAAATAAAGTTAAAAGATGTTACGGATTGATAGTTGATAAAGAAAAGCATATCGGAATAAGACCACGTATATACTAGGCATCAAGTTAGAGGACAGCATATTACAGCCACTAGGGAAGCCATTTTGCAATCTTAAACAGCGTAAGAAAATTCACCAATAAAAATAAAAGGCAGAGTAATTCAATAAATAACATAAATACGGAGGTAGAGAAGAGGCTGCATTTCTCATAATTAGATTCCACAAATTGACCCAAGAAAGCAAAGCATAAAAGTTAAAAGAATTGATCTCAACAAATAGTCAAATACAATAAAAATTGGATGATTCAGTCATCTCATTCAAACACAATAATTGCAGCAACTTTAAATTCCCATTACTTCACAAAAAAGAAGTATCCCATATTGCAATCGAGCTAATTCATGAATAATGCAAGCATATCCCCTAAAAGAGACCGAATTACGAAATCACATTATGCATATCATTCAACCTTTAACATCATCCTCACAGAATAGCAGAGTTAATTAGGACATCAAGTCAATGGATAAAACATGCCTCTATAAAATATCATTAGAAATTCCAAAGGAAAGGAAAAGCAACGCAGTTATAGATATTTGATGGACAACTCACTAAAAGCTCTGTATAAACCAAGTCTGTAAGCAAGTAATGCATAAATACACTTCATGAGGTGTAACCATGCTGCACAATGCTCAACAGAAATGCAGGTCTCTGGAGGGTGTGATAGAGCACCAGGATCAACAAAATTTACAAGTTTGTTGATACTGTAATACTGAAAGTAGACCATAAATTTGACACACTATAACAAAGCAAAGTTACTGGCATAAAAATCTTACCTCCTTCACTATTTCCTTAACACGTTTCAGTGAATCAAGGACACCAACATGGACTGTTTTTCTATTTCGGACAATCCTAATTCCACAGCCTTTTACTATTTTTCCTTCTGTTACCATGCATCCGGCAACACGACCACTGCCGCTGCTAAATACTGCCCGGACTTCTGCTGAGCCAATTATCTCTTGTTCCTATCAATACGCAAGTAGCAAAACAGTAAATATGCTGCAATAGATATTTCACAACATTAAAGCAAAAGCAGCACATTCTCACAAGTAAAAAATATTCCTGACTCAAATAAACATGTATTCCAGTGAAAAGTGTTTTTGAAGGCAGTCCTTAAAAAAAGAGGAATGGAGAATAAACACAAGCATTGTCCTAACCTGGAACCAATGAACTAAACAATTGATTCAATCCACCAACCTCATGCCCCAGAACAGGATAAATTAAACATGGACACATCAGCATAGTAGAATTGCGAAGAGGGTTTCCTGCCTGTGATAAATATTATATGCTTCATGGAAACTTCTTCCTCAGAAGAGACATTCATGTCAAATGCTGAACAGTAATGGTATGAGTATGAAACAACAGCATGCCTGTACTATGATATGATGAACAAGCATATACCATGACGCAGTTAAAAGAAAAAAGGGTAGCAGTTTAACTCCTATATAACATCTTGGAGGTTCTTCTTAGAGTTTGTTTCCACAATTAAAAAAAAAATATATATACATATATGCATTCATATCAAACATCAAAGAACAACCAACATATTAAAAATGTAATGCAAAGAGCCAGAAAATTAACAATTCCCAGCAAGGTAAGAACATTTAGCTCAACAGGGAAAAAAAAAAAACATTCAAAAAACCAAATCCAATCTGCCTTTTATTCAACACCCGCCCCCCCACCCTCAGGGAAAAAAAAAAAAAAACCACAGATGGAAATGTTTTTGCCATGCATATATTCCCAATCATGCACAATGTAATACAGGATATACATTGAGTATAAATAGTATCAGCAAGCGAAGTTTGATAGAAAGAAACAAGTGATGCATTAGAATTAACCTCCACAGGCTCCAGAAGTCCTTCCATTGCATTTCGCACATCATCAATGAGTTCGTAGATAACTCTATATAGCCGAATCTCAACACCTTTTCTTTCTGCGTAGCTTTTGACAGAACCTGGAGCTTTGACATTGAATCCTAAAATTATAGCTTCACTAGCAACAGCAAGATCAACATCGCTGTTGCTTACATCTCCTGTAGCTTGCAAGAGGAACTTCAAAGTGACATTATCTCGAGGGAGCACTTGTAAAGCTTGCCTGATAGCTTCAATAGATCCCTATTTATAATAAAGAGAATTTAATTTTACTTGCACTTAAAGTATTAAGTTTAAACCATACTATGATCACATGCCATGAATTTTGTCAAAAAACCTCAGAGCAACAGAACAATATTTTGATGAAGGCATGAATGTGCATGCATGCACAGCTGTGTTTAGCCATCCCCGTGAAGCAATCAAGCAAAAAAATGCATTGCTATTATAAATTTTGATTTTGCCAATAGCAAGATCCAGCAGCATTTCCTAGCATGAGTAAAATGATTTTCACTACACATTTTTAAATACCCAATTTTCTCATACATATCAATTTTCCATAGAAGTTGGTGATTGGTGATCAATACATAACTTCAAAGCCCAATTACAAGTAATCATCATAGATTTTGAGGGCATTTGGTACAGCTATAAACTTATTTTTACCTTTTAATTCTGGAATTAAAAATAAAAAGTTTATCTATAAGTAACTCATAAAAATTGATCCAAATTCTGCTACAAACAGAAGTCAGAACACCTTTACCTTACTAACTTTCACTCAAAACATATTCAATCAGAGGGACATGAAGAGAGAGTTGAAGCCTTTTTTTTTAATAGAATCAGAGACATACATTTGTTCAACTTAAAAGAATTTAACCAAAGTAACTTGTGGAAAGCACCTTTTTAGTTATAAAACAAAGTCATACAGTCAAACCAAATGGCTTCTTGGAGCATCTTTCACATTCTTTATTATATGATAGATTCAAAGTTGTTTTTGTGCATCTATATAACCACCTATTCAATGATCTATTCATGAAATGGATCTAGAGAATTAATACCTAGATTTGAAATGCATCACATGAGAGAAAGCTAGTAAAATATAAAAGTCAATATCACAAATTTGCCAACACAACTTGATTTCAACAGAAGACGCAATAGTGAAAAAGAAAATGTCATGAGAATTGCTTTTATATGGATATGATAAAATGCAAAGCAAATGCACATACCTGAAGATCAACTTTCATTATTATATTCAGCTGGTGCAAGTCTAATCCGGATAGCTTTCCTGCTGAGACAGCTGAAGCTAAGGAAGAAAGGGTCACCTTCCCATCTCCAGCCTTGGCCGATATGCGTTCATTCCATAATGATTCTGCACGTTTCTCTGCCTTTTCACGAGCAATATCAAGGGAGGCAACAACCTCAAATTCATCACCAGCAATTGGTACATTACTCAAACCAATAACCTGTAAAGAACAGTGTAACGTATTTGCAAGATTATTTTCAAATGAAGACTCGTATGAATTAGTCATGTGAGAAAGAATCACACAAATAGATAGGGATCCATGAACCATAAAACATAATATAAAAAGAAAAAAATGGGGATTAGTTTATTGTTGTAATCACCTGAGCAAACTATGTACAACCCTCTAAAATGTACTTTTCCAAATGGGAATTGAGCTGGATCCCCAGAATTCTAATTGTTTCAATAATACCAATATACAGGGGGTTTCTGTATTTATAGTCAATTAGATTTTCATGCTTATCCTAATTACTAGTTTAGTTTATGCATGGCGAAGGAGCATTATAATGGTTTTAGATCTTGAATATTCCAACAATAATGAAAGAAACAAGAAAAAAGAATCACAGCTACATTCTTTTTTTATGAAAAAGGCGCACACAAAAATAAGTGACATATAATACAGCATGTATGCAAACAAAGATAAACAGGGAAAAAGAATAACAACAAACCTGTACAGGTATAGATGGTCCAGCTTCATCAACTCGTTTTCCACCATCATCAAATAAAGCCCGCACCTGAAAATGGCATAACAAAGAAATCCTCCAAGGTGGGTGAGCATTTCAAAATTAACATTTAAATCACATTAGGCTGCAGGTATTTTCTTAAAGAACGTTCTGAGTTTTTCTTTTGAAATTCAAACTCTAACTAACAAACCTTTCCAAAGGCTTGTCCACAAACCACTACATCCCCTCTTTTCAGGGTGCCATTCTGTACAATAAAAGTTGCTACTGGCCCTTTAGATTTATCAAGACCTGCCTCGATAACAGTGCCCTTTGCCTTTCTATCTGGATTAGCCTTCAATTCTTGTAACTGAAACAATCATGCATGAAGTCAGAAAACATAAATAGCATGCTGTTAAATGTATGCTACATCCCATTCATTCCAGGGAATCATGATGGCTTTGAATTTATGAATTGTATTGTGTTTCTAGATTTTGTGGCTGATATCTAATATAGCTTTGGGAGAGAGTACATATTAATATGCATGTATGCACCTTTGACTATCCCCTGAGTGCTTGTTAAATCACACACACTTCATATTCAATTTTCTAAAGGATCCAGGCAAGAGAAATTTCAAGGGACAGTTACAAGATATCGCATTTATTGGGGAACAAAAGTTATTCCTCTCATTACATATACTGCAACTACTACTACTACAAAATTCCTAGCAATTAATTAGATTGATGAAATATTTGTTTGACAAGCCAAGCAGACAGAGGATCCCACATTTTCTCTTTCTGCCCTGATTAAATAGCTACTGCAAGCTACTCAACTAATTAAATATATAATGCAAGATATCACTTATCAATATTCCTAGCAGAGAGAGAGAACTACAATCATCTGGAAAAGAAGTTCATGGATCCAATTTTGACCACCCAAATGGCCAGTGGACTATGATTATTTCATTGCACGAGAAAAAAATAATAATTGGAAGAACTAGTAGGAGCGCCAATAAATTTAACTGACCTCTGCCACAAGCATAACAGTTTCCAACAAATCATCTATATTTTCCCCCTTGAGAGCGCTGATCTGTTAAAAGGAGTCACAAAAATATAAGCGTCTGCAGAAGGATAAAGCAAAAAAGAAAGTTGCAATAAATTAAAAATACCTGAACCATTGGGACATCACCACCCCAGTCCTCTGGCATGAGACCAATAGAAGAGAGCTCTTGCATGACTCTTTCTGGATTGGCTCCATCTTTATCTATCTGGTTGAATCGAAGAAAAAACAGGGTCAGAAAGTCCTCAGGCCAACACCACACAAACCAAAGGTATTTCCAAATGCAGCTGGGCAAGTGTTTCTTCCTTTGTTTCTTTCTGAAAACAACAAAACCCACTTTTTTTCTGACATGCCTTATTTATTGCGATTACAATGGGCACTCCAGCTGCTTTGGCATGAGCTATGGCCTCCTTAGTCTGAGGACGAATCCCATCATCAGCAGCCACCACAATAATAGCAATGTCAGTCACCCTCGCTCCACGGGCTCTCATTGCTCCAAATGCCTGCAGCAGCAGATAAAATAGAAATTATCTAAATAAAAGGCAAGCGTGTTCAGTTCACAGATAAGTTTATAAAATCATCTAAGAAGAACATTAGCTGATTAAACAAATATTAGTGGACATCAGACATGATCAGCAAAGTATTTACCTATTTGGCAATAAACAATTGTAGCTAACAGTAATTGGATAACATGCTTACCTCGTGCCCAGGAGTATCAAGGAAAACACATGGTTGCAACTTGCCATCCACAGGTATCATAACTTTATATGCTCCAATTCCTTGTGTAATCCCACCAGCTTCTGAGGCAGCCACCTGTAAATTTCCATCTGTCAGGCTACAGTTAAATTATGTGCATGCCATGTTAGAACAGTGGACATATAGCTTCAGAAACCAATCAATCCCAAATCAATTTGAAGTTTACAGGTTAGACATCCTACATCTTCCTCCTATCACAAGTACACCGCAAAAAAAAAAAAAAAACCCTTTATTGCAATGGAAGTGGGAAATAGCACGGAAAACATGTGTCATAACTTAAATCCATAAGACCTTCAATGAAGAAGCTTAACATACCTTGCTTTTACGAATATGATCCAATAGGGTTGTCTGTCATGAGGATAACACCAGATACATTAGAAAAGTCTTTAAAAGTACCACCATTCTTTTAAGATTCAAATCAAAACCAAGAATGAGACAGAGAAGATAATGCAGAGACATCTGATTTCTAAGATGAAGAGATAGAGAATGTTGCTGCTTGCCTTGCCATGGTCTACATGACCCATTATAGTAAGGACAGGAGGCCTCTCTTGTAGTTTGTCCAGGTCGTCTTCATCAAGAATTTCATTCTTTTTTGCCATTTCTTCAAATTTTACTGGATCAGCATCTATGGCCTCCACCTCGTGCTCCTTACATATCATCTTTACCATGTCTTTGTCCAAAGTTTGCACCCCATCAGGCTTAATCCCCTTTGAGTACAGAAACCCAAGAATTTCACCTTCACCGATTGTCAAATTGTAGGCTAGCTCTTCAATTGACATACCTTTTTCCCCAACCTCTAAAATCTCTACTTTGACAGGAGCTGCATCTCTGGCAGCCTGGAGTTTAGCTGCCTTCCTACTGGCTTTAGTCCATTTCCTCCCTTTTCTCCCGGTAGCTGCACCGGGAATAGAAACATTGAGCTCCTCATCAGGAATCTCAACATCATCATCCACCATCCGCCTTCTTGGTGTTCCAGGTGAAACACTTTTCTTTCGGTCTCTGTACTTCCCAGGAGCAGGGCCCTTTCCTGGTTTTATAGGGGCTAATACAGCTTGTGCAATCACAGGGTCAACAACCGGCTTCTTGCGTGCAAATTTGTCAACCAAAATTGGCTGTCCTTTACTTTGCGGAGCTCTCGAGCCAGTTTCATCTTTAACTGGAGACTTTGGAGCAGCCCCCACATCCTTCAAAATAACAGGTTTCTTGATCATAGGTGGAGGAGCTACAGATGGCTTGCCCTGTAACTTTGGTTGAGGTCTTAGAGGTGGCTGAGGAGGTTTCAATGGTACAGTTGATTGAGATTCTAGCTTTGCTCCTTCTACTGTTTTAGGTTCCCCTTTGATAACCCTATTACTAGCCTTCGGAACTTCCTTGACAACCTTCGGCAATGCAGCCACAGAGTCTCCTTTCCGCCACACACTTTTTAAAGTTTTAGTTTTCATATTAGCAGCCGATGAATTAACATTTCTCGAATCATTACCCACATTAGGTGAAATCATTTTATTTACAACCCCATTCTGTTTCCTATTACTACTAGCACTACCACCCCCTTGGCTCAGTTTTGAAGTTTCAAGCTTTTCAGCTTTCTCCAAAACCTCACCAAGTGACTCGATCACCTTATTCCTCTCTCCTTCCTCCTCATCCGACCTTTCACCATCAGAATCCCCACCAGCACTTGAAGAACCCCACCCAACAGAATTCATGCTCAAAGGGGTTTCATCCTTAGAACCAGCTGGAGATTTTAACACAGGCTTTGGAGCAGGCTTAAGTACAACCTCACTATCACCGTCACTTCCTCCTCTAATTGTACTACTACTAGAATCAAGTGACACAGCATTGCCTTGCTCAGCAATGAAATCAGTGGTAGTAACTGAATATTTACACACACAATCCCATCTTTTAGCCTTCCTAAGACTCCTTTTTGATAAAGAAACTCTCTTTAAAACTGAATATGAAGAAGATTCAACACAACTAGAGCTAGCTGTAGACACACTCAAGCTCCCTAAACTCATAAGGGAAGCCAAAGATGGCATGCTACCTACTAAAACCACCATAGACCCCATTCACAAAAACCAACAAGAAACCTAAAAACACCCCTTACGATACCATATCGAGTAAATTGTATCAGTTGGACAAAAAGTCTCAAGATTTCTTACAAAATTGAAATCTTTAATTAACAAGAAAGTGAATAATTAGTGCTTACCTTAATGAGAAAATGGGAAGGGAAGATAGGGAATTTGAAGGAGTGAAATGGGTTTAGTATTGTGTTTGGAAAAAGTGAAAGCGAGAGAAAAAATAAGTTAGAGAGTGAAGGAGAAGAATGGAGGATATTATGTTCTTGGTGGTGATGGACTAAGCTACAAAATTGGCACTTGTGTGGCTGTTTCTCTGCCTGTCAAAATTTCCTTTCCGATAAGGCTTTGAAGGTTTTCATGGTTTTTTCATTCTTGTTTTATTTTTTATTTTTTTAAATTGATTTAATAAAATTTTTGGGTCATTGTTTCTTTTTTTTCTAAAGTAATAAAAAATAAATTTAAAATCAGTTTTTTTCATAGTTTTAGTAGAGAAAAAAAAACTGAAGATTTTAAATAAACAGGTTAAATTCGTGGTTGATTTAACATAGAACCTTGTTTTTTTCCATCCTTAAACTTATTTATTTATTTTTGTTGATAGATTTCTTTTTTCTGACCATAGAATTTAAGTTGAAAATGGATATCGAAAATTATTTTTAAAATTTTTATGTGTTTATTTAATATTAAAAAAATTTAGTTAATGAAAAATATTTTATATTCTAAAAAATATTTGAACGGAAAATACTTTTAAAAAATTATTATTGGTAAATTATATCAAGTTTGTTCTTTAATTTTTTTATTTATATATTTTATTTTGAAATTTTTTCTTGATTTTATGTATTAGATTTTAATTTGATTGATTTTTATATTAACTTTAATCTTTATTATTTTATTTTATTATTATTTTAATTAAAAAAATTTATCTATCAAATTTAATTATATTTTTTTTATTATCATTTAAGATTCCGACCATCATGAACTTTCTTTTTTTTTGTTTTTATTTGTGACAAACGAGAAATTTCATCGTCAAATTCACAAAGCATACAAAGTTACCATCATGAAAACATCACAGAAATTCCAAAGCTCTGGTTTAATGGAACCAATGATCCCCTTTTCATATCCGATAAAATCTAGGCTAAGATTATCATGTGCTTCTAATTCAGTTGGGCTGGATATTTGTAACCTATGGCATCTTTGGCCCACTAATTTGTACAAATCTTGCTCAATGTCCCTAAGGACAACGTTTGGGAACTGCGACTGCGGCTGCATTCTTAAAAAAATTTAAAAAAATTTTTTTTTACTAAAATTTAATATGATTTATATGTTTTAGATCATTTTGATGTGCTGATGTCAAAAATAATTTTTAAAAAATAAAAAAACATCATTGGCATGCATTTTGACACGAAAAGTTATTTGAAAAGCACCCGCAATCACACTGCCAAACACGCTCTAAGTCAATGAGTTGTGAGGGGGTAGTAATTCCAAACCACACTTCTATTTTAGTTTTATATATATATATATATATATATATATACTATATTATTTCTTCAAAGCATTTTTCTTATAAAATAAGATATAAATGTAATGTAATTAAAGTTAGAAAGATAATTCTTATTTGCAAATGCATGGTGATGATGATATAAAATCTAAGGTGATTAGTAATAAGACTTGTAAAATAGAATAATAGGTTAATCATTTAGTTATTCCAACCTGATTCATTTTCTTTAATCAAGGTGAGTGGTAGCTTGATATAAAAAGTTAAGGTGACTAGTAGCTTGGTTTGGAAAACCAAGGTGATTGGTGGACTTAATGTGAGAAGTCAGTTATCTGTAAAATATCATCTTTAATAGATGTTGGGACTCTTAGATACTTAACTAAGTATCTTTGTAGATAGAGAGAATGCAATGATATTTTAGGAAGAAAAATTCTGAAAATTTATGTGCAAATTATTAAAGAATGGAGAGATTGCTAACTATTTACTTGGATTATTCATGAAGTATTTATAATTCATGAATCTTGTTTTTTTGTTAAGTTGAGAGATTGAAGAGTAATTTTGCCCTGATAACATTAAAAGAAATAAATATCTCTTACATATGTATCAATAAATGATAAATATTTTCTATATAAATATTAATGAAATGAAAAGATAATAAATCATAAAAAAATTTTATAAACTTGAGGGTGCGAGTAGAATCTAAAATGTATTACTTCAGTGAAAAATCTTGAAGGAGCCACGTGGGTCTCAAAAAAGTTTCCAAAGAACTTGCAAAAAAAAAAAAAAAAAAAAAAAAAACAGGCTCAGAGTGTTAAGTATAGGCATGTGTCTTGAGCTTGTTAACGGCTAAAAATAGACCAAGACACGTTGCTTGGGCTCAAGAGAGCTAGGCACTGCACCTAAGCATGATCAACACGCTGCGCCCACAAGCACTAGGTAATAGGCTCAACACCTAGCAGCTTTCATGAGCACTGAGCTTAACACCCGGGTTAAGCCCACTCATAGTTAGTACTAGGCATGTTGCCTGAACCAATGGTTTTTTTTTTGGTCTTCAAAGGCTTTTAAACCCATTAAATTTAAGCTAAGATTTAACAAAAAAATTGTTCTGAAAACTACCAATAAATCTTGATTCATCATGGTATTCAAAAAAGCATGGTTTCTTAAGAGATACAGGAAAGCATATCACATGTAAAGAACCACACGAAGGCAGTGAAGTGGTTGTAGTAGAAAACAAATCAACATCTCCTATATATAGACCAATATCAACCACATTCTAATCTGGGTTATTGTTGTTGTGGTCAGTACATGCTAGCTGCTTATGAACATGGAGAAGATATTAATAGTGGTGGTGGCCGCCGCCGCAGTCAGCCATGAAGGTGGCAATCTCAATACCCTTGCCTGGATAGGTCAGGACCGGGGAATCATATTTGCTGAAAAGTTTGTAGGACGATAAGAGTGAAAGAGCTGCATAGCAAATCACTACGACAAATGTAATGACTATAGATATCAAGGCCTTGTGACAAAATCCACCAAATGACACACAAGCCTCACTCCAAGTTATGGTTGTGTCCCCCTTGCTTGCCAAGTACAGCACCTCCGTCGATACCGTGCCGGCGGCAAGAATTACATAGGTTAACACCTAGGTGCATAATTAAGAATAAATTGATTAATCACTAATCGGATTCTTGTGAATTTTTGTAATTAAGGTTGAGTAATTTTGATGAAATTATTAGTTACCTGGTCAAGCAAGAAAAAGGTCCATGCTCGAGGCATGGTGGACGCTCGAGGCATGGCTACAATGACCGCTGAAAGAAGGGAATAGCCAGCACAAATGCCATTGACGTGCACCAAATACCTGCATCATAAATTAATCCCTTTTGTTAATTGAGTAAAACATTGTTTCCTGTCTTAAGTGAAGGGAGCTTTTTAATTTCTTGGGACCATGACTCTGTGATTGGCTTAATTATGACAGAAATTCTTCTGAAAAAATCTCAACTATTGGATTTTTGAGTTCCATTTGTATGATCTAATTAATAGTTTAATGCACGGGATTGTTGAAAATATGATTATCAGAAAAAATATTTTTAAACTTAGCATTATGATTAACTCAAAATTAAAAGAATTAAAGCCCAGAATATATATATATATCGATCTCCATTTTTTTTTTTAAAGAAAAGTTTCCAATCAAACACAGAACTAAACTGTAAAGAGTATGAAGATTAATATGCATAAAATACAGACCTGAAAGCTCCAAGATCTGAATAAGAAAGCGAGCCATAGTCATTAGTTTGAGTATTCTTAAGCATGACCACGAGTGCTGAGATACACAAAGCCATTGGCACCAAACGCAGCATAGTCTCGGCTGTTCGCGTGGTGTTTTCCACATCTTCATTCTCATCTCTTGACCCCATCATCGTTGCCATGGGAGAACTTCCCTTGTCCCTCTTCTCCATCGTCTCTCTCTCTCTCTCAAAGCTTTGGAAGTTGGTGGGCTGCACTATGCAGTGAAGAAGAGGCGTGTAGCTGCTCATAATAAGGTAGTGAACTAGTGATCATTTAAGAATATTAGGTGAAGTTGGTGACGTGCATTCAATGTCATCAAAGCAGATCACACATACCTAAGTGCATGGATAGCTCTCTCTCTCTCTCTCTCTCTATCTATCTATCACACGTACCAAAGTGCATGAATATCCTACTCGATCTCCTCTCTATGATTGATCATCTCTCCCTCTCTTTCTCCACAAGCAATGCAAGTAGCTGGTATATTCAAGTGATAATGTGCGAGGCCATATCTTATCTTTGTTTGAGCATTAAAATTGCTTTTATTTTAAGTTCTTTAAGTATAATTACAAAGCATTGTAATGAATTGATCAAAGTGGACCTTAGCAATGAAAGTTTAGTGTAGATTTCTGTGGGCATATATCAGAAAAAAATTGAAATCTTTTTCGAGGCAAATATTGCTTAATGCATCAATATTTTTACCCCTCTTTGTTTTTATTTAAAATTATTTTTTTGTATTTTTATATCATATTAATAATATTTTTTTATATATTTAGTGATGGAATTAATTTCGTCACTAATTTCTGTCAGAAATTCAACTTTTTCAATAATTAATACACACTGCACGAACCTATGTAGCTAGGCTCAAGATTGATGTATTCTTTTTCTAATCAATAGTAAATGTTAATAAATTAAAATGATGTGGAGCTATGAGCATGGAGATCTATCATTAGAATTAATGGAGTTTCGAGATAAAACTAGAGAAGAATGTCACCTCCTCCATTGTCAAAAACCAAGCAGAAGTCTATTCCACTTGCTCCTGTCGTGAGTTGAGCAAGTGTAACATCACTAGGGAATCATTTGCGTAAGGAAGATACCTTGCCTGATTTGGCTATGGCAGACACCGTAATCGAAAGAGAAAGTAGCAATTGCAAAAAAAAAATAATAATAATAACAAATAATACTATTATAATTTTTTATTTGAATTTTAATAAATTTTTTTTTTCCAATTATTATATATCTGATCTAAAATTAATAATACTATTAATAAATTTTTCATGAAAATTTAATTCAAATTATTTTTTCATTTCTTAATTTCTTAATACAAATGTATTTAAAAATATATAAATAATAAAATATTGTGCCATGACACCAGCTCTCTAGCAATCATTGAAATCTCACATTCAAATTCATGTCTAGCTCAAATTTAAAATAAAAGCTCAAATTTAAAATGAAATTATAAGGGACGGACTTGGTGTGATCAAATCTACTTGTTAGGCTTAGAAGAAACATGGAAAATTGATGAAAAAAATGGTTTGATAAAAAATGATTTCAAGATAATATATTTTTTTTTGTAAATTTTAAGATAGTGGCATATTGATTTTTAATCATGAATTCAAAATATGACCCATATTGAATGATATATTTCTTAAATATTGAGATGGTGACAAATTAAGACGATAATATATTGGATTGACATGGATCAGATCTGGTTAACCAACCAAACTCATGACCTAGATCATGAGACTGTGATAATCTTATGAAAAAAAATAATAAAAATATATGATACTTAAATCCCAATCAACCTAACATTGAAGGAAGAAACTGAAAATAAAAAAAATTAATAAAAAAAGAAAAACAAGACCCGGGTGAACTCAGGTTAACCTATCAAACCCGTAATCTTAGTTATGCACCCCACTATATTTAATAACTTTTTTTTCTCTTAATTTATTCTTTGTTTAATCATAGGATAGCTAGGTGCATAAGACCTTTTTTTTTGTATCAAATAACATTTTTTCTTAACGAAAGAAAAATTTGACATGCAAGTTGGACTGAAAAAATAAAGATTGGTGTTTTTTTCCAAGCTAAACCAAAAAAAGGCTATGATTTCAGACCCACGCGATCAACCTCTTAATATATATTTTTTAAAAAATATGAAGCCAACAACACGTTGTGTGCTAGCCTAAAAGAATATCACAGATGATGTGTTGTTTACTTGCCCGGTTTATGGCGACCATAAGGTCATTGAAAAATCGTGTCATGGGTATTTTGTTCATAAAAATTTGTTTTTCAACCAAATTATGACCCCAAACACCTAGGAAATACTTTATAGACCTTGTTAAGCCCATTTGTTACCTTAAATAACCCTAAAATCAATCCAAAAACCTAAAATCAACATGAATTCAAAAACCCTCTTGAGTACAAATATTTTATCTTGAGCAATTGAAATGTCAAAGAACATTTCAGTGAAACTCTCCAATTGAATAGAATTCATTGACACTAATTAAGAATGACATTTTCCACGATCGAAATTGGCATCAATGATGGTTTTCTTTATCTATCATTAAAATCCAGTGACTTCGATCTCTCATTACTTATATTAAGGACTAAAAACAAAAAAATATTTTTTTGGATCAAAATCAAAATTTCAAAAAGAAAAGGGATCGAAAACCCGATATTTTAAAAGTATGAAGAACCAAAGAAAAGTTTGTGTACTAATTATGAAACCACCACCTATGTTCATCATTGTTTTTACTTTGATCCCCCATATTTTAATCTTGCCCTTTGTTAACAAATTATATGCAATTGGCTACCAATTGACCTTAAAAGGCTCTCTTATCGAGGAAAATGGAACTTTGATTGGAAGATCGATAACTAAAAATTTTTTTTTGTTGAAGTCCACATTGAATCAAGGTATTTGCATAGCACATATACACTCTACAAAATCCTGATGCCTTTTATTTTTTAACTTAATGTTTTTTATCTTTTATATTAATTAAAATCCTAGTATAAGGAGGAATCCTTGATATTTTTTTTAAGACCAATTAAGTAAAATCCTTATTTAACTAGTTAGTTAGAACCTTTATTAGATTATGATAGGCATAGGTTGTTTAACTAATTGTTTGAACAAATGAATATTTTTTTTTCTCTATTTGTTTACTTATGAATATAAAAATAAAGGATGCATCTTCCACCTCCTTATTTATTGTGTTTGGCAATCCAATTTAAAATGTTTTATAGAAGTGATTTTAAATTAAAAATGCTTTTTAAATGATGATTTTTCATGTTTTTTTGTTTTGAGATCAAGACAATAAAAAACACATAAAACATCAATTTAATGATTTTTTAGATAAAAAAATAATTAAAAAAACACTTTAAAAAACAAATCAAATTATAAAAACAAAAACTCTCTTATAAACTTCATACCAGTATACACTTATAAAAAAGTCAATCTTCATAAATCTCAATTAGAAGTTTACTCTTTTTTTCTTCAAGATCAATTTTCATTAAATACATACATTGGCCATACAAAAATAAAATACTTTATATTTAATAAATAAATATAATCTTAGAAAAAAACCATATATATTATATATATAAAAATTATATATAAGTAAATCCAGGAGATCCATTGAATTGGAGAATATCATTTCCACCTCTATATCCTAAATAATTTATTCATTTTGGGCCTCTTATAGGCCCATATTGGTTGTAAAGGGCTCTGAGCGCATTGTATGTTAGGCCTACCAACCTTTTCTAATCTATAAACAGAGATCATCCGCTAAGACCACCGCTTCTGCCACACCGGACCACCGCCAAATAAATCAGCACCGTCACCCCCACCCCCACCACGTCTGCTCCACATCGATAGCCTCTGACATCTCCTTTCCTAAACGGTGCGCTTTTATCGCGAAGAGAATACAAAAGCAGTGACCAAGAAGACCTGTGTTTGGTTACAGAGAAAGCAAGAGAAAAGAAAATGGCGTTGAATTCACAGAAATGGGGTTATGTAAGGATCATAACTGGCACAATTCTTGGTGGGGTTCTTGGGTTCTATGTTATGCATCGGGTGGAAGTCAGCTACAAGGTTAAAACTTCTTTTTCTATCTTTTGAGCTTCTGTTTGTTTCCTGAGAAAGATGGAACTTTTTGGAATTCAAAGTTGTTAAAGTGAAAAGGTTATGATTTTAGTAACATGGGGTTTGCTTGTTTTTGTTTGTTTTGTAACAGGAAAAGATGAAGGAGAGATTGAGAGAGTATGAAAAGGAATTGAAGAAGAAAGAGGAGTTGAAACAGCTCGAGGAATCCATGTAGTTTTCCCTTTCTTTTCTTTTCTTTTTAGTTTTCTTTTTGGTTGCTGAGAAAAGGGTGGAAAGTGAAAGAAAATAGAAGTAATGTTCTACTCCATCAAAGCAATCTAATTAAAATGAACACCAAGAAGGTGAGAGAATTATGGATTTGTTGTTGGTTTAGCATATTGGTTGAGCTTTTGACTTTACTTGAGATGGATTGTAGTTGATCACCAATATTGGGAAATTGTTGCCTTGTTTGCTGTCCATCACAACCAGGTTGTCAGCATCACTTTGATGCTTCATTGGCAGCTCTTATACCATTATGGCTGAGTAGGAGCCAGTCCAGGGTTGAAATATCAGTCTGGAGTTTTGGAAATTCTGTTATCCAGTAATTGATACGCAGAAAACTCATTGATTTGAATGTGTAGAGAACTCGTTGATTCATCTTGAAACTTTGTGTCCATGTACTTTCTCACGGATCAATCTGCATACCCATGAAGGTCCCAAGGAAAGAATGTTCATGGATAGATTTGGTTAACTTATTGTTATGCCTTCAAATTTTCTCAGCAATAGACTTGATGGATTAATTTTCGTAGTGATCTTTCCAACTTCTCACTAGGACGAGGCAGTTTCTTATTGTAAATTTTGATATTTGGAATCATGTCATATGCATCCGGTTCTTGTAGCTACATGCATCTACTAAAAGGCAATTTGATTGATCCTCCTAATTCAAGTATGTAGATAGGAAATAATGAAAACACCAGCTTTTGATCTGTGTTTTGGCATAGGTTTCAGGGCATTGTTTGGTGTTGCATTGATGTATGAAAATCAGCAAGCAAATATTTGTGTTTTCTTACTAATGCAAGAGACTAATCAAAAAGAAAATGGGGTTGGTGGAAAAAGATGATTTCTGTGGAAGAGATGGAGATTTCACAAAATTCACAGGCTCAAAGCCATCTGTTTTAACATCTGAGGCAACAGACATGTGAATATCATGTCAATTGCCTCAATATCTTCTTCTAATTCGGAAACTCATGTTTTCTTGAAAATGTTTGGATTTGATGTCAAGAGGCAGTGTTAAAGAGTTGTCAATTGCACCATTAAAAATATGCTGTTGTCAATCAATGGTAGGTGAGTGCAGCTTCAAGATCAGTCAAAAGAAGTAGAGATTCAGATAGCATAGTTGTCCTGAAAATCAAATAGACATGCGTTTTAGAAGAGTCACAAGCATTGGCAGATCCATAGATATTACCTGCAATCGAATCCCTGTTATTATTGCAGGCACTCGAATGAAAACACGGCCAATCTATGTTTTTAAATTTTATTTTTTTTGGTTAAAAATGAATTTTTTTTTATATGTTTTGGATTATTTTGACGTGCGGATCTTAAAAATAATTTTTTAAAAAAATAAAAAAATATTATTTTAATGCATTTCAACACAAAAAATATTTTGAAAAGCAACTGCAACCACACCCCAAACAGATTTTTAGGCTGATCATGATTTCAAAAGTCTAGCTAATTGTCCCCTTGGTTACAGGCATGGTGTTCTTTTTGGTCTTTACCAACTGATGGAGTATTTGAATGTTCTTCTGTTGGCACGGGCACTGATAACTATGCTATTCTTACAAGTTCCCTATGTGATTGCTGTTTGTTACCTGCCTACCAGTTGCCTTTAGTAATTCTCATCAACTTCAGCAGAGAAAATGCCTAGATGATAAATATCTGTTTGTGAGAAAATGCCGTAGTTTAGTTTGCACTACAGATTTTCCAGTATCCCAAAATCCGAAGGCATATCAGGCATTGAAGTTTGCTAGCTTCATCATGTTGCTAGGCCAACAGATTCGTGATGACTAGATATGCAATGAGAATGCTTTTTTCAATGTTAAATTCGGGAAGGGAAACAAGATCATTCATGTGTTTTTTAGCAGACACGACAAAATATTCGTTGAAAAAATCAACTAATAATCAGTAATCCTTTTTTAACTCAACTTCTCAGGGTGATTCTAATCAGAATTACGAGGGAGTATAAAATCAGTAATGTCAAATAATTTTGATGGACAACTACAAAAAATCAAGAATCCCACGTAAGTTCTACAATGTCAATCACCTTGTTTGTTAGGAGATCCATCATCTAACGCCCTATTTTGAGCACTGAAATACTAAAATTAGAAAACGCATACGTTTGATGCTAAGGCAGTAGAGGGTCGTCTTAATAAGATATTGTCAGTAAAAAAAAACACACGAATACAGCTTCAGGATGAGTCCAAAGAAGTTCACATTGAGATGGTAGATTGTAATCGTGAAGAAACCAAAGCAGAAGAGAAAGAGGAGCTTTTGTCCCTGAGATGCGAGTTAGAAAAGAAACTGCCTGAGGTAGAAAAGGAATTACATAGAGGTAGAAGATAACTGAGCATTTGGCAGACTTTTCCATTGAAACTTAGAACTGTTGGAGTTTCCAATATACTGTAATTGATCTGGAACAAGTGTTGAATCTGAGCGCTTTACTGTTTGCTGCATTTATTTTGGACGACACGATCAATATAATATCCTGACTAGTCCTAGTGTTAAAATAAATTATGTAAAAATTGCTTTAACAGTAGTTTAAAGACAACTCAAATAATAATAATAAAATAATAATTTATTTTTAAATAATTTTTTAAGATGATATATTTTTATTTGAATATTAAAATGATAATATATTGAATAGGCTTGGAGTTTTTAGTATAAACAAAAACCATGTCATAAATTCATTTGAGTTAAATAACTTTATATTTTAAATTATTTTTACCACGGTATAATTCAGACGACTTGACAGATTTAAAGGCTATCTAGTTAATCGATAAAAACTTGGATTAGCTGTTAAAAACAATACAAGATAATATCTTTTTTAAAAAAATATAATAATAAAATGATAATATATTGGATCAACTTGGATTTCACGACTTAACCCGCCAACTTGCAATTCATGAAATCTACTGGATTTAATAAATATATTTTCTAATTATTCTATTTTTCATAAACTTATGTAAAAATGGTACCTAAGACTTGATATGTGAAAATGATTTAGCTTTAGTTTGGAGTTCACATTCTATTTGTACTAGAGGATTTTTTATGTAATTAGTTTGTTCCATTATACATTATGAAAAACAAAGCAATGAACCATGGGATTATTTGATGAATTTAAAGAACTTATTGAGATGGTTTTTTTTAAAAAAAAATTTAAAAGATTTAACTAAATAATTACCAGTATTTTTTAAAAATTAAATTGTAATTCTTAAATTCTCAAATTTATAAAGAGTAAAATCCGAGCAATGATACTAGAGTCTTTTGGAAACTTAGCACTGTTAGAATTTCTAGTAAAATAACACAAATAAAAAAATATTTAAAAATATAATACATTTAATCTAGTTCTAATTGATATCTGCAATTCAATTATCACATTTTATTGGATATTATCAAAATTATTCCAGATAAACATTGTTTTTTAAAACATTTTTATTTAAAAATATATTAAAATAATATTTTTATTTTATTTTTAAAATTTATCTCTAACAACAATAAGTTAAAACAATTTATAAACATAAAAAGATTAATTTAGAACTTAAAAAAATTAAAAATAAATTCATTTGAAAGGCAGCGATTAATAGGATAGAATTATTACCATTGTGTACTTGTTTTTTTTTTTAATATTTATTAAAAAAATTATGGGGGTGTTGAATTTCTTGATAGGGCCTTTTTGGTATTTAAAATGTATTTAAAAATGTGATAATAATTATTTTTTAAAGTATTTTTTTTAAAAATATATCAAAATAATATATTTTTTATTTTTTAAAAATTATTTTGACATCAAAATATTAAAATAATCTAAAAATAAAAAAAATTAATTTAAATAAAAAATTATAATAAAATATGATTTAATCCACGTTTCCAGATCCCCTGCCAGTAAAATAATCTCAACACATTATTTTAATAAATAGTGAAAACAGCACGACAAGACAGGCAAAAGAGCCGAAGACAAATCCACAAACTCTGCCAGGCCGAGTCACAACGAAGTGCTCCCATGCTCCAGCATCATAATAGAACACCAGAAGAGAAGGCACAGCCACGAAGAGCTCGCATTATTCGAAAGAAAAACAACTCCAGCATGAGGAGATCATACTGATCGTCAGCTCATGGATGCATTTGTGTTTCCTCTTAATCCACCCCAAACCTCTTCCTGAGCTCCAAAACGAACTCGTACACCTTTTTTGGGTCTTCAAGAGACTTGGATACACTCTCTTTTTGCATGCATCTCTTAGCCCATGCAATGATCTTGGGGCACTCTGCCTCTATGCTGAAGTTTCCACAGGTCTCATAGGCATAAAACCAGCAGTAGAAAGGAACGAACGCAACATCCACATACCCAAGGTTCTCTCCGCCGAAATAAGGCTTGTCTCCAAGCTCTCCTTCCAACAGCTTGAGGCACTCGATAAAATCCTTTTTTGCTCCCTCCAGTTCTTCTCCTTTCGTTGTCCATATCTTCTTAGTAATCTCAAATACCTGAAATTAAAATTCATAGCACAGTATATTGTAAAGCGGACTAATTAAACAGCACCTAGAACAAAAGACCTTGCAAAGTCCAGTTCCTATGCATACCTTCTTGTCAATAAAATCTGCCCAGAATCTGGACTGGGCTCTTTGGTAAGGATCAGAAGGCAAAAGAGGGGCCTTTCCCTTCCATGCATCGTCAACATACTGAACAATAATAAGGGACTCACAAACTGATCTTCCATTGTGGACGAGAACTGGAATCTTCTTGTAGACTGGGTTCATCTGAAGAAGCAATGCACTCTTGTCCCTCAAGTTCTGTTCACTGTACTCATACTTGACTCCCTTCTCTGCCAATGCTATTCTCACTCTTATACCAAAAGGGCTTGCCCAAAAATCCAGCAGTGTCACCTCATCAGCCATTGTTGTTGTGAAAAGGAGTAAAACTGATCAATCACAGATAGTTCTTTCTCGCCTTTCAGAATGGCTGTGCTCTTGATAGTGGAGAGTAGGAATCTTTATATATAGCATATCTATCTTTGCAGAAAGATGTGGCGGAAATAAATAAGTGGAAAATGTGCTGTGCTAGTGCCCACTGGGCAATTGGATACCATAACGCATTTTCATGTTTGTGCCTTTCTATGTCTTCAACTACATCACACCAACCGGTCAATGACTCCTTTAAAATAGACAAGGAAATCTCAGAGTTAATAACCCCTGACAAAATGAGATAATTATTCATAAATTTGAGAAATTATAACCGGAAAATTGCGAGTTATCTCAATAAAATAAAATTTTACGAGTTAACATGTATTTAATGTACTAAATTAGATTAAAAACTTGAAATTAGTAAAATTAAATTAACTCATGCAAAATCAGTAAAATCGATAAACTCGATCCGATTTTACAAGTTTACTAAATTGATAATACGAACCAAGTCAGGTCCAAATTTGACCTTAAAATATCTGCTAACTAATTTTGCAAGATTGAACGTATTTTTAAAACCATATATTAGATAAAACTAAAATTTTACAGGGAAATATTATATATATAAAAATATATTGTGGTAAATTTTTAGGTCAAATGGAGTTAGGAAACATAATATTTCAGAGGGTTAAATTTAGTAAACTAATATTGTCAAATATGTCAAACAATACCTTTCGTGTACTGTTTGGGACATATCTAGAGCTACTGGTGGAATTTTGCTTCAATTAAAGTTGGGATATAAACTAGACATTTAAAACTTTCCAACTATATATTGTAGGTTCAATAATTCATCCAAACGAGAGAACAATATATTTGAAATCAGAATTCAAATCTACCAAGAATATATAAAAATTAGAGATTCAAGCTACATGGAGGAATTTTAACATCATGATTTTTTTTATTTAATTTTAAATAATTATTTTTAATTTGATTTTTTTTAGCCCATTAGGCATTGTTTAGGAGTTTATTTCATTATTGAATTTATGTTAGTTAATTACTAATTTAAATTCATTATCTTGCAACTTAAAAAGGAGTCTATTAAGACTTATTGTGACGGGAACAACCAGGTTGTCATTAGATTTATATGTGCTTCTTACCTTTCAATGATTCTCTTGTATTGAGAAATTTTGTTCTGAGACTTTTTATTTCTCTATGTCATTAATTCATTCATTCATACCATCTATCTTTCTTATTTTATTTAGATCACTCATTGATTATAATATTGTAGATATATTTTATCAGATTTTAATGTAATTTAATTTCTTAACTAGAATTATCAATATATAATTAGTTAAAAAAATTACTTATAATTTTATAATCTGAATTTATATTATATTTTTCATATTACATAAAAAAATATTTGTGACATCTTTGTTTAGGGAAAATAAAATATATGATAACTAGAGTATTTCTTATGTGATTTTTTTATTATTATTTAAAGCAATAATCTTGCCAGCAAACTATCTCTATTTAAGATTTTTAAAATATTATTTTATTTTTTAAAAAAATATTTATTAAAACATTATAAAATCCTCAAATTCACTAGAAAAGGCCTTTGACAGATACTAAATCCTAATTACTAACTATTTAAGTTAAAAAGATTGAATTAAATTATTTAAATCATGAAATTAATCAATTATTCAATATATAAAATTTGTTTTCAAGCTATTTGAATTCGTTGAGATATCATCAAATTGGAAACCAAATTGATAAAAAGAAAATATTGGAAATCAAATCGAGGTTGTGTCCTTGGATTTGAAACTTTTTCAGGTTTTGCATGAAGAAAACTAAGGATAGCTTTGGTAATTTCAAGTCACTTTATATACGATTTGTTTTTGCCATGGGTCCATATGTCAGTGTCACGGGAAGCTCGAATGTGGTAACCACCGAAGATGGGCTCGGAACTTTTTTAAAAAAACTTGCAATCATTTTCTTGAAAACATCAAATTATTGTCATCTTCTTGAGAAATGACTATTGACGTGTCAACGACCCTATTCTTGTCTACCTTGGAAATATGTTCAGTTTTTTAGAGCATCTTCCGACTCTAGCACAATAAAAATTAAAATTTAGTAAGATAATTTTTTAAAATTAATTATCTAGAAAGTGATTAAATAGTAATAACTTGGAATTAAAAAGTCTGTTTTATCTGTGGTCTCATATTCAAGTTCTGTGGTTGCTCATATGATGGCCACTGAAAGCTTACATAATCGTTAACTTCAGGATTCATGAGATTAGTCGAGGTACGCGTAAGCTGGACCGAATATCCACGTTAATAATAATAATAATAAAAATTTAATAAAATAATATATCAATGAAAACATTTTATAAAATAACATGGAAAGTTGTAGATGGTAATGTATTCATGACTTGTGAGCTGTAAATATAATTTTTAATTTTTTTAGACAGTAAAAAAGACTGACATAATTTTTAATAAAAAGAAAAAGAAAAAAAAACAACAACATAACAAAAAAAACCATGTAATCACACCAAATATCTGATAATAACATTATTAATGTTATTATTAAAAAAAATTAATAAAAAAACAATACTATAAAACATCATCAATAATTACTTACTAGAATGGGCTACAAAAGCTACCCAAAGCAAACAAACACTAACATTGAGGTGACTGTGTATCGGACTCTGATACTTAAAAAGGAGTTCTTGATGTAGCCAAAGAAGAGTTTGCAGAATTTATGGCTATTAGGCTACATCGAGAACCCCATCTGCACGCTAATGGCTACGGTTTCTTTTGTTGGGGTATGCCGAGGAAGGTGGGGACTCCTCCTTCCATTGATAAGACAGGATGAATATCCATGCAGGAGAATGCAGGTGGAAGGGTTGGAATTGAGATTGGCTTAGTTTTATCAAAGCATAAATAAAATGGAGATTTTCAATTCTCTGTTTGTCGGTGGAGAACAGTACTAGAACAGCAAGGGTAGGCAAAACAAATATTTAACTAGTAGCTATCTGACTTCAAGCCCGGTCGGCGACGCAGTACTTCTGTGATGCAAATGGTTCTTCGCATGAAAAAGCTTTAAAACTAATTTCACATTTATATTATAAAAAATGATTTTTTAAATTTTTCTGTATTTATTTATTATTAAAAAAAATTAATTAACAGAAAACATTTTTCACTCAAAAAAAATTTGATCTAGGTTTTAGGAAAGTGTTTTCCTTTAATTTTAGACGGAAAACACTTTTTGAAAGTTGTTAAAAATTTAAAAATATCATATTATTTGTTGATTATATCAAATTTGATCCTCAAACTTTTTATTGCTATATATATATATATATTTTGAATATTTTTTTAATTTTATTTCTTAAAATTTGATTTTTATATTAACTTTGATCCTCATTTTTATAATTATTATTTGTTTTTTTCTTAATTGAAATTTTTTATCTATCAAATTTGATACTCATTCTTTTGATTTCTACTTATTTTATTTGATATAATTTATGAAATGATAATTATTATTATTTTAATTTCTTCATATTTCAATTTTTTTATTTGTTAAATTTGATCTCTATTATTTTGATTATTATTTATTTTATTTGAGATAATTTATAAAATTATATTTTTTTCAATTTCATTCTTATTCAACCTTTTAATTTATAAGATTTATTCATAATTATTTTAATAAACTTGAAAAAAATAAAACATTAATAAGTTATTTTCCAGTTCATTTTCCATAACATAACCAAATACTAGAAAATATTTTTTTAATTTATTTTTCATTACACAATTAAATATAAAAAAATAATTCACTTTCTCGTATTTTACTTTTAAAAAATAATTATTTTTGTACGAACAAACTGACGTAATATATTTTTTAATTCGGGCGAAGCACAATTTACATTTTACACGGTGTAGCAAAACGAAGCCTATGATAATTAATGTGCTTCGCCTGAAATTAAAGCTTTGAAACTAATATCTTGTGTTGTTTTTACTCTGACAAAAAAACTAAAAGTTCTTAGATTTTACAGCTGCTTCTGCCCAGAAAGCTTGGCATTGTCGGTTGGTACAGAGGAGACTCCAATTGCAATTTTCATTTGTTTGGCCATTGTTTAATTCCTTTTACATGGGATAAATAAACCCTTTTTCTCGAATTTTGTTTTGGTTGAGCCCTCTGAGTATTCTGCTAATTTTGGGACATTAGAACTTGCGTTATACAGTGACACAATGAATGCTGATCAATCCCGTTATTTGACTCGAATTAAGGATTGATCACATAAATGATTGATAATAACAAGAAATTAAAAAAATATATGCTTTGCCTACCCTTGCTGTTCTAGTGTTCTTCCCTTCTTTGATTTTCGAGCATCAACCGAAAACAGGAAAAAAAAAAACCTTGTAATGTGATTGAACTACTTAAAACTTGGTATAAGAAAATTAACTTGAGGATATATATATTGAATGGAGAGGATTTGTGTGCGTTGAGTGCCCAATTAATCTAATAAATTCTCAAACCTTCCCTTTTCCGAGCAAAAATTCGCACATCAAATACAAATACCAACTAGTTCAGATCCAAGGAAATGGCAGCTAGTTCAGATTCAAGGAAAAGCGTTCAAAGCACACATCACAAACAAATAAGCTAGCTAAATATGATTGAAGGTCTGGACATATCCAGTTCCTAGTCAACCAAGGAGCACAGCCAAGTGCCACAGAATTACGTACAGAAAGTTCGATATTATTTGTAAAAGAAAAAACTCCAACATGGAGATCAACCACATGAACTACTAATTAAAAAAAAAAAAAAAACATCTTGCTGCCTTGACCATATCCTTCTAATCAGTCAAACCCAAGGCTCTTCCTTATCTCCATAACCAACTCGTGGACCTTTCCAGGTTCTGCAAGAGACTTGGATACACTCTCTCTTTGCAGGCACCCGTTAGCCCATGCAATGATCTTGGGACATTGAGCTTCTATGCTGAAGTTTCCGATGGTCTCATAATTAAGTAGAAAACCCGCAACAGAAAGGAGCAAAGGCAATATCACATACCCCAGAGTCTCACCGGCCCCAAAATAAGGCTTCTCTCCTAGTTCTCCCTCCAATATATCACTCAAGGCATTCAAAGAAACCCTTCTTTGCCGCCTCTAGTTCTTCTCCTTTTGTTGTCCATATCTCCCTCCAATGTCCTTAAGGATATTTACTCACGTAAGGTTCCTTAAAGATATTTACCCACATAAAATTGTCCATCAGGATTCAATAGCTAGGTTCTTCCTCGAAAGGAGGGATGCAGAAACAAGGAAAATAATAACAAGAAAATCCAACAAGTTTAGCTAGAAAATATATAAATGGTAGAATATAAGCTTATAGTCCATTACTGTATATATTTTATATTCACAAGTAGAAAATTATATTTTTTTAACGTGTAATATAAAAATATTTTTACTTTAAATACTTTAAAGATAAATTTTTTCAATATAAAATAAAAATATTTTGAAATAATATCTGAGAATTTATTTTTACAGCACATAATTGATATTACTGTAACATAGCAGCAGCAAAGAAATATATATTTGTCCTCACGCAAGCATAGATACATGTATCGAAGGGGGACCAGAGAGATTTAGCAAGATTAAAGGTTTATGTCCATACCTTTTTATCAATAAAATCAGCCCAGAACATGGACTGAGCTCTTTCATGAGGATCAGAAGGTAGCAAAGGAGCCTTGTCCCTCCACACATCATCAATGTACTGAAGAATAATAAGGGACTCACAAACTGGTTAATTTTCCTCTGCGGACGAGAACTGGAATCTTCTTGTAAACTGGATTCATCTGCAGAAGATAATCACTCTTTCCGTTGCTCAAGTCCTGTTCACTACACTCATACTTGCCCAGAAATTCAACAGTGTCACCTCATCAGCCATTGTTGAAGTGAAAAAAAATATGGCAATTAAGATCATAAATAGTAGAAAGCAAGACTTTACAGCAGACTTGCTATCTTCATCTGCAGAGTGTATGTGGTTGTGATAAATCGTGGAAAAAGTTACTAAGCTATAGGCTAATCAATGATAAAGTAAGCAAAAATTATATTTAGAATAATGTTTCATAGCATGAAAAGACATTCACGACCAAAAGCATTCAACCTCAGTTATTAAAATCAAACTGAGTTTAGCACCTCAAAAGTTAGATTAATTTGAGTTAATTCATATTAGTTTTTAAAAAATATTTGTAATTTTAATATATACATTGTAAACAATAAAATTCAAAAAATTATTTTCAAATGTTTTTTATTATACATTAAAATTATAATATATTAAGATTATTTCAAAAGTTGAAGTATTTGTTTTTATAATCCTTACCACCTTTTTCCTTTTGAACACACACACACAGATATATATATATATATATATATATATATATATATATATATATATATATATATATATATAATAGAGCAAACAATAACGTGAAATTACGCTTTCTTTTATGTTTATTGTATAATATATAATGTATAATGAATAGAAGGCATATGGTAAATTACAATTCACTCCTTGAGAGTTGCACGTTTTGTTAATTAACAACCAGAACCTCATATTTCTTTTATTATTATTATTATTATTTATTTAAGCACAATTTATATAATTAAAATTTGATTCAATCAAGGAATTCGAAACCATCAATTAAATTTTAATTAAAAAAATTTGTAATTAAAATTATTTAAATTTTAGGATGTTAAATGAAAATGACACTGGATCTTAAAAATCAATTGAAGAGGTTCCAAAACTTTGATTTGATGGTTTTTTTGTTTTTGAAAAGAACTTTTTGATTAAATGGTTAATTAATTAATTAAAAAAATTGCTTCTTGTTAATCAACTTTTTTGAGGTCAGGACGAGGGCATATTAACTGATACTCTAAAAGGCATAAAGGCATGGGAAAGCATTGTAGTTTTCTTTTACGTTACATACTTTTTTTTTTATTATTATTTTTGTTTTGTTTATTCAATTTTTTTGTTTTATCATTTTTTTCCCACATTTTTTTTATTTTTTTCCCTATTTTTGGCTTTACATGTTTTTTCTTTCTTTCTTTCCCAAGATTGTTTTTTTTTTCCTTCTTTTTTGTTTTTGTGTTTTTTTTTATATATTATTTTTATCGATTTTTTTTTAATATTGAACTAGTTGAAAATTTAGTTCTGTAGTTTTTTTCTTTAAAACATTATGGATTACTACAATGTTTCTCTACTTGACTTTTTTTTAAATGATCTTTGTTAATTTTGCTTCGTAGTTTTTTTCTTTAAAATACTGGAATGTTACAATATTTCCCCGCATAATTTTTGTTTTTCTACAGTGTTTCCCCACATGTTTTTTTTCAAAATTATCTTTGTCGAATTGTTTTTAATATTGAGCTGGTTGATAATTACAATTGTGGATTTCCCCACATGTTTTTTTTTATTTTTTTTGCTTTTTTTCCAAAATTGTTTTCTTCTTTTTTTCCCCATTTTTTAATGTTTTTTGTTCAGAATTGTTTTTATTGATTTTTTTTTTTTAATATGGAGCTGGTTGAAAATTTAGTTTTGTAGTTTTTTTTTAAAACACTGTGGATTGCTACAGTGTTCCTACACATGGTTTTTTTTCTTTTTTTTTTTGTTTTTTTTTCCAGAATTGTTTTTGTCGATTTTTTTTCTTCATATTGAGCTGGTTAAGAATTTAGCTTAATAGTTTTTTTTCTTTAAATCACTATGGATGCTACAGTGTTCCTCCACATAATTTTTTTTTATTATGATTTTTTTAAAATTATCTTTATCGATTTTATTATTTTTAATATTGAGTTGGTTGAGAATTACAACTGTAGATTTTCTCACAAAACATTATAAATTGCTACAATGTTTTCCTGCATGATTTTTTTTCCTTTCGGTTTTTTTTTGTTATGATTTTTTTTAAAAAATCTTCTTTGTTCATTTTATTTTTTTAATATTAATCTGGTTAAGAATTTAGTTTTGCAGTTTTTTTCTTAAAAACATTATGGATTGTAACAATTTTTCTTCATATAATATATATATTTTTTTTCACAAACCTATAATAACGCACAAACATACCACAAACCCGTAACATCGCACAGGCATGACATCTAGTTCATCTCCAATTATCGTTCAATCCTTAATGGGCTCTAGGAAAAAAAAAATAGAAATAAAAATCTGTAACTCCCTCCTTAAAATTTGTCTTAATTAAAGCTACGTCTAGTTGATCCAGTGTAGAAAGATGATAAAAATAAGGTTTTATTTTGTGTTTGTCTAATTTATAAGAGGATTTTATAACATACATAAAAAAATTAAAATTTTAGATTTTCACCACGAATCTAGATTTATAATAATGTTACAATATAATTCAATACTCAAAAAGTAATTAAATATTAATTTAACATACTAAATTAATGTAAATAAAAATTTTAATATTTAAAAATTACGATATTTCATTGAATGATTTTTATATTTAAAAATTCTTAAATTTATGAAGATCAACACCCCCGAGCAGTAAAACTAAATTTCTAGTAAAATTATATAAACAAAAAAATATTTAAAAATATAACATATATTAATCAAGTCATAATTAATATTCCCAATTCAATTATCACATCTCACCGAAAGTTATCCAAACTATTACTTGTGTGATAAATATTATTTTTTTAAATATTATTTATTTAAAAATATATAAATAATATTTTTATTTTATAATTTAAATTTTATTTTTAATATCAGCATGTCTAAACAATTTATAAACATAAAAAATTAATTAAAAACTTAAAAAAATTAAAAAATTTCATTTGAAAAGGCAAAATTAATTGGATAGAATTACTAATTGATTACCATTGTGTACTTGTCCTTCGTCTTTCCTATTTATTAAAAAAATATTATGGGGTGTTGAATTGCTTGAGAGGGCATCTCTTTTGTTATAGAGTGCACTTAAAAATACATATTTTTTAAAATAGTTTTTATTTTAAAATATATTAAAATAAATATTTTTTAATTTTTAAAAATTATTTTTAGTATCAATATATTAAAATAATCTAAAAACATAAAAAAGTAAAATTTAAATAATTTTTAAAAATCTTTTAATGAAACAACCGTGTTCTAAAGATATCATAATCATCTACCAGTAAAATAATCTTAACACATTATTTTAATAAATAGTGAAAACAGTACGACAAGACAGGCCAAAGAGCCGAAAACAACACAAACTCTGCCAGGCCGAGTCACAACGATGTGCTCGCATGCTCCAGCATCACAATAGAACAACAGAAGAGAAGGCACAGCCACGAAGAGATCCCATTATTCGAAAGAAAAACAACCCCAGCATGAGGAAATCATACGGATCGTCTGCTCATGGATGCACATGTGTTTCCTCTTAATCCACCCCAAAACTCTTCCTGCGCTCCAAGACGAACTCGTACACCTTTTTTGGGTCTTCAAGAGACTTGGATACACTCTTTTTTTGCATGCATCTCTTAGCCCATGCAATGATCTTGGGGCACTCTGCCTCTATGCTGAAGTTTCCACAGGTCTCATAGGCATAAAACCAGCAGTAGAAAGGAACGAACGCAACATCCACATACCCAAGGTTCTCTCCGCCGAAATAAGGCTTGTCTCCAAGCTCTCCTTCCAACAGCTTGAGGCACTCGATAAATTTTTTTTTTGCTCCCTCAAGTTCTTCTCCTTTCTTTGTCCATAACTTCGTAGTAATCTCAAATACCTGAAAGATTCATAGCACAGCATATTGTAAAGCGGACTAAACAGCACCTAGAACAAAAGACCTTGCAAAGTCCAGTTCCCATGCATACGTACCTTCTTGTCAATAAAATCTGCCCAGAATCTGGACTGGGCTCTTTGGTAAGGATCAGAAGGCAGGAGAGGGGCCTTTCCCTTCCATACATCGTCAACATACTGAACAATAATAAGGGACTCACAAACTGGTCTTCCATTGTGGATGAGAGTTGGGAGCTGCTTGGATACTGAGTTCATCTGAAGAAGCAATTTTGTGATCTCGTCCCTCGGGTTCTGTGTACTGTACACATCATACTTGACTCCCTTCTCTGCCAATGCTATTCTCACTCTTACACTAAAAGGGGCGCCTGCCTGAAATTCCAGCATTAGTGTCACCTCATCAGCCATTGTTGTTGTGAAGAGGAGTAAAACTGAATCACAGATAGTTTTTTCTCGCCTTTCAGAATGGCTGTGCTCTTGATAGTGGAGAGTAGAAATCTTTATAGCATATCTATCTTTGCAGAAAGATGTGGTATAAATAAATATGTGGAAAATGTGCTGTGCTAGTACTGCCCAGTACTGGGCAATTAGATGCCATATCACAGTTTCATGTTTGTTCCTTTCTATATGTCTTCAACTAAATCATGCCATCCAGTCAATGATTCCAGAAAAATAGACAAGGGAATCTCAGAGTTAATTACCCCTGACAAAATGAGATAATTATTCATAAATTTGAGAAATTATAACCGGAAATCATATTATGTACGATCAATTTTATTAAGGGGATTGTGCAGGGAAAATAAAATATATGATAACGAGAGTATTTCTTATGTGATTTTATTATTATTATTATTATTATTATTATTATTATTTAAAGCAATAATCTTGCCAACAAACTATCTTTGATTAGGATTGTCTTTAATTTTATTTTTTTTTTGTAATAATTAAGCCCTCGTATATGGATGTATATTATTAATGTGGTTACCAGCTGGTGCATAAATGTAGTTGATGATTTGATAACGAATATGCATGCAAGAATTATATTTAATTATACTTTTAGTTCAAAAATATATATCAAAAGAAATTAAAATTATTATGTTGGCAATTAAATTGGTTAAGAGCATATATAAGGGAAAGTGCAAACCTTGTAAAATTAAATCCCTAACTTATATGAAAAATCTTATATAATTAGATATCCAATCTATTTCTCATCTAAATTTGTTTTTTCAACATATATATCAATGGATTCTAAATTATATCCTTTCATCATTTTCTAGTTAATAAAACTATTTAATATTCATTTCATGAAACTGGTGATTTCTCTTTCCTATAAAAAAAAACATCTAATTTCTTAATTTCCTATAATTATATTTAGGATTGATAATTTAAGAGATATTTTCTTAAATGAAAAGAGTATAACAATTTATCAGATCAGTTCTTCCGAGTTTGGTCAGGTGCTGAATCCAATTCTATATTCATCTGACGAGTTGTTAAACTCAACTTTTCTAAGCTAAATCAAATGCAGAGTCAATGTGTATAAAGTTTTTTTTTTTCTCTGATCAAATCAAGGATACTTTTCTTTCATGAAGTCAAATATTTTTTCTCTTTAACAAAGAAAATGATGAGTTATAAAGACCAATTAAAATTCTTAGAAGAGGGAGTTTTGAGTCTCTATTCTCCACTTGATATTTATTTTTTAAGGATTATTTTAAAATATCATTGTATTTTTTTAATTTAAATATCAATAAATTCACTAAAAAATTTTAGTTAGAAAAAATGAATTAGATTATCTAAAAAGTAAAATTAACCGATTATTTAATATATAAATTTTGTTTTCAAGTTACTTGAATTTGATGAGATGTCATCAAATCAAAAATCTATAGATATATTGGAAACCAAATTGAGAAAATGAAAATATTGGAAACCTAATCGAGGTTGTGTCCTTTAAATATTGGAATCCAATTATATATTCATCTGACGAGATGTTAAACTCAACTCTTCTAAGCTAAATCAAATGCAGAGTCAATGTGTATAAAGTTTTTCTTTTCTCTGATCAAATCAAGGATATTTTTCTTTGATCAAGTCAAATATTTTCTCTTTAACAAAGAAGATGATGAGTTATAAAGACCAATTAAAATTCTTAGAATTCTTAGAAGAGGGGGTTTTGAGTCTCTATTCTCCACTTGATATTTATTTTTTTAATTTTTTTAAAATATTATTGTATTTTTTTTAATTTTTTATTTAAACTTCAATAAATTCATAAATTCATTAAAAAAATTTTAGTTAGAAAAAATGAATTAGATTATCTAAAAAGTAAAATTAACCGATTATTTAATATATAAATTTTGTTTTCAAGTTACTTGAATTTGTTAAGATGTCATCAAATCAAAAATTTATAGATATATTGGAAACCAAATTGAGAAAATGAAAATATTGGAAACCTAATCGAGGTTGTGTCCTTTAGATTTGAAACTTTTTCAGGTTTTGCCTGAAGAAAACCAAGGATAGCTTTGGTAATTTCAAGTCAATTTATACACGATTTGTTTTTGCCATGGGTCCATGTGTCAGTGTCACGGGAAGCTCGAATGTGGAAACAACCAAATCTGGGCTCGAAACGTTTTTTTCAAAAAAACTTGCAATCATTTTTGAACATCAAATTATTGTTCTTGAGAACTGACTATTCACGTGTCGGCAACCGTATTCTTGTCTGAAATATTTTTAGTTTTTTTCATAATAAAAATTAAAATTTAGTAAAATTATACATCAATAAAAATATTTTAAAAAATAGCATTGAGAGCTACGGTTCATATTATGAGTTGTAAGTTGTAAATATTATTTCTGACCCTTTTAAATAGTAAATTAGATGGATATAATTTTCAATAAAAAAAAAACAAAAACAAAGATATATAAAAAAGAGAAATATTATGGAGCCACACTGGAGATCTGATGATAATATTATTCATATTATTAAAAAAATTCAATAAAAAAAATCTAACAAAATCAATAAAATATCATTAATAATAACAAGAATGTGCTACATAAACCACCCAAAAGCAAATAAAATGACTCGTGTAGAGAGTTCTTGATGAAGCCAAAGAAAAGTTTGAAGGGTTTATGGCTATTAGGCGTGGCACACTAATGGCTACGGTTTCTTTGGTTGGGGTATGCCGAGCTCCTTCCATTGATAAGACAGGATCAATATCCATGCAGGAGAATGCAGATGGAAGGGTTGGAATTGAGAGTGGCTTAGTTTTATTAAAGCATAAATAAAATGGAGATTTTCAATTCTCTAATTCTTTTCTTAAACCAAGACCAGATTGGTAGTGTAGAACAGTACTACGCAGTGCTTCTGTGATGCAAATGGTGCTTCGCATGAAATATATTTTTTAATTCACGCGAAACACAATTTACAGTTTACACTGTGTACGTAGCAAAACGAAGCCTATGATAATTAATGTGCTTCGCATGAAATTAAAGCTTTGAAACTAATATCTTGTGTTGTTTTTACTCTGACAAAAAAACTACAAGTTCTTAGATTTTACAGCTGCTTCTGCCCAGAAAGCTTGGCATTGTCGGTTGGTACAGAGGAGACTCCAGCTGGAATTTTCATTTGTTTGGCCATTGTTTAATTCCTTTAACATGGGATAAATAAACCCTTTTTCTTGAATTTTGTTTTGGTTGAGCCCTCTAAGTATTCTGCTAATTTAGGGACATTAATTAGAACTTTCGTTATACAGTGACACAATAAATGCTGATCAATCCCTTTATTTGACTCGAATTAAGGATTGATCACATATATGATTGATAATAACAAAAAATTAAAAAAATATATGCAAATGTTATTGAACTACTTAAAACTTGGTATAAGAAAATTAACTTGAGGATATATATATATATATATATATATATATATATATATATATATATATATATATATATATATATATATATATATATATAATTGAATGCCAAATCTTTCCAAATTAACATCAGGCTTTGTGTGCGTTGAGTGCCCAATCTAATAATGTCACGATCCAAATCCCGGATCCATGACCGGTACACAGGCAAGGTTTCCTTCCAAGGTTCCATACCTATGCAAACCCAAATTTACATACAAACTTATCATTTAAAACTCAATCAGAGTTCAACACAGTATTAACAACAAAACTAACTTTATAACATAATTCGATTGTTTTAATACAATAGTTCATATAAATTCATAGTTTTGGAGCACTAACTTGACATAAAAAGAAGGTACAAATTACAACCAAAAAACAGGTTCAGAAGGTTCAACAAAAGTAACCTGCTATCAAGCTATACGCCTGAAAAGAATAATAATGAGAGGGTGAGTTCAACAACTCAATGAGTAGATAATATTCAATACACACACACGAGGTAATATAACGATGAGAATTATATACAATTATGGCTCTAGGTTCTTATATGAAGGTTTCTCAAATAGGCCATAACAAGAAGATCAAATGGTAAAGTTCGTCAGAAAATCAAAATGCAATGAGCATGAGGTTTCGTACTGTGGGATGATCAGTCCACACAGGTTGGTGACTTCCCCGACCAACTAGGGTTCAGATACGATGTGCACAAAAACTAACACTACCCTGTTAGCATGAGTATTCTGACTGACATACCATAGGTTCATAATCATAATCTAACAAACATATTCATATCTCAAAGCTCAACTCATGACATCAATCAAATGAGGAGCTATCAATTCATAAGTCAATTCAAAATATATGTTGGTTCATATCAAGAATTCAGATTCAATAATTGATCATGCTTTATTATAACAAGGATAATAA
Source organism: Populus simonii (assembly GCA_007827005.2). Taxonomy (NCBI): domain Eukaryota; kingdom Viridiplantae; phylum Streptophyta; class Magnoliopsida; order Malpighiales; family Salicaceae; genus Populus; species Populus simonii. Next base: position 17,271,494 of record CM017474.2, read on the forward strand.
TCAACATATATATTATCAAGAAGTATTATTCAATTCATATTAATAAATCAAATATTTATATTATTTCTCATGCATATGGAAAATTATCCACTCACCTGATTCAAAAGCAAACAGAAGCCAAAAGCAGACACCGAAGAAAATCCTACTGACGTCCTGTCGGTAGAATATCAGGATTATCTGAATACAAAGGAGACATATTCAAGAACGACTCAAAAGAACATTTAACCTATTCAATAAACTTAACTAATGGTGTATTCCGTAACTCTATATATTTTTGAACTAACTAGTCAATTTCTCAAAAACCCAAAATTTAACGGTTTTCCTGAAATTTAATCCATAATAAAACAACTAATAAAATTGGCAATAATTCACTAAATAACCCTTAATTATTTATCAAACTAATCTGAAAAAGCTAATATTACAGCTAGGGACTAATCTGGGATTTATCATATTTTTAGAGCCAAATTATAATTTTTGTCTAATTGGAGGACCAAACTGAAATTTATCATAAATCCATGAATATACTGAAATTCTGACCATAATTAATCCTCAATTCTGTCCAGGATATATCATTATGCTCCAAGGATCATTCTGGAATTTTACCAAATTTTTAGGGTCAAATTGTAATTTTTGTTAAATTGGAGGACCAAATTGAAAGTGTTAAATTCTCTTATCTATGCAGTAATTCTGTCCATAATTCATATTTTATTCTGTTTAGAATCTCGGAATATGCTCCAGGGACCAATTTGTAATTTTCCAAAGTTCGGGGACTAAACTGTAATTTTCGCAAATTGAGGGACCAAATTGAATTATCATCATCTTCAACCTCCAATCCAGAATTTTAACAGAAACCTACTGTTCTCCCCTGATTTTTAACTCAAAATTCACCATTCAACAAAACTATAACTTAAAATCTTCACAATCTTCCATAATCAACTAAATCATCAATTAACCACAACAATCAACCCTTAACATTCAATTTAATTCATCAATTAAACTCAAAACACAAATTTCATAACCCTAACATTTATCAAAACCGAAATTAAAGCTAAAGAAAATATATTATACACATTAAAACATAATCTTACCCCTTTTTACTTATTTCCTCCAACTCCTTTTCTTTTTCCCTTATTTTCCCCTCTTTTCTCTTCTTCTTTTTTCTCACTTCACTTCAGCGGTTCTCTCTAAATTTCAGATCTCTCTCTCTCTCTCTCTCTCTCTCTCTCTCTCTTTGTTCTTTCTATTTATATTTATCAAGTTTTTATTGAATTACCACTATACCCCTTAATTATTCATTTATTTTAACTTTCAAACCTTGAAGGACTTTATTGTATTTTCCAACTCATTAATTCAAAACATTACAAATAAATTCTCAAACCTTCCCTTTTCCGAGCAAAAATTAGCACATCAAATACAAATACCAACTAGTTCAGATCCAAGGAAATGGCAGCAAGTTCATATTCAAGGAAAAGCGTTCAAAGCGTACATCACAGACAAATAAGATTGAAGCTGGTCTGGACATATCCAGTTCCTAGTCAACCAAGGAGCACAGCCAAGTGCCCCAGAATTACAGAAAGTTCAATATTATTCATAAAAGCAACAACTCCAACATGGAGACCAACCACATGAACTACTAATTAAACAAAAAAAATAAAATAACTGACTGCCTTGACCATATCCTTCTAATCAGTCAAACCCAAGGCTCTTCCTTATCTCCATAACCAACTCGTGGACCTTTCCAGGTTCTGCAAGAGACTTGGCTACACTCTCTTTTTGCAGGCACCTTTTAGCCCATGCAATGATCTTGGGACATTGAGCTTCTATGCTGAAGTTTCCGATGGTCTCATAAGTAGAAAACCCGCAACAGAAAGGAAGAAAGGCAATATCCACATACCCCAGAGTCTCACCCCCAAAATAAGGCTTCTCTCCTAGTTCTCCCTCCAATAACTCAAGGCATTCAAAGAAACCCTTCTTCGCCGCCTCCATTTCTTCTCCTTTTGTTGTCCATATCTTCCTAGAAAGATCATGTATCTGAAGATTCACAGCACTTCATCACAAAAATAATATAGCAGAACACAAAACCTAAGACGTGCACAAACAATATTGTCTTTAAGGATATTTACTTTCCTTAAAGATATTTACCCACATAAAATTATTATCCACCAGGATTCAATAGGTTCTTCCTCGAAAAGAGGGATGCAAAAACAACAAGGAAAATACCAACAAGAAAATCCAGTAAGTTTAAGTGTTTTAAGTTAAGTGGTATTTTGTATTTTTCTATTATGGGATATAAAAATATTTTTACTTTAAATACTTTAATTTAAAAAAAAAAACCAAATATTTCTGATAAGAAATAAAAACATTTTAAAATAATCTCTGAAAACGTTTTCCAATATAAAATAAAGATATTTTAAAATAACCTCTAAGAATTCATTTTTACAGCACATAATTGATATTACAGTGACATATATAGCAGTAGCAAAGGAATATATATTTGTCCTCACACAAGCATAGATACATGTATCGAAGGGGGACCAGAGATTTAGCAAGATTAAAGGTATATATATCCATACCTTTTTATCAATAAAATCAGCCCAGAACATGGACTGAGCTCTTTCATAAGGATCAGAAGGTAGCAAAGGAGCCTTGCCCCTCCACACATCATCGATATACTGAACAATAATAAGGGACTCGCAAACTGGTTTTCCTCTGTGGACGAGAACTGGAATCTTCTTGTAGACTGGGTTCATCTGAAGAAGCAATGCACTCTTGTCCCTCAAGTCCTGTTCACTGTACTCATACTTGACTCCCTTCTCTGCCAATGCTATTTTGACTCTCATGCCAAAAGGGCTTGCCCAGAAATCCAGCAGTGTCACCTCATCAGCCATTGTTGTTGTGATAAAGAGTAAAACTGAATCACAGATAGTTTTTTCTCGCCTTTCAGAATGGCTGTGCTCTTGATAGTGGAGAGTAGAAATCTTTATAGCATATCTATCTTTGCAGAAAGATGTTGCGGAAATAAATAAGTGGAAAATGTGCTGTGCTAGTGCCCAGTGGGCAATTGGATACCATAACGCATTTTCATGTTTGTTCCTTTCTAGTCTTCAACTGCATCACACCAACCGGTCAATGATTCCTGAAATCTCAGAGTTAATTACCCTGACAAAATGAGATAGTTATTCATAAATTTGAGAAATTATCACCGGAATTCATATTATGTACGATCAATACATATTTTATGAGGGGGTTTGTGTAGGGAAAATGAAATATATGATAACGAGAGTATTTCTTAAGTGATATTTTTTTTATTATTATTCAAAGTAAGCAATAATCTTGCCAACAAACTTTTTCAGTTTTTGCCTGAAGAAAACTAAGGATAGCTTTGGTAATTTCAAGTCAATTTAAATACGAGTTGTTTTTGCCACGGGTCCATATGTCAGTGACACGGGAAGCTCGAATGTGGAAACCACCAAATATGGGCTCGAAACTTTTTTTAAAAAAACTTGCAATCATTTTCCTGTGAACATCAAATTATTGTTATTTTCTTGAGAATTCACTATTCACGTGTCAACAACCCTATTCTTGTCTGACCTGATAACTAGGATTTTGCTGTGTTCAAGGTATAATGGCCAAGGAGTTGCTATTTTGAGATTTCTTTCATGCTTCAATTTAGAAAATTAAGGATGTAGTGGGATTTAGGAGGAGGGAAATAGCACGTATCTCCATGTTGTGCAGGACCCATCAATCCCTTTCTGATTTTGGTTGGGGTATGCCTATGAAGGTGGAGACTCCTTCCATTGATAAGACAGGATCAATCTCTATGCAATATGGTTATTGGTTTTATCAATGATTATCCGAAAAAAATCTCTATGCAGGAGAAGGCAGATGGAAGGGGTGGAATCGAGATTGGCTTTGTTTTATTAAAGCATAAAATGGAGATTTTCAATTCTCTATTTGTCGATGGTACTCTTGTCTTGAACCAAGACCAGATTGCTAGTGGAGAACAGCAGTACTAGAACAGCAAATGTAGGCAAAACAAATATTTAACAGTAGCTATGATCAGATTTCAAGCCCGTTCGGCTACGCAGTACTTCTGAGATGCAAATTGTGCTTAATTCGCATGAAAAAGCTTTAAAACGAATATATTTGTTTTTTTCACGCGAACCACAATTTACACTGTGTAACAAAACGAAGCCTATGATAATCGTGTAGCAGTATGATAATTGTGTCAGCTTATTTTACCATTTACGAACGCCAAGATGATAGATATTCATGACTTAATTATGAGCAACAGATGTTATCTACTAATCTCTAAATTATATTATTTTCTAAATATTTATTATTTTGTGTTAACTCAGTTTCGTAATAATTAATATTCACTTCAATAGGATAACATTTGAGACTAAATTGAAGACTTAACAAAGAATTGGGGACCAAATAAAAACAATTATTTAAAATCTAGGACTAAATTGAAATGGGATAAAAAAAACTAGGGAAAAAAAATATATTTGACGAGTGTAATGCTCGTGACAACGTATAAGGAAGTTGTTGCGCTATGGTGGCGCATGCAGCCTACTTTGAGCTTCGATGATGCCAGAATTTTCTTGTCAGGTCTTCCTTTCAGGATAACACATGTCACCCTTCAAGTCCTGACATGGCTAGTAACCTTTCTTTCTTCCTCTCTTATCTCCTTCCCTTCCTTTCCCTTCCCTGGTTTTCAAGCAACAACCGAAATCAAAAAAAAAAACTTTGTGGATTGTGGTAGAAAAAACCCGTGAGTTCTAGTCTATTTTGTATTGTAATGTGATTGAACTACTTACAACTTGGTATAAGAAAATTAACTTGAGGATATATATATATTGAATGAAGAGGATTTGTGTGCGTTGGGTGCCCAATCTAATAAAATTCTCAAACCTTCCCTTTTCCGAGCAAAAATTAGCACATCAAATACAAATGCCATCTAGCTAGTTCAGATCCAAGGAAATGGCAGCTAGTTCAGATTCAAGGAAAAGCGTTCAAAGCGTACATCACAGACAAATAAGATTGAAGCTGGTCTGGACATATCCAGTTCCTAGTCAACCAAGGAGCAAAGCCAAGTGCCACAGAATTACAGAAAGTCGTTCAATATTATTTGGAAGAGAAACAATTCCAACATGGAGAGCAACCACATGAACTACTAATTAAACAAAAAAGAAAAACATCTTACTGCCATGACCATATCCTTCTAATCAATCAAACCCAAGGCTCTTCCTCATCTCCAAAACCAACTCGTGGACCTTTCCAGGTTCTGCAAGAGACTTGGCTACACTCTCTCTTTGCAGGCACCCGTTAGCCCATGCAATGATCTTGGGACATTGAGCTTCTATGCTGAAGTTTCCGATGGTCTCATAATTAAGTGGAAAACCCGCAACAGAAAGGAGCAAAGGCAATATCACATACCCCAGAGTCTCACCGGCCCCAAAATAAGGCTTCTCTCCTAGTTCTCCCTCCAATATATCACTCAAGGCATTCAAAGAAACCCTTCTTTGCCGCCTCTAGTTCTTCTCCTTTTGTTGTCCATATCTCCCTCCAATGTCCTTAAGGATATTTACTCACGTAAGGTTCCTTAAAGATATTTACCCACATAAATTTGTCCATTAGGATTCAGTAGGTTCTTCCCCGAAAGGAGGGATGCAGAAACAGCAAGGAAAATAATAACAAGAAAATCCAGCAAGTTTAGATAGAAAATATATAAATGGTAGAATATAAGCTTATAGTCCATTACTGTATATATTTTATATTCACAAGTAGAAAATTATAATTTTTTAACGTGTAATATAAAAATATTTTTACTTTAAATACTTTAAAGATAAATTCTTTCAATATAAAATAAAAATATTTTGAAATAATATCTGAGAATTTATTTTTACAGCACATAATTGATATTACTGTAACATAGCAGCAGCAAAGGAATATATATTTGTCCTCACGCAAGCATAGATACATGTATCGAAGGGGGACCAGAGATTTAGCAAGATTAAAGGTAGATATCCATACCTTTTTATCAATAAAATCAGCCCAAAACATGGACTGAGCTCTTTCCTGAGGATCAGAAGGTAGCAAAGGAGCCTTGTCCCTCCACACATCATCAATGTACTGAAGAATAATAAGGGACTCACAAACTGGTTAATTTTCCTCTGCGGACGAGAACTGGAATCTTCTTGTAAACTGGATTCATCTGCAGAAGATAATCACTCTTTCCGTTGCTCAAGTCCTGTTCACTACACTCATACTTGCCCAGAAATTCAACAGTGTCACCTCATCAGCCATTGTTGAAGTGAAAAAAAATATGGCAATTAAGATCATAAATAGTAGAAAGCAAGACTTTACAGCAGACTTGCTATCTTCATCTGCAGAGTGTATGTGGTTGTGATAAATCGTGGAAAAAGTTACTAAGTTATAGGCTAATCAATGATAAAGTAAGCAAAAATTATATTTAGAATAATGTTTCATAGCATGAAAAGACATTCACTACCAAAAGTATTCCGCCCAGTTATTAAGGCCGGTTTGTGTTTCTTTGATGTAAAGTGAGATTTTTAAAAATTATTTTTATGTTTGTTTATTATTAAAAAAATTAATGAATGAAAAAAAAATTTCAGTTAAATAACTTGATTTTCAGAAAAATTATTATTTTTTATTTTATATATAATATATTTTTCAGAAATTATGAAAAATTTAAAAATATCATATTATTTGCTAATTATATCAAATTTGATGTTCAAATTTTTTATTGTTATATATTTTATTTTGAATCTTTTTTTTTTAATTTCATCCCTTAAAATTTGATTTAATTTGATTTTTATATTAACTTTAGCTTTTATTTTTATGATTGTTATTTGCTTTTCTTTTATTATTTTTTTAATTGAAATTTTTTATCTATCAAAATTGATCCTTAATCTTTTAATTGTTATATTTATTTAATTTAAAATAATTTATAAAATTTTAATTATTATTGTTTTAATTTTATCATCTTTCAACTTTTTTATCTGTTAGATTTTATTTCTATTATTTTGATTGTTATTTATTTTATTTGAGATAATTTATGAAATTAGATTTTTTTTTCAATTTCATTCTCATTCAACTTTTTAATTTGTAAAATTTATTACTTATTATTTTAGTAAACTTGAAAAAAAATATTAATAAGTTATTTTTCAACTTATTTTTCATAATATAATCAAACACTGGAAAGTGTTTTTCAATTTTTTTTCATGACTTTACCAAACATCGAAAAATAATTCATTTTCTAAGAATTTATTTTTCAAAAAAACCCTTTTAAGAACAAAATATTTTCCAGCAAACAAACAAGACCTAAAAGCAAACTGAGTTTACCAGCCAAAAGTTAAATTTCAAGTTATATGAGTTAACTCGTTATAGTTTAAAACAATTTAAAAAAATATTTTTAGTTTTAATATCCTATATGAAATGTTAAAAAAATAATATGTAGATATAAACTATATATACTGTAAATAATAAAATTTTAAAAATTATTTTAAAATGTTTTTTATTAGACATTAAAAATATAATATATTAAGATTATTTCAACCGTTGAAGTATTTTTTTTAAATAATCCATATCAACTTTTTCCTTTTGAACACGCACACATACACACATATAATATCATATTATAAAATATTATTTTAATGTTCATAGAGTAAACAATAACGTGAAATTACACTTTCTTTTATGTTTATTGTATAATATATAATGTATAATGAATAGAAGGCATAGGATAAATTACAATTCACTCCTTGAGAGTTGCATGTTTTGTTAATTAACAACCAGAACCTCATATTTCTTTTATTTATTTATTTAAGCACAACTTATATAATTAAAATTTGATTCAATCAAGGAAATACGAAACCATCAATTAAATTTTAATTAAAAAACATTTGTAAATAAAATTATTCAAATTTTAGGATTTTAAATGAAAATGACCAAATTATAAGGTTTCAAGTGCTCTCTTTCATTTCTCCACATATCGTATCTGTTTCTTTTGACAACTCTGAACCGTTTCTATTATGTATTCTAATCTTCCTTTTACCTGATCAAACTTTGTTCTCCATTGTGTATTATTAGTTCAACCTATAACCAAATCTTGTTCTTCCTGATTCAAATTTATCAATCATTTGTCAAGTCTGGTCCTTTCTTAGGTCTGTATTTCTTGTCTTTAGTATAACATCCATGCAATGATTTTTCTTGGATTATCTCGTCAAACTCGTAATCTAAATTATGAGATCAGGATAATCTAATAAAAAAAAAAATCACAAAGCTTATTTTTCTTAAAGTAAAGATTACCCGCGTTAACTTTTCAAACCTATGACCTGGGTATTAGACTGAAAGCATCATATCTGGTAAAAACAATGAAATTTAATTCTCAACCAATCAAATTATGAATGATAAAATTCAAAAATATAATTTTAATTATACAAAAGGATTAAAAAAAATAGCAATTAAAAGAATAAGGATCAAATTGAAACACAATAAATTTTATTAAATGATGAAATTGAAAACAAATCATTTTTTTTTAAAAGACTAAGAACAAAAATTAAAAATCAAAAGAATAAGGATTGAAGTGGAAATCCTCATAAATTGGAGGACAACTCTAAAACTTTGCATGATCGTCGCAAACTTTGATGGAAAAAGAGAGAAAAGAGGGAAAAAAAAGTTCATGCCACCATAGACCATATGCACCGCTCCATAAAAAAATAGGCATGACAAAACTTCTAATGACACGATGAAAGGAGGATTTTGACTTCTGAAAAACGTCACATGAGCCAACAATTGTTTTAGTATTATTTTTATATTTATTTAAAAACCAGATTGCCCTTAGTATGACCTTATAATAACAAAATAAAAACTCCTTAACAACAATTTTAAAATTTTTGTTTTTAAAGGCATTTTAATTGTTTTATTGTGTTTTTTAAAATGAAAAAAGATTTTTTTTATTTCTGATTAATTTGATAATGATTAAGAAGTATGGTAAAAAAATTTAATTCCTATGACTAGTTTAAAGCTTTTCAGAGGGAAGGCTAAGACCATGAATACATTATTTAGGTGAATAATGTTTTAAACTTACGGTCCACAGTGTTTTTTTTTTTTTTTTTGGTTTCTTGTTTTAGCTTTTGGTAATTTAAAAATAAATCTAAGTTACTAAATTATTAGATTAATTTAGGAATCATTAAATTAACCCCTTTTTTCAGTGTATTTTTAAAACCCATTAAGTTTCGGTTTTTAATAACAATCAAATGGATAGGTATAATTAATGTTTGCCAACGATCAACGTGGTGGATTGATTGACACTCGTTGATTGAGCGGCTTCTGGGTTGCCACGCACTACATTCTTGATTCTTTTTCTTCGAGCTGTCTATGGTTGTAGCGTTCGGGATAGTATGTTGGGGACATTTATCAACTTTTCTTGACAGGGAAGATAATTTAATCTGATGAAATTGATGAATATTTATATGGAATTGATGGATATTTTCTGGATTTAATAAATAATAAATAAGGTATGAATATTATAAAACTCAATTTAAATTTAATCTGAATTTAATCTGAATTTGAGCATGCTCTATTTGCCCTACCTGCAGTGCCTTGAAGTTCATGCTCAAAACTTCCTAGCATGTGCAGCGTTGATAGGTAGCCCAAGCCGATGGACCTCGACCAAAATACACAAGGCCTGATGAGGAGTCACAGCCTGCAGCTCCTTTCCAGGATGATCAGTGATCATGAATGCAGCTCGGAGAAAAAGAATAAATGTTGCAGAAAGTTGTTCACTGCCAACCAGATCTTGACACAAGTTTCATTAATACATATGTATTTATATCATAACCACCGACTTGAAGTTCAACTTTACAGGGAGAAAACCACATCCTAAGTCAGGCACGACGAGGTGCCCTCTCAGACTATAAGCACAAGGCAGGCACAGCCAAGTGCCCTCTCAGGCTAGAAACACAAGGCAAGCACAACTGTCTGCCCTCCTTATTTAAAACATAAATCACTCAGAACACAAGTAAAACTTCTTAACAGGAAATGGCACATGCCTGATCTGCATGTTGTTCTTTCTTCTACTCAATACCAAACTGCTTCATCAGTATCAGAACGAAATCATAGACCTTTTGTGGATCTTCAAGAGCCTTGGATACAGTCTCTTTCTGCAAGCACCTCTTACAGTAAGCAATCATCTTCGGACACTCGGCCTCTATGTTGAAGTTTCCGATGGTCTCATAGGCATAAAACCAGGAATAGAAAGGAACAAGTGCTATATCAACGTAGCCGATGGTCTCGCCCCCAAAGTAAGGCTTGTCTCCGAGCTCTCCTTCCATCAACTTGAGGCTGTCAATGAAGTCCTTCTTGGCTGCCTCCTGTTCCTCTCCTTTTTTCGTCCATATCTTCCTCCCAAGGTCATATATCTGCAGATTCATACCATTACGCAAAGGTAAAAAAAAAAACACAAAAAAAAAACAGACTCTTTGGAATCACAAAAGCCAAAAGTAGCCCCAAACCCAAAGTCCTCGTTGAGATTTCCTTGTTAACTACAGTAATTAATACCTGTTTACAGGGTAAAGCAAAATAATTCACTGTCACAAAGTGCACAAATCTAACACGACTAAATTGAGGAACAGTGATGGTGCCCAGAATGTTCTCTTTTACTAGGTTGAAGGTGACTGGAAGTGAAAAATCAAATCTTTGAGAGCAAAAACCAACCAACCAAATTAGAAGGCTCTGGACTTTTTTTCCCACCACAATAAAGGAAAGCTTGATCAACAGGAAATTAACCTCAAGTGTCACTGTCAATGATATATTTTATGATACTTGAGGGTGAGTGGGTGGCTACTGAGTACTGACAACCCACCTGTAGCCAATAACTCATCCAGATAGAAATATCATCACCTGAGTCCAAATTCTTATCTTCGTTGCAACCTTCTATGACATTTTTTTATGTTTTCCTGTTGAATCTTTAAAGCAGTTGGATACAGCCAACTTGGTAATCCTTGTACAAAAACATCCCGCCAACCTCTACTTTAATTCTCATGAATTCGCCATAATAAAAATATAGTTCATCAATTAGAAACCTTAAAGACCAATTTTTTTTTTATCAACAAAAGAAAAATCACCGCCAACAACAATTGAGATGAACATAAACAGAATTTCCACCAATCCATATCATGATGCCTAATTTCTTCCTTTGATATTAATCGTAGTGCTGTACAATTTTAATTTTTGTTTTATGCGATTCTACTTCTTTCAAGCTGATCGAATTTCAAAATAGGTTTAATCAGATCATAGATAAAATCTAATAAATTCAAGAACAAAAAAGATGGAACTCTTTAAGTGCAAAGAAACACACCTTCTTGTCAACAAAATCAGCCCAGAACCTAGCCTGAGCTCTCTGGTACGGATCAGAAGGCAACAAAGGAGCGCTATCCTTCCACACCTCATCAATATATTGAACAATAATAAGTGACTCACTGACAGGTTTCCCATTATGGACAAGAACTGGGATTTGCTTGTTAAGAGGATTCATTTGAAGGAGCAAAGCACTTTTGTTCCTCAAATCTTCTTCACTGTACTCATACTTGACGCCCTTTTCAGCCAACGCTAATCTCGCTCTCATACCAAATGGACTTGGCCAGAAATCCAACAGGGTCACTTGATCACTAGCCATTCTTGAAGTGAAAAAGAAGACGTTGCAACTTGCAAGTTAGGGTTCTTTTGCTTTGTTTTCTTGGGATACAAACGTGGTTGTGCTCTGGCAGTACCGAAATGCGAGTATTTGTAGTTCGGAAAAGGACTGGAGTGAGTTGAGTAGATGATGGCTGATTTTTTAGGGTTGTATGATCGAATGGCGGAGAATAATATAACTTATATTTTGGTTTTTTTTAATATTTAAAATTTTTAGCTTGGAAAGGCATAGTTACAAGTCTGAATTTTATTATTTTTAATTAAAATTTAATTATTGTATTTGAAGATAAGAGTTAAAGGATAAGAAAAATCAAGTGTAGATCCGTGTAATTTTGAAGTTATAACCCAAAAACTTTTCCCTTAAAAAAATATTAAAAATTAAAATAAATTATATCTTAAAAAATAATATGCATCTATATAAATTTTAAATTTAAGCCGCTATCACTCTAAAAAAATAAAATAAATTATATATAAAAGGATAGGATAAATAAAATAATTTAAAATTCAAATAACTTTAATTCAAAAGGTAATTATTATAGAATAAAATATATCATGTCATGTCATGTTATCTTGAGGAATAAAATATGGTTATTTGACAGACTGCATGAGAGAGATGTCTAATATGTCTGCATAGTACGTCATCAAGGACCCCATGCTGTTTATTTTCTGGGCCTTGCCATGGCATATCTTTTTTCCCTGCAATTTATTGAAATCTCTCTCTCTCTCTTTCTCATAAAATTTGATTAACCATCTTATTTATTTTTATGTTTCAAAAATATTTTTAAAAAGATTTAATTTTTTTTATTTTTTATTTATGTTTTTAGATCATTTTTAATGCACTAATATTAAAAATAATTTTTAAAAAATAAAAAAATATTATTTTAATATATTTCTGAGTGAAAAGCACATAATTATATGAAACCGAGGTTTTCTAAGAAACAAAGGGTGCGTTAAGTAATAGATTTTTTTTCCATTTCAATTTTTTTTTATTTTCTTTTCCAACAAAAAAAATAGAAAAATTCATTCTTTTGTTAAGATGCATTTTTCCATTTAAAAAAAAAAGAAATGCATGAAGAATATAACTAGTTTTCATAAAAAAATCAAAACCATAACTTCTAATAGTTATCTTGATATTTTTTATTGTGATACTCTAGTTATAGAATATTACTTTCACTCTATTCAAATAAAAAACTACCATAAGAAGCTATATTATTAACTTTAAAAAATATATATTAAATTTATAATAAAAAATAGATTTATGCTACTAACTAAATATAAAAATATTGAAAAAAATAATTTTAATCTTTTATATTGCTAAAGAGTTTTCGTATATAAAAGAAAAAAAAATTATAATTTTCATGTCTTTTCTTTATCTCAAAAACTAGTATAGAAAAATATTTTTTGAATAGAAAAATATTGTATTTGATCATAAAGTTTCGATTTTTATTTTTATAACCCTAAATGTTTATAAAATTAAAGTATTATATACTCGTAAATAAACCCATTTCAGTCGAAGATTAATTATTGGGTGTAGTTGGGACAGCAGAGTAATCTCGTAAATAAACTATTTTATTTTTAAAAAAAACTTGAAATGTGTAAATATTTTCCGCCGGATTCAGACAGCATGTACAGCACTATCCGGTAGCCAAAACCTTGCTTTCAGGATAGAGACTGAAGTATCTCGGCGTATCTTCCATGCTTGAGGCTTTTTGTTTTTTTCCCCATTATATTTGATTTTCGTGCATATTCAAAAAATCAAATTAGCACCTTGCTTCCATTTTATTATTTTATTAAAAGTTTTTAGTTATTTTGAAAATAAGACAGGTTACTTTGTTTTTTATATATATTTAATTTAGTTTTTTTTAAAATTAAATTAAATTAATTGAACATCTAGGTTTAGCAGATTCCAATTGAAAATCCAACAAAGTCACCTCATCGCCAACCAGTGTTGAATTGAAAAAGAAAACGATGTAAGTGGATATGCTTTTTTATGAGTGTGTTTGTTTTAAAGGTTAAAATTGAGTTTTATGCTCACTAAAAAACTAAAAAGAAAAAAGAAAAATTAGTTTTTGTGGTTAAGTTTTGTATATTAAAAGGTTGTATTCTACCTTAATTTCAACTATAAAAACTAAAACAAACACATTTGAGTGTGTTGGGTGAGAGATGTGGTGATTTTTTTAAAAAAATACAATCCTCTTGAAACATAAATTATACCTTTAAAAGCTAAATATATATATTTTTTTGTGTGAATAAGAAAAAAACTAAAATCATCTCCAAACTAAACACCATCAAAACAAGGACAAAGGTCGTGCTTTGTCGGTGTGGACATGCAAGCATTTGTCTTAGTTTTTTTTTTTTTTTTAATATGAGACAACTACTAAAAACAAAAAAAAAAGCACTTGTAAACACTGTTATTAAACTCGGCCCAGCCCGGCGGGTCGATCCGGTGGCAAGACCGATTCGGGTTTAATAAAAGACCGGCTGTGGCAACAGCCCGGCCAAACCCGGGCGACCGGGGACCCGGGACCCGGGAGAACCCGGACGAGAACGAGTTTTTTTTTTTTTCAAATGTGGGATTTGAAACCCATTAGTATATATACTCTATGTTCCTAAGAAAAAAGTTGTGTTTTTTCAATGTTGGATAAAAAAACCTTTTGGTTTAAATACTTCAACTAAAAAGGATAACATAGTATCTTTTCAATGTGGGATTTGAAACCCTTTCATATATATACTCTATGTTTCCATGAAAAAAATTATGCTTTTTTAATGTAGAATTTGAAACCCATTTGTATATATACTTTATGTTTTCAAGAAAAAAGTTATGCTTTTTTAATGTGAGGTAAAAACTTTTTTAATTTAAATACTTTAACTTAAAAACTTAAACATAATATCTTTTTAATATGGGATAAAAAACTTTTTAAAATATTCTTTTAAATTTCATAATATGTATAATCTATATTTACATGGATTTTTTCATATGAAATATTAAAACTTTAATTTTTTTTTTAATTTTTCCGGGTTGACCCATGAAACCCAGGACCCCGCCCCTTGGCCGGGTTTAATAACTATACCTGTAAAGGTATGATTTTAATACTTTTTGTAATGTTTTGAATTAATGAGTAGGAAAATACAATAAAGCCCTTGGAGGCTTAAAAGTTGGTATAATTAAATGAAGGGTATTGTAGTAATTGTATAAAGAGATGATAAGTATAAATAGAAAGAAAAAAAAAAGAAGAGATCTGAATATTTGAGAGAGCAAACCGTGAGAAAGAAGGGAGAAAGAAGAAGAAGAGAAAAGAGGGGAAAATAAGGGAAAAAGGAAAGTAGTTGGAGGAAATAAGTAAAAAGGGGTAAGATTATGCTTTAATGTGTATAATATGTTTTCTTTAGCTTTAATTTCGGTTTTGATAAATGTTAGGGTTATGAAATTTGAGTTTAATTGATGAATTAAATTGAATGTTAGGGGTTGATTGTTGTGGTTAATTGATGATTTAGTTGATTATGGAAGATTGTGATGATTTTGAGTTATAATTTTGTTTGAATGGTGAATTTTGAGTTAAAAATCAGGGGAGAACAGTAGGTTTCTGTTAAAATTCTGGATTGGAGGTTGAAGATGACGAAAATTCAATTTGGTCCCTCAATTTTGGAAAATTACAGTTTAGTCCCCAAACTTTGGAAAATTACAGATTGGTCCCTGGAGCCTATTCCGAGAATCTGAACAGAATAACATATGAATTATGGACAGAATTACTGCATAGATAAGAGAATTTAACACTTTCAATTTGGTCCTCCAATTTGACAAAAATTACAATTTGACCCTAAAATTTTGGTAAAATTCCAGAATGGTCCTTTGAAGTATAATGAGATGATCTGGACAGAAATGAGGACTAATTATGCTCATAATTTCACTATATTCATGGATTTATGATAAATTTCAGTTTGGTCCTCCAATTTGACAAAAGTTGCAATTTGACTCTTAAAAATATGATAAATCCCAGATTAGTCCCTAGCTGTAATATTAGCTTTTTCAGATTATTTGATGAATAATTAAGGGTTATTTAGTGAATTATTGTCAATTTTATTAGTTGTTTTATTATGGATTAGATTTCGGAAAAACCGTTAAATGTTGGGTTTTTAGGAAAGATAACTAGTTAGCTCAAAAACATTTAGGGTTATGGAATACACCCTTAGATAAGTGTATTAAATAGGTTATATATATTCTTTTGAGTCATTCTTGAATATGTCTCATTTGTATTCAGATAATCCTGATATTCTACCGGAGGGACGTTAGTAGGATTTTCTTCGATATCAACTTTGAGTTTTGTTGCTTTCGAGTCAGGTGAGTGGATAATTTTCCATATGCATGAGAAATAGTATAAATATTTGATTTATTAATATGAATTGAATCATGCTTCTTGATAATATATATGTTGATTATTATCCTTGTTATGATAAAGCATGGTCAGTTATTGAATCTGAATTCTTTATATGAACCAGTATATATTTTGTATTGAATTCTGAATTGATAGCTCCTCATTTGATTGATGTCATGAGTTGAGCCTTGAGATATGAATATGTCTGTTTGATTATGATTATGAACTTATGGTATGTCGGTCAGAATACCCATGCTAACAGGGTAGTGTTAGTCTTTGTGCACATCGTATCTGAACCCTAGTTGGTCGGGGGAGTCACCAACCTGTGTGGACTGATCATCCCACAGTACGGAGCCTCATGCTCATTGCATTTTGATTTTCTGACGAGTTTTACCATATGATCTTCTTGTTATGGCCAATTTGAGAACACTTCCATAAGTACCTAAAGCCATACTTGTATATATATTTCTCATTACTGTATTACCTCGTGTGTGTATATTGAACGTTATCTACTCACTGAGTTGTTGAACTCACCATCTCATTATTTATCCTTTTCAGGCTTATAGTTTGATAGCAGGTCATTTTGTTGGACCTTCAGAACCTGCTTTTTGGTTGTACTTTGTACCTTTTCTTTATGTCTAGTTAGTGCTCCAAAACTCTGAACTTATATAAACTCTTGTATTAAGACAATTCAATTATATTATGAAGTTGATTTTGTTATTAATGCTGCGTTGAACTCTGATTGAGTTAGGATAAGTTTGTGTGAAGTTTGGGTTCGCATAGGTATGGAACCTTGGAGGGGAACCTTGCCTATGTGCCGGTCATGGATCCGGGATTCGGGTCCTGACACTTTTGTTCTCGAGAGTTGTACTACACAATAAACATGAAAAATAGAAACTTACACAAACACACATGGTATTTTGAGGTTGTTTGATATAATTTTTGCTTTTATCTTTTAAGTATTTTTTTAAAAAATTTTTAATTTAAAAAATTATTAAATTAATATTTTTTATAATTTTCATGTGCTAATTTTAAAAATATAAAAATAATTTATTTTGATATATTTTAAAGTGAAAAACTATTTTGATAAGCACTTTGCACAATAATAAAAAACACATTTGAGAAGTTGTTCGGAATTGTATTCTAAATGGCATTTCATGAAAATTTTAATTTTTTTTAAAATTAGTTTTTTTTATATATTTTCAGATCGTTTGGACCGTCAAAATCAACTAGATCACATCGAACAACTTCCATAAATTTTAGTTTTAAACCTGAGTTAGATAAGGAGTTAAGCTGAATGATTTATTTTTGTCAATTTCATCCATTGTTTTCTCAATTTCATTTAAGTTGATTGTATCATGTTGAAACAACTTTCATACAGTTTAATTTTTAATCTAGGCCAAATAAAAAGTTGGATCATGAAGTTTTTTTTCTATCAATTTTGTCCCTATATTTTATTTTATCATTGATAAACTTACCTTTTATACTGATCAAGTTGATTGGTTCATATTAGTGAATTATAATATAAAACAAAATGTAATTTTCTATTATTAATAAAAGAGTAATCAACAGAGATAAAATAAAATGACTAAATTATATAATATAAAGTGTAATTTTCCTTATTATGAAGCCAGAAATATTTCTGTCACAAGTTACTTAGCTTGATTTAACCTGAATGATTAGTGTTTTTTTTTTTTTTTTGGGTTAATGGTGTGAAAATTGACCCTTGTAAAGTCGCATGACCGAATGAAAAAAAGGGTATAGACAAAAAGTCGATTTCTACTGCTCATAGCCTTGTTCTTTGCCATCGAATATTCCAGTGTGGTGGGGCAACACGAACCTCCCATCACTTTGACCTCCCTTTGTCTCTCTCTCTCAATTCCTAGAAGTTGTGCATCATCAGCTCTTTTTACCAGTCTTAAAAATGATGAAAGGGAGACACTGATAGCGGGTCATAGACGTTGGAATGGGACAGCTCCATTTCCATGGGCCAGAAGGGTTTTCGGTGAAGACTAAAAAAGGAGTCGTGTTGTGAATGCCCCCACAGTTTCTGGGGTTTCAAATCACAGAGTCAGATTCTACAACATTGTTGTGGGACCTCAGTTTTCAGCCGACAATGCCAGTCAGCTGGATGGATAGAATATTTCTTCATTCTAATCACTATTTACAAGGAGGATAACAGTAATTATGGCCCTGACGACGCATCAGAGGTAGATATTGTCGCCTGCGAAAGTTGAGACTATGCTAACTTGCATGGAGTCTGTGGTTAAAAAAGGTTAAATTGTAGTTGATTCCATCAAAACATATGAACATCTGGAAAATCCTTTATGAGAAATGTCTTGTTAGAGTAATTTTCCAGTGTTTCTGGACAATGATTTCCAGTAGACAGCGTTAATGAATAGTAAAAAAACAAAAAAGGTGGAATGCGCGCTTTAGGGTTATAAAAATCCAGTATAGAATTACAAAATTACAGTACAAATTAAACAATCATCATATGTTTATAAGATTTGATTTAGAAGTTGACATGGCGAAAGCCTCGGGTACAAGTTTAACGGTTTAATTTAGGTTTTTTATTTTTTTGTTAATTCATAAAACAATATTAGAAACAAACTAAGTTTTTTCACTAAGTCAACCCATGTCAAATCCCAGATTAACGAATTGGGCCGGATCTTATTATTACTAATTACAGGAAGACCAACGTATTCCTTTATGACAATCACGCCTCAATGACAAACTTACCATTGACGTGGAAATCCAAGCTACTGTACGTATTCTCTTCAACTCCCTTTACCAACTCAGACCATCGATGAAGTCTCAGCCATCCCCATCAGTGGAGAAACTAAAAAGAAAAAGACAGTCTTACTCTTGGAATTCCAGGCCACAATTTATTCTAGCCGTGCAAGAGAAGCTGGAATTAAGTCCTATGTTCATACTCTGTTTTTTTTCTTTTTTTCTTTTTTCGAGCTAATAGGCTTTAGAAATCCTACCACAGATTGTAAATTTCTCCGTCTACTTCGATTTTTATCTCCTTTTGACAGTAAAGGCCTATAAAATATCTGTTCAATGCACGGAAATACAGAAGTTATGAACCAAATATACAAACAACTCTCATTTCTGAAGTTACGATACCCTCTCACAGCCATGCGGAACGGTTGCTTCCTGATCCCTTTCACAGTGATACTATGGAGCAGTTTTGTTGCGACCTTGGTGGCTGATAGAGTAACCAGCATTACGACTGATCAAGATGCTCTTCTTGCCTTGAAAGACCACATCGTTAATGACCCTCAAAACCTGCTGACGACGAACTGGACTACTACTACCTCTGTTTGCGACTGGGTTGGTGTCACTTGTGGAACTCGCCACCGTAGGGTCAGAGCCTTGAAACTCTCTCACATGGGTCTTACAGGTACCATCCCTCCACATTTGGGAAACTTGTCCTTTCTAGTTTTTGCCACCTTCTATAATAATAGTTTCCGTGGCTCTCTCCCGGACGAGTTGGCTAAGTTACGTAGGCTAAAATACCTAAGCTTACAAAAGAACTACTTCGGCGGGAAGATCCCATCATGGTTTGGGTCCTTTACTAGGCTCCACACGTTGTCTCTAGCTAATAACAGTTTCACTGGTGCGATTCCACCGTCATTGTTCCACCTCTCAGAGCTAGATGGCTTGGACTTGTCCAACAATGATCTTCAAGGGCACATTCCAGGAGAGATTGGCAAGCTTCCCAAGTTGAGGATACTGTATTTGAGTCATGCTGGCCTTTCAGGTTCCATCCCCTCTGCAATCTTCAACATTTCTTCATTGCAGGACATTGATCTTACTGGAAACATGCTCTGAGGTTCCATGCCCTCAGCTAATGTCACCATGTCCTCACTTCGGATTCTTGACTTTGGTTTCAATAATCTAACTGGTAGCTTGCCATCAAATTTGTTCAACAATCTTCCCAATCTGGAAGGATTGTACTTGAGTTGGAACCTATTTCATGGCCAAATTCCTGCAGCTTTATTTGGATGCAAGCAACTGAAAATTCTCTCTGTCTTATAACAATTTTGAAGGAAAGATACACAAAGATATCAGAAATTTGACAGTGCTTGAACAGCTATATCTTGGCTACAACAAATTTAATGGTAAGTCTTCTCTATTGGCCTTGCAATGGAAATGATATGAACAACACTTTAATCAGAATCTATTCTTTGTCCAGGACTTTTGAATAGCTAAACTTTATTTATTTGTTTGTAAATGTTACCAAGTGGAGATATTTTAGCTTTTTCATCGCAAAGTATTTTGGACATTCAATCTATGAGTCTTTAGTCGGCTTTTAACCTCACCACCAAACTAACCGAGAAGAAAAGCATAAATATTTATATGTTACTTCTGCTTTGCAGATGTAGAGGTCTAAGTAGAAGTTTTATGTTGCAGATGCAGAAATGCTGTTGTCCATCAGCGATGTTCTCAGTTTGGAGTTACTTAACCTAGAAAATAGTGGCCTAACTGGTCCAATTCCCTCTGCTATTGGAAATCTGACCCTTCTACGGAATATTGGCCTAATGGATAACAACCTGACGGGTATGGTACCCTTCTTTCTGTTTTGTGCTATCACTACTTTTCACCATTAAAATAGTAAAACTTCAAGTGACGTATGATTACAAGTGTTTTAACTGTGGCAGGAACAATTCCACCGGAGATTGGTAACCTAGTGAATCTAGAGATAATCACTTTGTCAATGAACAGGATTGGTGGCCCAATTCCCGTCAGAATCTTTAACATCTCAACATTGAGATCTATCGAAATGACGGGAAATTATCTCTCAGGCCATCTTCCATCAAGCATAGGTCTCCAGCTTCCAAATCTTGAGCGACTTATCGTAGGAGGAAACGAACTCAGTGGTCCATTGCCTGTCTCTCTCTCCAACGCTTCTGAACTCCTTACACTGGATTTGAGTTCAAACTTTTTCTTTGGTCCTATTCCTGATGCATTTGGCGATGATTTAAGGAACCTAAGATATCTCAATCTGGGGAATAATAATTTTACCAGCAACTCTCTATCTTCAGAGTTGAATTTCTTAACGTCTTTGACAAATTCCAAGAATTTGAGAGTAGTATTCCTGAGCCTTAATCCATTGAAGGGGACTCTCCCGATTTCAGTAGGAAACCTCTCTTCTTCCCTCGAAAACTTTGTTGCTGATAGTTGCCAGATTAAAGGCAGTATACCCGAAGGAATTGGCAACTTGAGTAACTTGGTACGTTTGAGTCTAAAAGACAATGATCTAAAGGGAACCATTCCAACTACAATTGGAAGATTAAGGAAGCTCCAATCTTTATCATTTTCAGGAAATAATTTAGAAGGGTCCACCCCATCTGATTTGTGTGATGTAGAGAGTTTGGCTTTCTTATATCTTGGGGAGAATAAGCTAGTTGGATCAATGCCTTCATGTTTAGGCAATGTCAGTTCTCTAAGAGAGTTATCAATGGGCGCCAACAATCTTACATCCACAATACCTTCGACCTTATGGAGACTAAAAGATATCCAGCTACTACAGTTATCATCAAATTCTTTAAGTGGCTCTCTCCCACTAGATATCAGCAATCTGAAGGTTTTAAGGCATTTAGATATATCAGGAAATCAATTATCAGGTGAAATCCCATCTAGCATCGGGGACCTCAATGATCTAGCTTATCTCTCTTTGTCCAATAATAGATTGCAGGGGCCTATTTCTCGATCATTTGGTGACATGGTAAGCTTGGAATTCTTAGATTTATCAAGAAATAATCTCTCAGGAGAAATTCCCAAGGATATGGAGAAACTTACATATCTTAAATATTTCAATGTGTCTTTCAATGGACTTCAAGGGGAAATACCTGGTGGAGGACCATTTAAAAAGTTCTCAGCTCGATCATTTTTGGGGAATGAAGCATTGTGTGGTTCCCCTCAGATGCAAGTCCAACCATGTAAGACTAGAGGTCGTCATCAATCGAAGAAAGCAACTGCAAATGTATTTAAGTACATTTTACCAGCGATTGGAGCTGTAGGAATGGCTATGGCCTTTACTGTCCTCTACGTAAAGCGTGGCAGGAGGAATGAGAAGAAAAAACAAGGAGATTTTCCAGATTTAGCAACATGGAGAAGAGTTTCATTTCAAGAGCTTGAGAGAGCAACCGATGGATTTGACGAGGTCAACTTGCTAGGTACGGGGTGTTGGGGTTTCCGTCACCCCATGCGCGGACCGGTGGTGTACTGATAGTTGCTCAACGGAGGGTAAAGCACACTGGCACAATATTTAACGTGGTTCGGCAAAACCGCCTACATCCACGGGAGAGTCCATATTATTAGAGATATATAGGGAAAGGATTACAACATACATGGAGGAGGAGAATCACTTCACTCAAACTCAACTCCCAGCTCTCTTGTTGCACTTGCAGCTGCTGCAATGGCAGCAACACTGCTGCCATTGCAGCTCTCCACTTTCTCTCTTGTTCTCTACATTTCTCACCACTCTCTTGCATTTTGCTCTCTCACGTATGCCTATAAATAGGCAAGTATGGTGGCTCCTCTTCTTCAACAACAGCAGCTGCACATGGGTTGATCCATTTGTCAATGGTAGGTGCAACTACCATTGACAATGGCAACTCTCTCTTCTTAGGGTATGATGCACAAGTCATTGCCCATTAATGGCAAATCCCAACAATCACCCCCTTTGCCATTCATATGGGGCAATTGTCCTCTTGCTTCTTCAGCACAGGTTTGCATCTTGCAGCTCTTCAAAGCTTACCATTCTGAGAGCATCTGTGGCCGAGTTTACAGGTACTCGTTAAACCTTTCAATCACCAGAGTTACCAAAGCACACCTTTTCTCACACAAAAGGATCACTACAACTAGATGGTCTCACACATCACATCTGAAGAGTGTTCACGCTTGTCTCTGGGACACAGCATTCCCCTTCGAGCGTATCATACATGCTCGGTCTGGAATGATTCATCAAGCCTTACACCAAGGCTTACAACACCCCCTCAAACAGAAATTTCTATTTCCAAGTGCGACAGTCATTATCTGAGTATCTCAATATGATCACGAGCTCACCACTCTTCCAAGAGTCTACTCATCCAGGAGTTGCGCCTGCCCTCTGTTCCACCCTAGGAACCACGCCTTACTTCTCCGTGAGTCTCTCGCTCTTAGTCGTAAGAGTCCAGGTAGCTCTCCACCTTTAACCATGGGGGCAGCCCATTAAAGGTTGATCCATATATGTCTTGATACTGTGAGTATTACAATGCTTTCACCGAGCTCACCACCTTGACAAGAGTCAACTTGTTCCCGGAACCTGCGCATGCCCTCTGCTTTTTCATAGCAGCCGCGTCTTAGTGCTCCACAAGTCACACACTTATTGTCCAAGGCAAATGTCTTCTAGCTCATTGATCTTTAGCATGGGGGCAATATCCATGAAAGTCAATCCTGCATTTGTCTCTATACTCATCATAGCCACTTCATTGGCTATCCATCTGTCCACTCATATCCAGCCATCACATTGGCTCTAGGGTTGTTCTGAACTGGGCTCATATCATGGCCCACACACCTTCTCCTCAGGTGTCTCCGCTCGTCGTCATGCGGCGGTCTGAAATGGGGCTCCTATCGCGGCCCTCACACCTTCTCTAAGGCGTCTTCACCCGTTGTCATGGGGCGGTCTGATCTTGGGCTCATATCAAGGCCCTTACACCTTCTCTAAGGCGTCTTCGCCCGTTGTCATGGGGCGGTCGCATCCTCCTTCAGCTGAGATGCTTTAAAGTGGCTCCAAAATTCTCTACCACCATGTGCACTATGGGAGAGATTACTGCCACTGACTACATAGAAAGAGAAAGTTGCGGTATACTCCTCGCAATCCTCCACCTCGATTTCTATGTTTGGAGCTTCTGTGCCTTTCTGCTTGACAGCTCCACCTACACCAACTCTCTTTGGTGTCTTCACCTTTCATCATAGGCGGTCACCTTTTATCACAGGCGTTTGCACCCCCTCAATTAGGTGCCTCTACAACAGCTCTCTTTCCATCCTTGCATGCATTGGAAAGGTCTTCGCCTGTTGTCTTCATCAAGAGCATAAGAGACTTCCTGTTGTACAAACTTTAACAGTCTCTGCTCTGAGCTTCATCTGGTAACACTTCTTCTCCTTGCACCTGTTGTCTCATAATAGTACCTCGTTGGATCCTACGGGTACTCCAGCACAATCTCCGTGTGCATTCGTGCATTTTATGTTCTCCAGGTTTCTCCCTATTCCTTGCTTATGTTTGACAGCAGCTCATCCTGTCACAACACTTATCCAAGTCAAAATAGGGTGCCAATCTTTATCCCTTTACTGTATTCCTCTTCCATTATCAGGGTCTTCATCAATTCTTCCCTCGAGAAATCACAGTCACCGAATCTAACTTCTTTGGAGAAATCATCACCCCATCAGATCCTTGATCCTTCGGAACCCAACTGTTCCCTTGTGCCGTCATCCTGCTAGTCTTCAACCGTTTCATTACAAACTGCTATATATACGAAAATAGTACCGTACGGATAATCCTTCCACTAAGCAAGTTCCCAGGAAAGATTGGAGGGGTCACACTGGTCCCGCTTAAAACCCAATCTCCTAGACAGAACTTCTCAGGCCATATCTATCCATCGTACTGTCTTTCCTTATATACAACCATTTGCTAGCTTTGTTACGGCTTTCCTTTACAAGTGATCTGGAATATACTGGTTTAATACATGATTTCTCAACATCTGGCGAGACTACCAGTGTTTAGATTCGTCAAGATTGGTCTTCATCAGTTTTCACTCTACACCTCTAATTGTCCACTTGATCGGGTGTCCAGAGTGTCCCAATTTTGCCTTCCCTCAAGGCAATTAAAATTCTCCCACTTAGCAGTTCAACACATGTAATTGGGTAAACATATGCACCTTCTTCTTCTTCATCTCCATCGACCACCATGATGACCTTCAGATGCCTCCTAATCGGGCAATCTCTTTTGTTGATTCACCACCGCTATTTTTGGTCTCAAATTTCAACAATCGGACCGTACCATTGCATCCGGAACGATCAAATTAGCTGGAAACAAGTCTGAAATCGTCCAAATCGCATTTCAGACGGCTAAGATTTGATCAAAACAATTCTGGCCTAATCAACGGCTCAGATTCAATCTCAGATCCGGTTGCACGTAGGATCAGCTACACTGGATCCTGTCCCTCGGCTCGCGGCTCAGCTCGGCTCCAATTCAGCTCGGCTCACTCGGCTCGGCTTGGCTCGCGACTGCTGATGTGTCAGGTGGGTCCCACTTTGCTGATGTGTCTGATGACTGGTCGATGACGTGGCTGATGACATGGCATGCCTACTGTGCATGATGACATCACCATTACATCATGCTGATGTCATCATGGGCCATGCTACTGTACATGATGATGTCACAATTACATCATGCTAATGTCATCCCTGGCATGTCTACTGTGCATGCTGACGTCACTTTTACGTCATGCTGACGTCATCCTTATCCGAGTCCATCGCATGGGTCGGGTCAACTGGTATTCGGGTCGGGTCAACTCATCCGGGTGAAGAAGACGCGTGGGGCGCGTCTGCGCGCTTGGGCAGACGCCTTGCCGGAGAGTGATGGAGAGTGCGGCCATGTCCGACGTCCGATTTTGACGCCGTTTTCACCAGTGGCTTCGTCTCGTCCTCCTCTACACAGTGGTATGGTCAAAACACAATTTTGACAACTTTCATTTTTGAGCAAAAATCAAACACCACTTTAAACCATATGCTCTGATACCAATTGATGGGGTTTCCGTCACCCCATGCGCGGACCGGTGGTGTACTGATAGTTGCTCAACGGAGGGTAAAGCACACTGGCACAATATTTAACGTGGTTCGGCAAAACCGCCTACATCCACGGGAGAGTCCATATTATTAGAGATATATAGGGAAAGGATTACAACATACATGGAGGAGGAGAATCACTTCACTCAAACTCAACTCCCAGCTCTCTTGTTGCACTTGCAGCTGCTGCAATGGCAGCAACACTGCTGCCATTGCAGCTCTCCACTTTCTCTCTTGTTCTCTACATTTCTCACCACTCTCTTGCATTTTGCTCTCTCACGTATGCCTATAAATAGGCAAGTATGGTGGCTCCTCTTCTTCAACAACAGCAGCTGCACATGGGTTGATCCATTTGTCAATGGTAGGTGCAACTACCATTGACAATGGCAACTCTCTCTTCTTAGGGTATGATGCACAAGTCATTGCCCATTAATGGCAAATCCCAACACGGGGAGCTTTGGCTCAGTTTACAAGGGGTTGTTCTCAGATGGAGCGAACGTTGCTGTAAAGGTTTTTCATTCGCAGCTAGAGGGAGCATTCAAGAGTTTTGATGTTGAGTGTGAGGTGTTGCGCAGCATCCGCCATCGAAATCTTGTGAAAATCATCACAAGTTGCTGCAACATTGACTTCAAAGCCTTGGTGCTTGAGTTCATGCCTAATTGGAGCCTTGAAAAGTGGCTGTATTCCCACAACTATTTCTTGGATCTCCTACAGAGGTTGAACATTATGATTGATGTTGCTTCGGCACTTGAATACCTTCATCATGGCAATGCAACGCTCGTGGTCCACTGTGATTTAAAGCCTAGCAATATCCTGCTTGATGAGAATATGGTCGCTCATGTGAGTGATTTTGGCATTGCTAAACTCCTTGGCGAAGGGCACTCCATCACACAAACAATGACACTAGCTACTGTTGGTTACATGGCACCAGGTAATGCTCCAATTTTGTTGTTTCATCAGAACTTACACGAAAAAGGAAGTTAAGATCTAATGACTAAATCACACATTCTTCTTCTCCCTATTTCCCCCTTTTCATTCATACTAATGACTAAATATAATTTGCATGTAGAGTATGGATCCGAAGGGATTGTTTCTGTCAAGGGTGATGTGTATAGCTACGGTATTCTGCTGATGGAAACTTTTACTAGAAGAAAGCCCACCGATGAAATGTTTACTGGAGAAACGAACTTGAAACTTTGGGTCAAAGATTCATTACCTGGTGCAGTAACTCAAATTGCAGATGCTAACTTGAAAGATCATGGAAAATATCCTGCTGCTAAAAAAGATTGTCTATCATCCATTCTGGAATTGGCCCTGCAATGTTCTGCAGAACAGCCTGAGGAGAGGATAGATATCGAAGATGCTCTCACTACTCTCAAAAAGATCAAAGCAAAGTTTCTAAAGGATTCGCGAAGGATTGAAACTTCATATATTTAGTTAAAAATTTTGTCCCTGTCTGTCTCTTTTCAGAAGTCTGCACCAAGTGTCCTGTAAATCTCCATTCTTGTAGTAAATCTTAATAGCAGAACCTTGGTAATGTGATCACCAAACAACTGTAATGAATAAGAAACTTCATCAGATATGCTAGCGAGAAAGAATGTGTAACAATCGTTTTTCGTTCTACCATTCAATCTCCACCGTTCCTCATCATATATAGCTACTATTGCAAATACTACTCATCTTCAATTTTGTACCTTTTCTACCATTTATTTGCATTAAGAAGTTGTTCAATCCATCCACTGCATCGCTTAGTTCACCAAAACAACATGTAACCAGTGACGACTCCCACAAGCATTCGGCAACCATATCAACCAAAGCAAATCTCCAACTAGATGGAGCACTTGATAAAGGTTATATATCAAGTATAATTTATTTTTTAATGACAATACATCTTGTTGGCTCTATTGCTCAATATATTGAGCTTTATTTCTCCAACTATGATATTGGATTTAGTCTTAGGTGTTAGATTGATTGCAACTCAAGTTTTTTTTAAGGAATAATTTAACTTTTGAAACTAAATTCGTATACCCAAGAAGTACTTTTGAACAGTTAGCTCTTAAATACATTGAAACACTTTGTATCCACGCCTAAAAAAAGCCCAGGACCTCCGGTAAACTGGATAATCATACACAGGTGGGCGAGAGATGCTCCTAGCGTGTCTTTGCACTAAAATCTTAATTTAAAATGATCCTATATATCATCTCTTTTCCATCTAAGACAAACTTGCTAAACAATCCATGCCACCACCCTTGGCTTGAACGCATCCAGCACACCAGACCTCCCACAATTCCATATTTTTCCATGAATAGGATTTTCCGATCACCTTCACAACTTGCAGCAATCATTGAAAAACTATTAACATAATCATAGTCTTGTAACTTTGAGCTTACTTTTTGGTTATTCTCTTTTCCATTTTGATTGCACTTTACCTGAAAGGGTTAGATTATTTCCTTATAAAAAAGACTTGAAGTTTTAACAT
The DNA here is from genome assembly GCA_007827005.2 of Populus simonii. Taxonomy (NCBI): domain Eukaryota; kingdom Viridiplantae; phylum Streptophyta; class Magnoliopsida; order Malpighiales; family Salicaceae; genus Populus; species Populus simonii. Next base: position 17,299,904 of record CM017474.2, read on the forward strand.
TGTAATCTACTCTTGTTAATGATTGTAGGTTTCAATCTTTGTGAATGAAAGTGCAAATCACAATATTTTACTTGAGCATTCGATTATGATCTTTTGTGTTTAAGTTTTTGTTTTAATCCTATGAAAAATATCATATGGGTTTGGACTTTGAGCCCGTTAAAACAAATAATAATAATAAAAAAAAAACTAGTTATTCCTAACTGCTCATTGTAGAATTATAAAACTGTAGAAGAAAATCAATTGAAAAAAACAACAAAAAAAATATTATTTTTGCTGCTATGGGTAAAATTATCATTAGAAAGCCAGTCTTAATTATTCTTAAAAGTAAAATTTGATTAATTATTGGCCAGGGGTATTTTTAGATTTTCGGTATAGTGCAATTACTACACTACTCTTAGAAGCAAAAATTCTATAACCTGTGTCAAGGGGCTGGGGCTGGGGCTTTTAAGTCCTTTCATTTTAGTTTTTTTGTTAATATTACATGGAGTGAGGGGCAATATAGTCTTTTGATAAATAAAAAAAGTTTTCGGCATGTACAACGCACATGCAAGTGAATCGAAGGAGCTAGCGCCCTTCAGACAGTGCGTGTGGGCTTCTCTAGCAACCAAACATTGCTTTCCATGGAAGCATTAAGAGTAGCACATCGAGATTTTCAAGGTTGCAGGGCACTTGTTTGAGGCAAACTGGCGGTGTTGCTCTAATTAACTTTTTTCTTCTTCTCTCTTTTTTTTTTCTTTCTTCTCCTTAGAAAAAAAAATGTTAACTTATTTTTTATATCTGATTTGGTCCTTATTTTTTTTATTGTTATTCGATTTCTTTTTTATATTTCTTTTTATTAATTCTTTTCTTCATTTTAGTCCTTCATCATTTGGTTTCATTTTATTTTTGTATCAAATTTGATTTTCATTCTTTTAATTGCTATTTTTTTTAATCCTTTTCCTAATTGAATTTTGTTTTCAATTTCAATCCTTAGCATTTTATTTTGATTTATTTTTCTTTTGAATTTAGTCCTCATTCTTTTAATTGCTATTTGTTTTTGTTTTGAATCCTTTTTTTATTGCCTTTTTTTGTCTTTTAATTTGTCTTTGATATCCAATTTGGCTCTCTTTTTTCTATTGCTATTTGATTTGATTTTTATTTATTTTGATTAATTTTTTATTTAATTTAGTCCCTCATCAATTGTTTTCATTGAATTTTTGTATCAAATTTGGTTCTCATGCATTTAATTGCTATTTATTTTTTGTTTCTTAATTGAATTTTGTTTTCAATTTCATCTCTTAGCATTTGTTTTTCATGTATTTCTATGTCAAATTTGGTCTCAATTCTTTTATTTTCTATTTATTTTATTTTAGATCCTTTTTTGATTGCCTTTTCCCCTCCAATTTCATCCCTTTGCATTTTGTGATTGAGAATTTTACTTTATTTTTTTAGGGTTTTTCTTCTATGACATTAGTCTCGGGCTCATGACAAGGGTCACAGGTTTTGGATATTAACACGGATTGATTTCATTTTTTTAAGTTCTTTTTAAATTTGATTTTTTTCATTCTCATCTTTCAACATTTGATTTATTGGAAATTGATCTTCGCGTATTTTTTTCGCTTTCTTGTCTACAACGTTATCCCAATCCTATGCCTATGATCGCGGGGTTATCTAGTTAACCCGAGTTAACTTAGATCTTTATTTCTTTTTTTTTAATTTTTTTCAATTCCACCCTTCGATATTGAGTTGTTTTATATTATGCTTCATTGTTTTATTCAACTTGCTTTTAACAGGGATATCCTGATAACATGTCTTGTTTACAAATTTAGCATGCTAATTTGAAGGGGCTCGGGTTGGATTTTTTTATCTTTTTTTTCTTTACTAATTTTTTTTATCATTTTATTTATTGTAATTTTATTTTTTATTTGTGTTATCTAAATTATATGAATTTATTAAATTCAGTCCAGTTAATAAGTTGAGTTTTAATTTTTATTTATTTATTTGGGGAAGCTTGCATTGCCTTAGTAATTTTTTTTAATGTGGAAAAAGTTTGGGCAACAATGACGCGTATCACCTGTCTAGTCTCATCCATCAAGGTGGTAGCTGAGATTCTTTCCATTATTGTACTTTTCAAACAAATCAACACAACCAGCCAAGAATGAAAGACTCAAGCTCGTCACTTTCGTCGGTGACCTAAAATTGGTGGCATTCACCTACTGTAAACCTGTGGACTTTTGGGGCATCCAGGGCACCAATCATCAATTTGTTTTCATGTTCTCATGGAATTTTTTAATCATAAAGGGTATAACATAATGATAATGATGAATAAAGGCAATATTTGCACTAAAAATTGTATTGCCTAGGATGGGATTGGGTTTTTTCCACTTCCAAGCTTTGTTTCTCTTGAGTGCTACACTACTAAATTTCACCCCTTTCAGAATTTCGAGTGTCTCAGCCACCACCTTTAATAATTTCACAGACAGGCTTGCCCTGCTTGACTTCAAGTCCAAGATAATCCATGATCCTCAAAACATCTTTGGTTCATGGAAAGATTCTCTCCATTTTTGCCAGTGGCAGGGCGTTAGGTGCGGCCGCAGACATGAGAGAGTTACTGTCTAAGAGCGTGTTTGGCAGTGTGGTTGCGGGTGCTTTTCAAATAACTTTTCGTGCCAAAATGCATGCCAATGATGTTTTTTTATTTTTAAAAAATCATTTTTGACATCAGCACATCAAAACGATCCAAAGCGTACAAACCATATTAAATTTTAATAAAAAAAAATAAAATAAAAATTTTAAATTTATTGGGAACGCAGCCACAGCCGCGTTCCCAAACATAAAGTCAGAGTCCAGTGGCTTGGTGGGTTCTATATCACCTGCTTTGGGAAATCTCAGCTTCTTATGGGGCCTTGATCTGTCAAACAATACCCTCCAAGGTAAAATCCCCGATGGACTTGGTAGACTCTTCAGGCTGCAGATTCTTGTCTTAAACAATAATTCCTTTGTTGGGGAGATACCTGGCAACCTGTCACACTGCTCTAAGCTTGACTATCTTGGTTTGGCTTCAAATAACCTTGTGGGAAAAATTCCTGCAGAGCTTGTGTCTTTGTCGAAGTTAGAGAAACTCGTTATTCACAAGAGCAATACCTCCTTTCATTGGGAACCTTACCTCTCTTAACAGCATATCAGCAGCTGCTAATAATTTTCAAGGAAGGATTCCAGACACCTTGGGTCAACTAAAGAACTTGGAATCTCTTGGACTCGGTACAAATTTTCTTTCAGGTACCATCCCACTACCCATATATAATTTGTCTACCCTCAGCATTTTGTCCTTGTCTGAAAATCAACTTCAAGGATATCTTCCATCAGATATAGGCCTCTCTTTGCCAAACCTACAATATATCCAAATTCGAGCAAACCAATTTTCTGGATCAATTCCACTGTCCATATCCAATTCTTCAAATCTGCAAGTTTTAGAAGCAGGAGATAACAGCTTCTCTGGAAAAAGTCCCCAAGGAGTCTAGCGTGGTGGCAAAGGGCTTGAGATCTGCACAGCAGGTCTCGAGTTCGAATCAGGGCGTGCACCTCTTGTAAGAGCCTGGGACAGCCGGGGTTTTACTTACTCACCTGGGCCCACAAAGTGCGCTTTCCGGGGGGTGGGGTTTCCTCGAATCTAAAAAAAAAAAAAAAAAAAAAAGCTTCTCTGGAAAATTGTCAGTAAATTTTGGAGGCCTAAAGCATATGGCTGTAGGTGATCATATTCAGTTTTGACTCGATTTTTTCATGTTTTTTCAGTTTTGGTTTAGTTTGTTTTTTTTTTGTTTTTGAAACCGAATTAAACCGGTCGATTTTTTTAAAATTTTAATCTGTTTTATTGGTTTTTTTATTTGGTTTTTTTGATTATTTTTTTTTTGATTTTCTTGATTTAATTAGTTTTTTGGTTTTTTTACTCAGTATACCCTACTGTAGTTTCATTGAGCTTCAACAAGATGGGAATTGGGAAGCCTAGTGAATTAAGTTTTCTCGATTCGCTGATCAATTGCACCAGTTTGTATGCAATTGATCTAGTTGGTAACCATTTTGAAGGGATGTTGCCTAATTCTTTAGGCAATCTGTCAACTGGGCTCACCTTTCTAGGCTTGGGACAAAATCAACTATTTGGAGGCATCCATTCTGGGATAGGTAATCTTATCAACTTAAACACCCTAGGTTTGGAATTTAATCAGCTTAGTGGTCCTATACCTCTTGAGATTGGCAAACGTAGGATGTTGCAACGATTTTCTCTATCTTACAACAGGCTCTCAGGTCATATCCCTTCCTCCATAGGAAACTTAACTTTGTTGCTTGAATTTGACTTGCAAAGAAATCAATTGCAGGGAACCATACCTTCAAGTATTGGCAATTGTCAAAAGTTGTTGCGGTTACATCTTTCTAGAAATAATCTTAGTGGCAATGCTCCTAAAGAACTTTTCGCTATTTCATCCCTATCGATTTCACTAGACCTCTCTCAAAACTATTTTAATGGATCCTTACCTTCAGAAATTGGTAGTCTGAAAAGCTTAGCGAAACTGAATGTTTCTTATAATGAGTTTTCTGGTGAAATTCCAAGTACACTTGCTAGCTGCACAAGCCTCGAATATCTATACATGCAGCACAACTTCTTTGAAGGATCCATTCCATCATCTTTTAGTACACTCAGAGGTATTCAAAAGCTTGATCTGTCTCACAATAATCTGTCTGGCCAAATACCAAAGTTCTTGGATACCTTTGCCTTGTTGACTTTGAACTTATCGTTCAATGATTTCGAAGGTGAGGTTCCAACAAAAGGAGTTTTTGGAAATGCTACTGCTATATCAGTTGATGGAAATAAGAAGCTTTGTGGAGGCATATCTGAACTTAAGTTGCCTAAATGTAACTTCAAAAAGTCCAAGAAATGGAAAATACCTCTTTGGCTCATATTGCTATTAACAATAGCATGTGGTTTTCTTGGGGTAGCTGTTGTGTCATTTGTTCTGCTTTACCTGTCGAGAAGGAAAAGAAAAGAGCAATCTTCGGAATTGTCATTGAAGGAACCACTGCCAAAAGTTTCTTACGAAATGCTTCTTAAGGCAACTAATGGGTTCTCTTCAGATAACTTAATTGGTGAGGGTGGCTTTGGTTCTGTGTACAGAGGAATCCTTGATCAAGACGATACAGTGGTTGCAATAAAGGTTCTAAATCTTCAAACTCGAGGAGCTTCCAAGAGTTTCGTGGCTGAGTGCGAAGCATTGAGAAATGTACGCCACCGAAACCTACTAAAGATCATCACTTCTTGCTCAAGTGTTGATTTTCAAGGAAATGAATTTAAAGCTCTAGTTTATGAGTTTATGCCCAATGGAAGTCTCGAGATGTGGTTGCATCGAAATTCAGAAATAGATAGTCATCAGGATGAACCTCGACATCTGGATCTTCTCCAGAGGATTGACATTGCCATTGATGTGGCTTCTGCACTTGATTATCTTCATAACCACTCCCACATGCCCATCATTCATTGTGATCTGAAGCCAAGCAACATTCTTCTTGACAGCAACATGACTGCCCATGTTGGAGATTTTGGTCTTGCAAGACTTAGTCCAGAACTCACAAACTTTAGTCAGAGCAGCTCTGTTGGATTAAAGGGAACCATAGGATATGCTCCTCCTGGTAAAACTAAAATGTTGGAATGGAGGATGTACTTACTACAAGATTACCTTTAAAAACAAATTAGGAAAAATTACTACTGCCTTTTTCTAATGTAAAATTCTTGAATGCAGAGTATGGCCTTGGAAGTCAAGTTTCAATTTACGGAGATATTTACAGTTACGGGATCTTATTGCTGGAAATGATCACGGGGAAGAGGCCTACTGACAACATGTTTGAGGGAACTCTTAACCTTCATGGATTTGCAAGAATGGCTTTGCCTGAACAGGTCTTGAATATTGTGGATCCATCACTTCTATCTTCTGGGAATGTCGAGGCTGGCAGGATGAGCAATATGAGTCTAGAAAATCCAACAAGTAGCAGCAGTGAAATTGGAACTCTTGTGGAATGTGTGACTTCCTTAATCGAGATTGGACTATCATGTTCCAGGGAGTTGCCTCAAGATCGTTTAGAAATCAGTCATGCCATCACTGAATTATGTTCCATCAGGAAAATTCTTCAGTGAATGTTCTGTTTTTTTGTAGAAATATTGTTGCGCGTGATTTAGAATGTCGCTAGTCCATTTTTAAGAAGGGCAATAGCAGTGTAAACCATGAAGGAAGTACGTCCATGTCACTAAGAGGGTCAGGCCATAAATGGCCAACACAGAATATGAACATAAGAACAAAACCAAGACCTAGAGGAACAAGAATCAAGTGTGCAATCATCCTTCATTTCATGCTCAAGATTCCCCAAAGCCCCACTCATGAATGAAGATCAAATATTTAATATAAATTAAAATAATAAACATTGTGGATTGATTAATGCGATTAAGCTTTATATGTTTTTTTTTAAAATCTACCATATAAATGTTTAAAATTCTAATTGAGAATTATTAAAAATTAATGAAACATTCATTTCAATAAGATAGAAATATAGGTTTTGTTACTTGTAAAAATCCCAGTAATGAAAGGTTAAAAGATAAAAATGTAAAATATCAAGTAGCCACCTAATTTTTAAAAAAACTAAAAATCGTAAAATATTCACTAAGATTAAGGAATTGGTTATGTCTAAAAAAAAATATCATTCTTAACGAATCTTTTTAAATAAAAAATTACCTTAACTATGTGTTTTTTCCTAAATTTATTCTTATGTATAGTGTCCAAATTATGTTTTGAGTTTATTTGCAAATTATTTATTGTTAATCAATGTTTGTCAAGTTTGTGTTATACCTTGAATTAGGAGTCTCGCTACTTAATGATTTTTTTTTATTTTTTTATTTTTTTTTTAAGATCATTATGTTATGCCTACGTCAGTCTTTAAAGCTAAGAGACTTGTTGCCTGGCCATTGAAAACCAAAATTAATCCAAGCAATTTATTAACTTGTCAAAAACTCGTCAACTCATATTTTAACACATTTTGATGAGGTTAAAAATGTTGTGCTAGGTCTATATCGATCTCTAATATTAGAAGATATGTCGACCTGGCTATTGAAACCCAAATTTTAATTAAAAAATAATAATAATGTTAAACTTGATGAAAACTCATCAATATATTTTTATTTTTTATTTGAAAAATAAATATTTACATACACATGCATAAGTAAAAAGGAAGACACAAAGTTTTACAAAATGAAATCAACAGTATTGCGAAACCAGTAAAAATAAAATAAAATAAAATAAAATAAAAGGTATGCATGAATAAAAAGTATGCAATTTTCAAAAATGAATTTCTAATCACACATGAATAACACATTTTTATAAAATAAATTTAACGCTATTATGAAGCTAAGTAAAAATAAAATAAAAAAAAAGATGCATGAGTAAAAAGTTTTTTAAAATAAATTTGTACACACACATGCATACTTAAAAATATGATAATATAGTTTTATAAAATGAATCTAAAGATATTGCAAAGCCAGTAAAACCAAAATAAATACATGAATGAAAAGTTGTTGAATTTCAAAAATTAATTTTTTTCACACACTTGAAATGTGATAATTAATACAATTTTATGAAATGAATCTAACACTACTTAAAAGCCATTAAAAATAAAATAAAATAAATACATGAGTGAAAAGTTGCTGATTTTTAAGAAAGAATATTGTTTACACACACGATCGAGTACTTAAAAAGGCACCAACACAATTTCATAAAATGAATCTAATATTATTGCAAATCTAGTAAAAAAATAAAGCATGTATAGTAACTATCATGCAAAAACCTAGGGTAAAAGGAAAAAAAGAGAGAAAAGAGCTGGGGTCTTACTTTGAGGCTGGTTTAAGACGAGGGAGAAGCTCCTATGGTAGCTACTGGTGGCAGAGATGATGGCTGAGTCGTGGGTTGGTTCGGGTTTGATCAGTTTTCCCTCTCTTTGTGTTTTCTCTCTTTCTCTTTAGTTTTTGTTTTCTTTTTTTTCTTCTTTTCTCTATTATGCTACTCTTTAACTCAAATAACTCTCATTATTAGCTCAAGACTCTCTTATTTCTTCTTTTCTCGTTCTCTATATTCTTTCTCAAGAGAGAAACCTGCAGTCAAAGGTCAAGCCAAAACTATGAACAAAAGAGAGAGAACAAACCTTCACAATCGTCCATGGGAAAAAGAAGATAACCAAAAATAAAAAAAAGGGTACACCAAAACGACATCAATTAGTCTAAAACGAGCCATTTCATTTATGTTTTTTGTTATTTCCTTAAAAACAGTGCCATTTTAGTGAAGGAGAGAGTTTCTATTATTTTAAACGAGTTCACCAAGTTTGATGCGTTTTTCATTTTAAGAAAATACACAAACCATGAACAAACGTATAATTATTTACTCAAATTTGATAGATTTGTCAGACTAAGTTCTATGTTATTTTAGTGAAACATTATGAACACAGTGAGAACATTTGGAATTATACATTTTCCTTTGTACAGCGTTCATCTTCTTTTTCGATTCCGTTCATTGCTCTGCCGATTCTTTGCCTTGAATGATTGTTCAATCAATTTACCGCATCTCTTGTTCCTCCAAAACAACATGTGACCAATGGCAACTCCCACAGGCACCGCACATCCGTATCCAAGCAAAGCAGATTTCCAACTGAACAGACTACCTGACTCCGAAAGGATGCTTTCTTCTTGTGCTCCTGGTGGTTGTTGATCTTCAACGTCATCACATTTATTGGACAATGGAAACCCACACAACCCTAAGTTTTCCTTATAGGAATCACTAGTGAAGGTAGAAAATTGATTCCCTACAGGTATCTTCCCCTCTAATCTATTATAAGAAAGGTTAAGAACCGATAGGAATGTCAAGCTTGTTAGTTGCATCGGGATCGCGCCTGTGAGCTTGTTTTTTGAGAGGTCTAAGGACTCAAGCAATGTCAACTTCGAAAGAGATGTTGGGATCTCACCGTTCAGGTTATTTCTAGACATGTTGAGTACTTCTAGTAATTTGAGGTTGCCAATCTCTTCAGGAATCTCTCCTTCAAAAAGATTGTTCGAGAGGTCTAGGATAGTGAAAATTGTTAAGATGTTGATATTATCCATTCTATGGCCCTTGCTTGTAATTGACATCCAATCCCTATAATAGTAAGATCCCATGTACAATAGTGACCCATTGAACTTTACCCTCATTGACTTCCATATTGCAAAGTAATCCAGTGGCAGATTTCCGGTGAAATGATTCGAGGAGAGATCAAAGATTTGAAGCATTGGGAAGTCGTTTGATGTCAATGGCTGGCCAATGGGACCGTGCAATCTATTTGATTGTAGGATGAGAACTTGCAAGTTGGGAAGCATCCCTAACCAGAAAGGAAATGTGTCGTTAATCTGGTTATCTCCAAGGTCTATAACTTCAAGGCATCTGCAATGCTTGAGAGACCTGGGAATTTTCCCTGTCAACTGATTCCCGTATAAGTTGAGTGTCTTTAGGCTGCAGTCTTCGGTGAAATTCCAGAGCATCAACCCAAAGAATTTATTCTCCCGTAGATTTAGTACGGTGAGAGTAGCAGCAAGAGCCTCGAGACATTTTGGAATTTGACCTGTCATAGAATTGTAGCATAGATCCAAGATTGTTAGATTTCTTGTCCTGCATAATGATTCTGGAATCTCTCCAGTGAGCTTGTTCTTAGCAAGCGAGAGGAAGCTGACAGAGGGTGGTAGAATTGGGATTGATCCTTCTAACAAATTGGAGCTAAGATCAAGAAAGGTCAAGGAGCTTAAAAACGGATCAGAAGATGGTGCTTCAAATCCATTCAAGAAATTGTTAGACAAATTCAAGTAAACTAGCCTTTCAAACTGCCAAATCCATTTAGGCACTTGGCCATGGATTTGGTTGTTAGAAAGGTCGAGCTCAACCAACCTACTTACTTTTCGAAGGAAACTTGGGATTTCTCCAATATTGCAGTTGACAAGATTCAGCCTTTCAAGGTAGGGGAGGTTAAGAAGCTCGGTTGAGTTAACAAGACAAGAAAGGTTGTGACCACTGAGGTTAATGCCAATCACATGATCAGTTGTGACTTCATGACAAGTAACACCTTCCCAGGAGCAACAATCAGTGTTAGGCTTCCATGAAGTAAGCAAAGAACCTGAGGCGGGCTGGAGAGGAAGAGTGGATTCTGGTTTGGCCGCAGATAAATCCCTTTTGAGTCGGAGCAAGGCTGTTTTTTCACTGCCAACGCAACGATGGCCTGAGAAAGGGTGAGAAGAAGTTTGTGACAAAGATGTGAAAGTAGAATTTGCTGAAGATAAGAAGGGTAGGAATAAAAAGCAACAAGCTATAATTCTACAATAATCTCTCATTTCAAGAGATAAATTTATTGTCTCGGATGTTATTGTGATGGGTCGGTGGATTTATAGAGAAAACTCCTGCACTAGCTTGATGTAGAACACTAGGAATTATTAGTTTCTTGTAGCAGATTGGATAACAAGATTCCAAGAAACTTCTTGGTCATCTCACTGGGAGTAAATCTATCAAGTAAACTGTGTTCCTTCAAATTTTAAAATTTGTTTTTTATTAAAAAAAATTTATATATTTTCAGATCATAAAATGTGTTAATCTTAAAATGAATTTTTTTAAAATATAAAAAATATTATTTTAATATATTTTTAAATAAAAAAAACACTTTAAATTCCAACTCTATCACAGTCTAAACCGATACTAAATGAGAGAAGATGTGATATTCTGGCAGCAACTCCCTTTTTTTTTTTTTTTTAGTCAAGATTTAAGGAAAGGTTGCGCAATTTGAGGTGCTTTTCCTCACTTCGTGGAGTGGATTGAACGTGCAAGAACTCTCTTGAAATCGAATCTCAAGGCATGCAATGCTTGAAAAATGTTTATTTAATTTACGTACAGGTAGGTTAATTTAGAGGAATAATTAAGTTATATTGTCGAAGCTCAGAAGAAACTTAGAATAGAAGATAATTATATTGTTTGATATTTTAATTGTACAGCAAGATATCTAAAAACAATATAATAAAATAAATTATATAAAATGCTTCATCATTTTCTTTAATAGATTATTAAAATAGTTTTCTAGCTAATTGTCTTCAATTGTTAGTTTTTTTTTAATTTTTTGCTCTTTACTGATTAGAAAATAATCATGAATATTCACCTTTATTATTTTCTTATTAGCAATCTTCTTGTGGGAGAATGATAATTAATTGGTGCATGTTAAGAGTTTGCTTCCAAATTAAAAAGGTGGGAAAGAATTAAAGATGGACCGGAAATTGTTAAGCAAGTCTTACATTGGCAAATCTCAAATTATCTCTCAACTATGAAATGATTTTCAAGATAATCCTCAAACTAAAATTTTTCAAAATTGGATGTAAAAAGTAAAAAAAAATAAAAAAACATTAAACCATTTGAGACATGACAAGGTGTTTCACTATTTATATAAACAATGAACAACTTGATTTTTTTTTTAATCCTTCTTGTTTATTTTTATGTTTCAAAAACATTTTTGAAAAAAATTAAATTATTTATTTATTTTTTCTTTTCTTTAAATTAATATGTTTTTGATGTTTTTAAATTATTTTGATGCACTGATATCAAAAATAATTTTTTAAAAATAAAAAATCTATTATTTTTATACATTTCTGAGTGAAAAAGTACTTTGAAAAGCAACCGCAACCACACTCAACAGACTTACACCTTTGGTATTTTTTTTTTTATTTAGGCCTTTAAGCACTTTAATCTTTTTTTAAAAAAAATAAAAAATAAAAATTAGCCTTTCTTAATATCATTTGGTCCTCCTACTTTTAGTTTTTTTTTATTTATTTATTAATATAGGCCTTTCATCTAGGCCTTACAAAAGTGAGTCCGAAATTTAGGATGATGCAACTTAACTTTTTTATTTAATTTTATCCCTTTTTAATGTAATTTGATCCTTCGTTTTTGTTTTTATTTTTATTTTTGTAGGCTTTTTGTTTATAGGCCTTACAAAAATGAGTAAGAAACTCCTTTAATTTAGTCCATATAATGCCCTTTCCTAGAGCCAAGAGAAATGCATTGTTCCACTCGAATTGAATATGGAAATGATGATATTTGAATAATACATATTTAATCATAATCAAATAAATATTTTAATAATTTTTGTGTGTTTATATTTTAAAAATAAAAAATATAAATGATTACCTAAAAAACTAAAAGAATTCACCCGTGATAATGGTGCTTTCATTTGATTTAATATATTATATTTTTTTTTCCTTGTCTAAAATCTTGGTGCTTTTCGAATTTATCACTATGAATAATATTGTTCTTACTCACTGATAAACATTGTCTGTTATGGAGTAAATTACTTGCCTTAATTCGTGGTTCGAGTATGAATGATTTAAAGAATATTTAAGAGCGTGATATTAATTATTTTTTAAAGTATTTTTGGCTAGAAAATATATTCAAATAATTTTTTTATTTTAAAAAAATTATTGTTAACATTAACATATCAATGAAATACCAAAAAAATTAATTTAAAATAAGAGAAAAAAATTTAATTTTTTTAAAAAAATATTTTAAAACACAACAATAAATAGAACTCTTAATCAATTAGCAGCTACTTTTTATATTTGTTTTAAAGGGAAGTTTATATCTATAGTGGTGACTTAGGCATGGACATACTTGTTGAAAAAACAAATTTAATAAATTTAACTAGTTATAAAAAAAATCTCAATTTATAAGTTTAAAATGTAGAGTGAGCTTCAAGAAATAATTTTATATATTACTTTTTAATATTTTTTTAATTAAAAGTTTTTTAAGTTTAAAACATGCATCAACTCATAATTATCATGTACTTAATTTTATTAATATTTTTTTAAATGGTGGAATGTGGTGGTAAAATTTGAAATAGATATTAATCACTTTGTAAATAAAATCTTGATATAATATAGAATAATTATTTAGAAAAAAAATGAAGTTTTGGATGAAATTTTAAAAAAGGTTTTCAAGATAGGATAGCTTAAAAATACATTAAAATAACATATATATATATATATAAATTATTTTTAAAATTTATTTTAATATCAACATATCAAAACGATGTAAAAATATTAAAATATAATTTAAATTTAAATTTTTTTTAAAACAACATGTCCACGCCACTAAAGCAATCATGCTCACTCCCTAACTTGACTTTAGTGTAGTGGTGTTAGGCAAGAAAAGTAAGCAACAATGCCATTGGATGTGTGTGTCTATCAACACCATTATTTAACACTACTAACTTAGCATTTACTTTGATTCCTTGTTTTTTACATCAAAATTGGCCTAACACGTTTGTGATTTGTCACCTTTAATTACTTGACTTTACTCGAAGAAACTTGGGCTGGATTCACTCGATGCTGCCTTTGCTCTACCAGAGCTCTAATTATTCTCTGGTCATTTGTCTGCAATCAGAGAGGAGACCCAGAACGGGTCAAAGAACTAGTCCTGTATCAAAAGTAAATCTTAAAAGGATATTCTAAATTGTTTTTTTAGATTAACGTAGGTGTCCGAGTCAGTTTACATATATCTCAAATAATTTTATGGACTTTAAAGTTAATGATCATGTAAGTCTCTAGTAACTCTGAGAAACTCAAACTCGTAATCATTAAGAAGTAAATCCACGGCCCGACCAGTTGAACTACCTCTTAAAATTTATTGGAAATTGTTTTTATTATATGAGTTAGATGATTTTATCCTTATTTTCATTTCTCCAACGTGCAACAATTCTGATATTTCAGAGTCTTTTGGGACATTAAAGGCTCTGGAAGAAATGGAAACCAACTAGATTTAGATAATTTACTTGCCAAATTGGTTTAACTAAGGAAAATCGATCAAAGTTGTGTTGGTTGCTTAAAGGAAACCTGATGTCAAGAAAAGCTGATGCTGTCCTCGTTAGTATTGATATTTTATGTGCAGCTTTGCAGCGACAAGATCAATACCTCGTCCATACCATGAGCTTAGTTCAAGTATAAAGAAATTGATTCAAAAGTTACAAGATGATGATTTGAACCTTTACTTCAAAATATCGTGTAAAATGATATCAATGTTCCTTATTTAAAAGTATAATATAATATTCTCGTCAAATTAAAGTTCTCATAACTCAAAGTTAATATATTTATAACTCCAATTGATTTTTAATTACAAGAGTTAAATATCAATAATTAAACTTTTTATTTTACGGTCAACATTATATTCTAAAGATTTTTATAGCTAATTCAATGTTGATGATGTATATAATTTCGCATAATAAAATTTATCCCAAAGATTTTATATAGCATAGAAACTTTATTTGAGATTTCAATTGCAATATTATCATTTTAATTAATATACCAAACAGCGAAAATTTCAAATATTGACTACTTTTCGCAAAAGGTCCTTTTTGGTGCAAATGAGAACTTTTCAATGCTTAAATAAATATTTTTTTAGAGAAAAAATACAATAATATTCTAGAGAGATGTTCTGAAAATATACATGCAATAAAGAATGAAAATTGTGAATCTTTGTTCTAAATGTTTTATAATGTATTTATAGCCAATGATTTTATTTTTTTTGTGAAAAAAAAAGAGCTGGAGTGTAACTTCATATTTATAATATTTTGAGTTGCATTGTGATCACTCATTTTATCCAGCTAAAAAATGAAGAAATAACTGGTCATGAAAGGCTTTAATACATCTAATGGTCTTAGTGGAATATAGAGTAATTTAATTTGCTTATTTGTTGAGAAATAAATCTTATATGATTTTATATAAAATTTTATAGAATTGATGGTGTTAGACTTAATCATCTTTTAAGTCTGACGAGTACCAAACTTAATTTGTTTAGATTAAGCACACTGTCAAACCTATCTGTGGCTAGATCTGGCCAGCACTAGAGCTAATGTGTCTGGACAAGGAACATTGTCAAGCTCATCTATAGTTGGGTCTGATAAACACTAAATCCAACACTTGAGGCTTGATGCACTACTAAGCCCAATCGTTGTATCTAGTTAGCACCACATCCAACACCCATGGCTTGGGGTGCTGGAAAGTATCTATGGCTAATTCTGGCTAGTGCCGAGATCAAATTTAACCGGTGACTGGAAATACTTAAGATAAATATAATGATACTAAAAAGAAAATTGTGATAAAAAATAATATAAATTCAAGGAAATAAAAACTCTCGATTCCTCCGATATGATTTAATACGTCATCGTTTCCACATTCAACAACACGTCACCGTTCCAATTTATGCGAACCACAGCACTCTGCTCTTCTAATCTCCTTTCCCTCCTTATTTCTCCCTCCAAAAAACACACTGCCCGGCCACTAACGAATCGGATCCTATACATGGCATCAACCTCCGCTCCTCGCGGCGGCGGCGACGTTCCTTCCACCTCCGGAATAATGACAACCTCCGCTTCGATGCTCTGCTCGGAGAACCAATCTCTCATCGTTGTAAGTCTCTCAAAATCCTCACTTCGATTCCAATTTCTTAAACCCACTTTTGAAACCCTAATTTGAATTGTCTTTTGTACAGGAAATGAGGAAGGTTTTCAATATGATGAAGGAGATCGCAGTTGATCTTGAGAGAGAGAACGAGTCTGCAAAAGTACTTTTTTTTCTAAAAAGAAAAAAAAAATATTTGCTTTTTGTAAAAGCAAAGATTTTTTTTTTCAAAGTTTTTCAAAAAAATTGGGGATTTTGGGTATCTGGTTTTAATTAGTAAAATTGTAATTAAGGGTTTATTTGGAACTTCGTGATGTAAAATGGGCTCTGCTTTGATTGTAATTAATTAATTCATTAGAGGGAGTTATTTGCTTGATTTCTAACTAATTAGTGCTTTTGTTTTAGTAGTTCCTTTTGGCTTCATGTAGATATCGTTCTTGAAATTCAGTTTGGGATTTTGGATATCTAGCTTTCGCTTTGAATGACAAAAGATAAAAATAAAAGGGTTTGGAGAGGGTTTGAACTTCTTTGTGAAGGAAGCTGATCTTCTGTTTTCTTTGTAACTTCTTGAGTTTATTGATGACTATATGGAATTTTAGGTGAATGAACTTGAAAACACTGTTGCTGAGTTGTTAGCGACTTATGAAGATTGTACGTATCAGACTTCTGCAATTGAATCTGTTGGTAACACATACCAGCCTGGGGCAGAGGTGGGTTTTTTTTTTCGGTTGATTTTTAGTATTCTGGTTTTTGCATGTTGTCAGACTTACATTGGTTTGGTGTTTGAAATGCAGCTAACCGATTTCAAAAAGTTGCTTAACGATGAGTTTATGAAGTTTAAGGGTAATAAATCCTCAGCCCAACAGAATCATCCACTACTGCGTCAATTTCGAGAAGCTGTCTGGGTACATTTCCTGATATTAATTGATTTTGACTTCTTTCTTGCATTATTGCACTTCACAAAGGCATCGCATGACTATTTTCTAGCAGTAACATGATCTTCAGTTTCCTGTTAGTTTTTGAGATCAGTGGTGGAATCATTAAGTGGGGGACATCATCCGCACTCTGCTGCATTAATATAATGCTGTTAATTACTTGATTGTGGTTTGTTGATGTCGCTGAGGCTTGCTTAGTGAGCTCAGTGTGTCTTGGTTGCTTGATTCTAGATGTGTTGTATTGTGCTTAACCACTGGTTTTGGTTTTCCATTTTTGTCTTCTCCCACAGAATGTTCATCATTCAGGACAACCAATGCCGGGTGAAGAGCACGAGGACATTGTAATGACTTATACCCAGTCCACCATTTTGAATATCACTTGCCCATTGAGTGGAAAGCCAATTACTGAACTAGCAGAACCAGTTCGCGGGTACTGTATGTTTACTTCAAATTTATCTTCCTATAGCAGCCCAGTTAGAAGAATTAAAATTGCCGAGTTGTTTAAGATGGAAGCTTTTGTGGATCTGACCTTATTTCTTACGTTTCAAAACTTGTCATGTTTACTTTTTCCCTGGTCTAGTGTGGATTGCAAGCATGTGTATGAAAAGAAAGCAATCATGGGCTACATATCCCTAAATGCACAAGCCAAATGCCCCGTAACAGGTATCCCATATTCATCTGTTTTATTTTGTGAATTTGATGTACGAGTGTAACTTTTGACTATGGATCCACCTCTCAGGCTGTCCCAGGTATTTGCGGCAAGATAAAGTGGTCTCTGATCCGCTATTACTTGTTGAAATTGAGGAGATGCGCTCAATGAGCAAAGAAAATATGACTGCTACTCTGGTAGAAGATTTCACAATGACAGACGATGAAGAGGAGGATTGATGAGAGCACCTGCTGCTAGAACGTAGTTGTATTCCTATCAGGATTTTGAACTAGCTACTACAGCCTTGGCTTCAGGAGTTAACTGTATACATATTGTTTTTAATTCAAAGCTTGTGCTAATTCATCTTCCTCAAACATGTTTCTCTCTTGCTTGCAAGTAGTTTACTTGCTATAATTTGCTGGTTAGAATCATGCATTTCTCTTGTTCCATGTAATTCCTGTGATGCTGCAGGAATATGTATTGTGACTTGAATTTCTAACCAGTCTTGAATTCAAATCTAAGCCTGAAACTTCTCTTCACCAACCTCATCTTCAACTCCCACCTATGATCCCAGCAATGCAAAAGAATCCAAATCAAGCACAATCATTGGAAAATGATGTTCAATGTTGTATTGACGTATAACGAGCAAGTAATTTCATTTGGATCCCCGTGTAAAGAAACAGGAATGAATTTTTTTCATGTTTTTCTTTGCACCATTCTCCTTCACTTGGATACACTAAGCCCCAAGCTCAAATCGGGACGAACCAGCCATACTCAAACAATTTTTTCTTTTATAAAAAAAATTAGAGTTAATATTGCTAAACATGAACTAATTAGCGTTCATCAGAGACCTAAGGATTCAAGCCTGCCCTTTAAAAGCTCAGCTTTCTCTTCTGCAAAAAGAGAGCAAATTTAGCTTAAACGCAAAAGACAAAGCACCCATCATAAATTGGTCAAAAAATACACATCCAAACCCAAGCAAATGGAAAAACTAATCCAATAGGACAAGCATATTTAGCTGCTAGTTAATTAGAACAAGCAGCTCCTAAAACTCGAGCACAAAACCTTGTTTCAAGTTAACAAACAATGGAATTGAAAGCTTATAACTCAAAACAAAAATGATCGAGTAAAT
Organism: Populus simonii; assembly: GCA_007827005.2. NCBI lineage: Eukaryota > Viridiplantae > Streptophyta > Magnoliopsida > Malpighiales > Salicaceae > Populus > Populus simonii. The sequence continues at coordinate 17,318,131 of CM017474.2, forward strand.
TCCATGTAAATTCATAGTTAGATCGTACTAAATCTTACTATTTTGGGTTTTTTTTAAATAAATGTATGGACTCGTAAAAAAATAATAAAAATTATTTTATTTCTGTTTTTTTAAAGTAGTTCAAAGAAGTAATTAATAAAACTATACTACGTATTTTTATATTATGAACATTATTTTAAGATCTAAATTGGTATAATTAACTAATCTGGAATGTGGTTAATTTAAAACTTAAAATGTATCTTGTTAAAAAATTTTTGGTTAACTAATTAAAAACTTGAATTGATTGATTAATATAAATAAAACTTAATTATTAATTCGTTGATTTAAAAAATAATTAAAATAATATGATTTTAATTTTTTTAAAATTTAAAATTTTTTATTTTTAAATCAACCTAAATTCATCCTTACAACCCGTAAGCCGGTCAATCATGAACTCAAAGGTACAACGCCAACCTGAAAAGAAAGGCAACATCCTCTATCCTGGAGGACCCCCCATTACCCCCAGAAATTTACCTGCCAAATCATCCATCTCGTTATCCTGACGCCCACAAACCCAAATCCCTTCCTCTTCGATTCAAACCTTGACACTCACCAACAAAACATGTCCTTCCCTAGGATTCCTCTGTCTAGGGTTCCTTCATATCTCCACAACAGCAACAACTGCTTTCACCTTCTCCACCCGCCCTTTATCCCGGTATCCAAAACCCCATCATTACCCACTTACCAAACTGCCCGTACATACACTGATTTCAATTCCCAAACACAAACACAACCCCCTCTCTCACTACCCTCTTTAATACCTTCTCCTCCTGTTAATAATCCCAATGCCACTCATAGATGGAAGCCTATGTGCTTATATCACACACATGGCAAGTGTACTAAGGTAAAGTTTCAAACTTTTCAACTTTTTATTAGCAATTATTACTTTTGCTGGTTTCCAGTGTTAATTCTGTTGAGAATTAGCTAAACTTAGATAAATAAGTGCAAACTTTTGTGGGTTTCTATTGTTAATTTTGTTAAACTTGTGAAAGGTTTGGACTTTTGAACTGTGATTGGTAATGGGATTTTTGTGGTTTATATTCAGATTGATGACCCTGTTCATGTAGAGAGGTTTAATCATGATTGCTCTAGGGATTTTCAAGTGAGTGCTGCTGATTTTGAACGAAAAAGGCCTCAAGATTTTGACTTTTTCTTGGTGTTTGATTTGGAAGGGAAAGTTGAGATTCTTGAGTTTCCTGTACTGATAATCGATGCAAAAAATATGGGTGTTGTCGATTTGTTTCACAGGTTAATACTCTTTGCTTTTTAAGGCAGCGTCTAATGGTTTGTTTCTTTATTGTCAAAGTTGAATTGAAGAGTTTAGATATATATGGATGGAGTTTCTCTAATACTGTAAATTATTGCACTGTAAATGTTACATTGTTAATGGTGTTTGTTTGGGACAATCGTAAATAAATTGGCAGCATGATCTGTGGGATGCATTGTTTTGTATTCTTAAAATTTCTTTTATGTTTTACAGGTTTGTAAGGCCTACAGCAATGAGTGAGGAAAGAGTAAATGAATATATCTACAACAAATATGGAAAGTTTGGAGTTGATCGGTATGATGCCCTTTCTGCTTTTCATGTCACAATTTATGATTATCAGAGCCATTTTTAGCTTAGGATGCAAAATTCTGACGGTCACAAAAGCGTCTAGATGATTTTGTGTAGTTCCTCCTCAGCTCTTACCTGCACATACTATTTTGACGGTTAACAGCTGCAAACTGATTATTTTATATTTATTGGTTCTCAATACATCTAAGATTAATGATATCAGTGATGTTGCTGATGGATACTAAATGGGCTGTGAAACCAGCAATTTTCTGTAGTTAGTTTATGCATGATTGATGCTGATGACTGGTTGTAGCTGTCTTAAGAACATAACATGTTTTGTTTTGGCAAATCAGTAGTATGTAAGCTCCTGAGTTATATTAGCCACGTTAGCTGCTTTACTAATAGTTTAGTAAATACAGTTCTATGATGCTATTAGCAACGTTAGCATCTCCTCTTGACCTCATGCTTCCACCACCATTGGCAAATCTACTAATAATTTTTCCTTTTCTGGTAAATACACCTCCATTAACTTAAATTTTCCTATTGTATTATAAGTTATTCTACATGGAATGAGTTTGGAATAGCAATGATTCATCTTGAACATTGTCTTAGTTTTCTCTGTGTTCGGTGGAAAATTGATCTGTCTTACAATAGTTACTTGCTTTGCATTTGCAGTGTGTGGCATGATACAGCCCTCCCATTTAACGAAGTTCTTCAACAATTTGAATCATGGTTGACGCAACATAATTTGTGGGAAAAGACTCGCGGGGGGCGTCTTAATCGAGCAGCTTTTGTAACTTGGTGAGTCCATCTTTAAACCAATTGCATTCTTCTAAGTAGACATATTGTGAAGGTGGCAAAGCCCACCCTCAAAATAATAAAATAGGCTTCTTGCTTCTGGTTTGTGAAATAATATCCACTTGGTGACATGTCTTTGTTCTGATCTGGTATCAGTGGAAATTGGGATGTGAAAACACAGGTCCCTCATCAATGCTCTGTGTCCAAGTTGAAGCTCCCCCCATACTTTATGGAGTGGATCAACCTGAAAGATGTCTATCAAAATTTTTATAATCCAAGAAATGAGGTGTGCACACTGATTTTTTGACTCTTAAGGTTTCATAACACATTATTCATAATTCTAGTCACGAAAATTACGATCATGTCTGAAGAAAAGGATTTTTATGTATTTACATTAGGTTTAATGCTGCTGACATCCAATACAAATCAAGCCAAAAGTTTAGAGCATAGATCTGAATTTGCTTTCATTTTGCGAACTATCTTAATAATTTTTCCGATTAGCACTTGCCATTCTGAATTTGCTATTTATGCTATCAACTATAAATTAATCATAGTTTTGATTAGTGTTGGGTACAAGTGACCCCCTTCATGATTATTACTGGTTGATGGCAATTATTATTTCTTTCCTTATGTTTAACCTTCATTATTGATGACAGGCCAGAGGAATGAGGACAATGATGTCGCAGCTTAAAATACCAATGGTGGGAAGTCACCATCTTGGTCTTGATGACACAAAGAATATAGCAAGAGTCTTGATACGGATGCTAGCTGATGGCGCAGTGTTGCCGATTACCGCCCGGAGGAAGCCTGAGTCACCAGGAAGTGTTAATTTTCTGTACAAGAATCGCATATAATGTTGTTGGTTCTAGCTCTGCAACTGTTTTTGTAAACCTTTCTTTGTCCATCATGAAGTTGTAAGAGCTAAGTATTCCTTCAAAACTTAGGGGAGCAAAAAGATTAGCACAAGAAAGAGAACAGTGCACAGGCCAACAACAAATCATTTACACACGCTTGCTAAACATTCCAACATTTTTACTAAATTTATTTTTATTAATTGATGTACTAAACACAAGACCTTTGTTTCATGCCAACTTCTAAATTGAATTTACATGGGAAAAAAATTTGTAAAAAATCTTGAATTCAAATTTTGGAAAAGGGCATGAGAAAAAAAAAGTTATCATGTATATTTTTAGGTAGGATACATTATTAAAAATATCACGATACTTTTGAACCTAAAATTAAAACTTGATTATTGGTGTAACTTAAATATCCCTAAAACTAAACTAAAAATGTTATTGAAACCAAGAAGAAAAAACTAATTGTGTGTTAGATATTGTGGTAATTTTTATGGTTATTATATCATTATGATTTTAAAAAAAATACAAATTTTTGACTTTGTTGTTATTAATATTTCAAGAGAGAATTTGTAATGGGATTTATGCAAAACTTAATATATTTTGATTATCTAAATACTTTTAAAAATATAATTGGAACAAACATAGTTTCAAGGAAGGTTATTAATTCTGTTTTATTCCATTTGAAATGACTGATATATCTTGGTCTAGTTAAAAAAAAATATAGAATAAACTAGAATAAATTTCATTTCATTTTAAATCTTGACTCGCTCTAAAAATTCCAGTTAGAACGTTCCGGTTCCATTTCTGCCGAAATGTTTCTGGCCAAATAGTTTTTTATTTTTTGTTTTTAATTTTTTTTTAATTTCATTTCTTCAGCACTTGGTTTATTAGAGATTGGACTTCATAATTTATTCTGATTTTTTTGTGTGGTTATCTCAATCTAATGAGCATTGTCATGTATTTAACGAGTTAATCCAATGATTCTATTTTTTTTTAATCTATTTTTTCATTGATTGTTTTAATTTTATCCTTCGATTTTTTTAACAATTTGTTGAATATGAAATAGGTTTTGTTATTTGTTTTAATTTTTTAAATTAAATTATCTTAGTCTCATAACCAGAGTTAAGTGTTTTGCAAGCTAACCAGAGCAAACTTAAGTCATTTTATGATCTCATGACCCGAATCAATTTAATCAAATTATATTTTCATCTCAATATTTTTTTTAAAAAAGATATCTTGAATTTTTTTAATCAAATTATATTTTTATCCATCATCCAAGTTGTTTTTAGATTTATCAATTCGATCAGTCATATTATGTTAACTCCCTCATTTTTACTAGTATTTAAAATTTAAATTACATAATTTTAAATTAATTTATTTTTAAATTATATTTGTTAAATATACATGTATAATAGTATAATCCCAAAACAGCACCTAAATACTTTAAAATCAAAATATACTTTTCTATTAAAAAAACAAAACATTAATCGAAAAAAATTGAGAACCTTGATTTCAACTGTACGTCACTATGTTAACGGAAAAAAAAACCTTGGGACTTGATTTTTTTTTTCTTTCCCTATTGATGGAGAAATCAATAATTGGCGGCAATTCTTGCAAGGAAAAAGAAAATTGAAGAAAAAAGGGAGCAAAATTATACTTAAGCACAACAGTATTCATTCTCTTCTTGGCGCGTGCCGCACTCTCCGAAAGAATACCAGCATCAATGGACATCCCCTTTCTCGCGTTAACTACACGTCAGTTCAGTCGCGTGGTACGAGGCTCAAAAAACCAGTTCAAAACCTCTCCTTTATAAGCCCTAAACTCTGCCTTGTAAACACAAAAATCAAACAGAGCCCCAAATTTCTCCGGAACCCCAAACTCGGATCGGTCCAACTCAGTGAGTCGCTTCTCATATTCAAAACTCTCTCCCTCAAATCCCTCCAAAATCAAAACCCATTTCCAAAACAACACGATGAACCCTTTTTTCTCTTAAAAGTCCATATATACATATATACATACGCCTATTAAGTCATATTTATATATAATATTGTTTTATATATTATGCAGTTGAAATCGGGTTCGGGTTTGGGTTCGAGTTCTTCGCCTACGGGCGCTAGGCTTCGAAAGAAGCACAAGAGACTCGATGCGATATGTGAAACCGTGTATAATCAGAACCATAGCGAGTCCCTCAATGAGGAAAAATCCGGGTCGGGTCAGGCTGCTGACTTGGAGCTCCGACGGAGTTCACGGGTCAGGCGGGCACCTGAACTGCTCGATGTGTCACCGCCACCGGCTAAGAAACGGAAGAAGATGAAGAAGAAAGTGAATTTGGGTGTTAGTAAAAGTTATAGGAGTGGTAATAGCAGTTATAAGATTGGCAATAGTAGTTTAAGGAGTGGCAATAGTAGTTCGAAGAGGGTTATGGAGGAGGAGGAGGAGGAGGATAGTGAAGGAGAAGAGGATTTGGATGATACGCCGGGGAGTTGGAGGTCGAGGTTGAGGACAAGAGGAAGGAATGCTGGGAAGGGAGGGAACAGTGGGGAGAGTAGGAGGAGGAAGCTTTTTGATGACATGGAGGCGGGAGAGAGTGAATTGGGTGAGGGAGAGGGGGGTTTTGATGGTGGCAAGTTTGTTATGGGTTCGAAGAGGGTAGGGAGAGTTAAGGCATTGAGTGGGCTGGAGAGTGAGGAGAAAGAGGGTGGGAATGGGCACGGTAGTGGAAATGTGAGTGAGAACGATGAGGATGAGGAGGGTGAGGAAGATGATGAGATGGAGGCGGTGAGGAGTGAGGATAGTGATGAGAGTGTGCTGGATTTGGGTGGTGAAATTGATGGTGGAAATGAGGAGGAAATAGGGGATGACGATGGTGTGCAGGTAAAGGGAGAGGAGGAGAAAGAGAGATTGGATGGTTTGGAATTGGAGAGGAAGGGTGATGGAAATGAGAACGTGGAAAATGTAGAGGATGATGAGAAAATGGAGGAGTTGGTCATGATGGATGCGGAAAATGAGAGGGATGTTGATGAGGTTAATGGGGCTTTGGTGAACGAATTAGAGGATGGACAATGTGGTGCTGATGAGATTAAAAAGGATGATGTGGAGAATGTAGATTTGACAAAAGGGGTGGAGGACAGAGGGTGCTGTGATAAAAATGAAAAGGATGTTGTTGAAGAGTATGTAGATTTGACAAAGGAGGTGGAGAACAAAGGTGGATTGGATGAGCTAGAGGGTGAGAAAGATGTGAAGGTGGACAAAATGAAGCGTGATTCAACCAGTAGTCTTGGGAGATCAAAGATTAAACAGGGTAGATGTTGTGGTTTGTGTGGGTGTGGAAATGATGGTAAACCACCTAAAAGGTTGGTGCAAGATGGCGGTGAGAGTGAAAATGAGGCATATAGTGGTTCATCAGCTTCAGAGGATGTAAAATATGATGTTTGGGATGGGTTTGGTGATGAACCAGGGTGGCTTGGTCGTCTCTTGGGTCCTATAAATGATCGTTATGGTATTGCTGGAATCTGGGTTCATCAAAACTGTGCTGTATGGAGTCCAGAGGTGCAGTCCTATAACCAGTTTTATTTATTTTCGCTTTTCTTGGTGAATTTTCCATGATTGTAAATGTCAGTTGCTAGAGACATTAGTTCTTTGAATATCACTTTCTGTTGTTTATTATTCCCTTCATTTAGGTTTTAATAAATACCCTTTCACTCAAGATATGTTATGTCTTTGAGGATTGCTATAAGTGCGTCGTAGTGTGATCAGTTGTACTAGGTTGTCAATACACGATAAAAAAAAAAAAAAGGAAAAAGAAAAAAAACAGAGAGAGGGGCTGTTGACACGTTACTCAGATGAGATGCTATTATTGTATTGGCAGCAACTTTAATGGTCATGAGTGCTCCTTGATCACAATGATGGTTCCCTTTGCATGATTTAAACTGATGTTGTCTGTTCAAAGTGTTAGGGCTCAACAATAGACCACAGTTAGTCTTGCATTTTATAGGAAGTAAACCAATGGAATATATATTTTGGAAGTAAGCTACAACCTTTACTTTTTAATTTTTCATGGACATTAATTTTATGTATGTGTATTGAATGGGTTCTTCTATCTTGTTTTATGAGCTAGTAGATTTTTGCAAGAACTGGGAGTTTTTAAACATTAATTTGTACTTCCATCTGACTATTATGTTGCAGTAAATCTCCATACCTTGTGATCTGTGTTTGCAGGTTTATTTTGCTGGCTTGGGTTGCTTGAAAAATGTTAGGGCTGCACTTTGCAGAGGCAAAGCATTAAAATGTAGCCGCTGTGGAAGGCCAGGGGCAACTATTGGATGTCGTGTTGATCGGTGTCCGAAAACTTACCACTTGGTTGGTTATTTTATTTGCTGTGCAAAACATTCTTCTGTTTTGGTTTTTATTATGATTTTATTTTTTTCTTGCTTATATTATTTTATTTTTCCAGCCTTGTGCACGAGCCACTGGCTGCATTTTTGACCATCGAAAATTTCTTATAGCATGCACATATCACCGGCATCTCTTCCAACCTTATGGTAATCAACATGCAATACGGATAAAGAAATTGAAAGCTAAGAAAATGAAGTTACAATTGAGAAAGGTTTCAAATGATGCTTGGCGAAAGGATGTTGAAGCGGAAGAAAAATGGTTGGAGAACTGTGGCGAGGATGAAGAGTTTTTAAAACGTGAAAGCAAGAGGCTTCATCGGGATTTGTTGAGAATTGCACCTGTGTACATTGGAGGCTCAGACACTGATGGTGGAAAACTATTTGAGGGCTGGGAGTCCGTTGCAGGGCTTCAGAATGTCATCCAATGCATGAAGGAAGTGGTAATTTTGCCTCTATTATATCCCGAGTTCTTCAGTAATTTGGGGATTACACCTCCTAGGGGTGTTCTTTTGCATGGGTACCCTGGAACAGGTAAAACTCTTGTAGTACGGGCATTAATTGGTTCATGTGCTCGTGGTGATAAACGAATAGCATATTTTGCTCGCAAAGGTGCAGACTGCCTAGGAAAGTATGTTGGGGATGCTGAGCGCCAACTGAGGCTCCTGTTTCAGGTCGCTGAAAGATGTCAACCTTCAATTATATTCTTCGACGAGATAGATGGATTAGCACCTTGTCGTTCAAGGCAGCAAGATCAGACTCACAGCTCAGTTGTATCCACACTGCTTGCTCTTATGGATGGTTTAAAATCCCGGGGTTCAGTAATAGTGATTGGTGCAACCAACCGTCCTGAGGCTGTTGATCCAGCATTACGTAGGCCTGGGAGATTTGATAGGGAGATTTACTTTCCATTGCCATCAGTTGGGGACAGGGCTGCTATTCTCTCCCTCCACACACGAAGTTGGCCTAAACCTGTTACTGGGTCTTTGCTGAAGTGGATTGCAAGAGGAACTGTAGGTTTTGCTGGTGCTGATCTGCAGGCCCTTTGTACTCAAGCTGCCATTATTGCTTTGAAGAGGAATTTCCCTTTGCACGAAATGCTAGCTGCTGCAGGCAATAGATCTCCTGGTGCTAAACGCATTCCTCTTCCAGCTTTTGCAGTGGAAGAGAGGGACTGGTTGGAGGCTTTAGCTTGTTCCCCACCCCCTTGCTCTCGTAGAGAAGCAGGGATAGCTGCTTATGATTTGGTCTCCTCCCCTCTTCCCACTCACCTCATTCCATGTCTTTTGCAGCCACTATCTACCTTGTTTATTTCATTGTATCTGCATGAACACCTCTGGCTGCCTCCTCCTCTTTTGAAAGCTGCAAAAATGTTTGAATCTCTGATTGTTTCTTCCTTAGAGAAGAATAATCTGCCCACTGATCGTTGGTGGTCTCACATTGACAGTTTCCTTAGAGATGCAGATGTTGCCAAGGAAATATGGAGGAAACTTTCATGTGCTGGCATATTAACTAGAGAGGTTATTTGTGCTGATACTGATGCATTTGCAGAAGAAACTGATGCTGAAAGTGTTCAGGTTGAACCTTCTGCAGTTCATATTAGGGGCATGCACACTAGTTTATTTCGAGAGGTTTCTTTTGCATCGAGCAAGAAATCTGGATTTCGAGTATTGATAGCCGGGAGTCCCAGATCTGGCCAGAAGCATCTTTCTTCTTGCTTTCTTCATTGTTTTGTTGGAAACGTTGAAATTCAGAAGGTTGATCTGGCTACTGTTTCACAAGAGGGGCATGGTGATATGGTGCAAGGAATAACAAGAATATTAAGTAAGCCTCTCTCGCACACTCTCTTTCTCTTTCTTCTTCCATATTTTGTTGGCAAGATTCATGATTTCAGCTACATGAGATTCATGATCACAATGCTTGCATAGTAACCTTGTATTTTGTTTTCTACTCAATTCCTGGGATTGGAGTGCATTATTTTTTTCATTGCTGAAGAGTTAGCTTGAGTATTTTAATTGACTGTTCCAACAAACATCATCTTTTGTTTTCTCTTGCATATATCATTTTAATAGTATTTCAGTATTTCCCTTTTTGTGTTGCTCCAAAAAAACACTATCACCTTCTAGAAAATGGCCAAGATCTTCATCTATTTATTAATGCTACAGGTTTTGGCCTGCTATTGTGGACCTTAAATGTAGGTTAGTTTTCAAATGTACACAAGGTGAAGGGTTTTTTCAACTCTTTGATCTGCTTTGCTGGCTATATGATGTGGAATTAAATGTTATATATTATATCACGTCCTTGTACTTGGGATTCCTGGCCTGGCCACAACAATTAATATTGGAATTAGATGCTACTGAAGGATTTTAGTAGCTACTGAACTCTCTAATTTGGTCCCTTATCAATTTGACATATCTGTTTATTTTTATTTTTTCCTTTTAAACTTTAACAGAACTTTTAACTGCTAGTCAAGCTGAGAACTGACTATAAAACTTCTGGCTTTGGACATAAAACACTGGGTATCTAATCTAGCACCTGGATTACACCACACAATTCCTTAAAGGTTTCAATAGTCTCTCAGTTGCTCTTACTGGAATGAAAAGCATATACATGTTTTTGTGCTGTCATAGGCCACCTAGCTATTTAGGAGTATGACTCGCAAAATAAAATTCATACTGATATAATTGCTCACATAATGAGATTGATTGGTTTTCATAATTTGCCCTTGACTTCCTTTCTTTGGTAATTAAGGAGGAGTGGGGAAGACGCATGGGAACTCATTGGTAACATGAAAAAACTACACTGGTCTTTAGTAGGACTGACGTACAATTTAGTTTGTAGTTTAGTACCTTCAGTATAAAATAATATTCTCCCTGTGATTAAGGATACGCAGAGTTGGCTGTCTTTGTCAACTCTTCCTGACCTTTGTAGCTTAAGACACAAACTCAAAAATGCACTTGCATGAATTCTCACTCCTATCTATTTGCCCTGGCAGTGAAGTGTGCCAGTTTCCAATCATGCATGATATTCCTGCCAAGAATTGATTTGTGGGCTGTGGAGACATGTCATAAAGTTAATGACGACGGTGATGCATCTTCAATTAACCATCAAGTTTATGAGGAGAAAGAATCCTCTCTGACAAACAGTCAAGTTGTGGAAGAGGAAAATGAGTCACCCATCCATCAATGTATACCGGCTGAAATGACAGAACCTCAAAATGCTGCCCAAAGTATATCACCTGCCTGGAGCTCATTTGTTGAGCAGGTGGAATCGATATCCGTGTCTACTTCCTTGATGATTCTGGTATGAGTTTATTTTTTTGGATAATTTTTTTTGACATCTCATGTTAAAAGTATGCGACAAGATACACCTTGTACTTATCTAGCAATACTCTCACAATACTTAATTGAAATTTTCATATGAAATTAACTGTAGGGAATCTTGAAGGATATTATAGTACATGTTATTCTTCCTGTTTCAACAAATATAAATTTAATTAGGATTCTGCAAGCGTAACTGAATTAGTAATCAAATTCTAGGCTAAGGTGTATACTGTATAATGAAGATGAGATATGAAAATGCTTTCTTGGTATAGAATCATTAACTTTGACTAAAGGTTTTCAAGTTGGGAATTGTTTGTCTACCCATTAAAACAATGTTCTTGTATGTTGAGTGAATTCTATTTATTACTATTTGGCAACCTTTCACATCTGCAGTGTCTTTTAACCTGTACTACATAAAAAGTTTGCGTGTGCATCAGTTTTTCCTGTGCAAGAATCTCTAAAACTATACCAAATTACTTCATCTATTATCAAAATTAGTGTTTTTTTTTTTTTATTTATTTCTGTTAGAGATTGATTAGTTTAGCTATTGATTAGAGAGTGCTGTTATGTGGCCATTCAGTCCATTTCCTTGTATGTTTGTTTGCTGCAGGCTACCTCAGAGCTTCCATCCTCAGAACTTCCCCAAAGAATAAGGCATTTTTTTGAAAACAATAGCTTGAATAGCAGGCATTCAACTCCATTGGAGCACACAGTACCCCGATTTCCTGTGCATATTGATGGGAATTTCAACCATGATACAGTGATCAGTCTTTCAGCAGAAGCATTATTGAGAGACATAATTCAACCATTTGTTCAGTTGATTCATCTTAAAGCTCACATCCCTACAAGTATACCCAAACATCATAAAACTTGTGATTCCATTCTTGCTTGTTCAAATGCAGAATATGACAATCAAAATCTTTGTTCGGTTGTTAAAAATGAGGCTGGCACACAATGTCCTCATGGTCCTTTTAATGTTCCACCACCACCCAATAATAGAAGTTTGAAAGGAAAATCAAGCATGTTGTTGGCAATCTCTACATTTGGCTATCAAGTTCTGCGGTATCCTCATTTTGCTGAACTCTGTTGGGTCACATCTAAACTTAAAGAAGGTCCTTGTGCAGATGTTAGTGGTCCTTGGAAGGGATGGCCTTTCAATTCTTGCATTATTCGTCCCTCTAACTCATTAGATAAGGTGGCTGCTGCTTGTAGCTCTGGCAATATTAAAAGCAAAGAGAGATCAGGTTTGGTCAGAGGGTTACTTGCTGTTGGTTTATCAGCATACAAGGGTGAGTACAATTCACTTAGAGAGGTCTCCTTTGAGGTAAGGAAAGTTCTTGAGCTTCTAGTTGGACAAGTTAATGAAAAAATTCAGGCTGGGAAAGATAGATATCAATATGTTCGTCTTCTATCACAAGTGGCTTACCTGGAAGATGTGGTCAACAGCTGGGCATATGCACTGCAGAGGTACAGTGGACTGTTATCATTTGTTTGTTAATTCATCCATTTCACTTGTAGATTGATCGCTCACGACCTTTTTTCTCATTTCAGTTTAGAGCCCGACACTCCAGTGAAAGTGGCAAATGCTAAACTGAAAACCATGGAATTCCCAGGTAATGATACCTGTGCAGATGATTCTGTTGAAAGACGGCACAAGGGAGACACTCCTGATATAAACTTCCATGAAACTGAAAGGCTGGAAGAAAGTCCCAAGGGGTTTTCTGATAAAAATCAGGAAGGAGGTGAATCAAATAAAGTAGAAAATGGTTTTTGTGATCTTAACCCTGAGGACAGAGCTATACTTTCAGAAGATGGATCAGAACAGCATACCATCCTCTGTGAAGGTGCCAAAACTGATAACCATCAAAATTCTCCTGCTGATAATCAGTTGGTTGGTAATATTACAAATGAGCAGAATGGGACCTCTCAGAGACAAAGTGAACCTGAAATTACTAAAAATCTTGCAGTTACTGATGGAAATTCAGAAACCTTGAAACATTCTAATGGATATACACTCACAGAACCTGCCCCCTTTTCTGAGAATGGTCTCTGCAATTCAGTTGAATTGGGTGCCTTGAAGCTCTCTGACCCTGGGAGCTCCTGCAATCAGAGTAATGGATTGGCTGCAGAGGGAATGGTAACATTTGATGATACTGAACCTAACCATAGTGAGCATGCTGAAGACATTGACGTCTCTCCGGTTGAAACTAGCTGTCCTCCTAATTCTGGCTTTGTGTGTTTGTATCGCTGCTGCTCTGTATGTCTTAATGCTGTACACGACATGATTCAGAAATTCCTTGCTTGTAAATTGGCATTAAACAAGAGCAATTTGACAGTAGAGGATGTTCACGATGCTGTTGCATCATTGTCAGTGGATCTTCTTTCAGTGATTAGAAAAATTGATATTACTGAAGAAATCAGCAATTCATTCAAGGAAAGCTCTGATAGAAATCCTGAAAGATATGATGGCTTCTCAGAATTGCATAGCTGTCAATGTAAAAGTTCTGAAGATAGTTCAATTGTCCCAACAGAATGTGGTTGTCACTCTGTGTTCGAATCTGTAACTGTGAAAGCAAGTCATTCGCCAGGCTCCCAGTTTGGACTTGACCCAAAATTCATTTTCAGAGATGGCATTCTTGTCCTTGTAGATACCACCGAGGATGTTTCTTTCCATTGTAAATATGAGACTTTGTGCCTTTGTTCTCTTGTAAAATTAGTAGCAATGATGAAGCAACCTTTTGGTTGATTTTGCACAGCTTGGAATTGCCTGGCAATGGCAACTCGGGTCCTTCACGCAGTTTGTAGGTTTATATCCTCTTCCTATATAGAATCAAAATTTTGTTAGTAAGTTCCAATATAAAGATGTTTATTTTGTTTACCATTGTCAGCAATTCAAAGAGCTTTATTTTCTAATTGTAGCTTTAACTCTTCGTGAGTCTCAAGTCAAGTACTACCAAGATAACAGAATCTGACAATAACATCATGGATGGTCACCCCATGGTTGAGTCTGTTATCCAGCTTGCTAGAAAATAGAAAGGGACAAGTGTTTGGGTAATAAGTTTAAGGTTTAAAATAATAAGAAGCCGACAAAAGAGCATCTGATGCTGGCAAGTTGTTACAACGTTGTTGCAGATCATCGACGCATGTATGCTGTGACAATAATTTGTTACCATCATTGTCACCAGGCGTGTCGGTGGCTTCTTTGCAAAGCAGGGGACTGAAATTTTGGGTTTTGACTACCTGTCTTGGTGGTGGGGAATGTCTATGGAGCAACAAGAGAATGTTGCGTAAAGGTAAGGCAATTTCCAGCAGGAAAAGTCTTACCAGCTCTAGTCCCTGACCCTTTTATTAATAACGTATCCTGAGCTGTGGGATATTTTGAACCGCTGTTTGTCAACAAAGCACTGCCCAACTGTGTTTGGATAGGAGGGGAAAAGAAGGGAAGGTTATTAAAGGCAAGTGCTTGAAGGAAATGGTAGGGCTTGAACCTCTTTGTTTGGATATGCAAGGAAATGGGAAGGGAATAGAAAGATTATTCCTTGAGGATGAAATATAATGTCCAATTATGCATCCATATTCCGTGTCTTCCACAGTATAACTCAGGAAAACCTTGCTCCTCAATCAACATTAAGCAAGAGCAGCAGCAGAGGGTGTTCATGATGTTGCAGTATCTTTGTTGATGGGTCTAGTGCTCTCAGCAATCACAGAAGGTTGATATTAATTGGCAAGTAATCAGACAAATCATTTTTATGAAGCTTGACATGGGAATCCTGAAAAACTTTCAGACTGTCCAAAATTGTTCAGCTTTGATTCCAATAGTTATATAGATTTTGTTCTGATTTCACTTGCTTGGTATAAAGCCTGCTCTTCGGACTTGCAATGATTTCAAAGCAAATTGAATTATGGTTACCAAGTCTGACATCAAAGGATTACCCTGTCGTGGAGTACCCTACCTCCAGCATGCTAAAATAGAAACAAAATATTTGATTAATTCCATGTTCTTACATATATAGGAGAATATCATGCGATTGGTAATTAACAACAGGAATGTCGGTACTTCTCTGCCATGCAAGCAGGGAACAGAGGCAGGAATTTGGGTTTCAGTGCCTGTTTTGGTTCCATCTCAAGAAATCCTGGTAAATTTGAAGGTACAGCAGTTTCCAGCAGAAAAGGCCTGATCAGCTCTAGGCCCGGATCCTCTTTTATTGTTGAATCCTGGATAGTCAGCTTTCTTGAACCTAACTTTCTCAACCAAGCACAGCCAGCATCCTCTGCTAATCTCTCGATATCCACTTCCTGTAAGGCTCTGTGGTTTTATGAGTCACATGAATTTCTCCAATCACTTCCAACATGTCATAAGCACTCTCCAGGAAGCCCTCCACCAACCTTTGATGTTTCCTAAGAAGAGAAATATATGTTATTACACAGTTAATTATAAAAACATTTTCCAATCTTGCTTTTGACCTAGCAGTTCAAAACAAAACATTATATAAAATTGCAGACAAAAGAGAGGTCTCACGTTTAAATCCTGCCATTTATACCTTGAGAACAAAAAACTTCAAATGACCTATGGCGAAATGTAGCATTAGTCGATCGTCTTAGCTGAACTTACTCAATTTGGTGAGTATTTGATTCTCTCCTTTTGGGAGCTGTAGCAGGAGAATTATAGACTATCCTGTCGAACAACTTCTGATTCAGAAGAGGATGCTTGATCATAGTATGTGCATCAACTCCATGCATTATGGTACATCCAAGTTCCTCTAGCTCCCTTAAGTTTGTTGCAGCTCTTGAATACTTCAGCATCATGGCATTTTTTGTTTACAGAAGAACCAAAGGCTTTGCCCAAGCAAGGAGCAAAAGAAAAATCACCTTCTCCTACCAGTAGTATTTTATGACAACTGCTGTATTGCCTTATCCATTTCTCTTCCTTATTGTTATCATGTATGCTAAGCATTTCCATTTAGTTCTCTAAACTATCCATAATTTCTATTTGGCTCTCTCTTCTGTTGAAAATGGCCGGTTCTAGGTTGTAATGAAGGAAAAGAATTTTAGATGAGATGAACAGCTGACAGGAAGTCTACTCTTTAAAAAAAGACCAACGAGGGTGACTTCATGGTGGAAGAATACATCATTATGTTTCCATTTGTGAGAAATTATTTCATATGGCTTAGGCTCATTTAGACTAAACCAATCACGTTTCAGGAATCCAGTGCAGCAGCTAGCCCAGGTGTAAGCTCCACCAATCAATCACATAGATTTAGTCACCATTCTATACGAATTTATGAGATCAAACCAGCAGATCATACTAATGAGAGGCTTAACTAAAAAAATGTAGCTAGTCACCAGTGAAAAGAAAAGGGAAGGAAAAAAAAAACAAAAGCAAAAGTGTAGGGCATGGAAATAATAGTCTTTCATTTGTTATAATTTGCATAGACAAAAGGAAAGGTAAACAAGAGAAAAAAGCCATGTTCTACGGAGACATTCTTCACTGTATGCTATGAGGTTGTGAGAATTTTGAGTGATAACATTTCTTTGTAGTCCTTTTTCTGAAGAAATAAATTGGATTCCATTAATTCATATCTTCAAAAGCACTGAAAGACATCCATGAGAAACAATCACAATATATCTCTTATAAAAAGAAAAGGAAAGGAAATCAATCTTGTGTTTCTGTGCCACATTAAGCTAGAAGATGAGCTACTAGATTTGCTTGAAGAGACGATAGTTGCAGCTTTCTTCCTGTAAGACAAATATCCTTGATACATCTTTGAGTTCCATGCTTATATAAATGTGTGTAACCAAATACAGATAGGTTATCACTTTCAAGCTCAAGCAAAACCAGTCCCAGGCACATCTAGACCAAACAGAAATGTGAAATTGCATTGGACTAAGGAAGTTTGAAATGAAACTTAAAACACTCTTCTTTTTTTTTCCGATAAGCCGGAAATTTATTGACTACAACACCATAAGGGAAAGGAACCAACTTGGGGAAAGAGGTTTGCATTACAAGCACAGGGCTCAGAAAAATTTGAATAATTGAGCTCCAAGAGTATCAAGCTGAAAGTGAGAAAAACAGCTCCAGTGACTTAATGGCATAATTTTAATCAGCCAAGATGAAAACCATATGACATATCAAAGCAGAATAGAATATGGCCATAGTATTGGAGCTCAATATTAGCCTTGAGCTAAGCAATCTGATAAAGATTACATAAGTGTGCTATTCACTTGGATGGATTACTATTTGAAGAAAAAGCCATCTCAAAGCACACAGCGTCATACTTGTCTGCACAAGATAGTAGATTCTTTTCAGGATGGCAAAAACAGGATTTCAACTTGAATCTTACTGCATCTTCGCTTATGCGAAGAGTATCAATGCCAATAGTTGTATCGATGAGGATGAGAGGAACTTAAAGTTCTGCTCGAAACATATTCAGGCCTTCGGTGCATGATTTATTATGTCAAGCAATTGTAATCCAGGCAAATTTGAAGATACAAAAGTTCCCAACAACAAAAGTCTCATCAGCACAAGAGCCTATCCAATTTTATTTTCGTATCCTGGATAATCAGAAACTCTGAAATTAACTCTCTTAACCAAGAACAGCCCAGCATCCTCAGCTGATTTCTCAATTTCCCACTTCTTATATGGATACGTGGTCTTGTGGATTACATGAATTTCTTCATTCTCTTCCAATGTATCATGTGCACTCTTCAGGAAGCCCTTCACCAACCTTTTGACGACTCCTAAAGATAGAAATAGAAAATGTGCAATCATCACTTATTCCTTAATTTCAAGTAACTATCTAATGAGAATTTAATGAGCCAAGTGGTTCTAGATGAACTTACTCAATTTGGCGAATGTTTTCTTCAATCCATATAAGAGCAGTTTGAGGAAAATTAAACTCTGTCCTGTCAAATAATTTCTAACTGAGAAGCGGGTCCTTGTTCATGGTATGTGCGTTTACACCATTCAAGCTCCTCAAGCTCTCTTAAGTTTCTTTCAGCTCTCAGGTTGTACTTTCGTATTATGGTATCTATTATTTGTAATGAAACCAGTTAGAATGCATCCATGATCCAACAAATGATATTAATATATCTAGCATCTAGGCTGTTGAAAAAATATATATCCTTCAGATCGGGTAGAGATCAGCGACAACAATGTTAGTGGCAGAACCAAAGGCTTTAGCCAAGCAAACGGCAAAAGAATAATCACTTTCTCCCACTAGAAGTATCTTATGACAGCTACTGTAATGTTTTATCCATTTCTCCTTTTTTTATTATATAGACTAAGCCCTTCCATTTGACCCTCTAAACCATCCATTTTTTTCTCTCAAGAATGGCCAGTCTTCTATATATTATACTTGCCTTTAATTCAACTTTCAAGTAGCTCTTCTTCTATCATGAAAATACTACTACTACCATGCATGGTACCGTTAAGGGTTCCAGTTTTATGGCCCAATAGTCCATATGCATGCTGTCATAACTCATTTTTAGATTATTCTTTAATTTATATTTTTTCCTTTCTTTTTAAAAAATAAAATAAAATATAAAAAAAATCAAAACAATATAACAGTGAAAAGAGGATGTTAGAACGCTAAGAAAATAGTCAAAATTTGGTTGAGGAGGTTTAAAAATACAAAAATTAAAATTTGACAGTATTTTATTGACTGATGATAGCCCTGTTGACAAAGAAAAATTCAATTCGAGAAAAAAAATCCAAAATCAGAGGTTTATGGACTCAATTAAATTTTATTGGAGGTTTAATTGAATTTATATAGGGTTTGATTACAAGAAAAATTAATTTTTAAGTCAATTTAGGCTTTAATTGGAAGAAATTAAAGTTCTGGAGTCAAATTATAATTTTGGAGAGTTGATTTGGTCAAATCAAGGGCTTAATTACATAAATATTGAAGTTTAAGGGCCAATTATGGACTTTATTGAAGAAATCCAAGACCAAGGATCAAAATGCAAAACACATGCAAATTGAAGGATTGACTTGAAATCTGGCGCTTTGGCGCCAGTTTTCATTTAAATGAAACAACACGTTTTAATCAAAACGACGCCGTTTCATGTGTTCTAAAAAAAAAAAAGATGAAACGGTGCCGTTTTGAGGCGGCACTGTTTCTTCTTCTTCTTCCCCTGGACGTGCAGCAGGGGAAGAGAAGTTTTGTTTTCTTCCCTTTTGTCTCTTCCCCTCCACGTGCTCTGTAAGCCAAAATCAGACGCCACCCGCCTTATGATGAGATGCCAGAGCAGCCGTGCCTCGCAAGCGACGCCCCCATTGGCCACCTCGGCCGGCGCCGCAGCGGTGCAGGAGACGTGAGCCCCATGCATGGGCAGCGATGGGACGGGGCAGGGTCGACCCCGCTCCCCCTGCCCCTATAAATAGTGACCTGAAAGGATGAAAAGAAAAGGAGAAAACGATAGAAAAAGGGGAGGGTGACCGAGAGAGAGAGAGAGACAGAAACGAAAAAAAACAGGGGAGAACAGAGGAGGAGGAAGAAAGGAAAAAGAAAAAAGAAAGAGAGGGAAAGAGAAGCCGGGCGAAGAGACAGACGCGAAGAAGGAAGAACACAAGACAGAAGGAGAAAACCGGCTGGGGGGAGAAGACACCGACTGGTGTCTCTACATAGTCGAGAAGAAACGCCGCTGCTATCACTAGGCTTCATAGTCACCGCCACCGTAGCGCCACCGAGAGCAGCCACCAGCATCACCTCCAGCTCAATCGCCCGAGATCACCGCCTCAAGTAATTCTTTTTCTCCCCTAGCCACCGGTCCTAATTCACCTTCTTGCCTGCAGAACGTGCACTGTGCACGTTTTGCATGCAAGAAGAAAATAATTAGCCGGTTACTGTGCATGCGCACAATAACCGGTTAATTAATTAACTGGTTACTGTGCTCACGCACAATAACCAGTCATGGGTTTCTTTCCTTCTCCGGCGGGCTGGAACATCAGCCCAGCCCACGCGGCTGGGCTGAGTCTAGCCCTATTAACTAAAGGCTGGAACATCAGCCTAGCCCACGCGGCTGGGATGAGTCCAGCCTTGTGGCTGGGCCAATAGCCTAGTTCGTTTTATTTTATTTATTATTTATTTTCTCTCTTTTTTTGTGTGTTTTTTTTATTTTTATTATATATCTATATTTTTTAAAAATGTGTGATTTTCCCACGGATTTTTCTACGTCATTTAGACTTAAGATTGGTCTGTATTTTTATATCATAAAAATACAAATCCGGTATTAAAAATACCCGGTTTTCAAAAAAAAACTTTTGTTTTCATGCATATGACCAAGTCTCCCAAAGCTAAAAAACTCATATTGTATTTTTTTATATATATAACAAAGAAAACTTCAAAATACACACACACACACACACATTTTAGCATGCATTTTTTGCTTTAATAACCAGTTTATTAAAGTCATGAGAACTTGACTAATATTTCAAAAAATTAAAAATTCAAAAATATTTTTTTTAATGTCTGGGATTACGAATTTATACGTAAAACATATTCTCAATATTAAAAAGGTAGTTCTTTTATAGACATTAGGCCGGTTAGATTTTTACCCCATAAGATAAGAACCTCCTTACTGAGGAGGGCTTTTCTTGAACCTTAGACATACCAACATGATAAGACCTTAGATTTTTTTTATCAGACAATAAAACAATACAGCTTACCTTAGGTAGGGCGTATTTGGGGTGCTAATACCTTCCCTTTACTCAATCAGTCTCCGTACCCAATCTCTGAAACCAGTTAGGGTTCTTAGTGACCAAAATATTAGGTGGCGACTCCCATTCTATTTTTCACCGCTAAGAGACAAAGAATTCCTTGTCTCACCATATTTTCCAGAATAGATAGTCATACCACACCTGATGATTGAGGGTGGTGGGCGATCGTCGCGACGCCGCATACGTGCGATACATGCAATGCCTGTTCAACTTTGGTCGAGGTCCAAGCATGGTGATTTTGTATTTGGAACCTTTATTTGAAATTTACTTGGAGTTCTCTACTAAAAGCAGGTGATGGTGCATTAAGCAAGAGAATTAATTCTTCTTGTAAATTAAAATGGATTGTCTCATTGTAGAGGAGAAATTCAAAAAACACCATCACTATTGGATGGCCAGATATTTTTCAAACATTCAGACACTCCAAGAAACTAATTCGTCCCTGTCAGCTCTCTATAACATGATCAGATTTTTTGCATGCAGGATCCGGCCATCCAAGCCGTGCATGATATAATGTCTCTGATCAGTAACTTCGGAATATTTTTGAAAAGCACTGGAAAGACTAACTATTGGTGAAGCCAGAAATTTGTGCAAATGTATTATTAACATGTGCTAGGCTAAGGGGAGTTACATATAGAAGTGAGACAAGGGCGCATGTCTTTAGGGATGTTAACGATGTTGGTCCAACATTGTTAGTGGATCTTCTTTCAGCTATACGGAAATTTGATATTATTACTGAAGATATCGGCAATTCATCTGATAATGGAAGCTCTATCCATAGAAATCCTGAAATATATATGCTGACTGCCCAGAATTGCATAGCTGTCAAAGAAAAAGTTCAAGAAAATAGTTCACTTGCCCCGCATAGAATGCAGTTGTCACGCTAATTCGCAGTTTGGACTAGATCCAAAATTCATTTAGAGATGGCATGTCATGGTTCCTGAAAGATACTAATGAGGATGTTCTTAATTTCTATTGTAAATATGAGACTTTGTGCTTTTGTTCTCTTATTGAATCAATAGCAATGATGAAGCAGCCTTTTGGCTGAGTTTGGACAGCTTGGATTTGCAAGCAATGGCAGCTTTGGTCTCTTTGCTGCATGTTGATTAATATCTTCTTTCTTCATAGCATTCAAGTTTTTCCAGTGAGTTCCAATCTACAGATGATGATTCTGTAGAGTCTATCATTAACTTTAAGGATCACCCTGTCATGGAGTCTATCATTCAGCAGGCTAGATAGCAACAAGATGTTTGATAATTACTTTGTATATATATAGTAACAATTACAGGAGCACATCATGCAGGCATGTTTTGACCAGATCATTTGGATTTCAGCCATGATTGTATATATGGTATCAGTAATCTCTCATAATAATACATTTAAAATAGTTATTGCCACTTAGTGACAGGGGCAGGAATTTGGGTTTGTGTGCCTGTCTTGGTGGGTTGGAAATGCCTATGCATCAATTAATGCCAAAGAAAAAAGTTAAAGCATAATGATTTGAGGAATAAGAGTGTTGATTTACAGAGGGATTGCTCTGTGTCAGGTAGCCCTGGAAAATTTGAAGGTATAGCTGTTTCCAGCAGGAAAAGTCTCATCAGCTCTAGCACCAGATCCTCTTTTATTACCGTATCCTGGATATTCAGATCTTCTGAACCAAACTTTCTCAACCAAGTACAGCCCAACATCCTCTGCTAATTTCTCAATCTCCCACTTACAATATGGTTCTTTGATCTTGTGTGTCACGTGAACTTCTCCATTCTCTTCTAACATATCATGGCAACTCCTTAGGAAGCCCTTCACCAACCTCTGATGTTTCCTAAAGAGAGTAATAGGAATGCATGTCATTAGCACTCTCTATTTAAACTGAAACCTAAACCTAAAAAGACTTGTCAATATTGCATTATTAAGAAGATGGAAAAAGAGGGGATCACAAGCTCGAATCCTGTCACCTACACCTTAAGAACAGAAAATAAAATAAAATCGAAGGGCATAAGGCGAAATGTAGCATGAATCGTCTTAGCTGAACTTACTCGATTTGGCGATCGTTTGATTCACTCCATTTTAGAGCAGTAGCTGGGAAATTAAAGACTATCCGGTCGAACAATTTCTGTTTCAGGAGAGGATGCTTTCTCATATTATGTACATTTACTTCATGAATTATGGTGCATCCAAGATCCTCCAGCTCAGTTAAGTTTGTTGCAGATTTCGAATACTTCCGCATCGTGATCACTTTTATTTATTTGTAATTACAAGATCAATCAGAATATATCCAACCAATAACAGATCATATTGACTATAGAAAAAATTACCTTTGGAGTAGAGAGTAGTGGCTACCATGTTTACAGCAGAACCAAAGGCTTTGCCCAAGCAAGCAGCAAAAGAAAAATCACCTTCTCCTACAAGTAGTATTTTATGACAACTGCTATAATGCTTCATCCATTTCACTTCTTTATTATTTATACTAAGCATTTTCACTTGGCTCTCCAATTCATCCATTTCTATATGGCACTAAAAGATTTTGTTTAGAGTTTCTGTGCTTTGTGGCATGCAATAAAAGAGATACAATGAAGGGAAGTTTTGAGAATAAAGGAATAATCAGCGAGAAGCAACAAGAGATGGAAAGTAAATGGAGAGTCTTTGCTATGCGGAAGGAATCTCTAAGCCATTATGCCAAAGGGCCATGAGTGATACTTTTTCATGGAAGTTTACATCTCAATACTTCGTATGCAATGATACCATTCGTCGTCAATTTATGGAATCAAATCAGCAGGAAACACCAATACGAGCCTTGAGAGTTGAATAGAGGCAGACCCTTGTCAAAGAAAGGGAGGGAAGCAAGAGAAGAAAAGGCAAAAGTGGGTTGCCTTGTTGTTCTGCTATGAATGGTGCAGTACAAATAGAAATAGACCTTAGATTGAAAGGAAAGGGAAAGAAGAAAGAATAGTGGTGGATACATCAAATGATGCGAAACAATAAATAATAAAAATTAAAGTAAAAAATAAAGTTTTTAAAGGAGAAGTTAGAAGAAAAAGCAAAGAAAAAGGAAAAAGAGAATTGAAAATATACAAAATTTGTAATATTTTTATTAATCATCAAAACTGCTTAACATTTATAAAAGTAGAGTATTAATACTAAAACTCTAACTAGAACAAGCGATTGATCTTATGTCCCACTAAATAAAATACCCAATAATAATTAAATCAAACCCAATAAATAAAGTCAAATTAATAAACTTCAACTAAAAATTTATATAAATTAAAATAAAAAACATAAATTAAAACCCAATCTCTCAATTAATTATTTAAGCTATCCTCCTTCATCTATAATTATACAGGTATATAAATAGTATTTTGAGTTCGGTGTGAAAGCAAGAACAGTGTCACATGTTCAAACAAACAAAAGTGGGTTCTAAACAGAAGACTCAAGCCTAGGGCTGTGCGAAGAGCGTCGGAGAAGATAGCCACACCATTAACTTTATACCGTGTTAGCACGTTCACCAACACTCCCCTCCCTTTGCAGCCTAAGCCTTGTGGTGGATGAACTATTCTCAACTTTATATTTTTCATTGTATTCTTATATTTATTCCATGCAAGATATGTTCATTACTAATTAGAGATCAGTCAGTACTCCTTCCGAATATGTGCATATCTGGCTCATAAATAATGAGCTTCTCTATTTGTTTGGCAAGGCATATAGTTGCAGCTTCCTTGCCGCAAGGAGAGACTAATTAAGGAGCCCACTTAGAGAAAGAGGTTAGCACAAGGGACGCAAAATCATCCCAACATCCTCTGTAAATTTCTCAATTTCCCACTTGCTATATGGATATTTAGCTATCCTCAAATGTACTTACCAAGAATCCCTTCACCACCCTCTGATGATTCCAAAAATAGATGCAAACATACTAATTAGCACCTTTAACTTAGAACTCAAGTAAAAAAACTTCTAATGTGCGTTGTTCTAAAGTCTAAGGTGTCTAGTTCCTTCCATTCACTATTTTTGAGGTAACTAGAAAGAGGATCGAACACGAGATCGCTTAGGGAAAGTGGGGTATGAAAGCTAGTTGAGTTACAAAATCACTGCCTGGCCTTGCCCTTCTACTTTAAGAGCCAAAACAAAACCCCCAATGACTTATTAATGAAGGTACATTACTTTTTCTAGTTGAACTTTACTCGATTGGGCTAATATTTGCTACACTCCGGTGTTGAGTTATCCTGTCAAACAATTTGTGATTGAGAATAGGATGCTTGTTCAATGTACGTGCATTTACTTGTCACGGTGCATCCAAGTTCCTCCAGCTCTCTTAAGTCAGCTCTGCAACACTTTAATTAGCCTCACCATCTTTTGTAATTGCACCAAGACACCAGTTTACATTTGGCTTTCTAAACTACCCATTCTTGTTTGACCTACATACCTTGCTTGGAAGATGGCCTGTTCTATTTTGAGTAACATCCAGACCTCTTCTTCTAGCATGAACATATAGAGATCTGATCAAGCACCCCCTTTGGATGAAGCTCAAGATTTATTTGTAATTAGTGCATGCTTGCTTGCTCATGTTTGAGGTGGTTTGTGTGTTGTAGGCATTTTATTGTCGGTATGGGCTAGGTTTTATGGTTTTGTGTCCTGGTTTTCCTTTTTCTTAATCTCACTTTTTTTTTTTGTATTTGTGTGTGTGTGTGTCTTTGTGCTGGAAGTTGCCTTCACTGGGTTCTAATGTTTGCATTTTCTATCATGTTGTGTTGGAATTAGGGTTTGTGGTTGTTTCTGTTTTTGTACTTTTGATTTTGTCTTCTGGTTCTAAATCATTGGATGTTTTTTTTCTTTTATTTATTATTGGCAAAGGTGTTTTAGCTGTTCTGTTTTTCTACACTTTGCTTTACCGTGCTTTCATACATATATTGTATGCTTTGCCGATTGTTGTCTGTCTTGGATTTCCATTATTTTTTCTGGCCTTCTCTGCACTGTGCTTCTTTAGTTTGTGATGATCTTCAACTCATTTATGATTTCTTTCTTAATATCTTCTCACTAGGTTTGCACAACATACAAGCACAACAACACAAATCGAAGCCTTTCTTGAAAGGAAAAAAATATTCTCTTGGAACAATTCATCATTCCAGGTGCAAATTGTCCATCCATATGCAAACCCGTGCTCCATTTCCCACTCTGCAGCACGCTGCTCGTCGTATAATCTGTTGTCTCATATGCCACTTCAGGTAAGCTTAGGCATTGACCAATTTTATCATCCATGAAAGAGCTATTTGAGAATGACAAGCTTTCAGAATTTTAGCCACCAAAGAGCTTTCATCTTAAAACAGCCATCCAAGCATGCTTTCGAGCATTGCTTGTTTGAAAGAAAGTACTGAAATGCCTGAAACCCATTACTCCACTGCTTTTTGATGCACAAAGCTTTTCCAAGCCACCTAGTGTATTCTACTAGTCTTTATCCCCACCAGGAATGACTTGGAAGCGCATGTCTACCTCAGAACAAAGACTGTGTCCCTTTATTTTTCTATGTAGAGCTAGTAGTAATGCTGTAGCAGCCTTTAGCACCCTAGCAGGCGACCTTGGTCTGATATTTGATTTCAGTATGTAGGTTTAATGGCCAGTTTCAACTTTCAATATACATATGTTTATTTATTTATTTATTTTTAATTGGGGCTGCTGTCAAATGCCTTTATTTTCTCTACACCTAGATTACTCTTTAATAACTCAGGAAAAGAAAAGATTACATCATTTTCATTCCACAAGTCTTCTTATAGAGAGAGGATATAATGACACAGTTGCTCAGTGTCAAAGACTGGTACTCTTTCCAAATTTGAAGGTACAGCAGTTTCCAGGAGGAAAACTCTCATCAGCTCTAGACCCAGATCCTCTTTTATTTTCATATCCTGGGTAATCAGATTTTCTGAACTTAACTTTTTCAACCAGGAACAGCCCAGCTTCTTCTGCTAGTTTCTCAATTTCCCACTTGCTATATGGATCTGTAGTCTTGTGAGTCACATGAACTTCTCCATTCTCTTCCATCATGTCACTTGCACTCTTAAAGAAGCCCTTCACCAACCTTCGATGACTTCTAAAGACAGAATTCAACATAGCATTTCACTTATCGTTCACAAATCAAAACTCAAATAACTTGCCAATGCACAATTAATCTTGTAGCTTAACCAACAAGGTCAATCCTTGGTCACATAGGGAAGTCCAGGATTGCTTTTAAATTTCTAGTTTTTGTGAGCTACCAGGAAAGAAGGTCCATTCCAAAGAGAACAAGGTAGGCCTTAGTGTAAAATATCAAAAATAAAAAGACACAGGAGAGTAGACAGGTCTCAACAGTTTTTTTCCTGCACTTCTTCTTCAAGAACAACAGAAAAATCCCAAATGATCACATAAGGCAATATATTAGAAGTTGTAGCTCAACTTACTCAATTTGGCGAATGTTTGCTTCACTCCTTTTGAGAGCTGCATGAGGAAAATTATAGACTATCCTGTCAAACAATTTATGGGTGAGAAGAGGATGACTGTTCATGGTATGTGCATTTACTCCGTGCATAACAGTGCATCCTAGTTCCTCCAGTTCTCTCAAGTTGGATGCAGCTCCACTGTACTTGAGCCTCATCATCTCTTAATTTTGTAAGTACAGGATCAATCAGATTGCATCCAACAAATATTAGACAAATGTATACGGAGACAGGTGAAATATTGTTACCTTCAGAGTATAGAGAAGTGGCAACAATGTTAGTAGCAGAGCCAAAGGCTTCAGCCAAGCAAACAGCAAAAGAAAAATCACCATCTCCAACTAGAAGCATTTTCTGAGTGCTGCTATAATGCTTTATCCATTTCTCTTCCTTGTTATCATCTATATTAAGCATTTCCAAGTGGCTCTCTAAACTATCCATTTCTATATATATTTGACCTTGATGAAAATGGCCAGTTCTATATGTGACCTTTAACCTTTTCTCCTGGCATGAATATATAATCAGGAGGCCTGATCAGGCAACTTCCCTCACCCTCAGAATGAGGACTCATCGGGATTCATAGAGAGTTATTGATGAGTTTCATTTCCAAGGAATTTTTAGTCTTCCAGAGTACTGCTGACAGGTTTAAATGTTGCCTAGTTTCTTGGCCCAATAGAAGCCTGTTTCATTAGTCTCCAGGTTCATGCATGGTGGTTTCGTATTTGGACATTTAATCAATTCTCCACCCAAACCAGGTTATGTGGCATGAAGCAGGAGAATGATCCTTCTTTTAAATTACTTCAAAGATCACTAATGTCAAGAGAAAATCTGACAGTTTTGACATGACCATCCATTTATAGAACATCCACGCATAGCAAATAATTGAAGAACCAGGCCTTGTAATTCCTCAGCAAGTGTAGACAAGATATGGAGTGAGAATCAAATTTCCAAGGATAAATTACCTTTCTAAGAAAATCACCCTTGATTGGTTTCTTCAGATGGCATGTTCCATTGTCCGAGAAGGATGTGTTCTATCGAGGACAATAATAAATTCTGGGGTTATTGCGTAAAATGTCGATAATTCTTTGACTTCTCACATACGCTAAGCTTACTGTATCTGGATCATGTTGCTGTCACCCCAGACATGAAGAAAACCTGCAGGGAGAGAGCTAGGCTATCCTGTCAAAGAATTTGCCAAGCAGAAAAGGGTGGTGCCTCCTAGTGTGTGCTTCATGGAGGATTGTTCATGCATACAAGGCCCAAATCAACTAGGAACGTTGTTAATTAGTCTTATCTATCTTATATTAGGTTCATGCTCAGTATAATATTAAACCATACTGGCAGCAGACCCAAAGGCTCTGAGGCATATGCAGGAAAAGAAAAAAAAAACCCTTCCCCAACTGATAGTATTTTATGATGAGTACTGCTATAATGCTTTATCCATTTCTCTTCATCTTCTACTTTACTGTCCCTTTCCATTTGCCCTTCCCACCTGTCCATGTTGTGATTAGCTCTCTGCACCAACCAATTCAAATTGGCTCACTGTGCTAACCATTTCCAATCGGTTCTGCTAGGTTTTCTACACCAACCATTCCACCTGGCTTTCCTTGCCTTTGAAAATGGTTAACCTACCCACAAAGTAAATTGTTAAGAGATTAAGAGGGCTGAGGCACCTACGCTCAGTTGCTCACTGTTGGATGCAGGATTTGTATATCCTGTGGGATTTAGGTCTCCTGGCTCTCTGCCCCGGTGGACCATGGCTACTCAACTCTCACCAAATTCATGCATGGTAGGATATGTTGAACCATTTATTGGACAGTTTGCAGTATTGGCCATCTTGTTCTACTGTTTCTATGGCGAGAAAACATAGAGTGGATATAGGTGCCGAAAGGGTTCTGCCTGTGGTGATATCCTAGATACTCCGGCCTCATTTATCCTTTCTTATGGTCCACCGCCTGAAAGCTGATACACCCATTTAGCCAACTGAACTAGTCTGGCTGGTGGCTACCTGGCCGGTCATGCACGAGATATTTGTTATGGACAGCCTCCGAACCTTGTGAGTTGTGTGCCAATTTCATACATAAGTTTCTTTACTTCATTTTATTTTTTTGATTAATTTAAGTATCCGGACTGGTTTGCGTGTACCTTGATTAATTTCAAGGGCCCTGAAATTAACGACTATGTAGGCCTCCATTGGTCCTGAGAGGACTCGAACTCATAACCACTGAGGAGCAAACTTAAAGTCTGATTAGTTGAGTTATCCCTTATAATTCCTTTACTTTAGTTTTTGCTCCACCTGTTAAGGGATGTTAGTACAAAGATATTTTTTTTATTATAAATATATTAAAATAATATTTTTTTTAAAAAAATTATTTTTAACATAAACATATCAAAACAATTCAAAACCTTACAAAAATTAATTTAAAAATAAAATTTAAAATTTTTAAAAGCACAATTAAATTAATATAGTATATAAAAAAAACACAAAAAATTAATGTAGTCTTTGTTGTCTCATGAATAGTGAATTCTCTAAATCTCTATTTTAAATAACTTAAAACTCAAACAATAAAATAAACTATATAAAAAAGCACAAAGTATTTGTATTTCTTTCTATAATCTATTATATCGAAGATTTTAGTAAATTCATGTGTTATAGGATAAATTTAAATTACATGGTTTTCATACTAATATGTCTTATCATCTTCTCTCTATGATAAAAACATAATTTTTTTAAAAAATTACATCTAAAAATATTTGTAAGAAAACAGAGCTGCTGATGTTGGCTGTTACCACAACAACAATCATGGAAACGGATGCATTCTACTAAAATTGAGAGCATAAGCAATTATTAACCATTAAGGCATTAACCCAAAAAGAAGAACTCAAAGTTGGTCCCACTGAATCATCATTGTTATGCAATGCAACGCTCATCCAACTCCACGACACAAAGCCAAAAGTACATTCTCTCATCCTCGACCAGCCCTCTTTCTTTCTCCACTGTAATAATAATAAAAAAAACCAGACCTTTTGGAGCTCAGTGTCTCTCCTTTCACGAGCTTTCTCTGCACTTGGTAAAAAGTTTAGGGTTCTCTTGTCTCTCTTCACCACCAAAGCCAAAAGATGTTTATCCTCTCTTGCAAATCCTTCTTTTAAAGAAACCCATTTTACCATTTCTTGCCGTAACCCCGTTTTTGTGGTCTTTTCTTAGCTTTTAGCCCTCTATCATGTGAACCTCACCAAACCCAACTGTACCTAGTTGTTGTTTCTTCTTCTTCTTACTAAAGTCTGAATCTTTCTAGCTATTTTCAAAGTTTTTGGGATCTAATTGGCGTTCTTATGACACCCCAATACAGTTACTGTTAACTTCTAGCTCTTTTTTTTTTTTTCTTTCTCTTTTGGGTCCTTTTTATTCTCTAGCCTTATTAAGTTATGTTCAGTCTTAAGAGAGAGGAGACAGATAAAGACATTAGTGTCAAAAATAAAGGAGGAGAATAATTCGGGTTCTTCTTGCTTTTTTGAAAACGATCATGTGAAGCAAAATTTAGTGTTGAACGTGATGGATTTTAGTGTTTTCTCATGAGGGTCTCTCTCCTTTTCAACTCTCACTGCTAAAAGGAGAACCTTCAATTCACTGATTTCTATTTGCAACCTCAAGAAACCTGTGAAGCTTCCCTGATCGAGGCTGCTTTTTGGTAGTTTTGGTAGATCAAGCCTCTCTCACTATGGATAGCATTTATTTTTTAGCTTCGCATTGTGTGAGGGGTAGAGGATGTTGGGGTAATATCAATGGAGATATGAACAGACTGTAGTATGTGAAGATCTAGATGCTTGTTTAAGTTGTGGGTTGTGTTTATTTGTTTCTTTGTGGAGTTGGTTATATAATTACTAGTTTGATAATGGAGGATATTGGGCTGGTTAAGCGAGGGCGGAAATGGCTGCAAACGCAGAAACATGCCTATTGGCGGGCGAAAACTGCAGTGGGGTGTTGGCGGGACAAGATTGGTGTGTTTATAGAGAGGCATTGGCCTATGGTGTGCAATGGATGTGCAAGATTTGGAAGATTGATGCGTTTGTTGTTGATTTATTGGAAAGATTGTGTTGTGAGGGGTTTTAATTCAGTTATCAAATTGGGTTCGGCGGCTTTGCTTCTTATAATGTGGAGTTGCTTTCTTAGTCTCACTTCAATGTCTTCCTTGCTTTATGTACTACTTTGTATGGTATGTTTTCTTATTTTTAGCCATTTAACTTTTCTTGTTGTATGCACCTGATTCTTATTCTGATCATGTCGCTATCATTTCTTCTTGTTTTTTTTGTTTTTCCCCTTATTTTTGTGATCCGATTGTTTTGAATCTGCATTTCTGATTCATCAATGTTTGAGTTGTATTTATGGTCTTCACATTTATTTGTGGCATATTCTAGTTGTGGGTAATTAAACTTTAAAGTCAGGTGGAGGGCGATTAAAATCGTTCATGACAACGTGGAGATCAATTTAGTTTTTGTGTAATGCGAAGTTATGGACTGTCTGCTCTGATTATACCAATCGTGGAGCTAGTTTGTGGACAAATATGGTATAAGCTCTCATGGGTTTTACATGAAACGAAATTAGCATTAATGAACTGGATCCTGAAAAGGCTGAGAACTTGACCATGAATCCAACATGCTAGCCAAATCACCAATTTGGCAAGCAACTCCAGTGATGCAGTATTCAGAACTCTTAAAGACTGAAATTCACCAGAAGAAGAGAGATTATAGAAGAAAAAATTTAAGTTTAAGCACAGTTCTCTATACTCGGTTAAAAAATAATAATTACTTGTTAAAATTGAAGTCTTGAGAGGTTTTTGTGCAAATAATGGAGATAACAAGTAATAAATTTAAAATTGTAGTTATAGATAAACCAGCAGTTCCCAGACTGATAAGAACTGTGATCTCCTTTCTGGAAGTCCACAATCCTTAGAAATTCTAGACATTGTATTCAGCAAATAGTGAGAAATTTTAATCCAAATTGTAGAGTTATTGGAAATTTATGTTCATAGGTTTAGTGTCTGAAGCTCCTGATGTCGTATGGTTCTAATTTGTGTGAAATTCATTTATTCTCTTGGGAGAGAATGGTAAATTTGTGTGAAATTCATTTATTCTCTTGGGAGAGAATGGTAAAGCTTAATGCTTTGGTGATGTTTTATGTTTACAACCTTCTCATTGGTCCACATCCATTGCAAAAGAAAGGGCCTGCTGATAGAGTTGGTCGGGGAGATGATATTAGCTATCTGGTCTGAGAGACACCTGGCCCTTTAGCTGCCCTTCTTAAAAACCATTACTTAATAAATCTTTCTTGCGCTAAATATGCTGATGACATACTACTGGGAACTGCTGTTGCTGAGAACTGCTACATCATTTAGTTCTAAATTAGCCCACAATCCTTCTTTTCCCCCCCCTTTCTTGGGGGAAAATGATAGATCTTAACGCTGTGTTTGTGTATTTTATGTTTGCAACCTTCTTATTGGACCACTTTCAGCCTTTCGATTGCTTCCATGCATTTGCAATTTTGACCATTAGCATTTGTGTTCATTTATAATCGTGGATCTCAAACTTATTAAAGCTTATTATGAAAATATCACTATAAAGTTGTTTGAGTTGATAGGATTTCTAGAAATCAACAGGGTCTATAGATACATTGGCTTTGTCAGGGATTATAATTCAAGTGAATATTTTAAAATTGAAATTTCATTAAATGCCACTGACGGTGGCTTCAATTTTTCAGGGAGCTGCGGGAGCTGCTGTTCAGTATTTGGGCTACACTCCTGGACTTTTTATTGTAGGACTGTTTGCTATTTTAATTTTATGGATGTATGCTAACTTTTTGATAACTGGAACATTATTTATAGTTGGAGGTAAGTTTAGTTACTAGTGCAAGTAGATGCTCTTTTTTTCAAATTCTATATATCTGTAGAACTTTTGGGGAATCTAATTCTGTTTGTTATGAAATTGCAGGTTATTTGTTCTCTCAAAATCATGCACGGCTAGTAGTCTTAATGGCAACTATATATGCTATTTATTGTGTGAAAGTTCGAGTTGGATGGCATGGTGTTTTCCTATCAATAAACCTAACATTTTTCTCAAACGATATTTTAAATTTCCTGCTTCAATGGTGTGATAATGTCAGGGAAAGCACCCAATTTGAAGAACATAAGGAAACTGAAACAGTTCTGGAAGATGAGTTTTTTTCTGAGGAATGTGAATTCTCGATTCCTGCTGATGAATCTGAGAAGGTGCAGTCATGCAAATCATCTAGCAAACCAGCTGCAAGCGCATCTGTTGTGAATAACCAAAAAGAGTCTTCTGCTAGAAAAGTAGTTGTAGAAGAAGAAACAAGCTCAGCTGATGAGATGAAAAGAATATTAGATAGTGGAGGTCATTATGAAGCACTGGGATTTCCTCGCCACAAGCGAATTGATGTTGCAATTTTGAAGAAGGAATACCGGAAAAAGGTAAGTTCCACTTTTGTTCTAAACTGAAATACTAGTAACCATTTTAATTGATTTGTTCTAGTGTTCTCACTCTGAGAGGCGAAAGTGTTTGGGAAAGTTGATCTGGTTGGATCATTTCTCAAAAGTTTTGCATCTTATTGATTGTTCTGTGCAAGTAAATGAGATACCACAACAATCTCACCAGGTATCTAAAATGGTCACAGTAAACAAAAAGAACCTAAATATCAGAATACTACATTAGGACTCTTAATGTATCACAAAAACCATTATGTTCAGCTTGCAGTAACAAGGCTTGCAAGAGAGAAAAGTTAGGGGCGGTACAATAACCCGTCATTTTTTGTTACTTAATATTTCATAGAATTCATATCAGGCATGCCAGGGACCTGTCCCTTGATTGGCCAAGAAAGCTGCTTGTTGATTTTGCATGGTTGTGTTCATGGCTGGTTAAAATGCCAATGAGATATTTGAATTGCTGTGCATGGGTGGAACTAGCTTATGCCCTGCCCAAGCTTTGAGGAAGTCTTAAATCATCCTGTTATTACATTTCCCCTCCAATCCCACCCTCCAAAAGAAAAATATATGTTTTCAGGTCCCTCTTGTTTTCATGCTAGCCCTTGTTTTTTTAAAATCTAGTTCCGTCTCCTAATCTTTATGTTGTGGAGTGGTGTCAGGTTGTTCTTGATGTATAAATCTATTATGTTTGTGTGAATGTAACATTACCCCCTTGCCCCATGGGAAAAGAAAAGGTAGGGGGGATGAGTGAATGGGGTTTCTGATTTTCTCTTTATCCTTTAAAATATGCAGGCCATGCTTGTCCATCCTGATAAAAATATGGGAAGCCCTTTAGCAAGTGAATCATTTAAGAAACTTCAATGTGCTTATGAGGTAAGCATCCTTCTCTGTCCTCTCTCTCAAGAAAGTTAGGGGAGATGAAACATAACAAATTTAAGAATGTGTTGATTTGTGTCCTATTGACTGACCACAATGATACAATGTCCAGGTTTTGTCTGATTCTGTGAAGAAGAGGGACTATGATGAGCAATTGAGAAAGGAAGAATCTAGGACTAGGAGTGTATGTGAGAAATCCCATAGTACTTCACGTCAGGTAATTTATGTGGTATTGCTTGCCGATGTATTTTTCAGCCTTATGGTCAATAGTTGGAATTTTTTGTTCTCCAATTATCATTGATGTGAAATTCCTGACTAAAAGAAAAAAAGAAGTAAAAGAATAAAACAACTATTTGTGGAGACTGACTGTTAGTGTTCCCCACATGGAATCTTGTTTTCATGTTCACAGTTCATTGATGCATTTTTATCATGTGCAATGAGTTGTGAATACTGTCTTTTCATGTCTGGGGAGTCATTGCTTGGTGCAATGGCTTATCTTTGACTTGCTGCCATTGTGGGTTCAAGTTTGATTCCTGAGAGCGGTTACTTCTTGCAAAATGATGAAAGTAGGCTTATCCAGATTTCCACCCCAGGACCACACTTCGATGGAACCAGAGGATAATGATATGTGTTTTTGTTTGAGAAAGCATCAATTGAGGTGCAATTTATTACAAACTTGAAAGTATCGTTTACAAGGATTTTTATGTTTCACTTGGCACTTTTGTAGGTTGTTTATTTCTGAGGTAGAATGGAGATCAAATAATTAAATTGTGAACTCTAGGATCATGAGCTTGCATTAGTTGTAAAATGGCAAGGCATTGTAAGATCGGTCAAAGTAGTAATAGGTGTGTTTAATCTGAGAAACCTGCCTCCTAAGTCCAAGCCCACATGCTATGTATGGCAGTTATGTGCAGCTGAATGCTGAACTGATTCATATGGTTCTGAGTTAAATCACTGATAATAAATAATATCACTGATTGCGACATTTTCTAATCTTAGTACTGTTATAAGCAGGATAATTCAGATTACTGCTCTGAGGAATCGAGGTGGATACATTGCACCAAGTGTGGCAATTCACATATATGGGTGTGTACTAACAGGAATAAGGCCAAGGCAAGATGGTGCCAGGTTGGTTTTCTGATTCTCTTTCCAGCTCTGTATTTCATCTTTCTAAATTTATAAATTAGAATTAATTTTTGCTTCAGGATTGCCGCCAATATCATCAAGCCAAGGATGGAGATGGATGGGTTGAATATAAAGGCTCATTGATCTTTGACAGGCCTCAGAAGGTACATTCCTCGTGATTACTCATTATTTCATCTATGTTTCAGTAAGCATGTCCGTTAATTCTTCAAAATCATGTGATCTTATTTTGTGAATGTGGTTTTGGTGATCTGAACGTTCATTGTGATTACTCATTATTTCTTCTGTGTTTCAGTAAATATGTCTGATAATTCGACAGAGTCATCTGATCTTATCTTGTGAATGTGCTTTTGGTGATCTGCCATCTGTCAACTATTCATTATGCTAAGCATTTTCAGTTCCTGTTTTTTAGATGGAAATACCGCGTGCATTTGTTTGTGGTGAGAGCAAAATCTTTGATGTGTCAGAATGGGCTATTTGCCAGGTCTGTAGTTCTTTTTCCATAAGCTTGTGCTGATTTTTTTTCTTTTCAATATCCCATTTGAACCTTGCTGAGTAGAAAAAAAGAAGTATTACAATTAATGACTACAAAATCAGTTGTGGTAATGAACCACGGTGGTTCTGATCTGTGAAATTTACCGTTCCAAGCTAATTTGCCAGTCTGAACTTGGGGCTATATAAGACATTAATTGGGGTGCAGGACAACTTTAGTGGAAGTTGTAGACGGCTGTTTTAGGGTTACGGGCTGTGAAATATATTGATCTAGGGGCTGCACTGCATTCATAATATATTTTCATGCAGAAATTGAAAGGATAAAAGCATATTACTAACCATAGACTTGGGCTCTTAAATAAGAAATGTATAACTTTTTTAATTTTTACTAGGAAAGAGAAACCTAAATCTTGTTATTCCTAAATTGCTAGAAAGTATCTCTTTGCAGGAAAATTACTGAATTTTCTAACTGCCTGTGTAGGCAGCATCAAATAGCCTCGATAAAAACAAAACTGTTGAATCCAAATCCTAGGGTAATGGATTTTTTGAGATAGCTGGTTTTAATTTCTCTGATATGCTTTCTGAAAATTAAAGAGAGAGCAATTAGACATGGCAAAAAATCAGCCGCTTGCTGCTCTTTCCTCTTTGTTAGATTCCCACCTGGGAGATAGTCAGATTAGAAGATCCTATGATCCAGCAAAGAGTACCTTGCCTTGTTGGCATTATTTCAAACCATTTTCTCATACTGTAGACTTTCGGTTAATTTCATTATTTCCTTTCATTAATGGAAATGATTGATGACCGGATCTTTCAATTCCTCATGGCAGTCGCATCAGTGGTGCCTATAACTTGTACGTTGACTGAATTAATTATAATCAGATTATCAGTTATAATCCAATATTCTAAATCATTAAAACTCTTTACAGGGGATGCAATGCAGGCCCAACACCCATAGGCCAAGCTTCCATGTAAACATGGTTGGCTTGGAGAAGACAAAATGGTCCAACTCAAGCAAATATCCATGGGATTTGGATGCTGAAATGATGGATGACAAGGAAGAAGAATTTGAGGTGTGGCTTCAGCAGGCTTTTGGCCGTTTTTGTGAGACCTCCAAACGTAGAAAGATTTGGAGTCCTTTTAAGTTGCCCCAAAAGAAAGGGAAGATGCAATGGCGAAGAACATCAACTTGAATGAATTCCCATTGCAACCAAATGGAACTGTGCTTTTGTTCCCCTGTTGTGGGGGTGATTTGTTTGGATCGAGACCACCTGTTTCACCAATGGAATGTGATTTGGTGATTCCAGCAAAGCCAAATTTGAGGAATTGAGCTGGGTTTTAGAGTCTAAACAAAAAAAGACAGATGGGTTGTGGGTGTAATTTTCAAGCTTGTAACAGGCAGTTACCTTGCAGCATGCTACTTGTCATAGGTTCTGTCAATGTCAGAATAACCCCCATCCCATCAAAGGAAGACAAAATCAAGATACATTTTGCACAAGCAGCACATAATGTTAGCCTTTTTGCACTAATTTTCAATAATTTGTACATATGATATTCAATTTCAATAAATTTCTCATTTACTTAAGATGCTGCTTTGCTGTTTATTTAAGAATGAGAATGATCAAAATATTTTACCCTTTATCATTCAAGAGCAATCTTTGTCAACAAATTATCAATTCTAGATACATTATTCAACAAATTCTCTTTTCACCCTTTCCCAATCATCAACTATCATTTCCAAAGGAGTGTGAAACATCTAGGACCATAGATGCAACTCATTTGGAATTAAAAAATGTTATGAAATTGCTCACGATTCAAGATTTTTGGTAACTTGATCACATTGGATCAGACAGAGAAATCAAATGTGTAATTGAGTGAGAGAAGGGAAGTAAATGAGGGAGATGGAGAGGAGAAGAGAGAAAAAGAGAGAGATTCCAAACCCTTGTGCAATTATTTATTAACATTACAGGAATTTGTCCATTTGCAACAGAATAGCAAAACTGTGTACCTGTGTATATAAGGGATGGTTATAAAATTTACAAGCCTTGTAAAAGAAAATAAAAAAAAAATGGAATAAAATATATGCAATCGGAATTTTTCTCACATTGAAGTTCAAATGCTCCAATCATACATCGCAGTAAAACCGTCATGGTCGTGCTTGATGAGTTTTGTGATGACAGGATTGAAATTTCCTGCATCTCTGATTTGCAAGATGCCTAAAAGGATGTCGTAGCAGATGCTTTAGTCTTGGAGAGTACTCATACTTTGAGGTCCGTGAAATCCAGAAGTTCAAATGCTCCGACCATATAACCCAGTCAAAGTTGTAGGAGTTGCAGTTGATGAGTTTTCTGATGACAAGATCGAACTGTCCAGCATCTCTGATCCGGAAAATGCATTAAAAGATGTTGTAGCAGATGCTTTGGTGTTGAAGGGTGCTCGTACTTTGAGGTCCATGAAATCAGAAATTAGGCCTGGCTTCATTATCTTACTCTCATCAAGGTCCTTCTGGCCAGTCAGCATTCTGACTACGGTAGACATGGAAGGCCGAAGCTTTGGATTATCTTGGGTGCAGAGTAGACCGATTTTTAGAAACCTACAAGCCTCCTCAGCATCAAAGTCACCATCTAATGCCGTATCCACCAGAGCAACCAGCTCCCTTCGCTCATAAAGATCCCAAGCCTGCAACAGTAGAACCAATTATCAAGTCAGCTTGTGGCCCCAAGTGTGAGTTAATCCTGATTGTTGGTTATTTATGTAAATGCATTCTCTACGTAAATGTTGGATGAAAGCAAGCACCATAATCAAATATTCATAGCTCACACCATCAACTAATAGCATTGACATTTCACATTTCAATTACAATTTTCAAACATGGCAGCAAGAACTCGAGATTCATACCCGTTCTAAGAGGTATTGTTCTGCAACAGGTAATCTTGTGTTTGTGTTATTTCTGCCACAAACAATTTCCACAAGGAGGACGCCAAAACTGTAGAGATCTGCTTTCCGTGTCAATTGCCCCCTTATTGCATACTCTGGTGCCAGGTAACCTCTAAAGCAACAAACAGAGAGGAAAGTTTAGCAGCTAAGCTTATAAAGATAATTCATACTAAAAGTAAGACCTTTCACAGAAGCTGAATAGTGCTACATACAGATCCTAAACTTATAAAAGGGCAGCGTATTGGAAATCTAAACAAGAAAGACAACAACTGAATTTTGGCTCTGCGAATTAACTAATTTATCAAGATTTTCAGGGGAGGGGGGGGCTGGCTGGCTAACATTGTGAAAAGGAAACTGCAATGGTTCCATATATGTTAAAGGACTATAGTTAGTCCTTGCA
This sequence comes from Populus simonii, assembly GCA_007827005.2. Classification (NCBI taxonomy): domain Eukaryota; kingdom Viridiplantae; phylum Streptophyta; class Magnoliopsida; order Malpighiales; family Salicaceae; genus Populus; species Populus simonii. Next base: position 17,357,603 of record CM017474.2, read on the forward strand.
TCATTTCAACCAAATCAATATTTCCTATAACCTTTAATGCAAAAGGTAGTATGAAAACTAAATTCATTGACATAGAAGTATTTAGTGTGGGAAAATGGGTATGATGTTGCAAATGCAAACTCACCCACCATTGTACATTTTCCATTTTCAAGGAAAACGAAATGGGTTTAATTTATTCCTTGCCCCCTCCATATTCAAACATGTAATAAATCGCAGACACTTACAGTGTTCCAGCCACACGTGTACTGACATGTGTCATGTGGTCAGGTATAAGCTTGGCCAGACCAAAATCTGAAATTTTTGGTGTTAGGTCCTTGTCAAGTAGAATATTGCTTGCTTTGATATCTCTGTGGACAATGCATGGTTTTACTTCATCATGAAGAAAGGCAAGCCCTCTTGCCACCCCAATGCAAATCCTAGTTCGTGTTCTCCAACTAAACTGGATATTAATGTGACTGTGACCTCCACCTGAAAGTGAATAGATACTTGAGCCCTCAAATGCCATTTGATTCAGGGAATAAAAGCAAGCTTTCTTTAAATCAATTGGATTTGTACGCCTATGCATATATGTTTACCAATACCAAGTTTATTCCTGGAAATCCAAGTTCAAAAAGCCAGAACTATTTTCCCAGGTCTAAACTACTGAAAACAGCCTTGATAAAGACGTTCAAAAGAAGGATATTCAAGAATTACCTAGAAGAGTTTGCGCAAGGCTATTGTTCTCCAGGTAGTTGTAAACTAAAATTCTATGATTTCCTTCTGCACAACAGCCATATAACTTCACTAAATTTTCATGCTCTATCTCTGACATTGTTTTAATCTCTGCTAAGAATTCTGGCACCCCTTGTCTCGACTCAGCTGAAAGAACCTTTATAGCAGCTATTTCCCCATGTTTGAGCCGTCCCTGAACATCCACAATCATTTCTTAGGTACCATTCATAATTAAAAGACACAAAAGTACCATATAAACTACTGTTATATCATTGACCATGCATTCTAATAACAATCATACAGTTACCTTGTATACAGAACCGAAACCACCCTCCCCAATTTTGTTGGCAGTGCTAAAATCTTCAGTGGCATTTCTTAATTCCTTGTACGAATAGCATTTAACATTATGAACGTGGCTAAGGTCTGTTCAGAAATAAAACTAATAAGAACCTTCATGCTGACAGAAAAACAAAGATGTGTAGAAAGAGGAAAACTTTATTTCAAGCATATGGAAGTAATGGCCCCATCAAAGCAAGTCTCTCTAGAGGCTTCGCCTGACAAGATACATTTAAATCTGTCCATGTATAACACACATATTCACACATTTTTTGTATCTACCTTCTTCAGCTACACCAAATTGTTGCGGAGAATCTATCCGTCGACCAAATAAGAAAGAAAAACAAGTCATATCTGTTTGATCTGCCGGTGAACAGCCCTTCTATATCAACCGTCACGTGCTTGATATAAACAACTTCCAAGACCAATAAACCTGAATTATCAGAAAAACAATTAACCTCAGGTACTTAAGCCAGATACCACAGCGATTAAACAGGATCCAGAGACTGAGTAAGCTTTTGCAACGATTATATGTGTACATAAATCTTTGGATATTTTTAAAAGCCCCCAACACTTAGAGAATTTCATAAGAGAAGAACAGAAATGACTACAAAAAAACTATCAATACTAGAAACATAGCAGCGAGTTTTATTAAGATCATACTTAGACAGAGACTATTAAAGATCAAAGAAGAAAAAAGGGTACCATATAAATTAAGTGAAGATGGAGCCTGCAAGTTTTATTACAGCTAATGTTTTGTGTGTCATTCATTTAATAATCTCCACAAAAACTGATTTCCTCCCTTTCTTCTTTGCTCTTATAATTATTTCAACCTCTCCCCCTCTCGTAAGTAGCTGGACAGAACATCATTTGCACTTTTTTGGAGCTAATCATGACTCACTTTTCACTTTGAAATGAAGAAAAATAACAGAGATTAGCATCAAAATCATGAAGAAATCTAAAACTCCTACCTGGGGTTAGTTGGAAATGTTGAGTTAGATCACGAAAAAATGACTAAAAATTCATACAAAAAGAAAGCAATATCAGCGAACTGAAGCATATCAGATAAACACAAGAAACAGATAACCAAAAGGAACAGAAAAATCAAAACAAACAAGAAATTAAATCAAGAAACTGAAAAAATCATGAAAGAACAAAAAGAAAACTCACCTGAACAAAAGAAAAGCTCAAGAAAGACACAGCAAGATTATCCGGGAGAGAAAGATGTATTGGGCTGCAAGAGAGAGATAGAGAAGAAGAACTTTGCTAGTTAATGGTATAGCTTGGGAAATTAAGTCCACGAAAGGAAACCCAACGTTCATTAAATTTAGTTTTCTATGAAACGGAAGAGCTGGCTGACTTTATAACAAATAACAAAAGCACAGTGTCATTGTCGCTTCTGTTTTCTTTAAACTAAAAAGAAAAGAAAAAAAGAAGAAGAAGAAGATGACAGCTGATAACCTTGTACGTCCTAAGGACCAGGCGCGTCAACTTATGTGAACTACATTCTTTAACTCTTTAAACCTTGGTTTACTGGCTAGGTTTCTTGTCAGGATAAGATAAAAAAAAAATTAAAAGTTTTTTTTTAATATATTAAATTAATTAAGATTAAAATAGCATATAAAAAAATTTAAAAATAATTAAATTTAAAAATTAACTCAACCGCAACATCAATTATTTAATAATAATTATTTTTAACTCTTTAAAACTCAAAAATTGATTAGGCAGCAAATACATTAGTTTGTATCAAAATTATGTTTAGCTTTGCAAATTAATTTAGTAACTTGAAATTTATTTAAGATTGGTTTTTAATTCAAACTAATATTTTTTTTTTATAAAAAACAAACCATTTTTGTAAGTGAAATTTCTTTTTCTTAAATAATTTATAATTTAAATTAACTCAACCACAAAATAATTTGAATTAACTCAACTACCTTCTTTTTATTATTATTATTATTATTATTATTAGTGAATGATTAAATTTTATAATTATGACTTTTAAAATCATTAAGATCAAATTCTTGGTATATTTCAATTTTGATGTTAATGATTTACTTTAAGAGATTTGATGAGAAAAGATTTAGTATCAGTTTTTTTTTAAGTATTTTTTATTTAAAAATATATTAAAATAATATTTTTTTATTTTTTAAATTATTTTTTTTAATAGTAATACATTTAAATAATTTTAAAAAATAATTTTAAATGTAAAAATTAAATTTTAAAAAAATACTATTTTAACCTGAATGTCAATCACCTTCTTAATCTCATCTACATAAGCTAAATCGAATTAAAACTGTTAAAGAAAAAACAAAAGTAAGCTTGCGAGTTAGACAACGTCATGCTGAGTCAGCTACTCAATAGTGCTGCCTCGTGTGTTGGAATCTCTCAGCACCAACCGTCAACTACGACCGTTTCTTCAACTCCAACGGCCTGCCTAGTCGTATAGGGCGATGACATTCGCTTTATATATATATATATATATATATATATATATATATATATATATATATATATATATATATATATATATATATATATAAAATCTGAATATAACATTAAAGATATAATATATTCCATAAATTAAGATTAAAATACTTTATTAAAAACAAATAAAACTTCAAAAAAAAATAAGTTAAAATATCAAAAAATCAAGAGGGTAAAAAAAAATTCATCATCACTAAACTAAACTATTAACAAAAACATGAATTATAATCATAAAAAAATATATATATTTATACTTTAAACGACATAATAAAAAAAATATTTTTAAACACATGAAAGCCCATGTACATGTCCTATTATATCTTAAATCTAAAAGAGTTGAAACAAGAAATTTTCTAAATATGAACTCATTGACCTAATTAATTTATATAGCATAATTAAATGGATTCCTACTTCAATTATCATATCTCTTTTATCAACTAGTTTATTGGTTTTTCTTTTATAACCCTAATAAAATCTACTTTTTCAATGAAAAATATTATTTTATATATTTTACATATAGGATTCAACTTGTATAACCGATGCTATTATATATATATAAAAAAACAATATTATAGCAGGAAAAAGTTTGATTCAACGAGAAAAAAAATAGTAGAAATTAAAACAAAAATACCATTTAATTCGTCAATTCAAAAAAACCAAAAAAGGAACAAAATTTCATTGTCGAGTGATAAATGAAAAATTCATGGAAAGTTATAGCCTCGACCATAAAATAGGGCACAACACGTCCTCACCGACGTCGTTTTTTTTTTGTTGGAAACCAAGAGCTCATTATCAAGACCAGACATATATTTCGTGTAAAGATCCGTTCATTTTTGTTGCTTACATTTGATGATCTTTCCAACCAAACTCATCGGCACCCAAAAACCATTGTCGTCTCATAAAATGTTCCTCGTTTTCTTTGCTCAAGCATTCTCTTACATTTCATAATTTTCCCCGGTAGAATTAAATTTAAATTAATTAACATAATTGTCTACCTAGATAAGGCAAAAAAACTAAATTCTAAAAGTATGTGGTTCCCATATATCATCGCATCATGTGCTAACTTTGACCCGGTCAAGAAGGGAAAACGTTTTATAGGTTGCCGAGCAACAAGTTGGATCGATGTATCAAGATAATAAAGAAAAATAAACATAAAATTTTAATTATTGTTCACTCTACTACAAATATTTTCTAGTTAATTATGTTTGTGTTTGCGAGTGTAATAATGATTGTTTTTTAAAGTATTTTTTATTCAGTAATGCATATTTTAAATATCAGCACATTAAAACGATGTAAAATATAAAAAAAATTTAAATAAAAAAATTTAAAATTTAATAAAATATCATTTGAAATGCAGATATAATGTCTCTCTATGAATATAAATACATCCATTTGTTCAACACCTTTAATTATTAAAAAAAAAAAAAAGGAAGAAGAAAATCAATTCAACTTCACGTGTGAAAACTCATTTATTCAAATGGGAATTACTATAAATCAATTCATATTCTTCTATTAGAACACCAAAAAGAAAAATAACAATCAATTAGGGTTATTGTTTGGTTTGATTGCTGCTTTATTTCTTTCGGGTTGACGGCAATAAAATATGATTTTTCCTGGAATATTCATGTTTTGTCAACGTTTATGATATCACATTTTGGAAGGCCATATACAATTTATGTGCTTAGATCACAAGTGGTCAAGAAAAGCATTCGAAGAAGCATCCTTTGATTAATAATTCCAACCTACCCATAAATATATAATTAGACTAGAGGAAGGGAGGTTTCATGGAAAGGAGATTAAACTGGCTGCTTCAAGATTATTATTTCGTGCTTCGTACTATATATTAAATAAAAAAAATTTATTTTTTATTTTTAATATTAATATATCAAAACTATATAAAAAAAAATTACTTAAAACTATTAATTTGATATTTTTTTCATTTCAAAAACTTTTAAAACATATTTAGAGTCTTTTTGGAAGTGTGGTTGCGGTTGCTTTTTAAAGTGGTTTCACTTAAAATACATTTAAATGATATTTTTTTATTTTTTAAAAATTATTTTTGATATCAGTACATCAAAATGATATGAAAACACAAAAAAAAATAATTCAAATTATTTTTTTTAAATATTTTTGAAATAAAAAAAAAAACAGGGTTAAGAAACAGATAAAAACTATAAATTTCAAACAACCACTTAAACCTTAAACGGGATGGAAACCTTGATCATCATTCATGTGAAAAGGGTTTTTGTTAACATTAGGCTAGGGTTAATGTCTTGACCAGAAAGGCACACTTTTTTAGAATCATTTCCTTGATTATCTTATCCACATATAATTAGGTTTCATGAACTCCGAATTAAAGGTGAATATATAGACGTTAAGAATTGAAAACTAATATTAAAGTTGAAAATATTCATCATCGAAGTAATATATAAATAGATCGAAGTAATATATATATAGACAGACACACACACAAAAGAAAAGCAGATTCCCATGATGGGCTCTAGTTTTCCAAAGAAATGATTTGGTGTGAGGACCAAATTGGCCGCATTCTATATAGTTAAATACAGTTTATGGATGCCAAGAGCCACTGCCTATAGATAATTGCTGGGGATTTTTTAATAAGGTCAAGTTGCTCTGCTGGTAGACTATTATTTTTGGGATCAAACATTTCTTTTTCAAAATATTCCACTTTTGATGTTACTCATTTTGAGGCCCACATAAACAAAAAAAATATTAAAAAAAAAGGAAAAGAAAACATACAAAAAAAAATCAAAAAATGTTGGATTAAATTTTTTTTCAAAGACTGGTTAAGAAATATCAATTATACAAGATTAAAAAATTCAATAGTATATTTTCTATTGATAAATGTCTTATTAGCGAGGAAAATTCAAAATTGGATATTAAATGACTCATTTAGAATTTTTCAAGGTTAATTTGAACTTAATTGCAAGAAAATTAATTTTTAAAGTCAATTTAGGCTTTAATTGGAAGAAATTAAAATATGGGGATCGAATTGTATTTTTTTAGGAGTTAATTTGATCAAATCAGGGGCTCAATTGTATAAATATTGAAGTTTGATGGGCAATTAGGGACTTGATTGAAGAAATTCAAAACTAATGATCAAATTGAAAAAGACATGTGAATATAGGGATTGAAATTGATCAAATTAGAGGTTAAATTGAAGAAATAAAAACATTTGTTGTTCAATTGAAGGTCAAAATACACAAATTCAAAACCAAGGATCAAAATGAAAAAGGTGGCCAACTTAAGGGCTGATAATTGAGTTTGGCGAGGGTTAAATTGCATACAATTAAAAGTTTTTGTGTCAATTAACAGTGCATGTGCCATAATTGAAAGAATATGAACTAAATTGAAATTTTGGCAATTCCTAGATTAAAAATCCTAATTTATAGGGTTTAACCTAGATGACGCATCGTTCAACCTCTGTTCATTTCTTCCTTAATAGTTCACGATGATTAGGTTGACACCTTCTAAAAGCTCGTTATTTAGTTCTAGACCACTAAATAGCATGAGATTTTTTTAAAATAGAAGAGAAACATCTCATCTACAAACCTATTTTCGTGAAATTAGATGTTTACATCCCAATTTTTCCATAGAAGTCCTCAACATCTTGTCCCTCATTAGCCATCACTCAATTTTTATACTTCAGGTTGATCCGGTTAGCAACTTCGAACGCATGAATGTGAAGTTACAAATCTTCAAATTGAGCAAGGATGGATCCAAATGAAAGATGTGCACCCCCTCTACCAACTTCAGGTGGTCTCAGGCAACGATGATGTCATAATTGCTTTGAAAAGGCCTCGAAAATAGGCAACTCAGTCAGCCCCGATAATGCAATTATCATGCAAAAAATGATTTGATTTTCATGTGTTCACATACAAAAGGCTCCTCAATGAGTTTATATCAAGGGCTTTAACCTTTCTTTCAAGATCAAGAGGTTACAAATGAATTCAAAACCTCCGAAAAACCTTGCAAAACCCTATAAATACCCCCCAAGTTTAGAGAAAGAGAAAAGGGTAGAGAGAGGACAAGAGATAAAGAAAATGAAAATATAAGGAAAAGAAGAGAAATATCAATAAAAAACATAAGTGTAGAGGTCCAAGAGCCTAAACAAAAGACTTCTTAGCTTTGCAAGTTTATAAGTGGCAAAAATTTCCAAAAAAAAAACAAAAAGGATTAAAGGAGAGTAGCTATTTTATGTATACTTTTCTGGTCTAAATATTGGTCATCTGTGGCTTGCTTTTGATGTTTTTTTATTTACTTTTATTTTATATTTATGTTTATAAGCACAGAAAAGATATTTGAATGCTCAACAAAGAGAAAGTAGTTATTCTATGTATACTTTTTTGTTCCAAAAATAGTTCATTTATGGCCTGCTTTTGATTTTTTTTATTTTCTTTTGTTTTATATTTATGTTTATAAACATAAAAGAGGTTTGACTACTCAATAAGTAATGTTGTATTCATCTCTTTGGTGCTGTGTTTTTATTTAATGATATTTGTTTTGAAGTTTTTTCATGTTTTTGATACATTAAAGTTGTTGTTTAAGTTTTTTATATATATATAATCTTGTTTTAGTTTTTGTTTAACTGAAGCTATACATGTTAAAGCAAGGATGTTTTACCATGGGTTTGCTAGATCTGTTCATGCAGAAAATTAGTTCAGAAAACAATTTTGAATCAATGTTGTGTGAATATATAGTCTGTTTTAAGTTTATGTTTTTGTGGATTTGGTACCTCTTGCTTGATTTTGATAATTTTTTGTTAGTTTTTATAATTCAAACATGTTTGTGTATGATATTATGACTTGTTGGGATAAAAAAGACATGTTTTAAAAGCCAAAAAAGCTCATTTCTAGGCTTGGCAGTGACTGCAATTTCTAGGCATAACAGAGTTTTTATTCTAGGTTTAGGCAATGTTTTTTTGTATTCTTGAGAAGAACGTTGCCTCAACCCCTAGATTTGGATAAATTTCGATCCATTTCTTTGCACATACACCTTTCTTATGCTTGATTAACCAATAATCAAGTGTTTATTCGCATCAATAACATGCTTAAATGGTTTTAATCTTAGGGTTTTAGTTTTAAACCGAAACCCTTTTTTACCAAATCTTGATTATTCATTGATAATCGAAGTGAATTGACACTAGATTATTGATCATTTCATGATTTACAACATGTATATGCCTTAGGTTTGCCCATATCTAGTCTGGTTTGAGAACCACGTTGTTGGGTTCACGTTAAATGTTCTTTATTTGTTCTTCGTGTTCTTCCCAAGAACATTGCTTTAGCTACATGATTTTGACTTGTTTTGTTTAATTTATTTGCCCAAAACCCTTTCTTATGCATGATTAATCAATAATATAGTGTTTATTTGCATCAATAACACGGTTTCAATTACTTTTAATCCTAGGGTTTCGGTTTAGACCAAAACCTATTTTGACAAAATTATGATATTTTAGTGATAATCAAAGTGATTCGATGTTAGGTTATTGATCCTTGCATGATTTCCAACATGTATGTGCCTTCGTTGTGACAAAATTTGGTTCGATTTGGAACTCGCGTTGCTAGGTTCATTTTGGGTGTTCTTTGTATTTTTTTGTGTGTTTAATCTGTTTTGATCAATAATTTTTGAGTTTTTGTGTTTTTTGGGTGTTTAATCTATTTTTTTTCTTTAGATTTTAATTTTTTGGGTTGTTTGTTGGGACAAACTAGAATTCTGGTTTGGTTTATGTTCGAATAAAAAATTTCAGGTCAATCTAATCGGGTCGGGTAAAAAAAAGTGAGCCAAAGGATTTAATACCCTGTTTGACTTGCTATAATTTTTGTTTAAGGGTTTTTGGGTTTAAGGGTGTGTTTGACAAACATCCTTTAAGCCTATTTTGGTAGTTTCGTTACAAAGAAAAAAAATGAGTTTTTGCCAAATAAAGCCTAGAAAAATATATTTTCTTTTTTTCTTGCATAAGGCTAAAAATCTTAAAGTTGTTTAAGCATTTTTTTTTAAAAAAATTAAAATACTTTGACATGTTTAAAAAAATATTGCATAGATTTTACAATAAGTATGTAAATTTCCAAAGGATTTGCGCTTACATTTCAAAAATACTAAAAAAAATTATTTTGTTTCTTTTAATATACGAGATCATAAACTTATACGTAAGATATATTCTCGACGTGAAATAAAAAGACAATTTATTTTTTTTCTTATGTTGGCATTAAAACAGTTAGGTTTTTAACCTGATAAGATAAGGACTTCCTTATTAAGGAAGATTTTTTTTAAACGTTAAATAGACTAACGATTAGAAAACACAATATTTTCTTAGTTTTATATCAGACAAATAAACAATATAGCTTTTCGAGTAAGGTATATTAGAGATGCTAATACATTTTTTTTATGCAATCAGTCCCTTTACCCAAACTCTAAAACCAGTTAGGGTTCTTAGTGACAAAAATAATATGTGACAACTCTCATTTTTTTTTTCTACTGATAAAAAACTAAGAATTCCTTATCTTTTCAACTCATATCATTCCCGATAATTCCAATCCAAGAGAATAATCATTACAATGCTGTTCACGTGCGATAACTTTTAACAACTTATCATTTGATAAATAAATTAATTTCTCAATAACTCGAAGATGAGGTCCTCCCTTTTCTACCCTTTGTAATTAAGTTAAGAAAATGATAGTCCCAGCATCTTAAAAAGGAAAACGGTTTATGTTTCTAGTTTCCTTACAAACAAACCATCAATGTGGGTATTTGTCATAATTATTTTTGGGTATGGACTTGGATTACATGTTGATGTAGATCAATTATTTTTTTAAAAAAAATCAAAATAATTTCAATTTAAATAAAAACTTAGGTTTATTTTAATCGGGTCATAAAATTATATCAACTACATATTAACTTTTTTTTTTTTTTTGACAAATGACAGTGGATAAGTTGACCAATCCTAAATTGACCCGCCAGACAAGATTTAATAACGGTACAATGTGCAAGTATATACTTTATATGCTAGTGATATTACAAAACAAAATTAAAAGTCAGATCATATCAACTACAGGTTTACATTCCACTGGAGCTTGCCGAGTTTGGATTGAAACTAGAGAAAAGTGACATAAAAATATCAAAATTCGGACGCAATCATTGACCTCCTCCATATAAATTCTCTTAAAAATAGATGACCTGGGAAGGAGGAGCTCCACTTCAAGACTATAGTAGACCAAAAAACCTATCTTTAAAAGGTCCAAACCTGCAAAACCAGCACCCTTCTTCAGTGGACCAACAATCTCGGCTACCCAAACCAACCACCCCCAACACAAATAATCAACCACTCTAGAAAACAATGGCAGCATCATACGGTCCACCTTCTCGAGGACTTCGCCTTTGGGAAAGAAAACCCAACAGCTAGTCTCTCTCACTGTTATGAAGCTTGTCCTCACCTGTGGGACGGTAACATGACGACTCGTATTTTAACTCAAGTCAGGTTTTTTTTAGACCACCCATTTAGTTGTCCTAGAAAAACCCAAATGACCTGGCAAGTTCGAGTAAAATTCAAATGATTTTTTTTAAAAAAAAAACATTGTTTAACTTTATATATATTTCCATTATGAAAAATAAAATAAAAATAATGGGAGTGATATAGTGCCGTTTTATTCATGTTAACCTGACTCGTGAGTCATTTTACCCAATCCATAACTTGGGGATTTGGCCATGTTCAGGTCTCTTAAGTCTTAACTATGATCTCTTTTGCCAACAATGGGGGAGAGAACAACATGCTTTTTCCTTCCATACAAAGATAAAATTCCATTGACGTGGAAAAAAAACCCTTCTTGGAGTCAGTCTAAAACTTTATTTAGAATATAAAAGAATTTAATACAAATGATATTAATTTTTACAAGAAAATTGTAAAATAACATTACATTTTGGAGAAATACAAATTTCTCAGCAATAGAAAAAAGGAAAGGAGGATTGAGTCTTCGTTCTACTCATCAATCCAAAAATAGCTGTTTTATCTCAAGAGAGAACACATGGAACTTTGATCATAATATCTCTAAAATTATCAAAAATTAAGAGTTTAATGAGATAAATTTATAACATCAAGAAGAGTTGACTTTTAAACTTTTGGTGAGTCAAATGTGTTGGTTGGCTCAAGGTGGTGACATTAGATTCTAACTCAAGTTAAGTTTTTCTGTAATGTAAACTATTCATGTAGTTGATAAAAAAAGTGAGCAACTTGACAAGTTAACTTGTGAACAATGTTAATTTTTTTTTAATTTAACGTCATGTTAAATAAAAAAAGTAATATAGTACTGTTTTGTTTTTTACTTGTATTGGACCGACTTATTTGTAAGTTGGCACAATATTGTTGAATTTCATAACTACAGAATAGTCAAAAAAGGTATCAAAATCATAGAACAAAGAAAAATAAAAGATATTAAGAACAAGTTCAAATACAAATTAATACGTAGAACTTTCAAGGAAGAATTGATGTCCAACGAAAGGATCAAAGTACTTTTCTTGTCAAACTAAATAAAACAGGGATCTTGCATGATAAGAAATATTGAATTCATGTGAAGATTAAGTTTAAGAGGCTTCAAAATCTAAATTTGATCGTGCAAGAAACATTCTGCTTGTCAAAGTAATCCTTTTCAAGGATTTCATTTGGTATGGATGATTTTGTTACCGTGCAGTGGTCTTCAGGGAAGCCTAATTCAAGCACAACATTAACTTAAGTGGCTGAAGAATTGTTTCAAGAATTCCAAAGCATCAGGCGCAATACCCCCCAGCCACTTTTCATGAAAGCTCATAGATGGCTGGCTTTTAGATTAAAGCCCTAAATTATCATCATTATTACTGCTACTTGTTGAATTTCTTGATGGAACTAGCTCTAAGATCTCGGCGTTGTACTATTGCCACGCGACTTTGAAAATCAACGTCGTCCCATTCTTCCAGTTTGCCTTAGGGAAGATGTTACTTCGATGGAATTAGAAAGAAAACTGGGGATTTGATGTGCAGAACAGTAGAGGCCTTTGAAATGGGCCATGCCACTATATCTCTCAGCTTCGTTGAAGACATTGAGTATAACTTCGTTGGAACTATGAAATAAACAGGGAATTCTGATCTGTTGGTTGTCGCTTTCTTAGCAGACAAAATTCATGTAGGACAGTGGAGAAATGAGGGGAAATGGTAGGAATTGTAGAAGAAAAATAGTAAAGAGAATCAAATTTATTTTTTACTCGATAAATGATTGTTAATTATAAATAGCATGTATGTAAAAGAATTAATTCAATTTAAAACTAAGGAAATTTTTAAAATATAATTTATATTATTTTCTAGTATATCTTCTTAAATAAAAGTTTTGTTGGTTTAAATTAAATTTACACTGATCCATTTTATTTTGTATTTAAATTTTATCAAATAAATAAAAATAATAAGATTTAAACTCGTGATCGTTTGGTTATCAAGAAATCAATTTAATTTAAAAACTTAAATTATTAAATAAAATTTCAAAATATAATTTATATTTTTATCTGCACAACAGTTATCCTGAAACATATAACAGGTGTTCTGAGATAAGAAATATCAAGATACCAAACCCAATCTTAAAATAGAGATAAGAATTCCTAAATAGAATAGGAAATGGAATGACTTTCTGCTGAAAACTGTTTCAACTACTGAATAGAAATCGCTAAACCACGTTGTAAGAAGTAAAATTTCCAAATAATCAAGTCAAATAATGTCTGCACGAGTCTTGGTCTGCTCTCAACTCTCCTCTGTTTGATAAAAAACAAAAAACAAAACTATCAACCATGACGAGATTGACTATCAGGACTTGCTCTAAAACTTCTTGATAATTATTGGTTGAACTTTAATTATTGCTCCTGCTGTCTGGCAGCTATTTTCCATCTAGCCTCTCATTGTTTTCCATCGCTTGGTATGTTTCCAAGGGAAGTGCTTTTCCAACTGTGAGCACTGCAAGGAAGGAGAAGTTCCTCTGGGATAGGAAGAAGAGATCGGTCATCTGTGGTGATTTCTTTGTCAGTCCAAATGTCGAAGGTGCGATTCTCAGTGGCCTAGCTGCTGCTTCAAAGCTCACAGAAATGCTTAATTAGTTGCTTATAATGTTTCTTTTCCCCCATTGTTACTTTCTTTTCTTTTTTCTTTCATGTAGTTTGCTCCCCCATTTTATGAATGTTAATCGTGTCTACTACTTCTTGTAGAAGCTGTGATTATTTGCTAAAAATCCATTTTCTTTAGATCAGCAGGACTCAATACGAATTACAGCAGGAAATTGTATTCATTTCAACATATACTCTCAGCTCTCTTTACCGAACAACAAAGCAGTATTTGTATTTTTTTACAATCTTAACCCATTTTCTTGTATAATTTTGATTGTTAATATTTGACTGAATCATTATATATGAATGTCGTCAATAATTAATGACAGTTGAGTGAATTCTTCAATATATGGTTAATTATAGTACAATTTGCAGGACTTTTCAAGCTGAGAGCAACATAAGAGAAGTGATGAAGGCAAAAGTTAAAAACAGGAAATAAATACAAAAACATGGAAATTTTGATAAGCGAAGGGTTGCAGATATGAATTATAAATTCATAATTTTATTCTCTCCAAAAAATAATGTTGATTAAGTCTCTGGTCTTCTTAGAAGGTATACAAAACCTTAATTAGATTAGAAACCCTATTTAAACTAGAAAACAAAATAAAAAAACTGAAAATACAAAGGAAATAATCATGAAATTCAAAACAATACATGAAATCCAAAAAAAAAAAAAGATAACAAAATTGGCCCAAACCGGGTCTCTAAGGTTAGATTTTTATATCCAAAGATCCGATGGTCCGAGTAGCTCCATGGAAGCTATTTATTATTTGTGAAAAGCGGGAATAGGAGTCGCCACCTAGTATTTTGGTCACTAGAAATTCTAACTAGTCTCAGAGATCGGGTACGGGGACTGATTGCGTAAAGGGAAGGTATTAACACCCCAAATACGTCCTACCTAAAGTAAGCTATATTGTTTAATTGTCTAATAAAAAACCTAAGGTCTTATCATGTTTTCTAATTATTGGTCTATCTAAGGTTTAATAAAAGTCATTTTTCATAAGAAAATCCTTATATATCTTATCAGGTAAAAGTCTATCCATTCTAATGTCTATATAAAAGAAACTACCTTTTTAATAACAGGAATACATTTTACGTATAGATTCATAATCCCAAACACTAAAAGAAAACAAATTTTTTTTTGAAATTTTTGAAATATTGGCCTAGTTTTCATGGCTCTAATAAACTTGTTATTAAAGCCAAAATGCATGTTAAAACATATTTTTTAATTTTTTTGTGTTTTCTATATGAAAAAACAATTTGATTTTTTTTTTCATTGAGAGACTTGGTCGTATGCATGAAAACAAAATATATATATTTTGTTTTATAACTTTTTTTGCAATGTTTTAACAAAAACCTGGTATTTTAATACCGGATTTATATCTTTACGATATAAAAATACAAATCAATATTAAGCAAAATTGATAAAAAGAATATGCAGGAAAATTAAAAAAAAAATTGAAAGAAATTTTTTGGAAATTTTTGGTCTAGCTCGGAGCAACTATGAACTGGTTACTATGCACAGTAACCGACTAATTATATTTCTGCTGCAAAAACATGAACAACGCACGTTTCTGCATTCCAGTAAACACCAGGAAGTCGATAAGGAGAAGGAGAGTGTTACCTGAAACAATGGGGCTCTGGTAGCTGAGTTGGTGGTGGCTTGTGGTGGCGGCTAGGAAGAGTATGGGTGACGGTGTCGTGGCTAGAGAGAGAGAGAGAGAGAGAGAGAGAGAGAGAGAGACGATGGCAGAAATCAAGTGTTGGAGGCTGATTGTTTTGCTGATTTTGGACCCGAACATCACCACCCCTGGAACATGAAAACCAAATCTATTTATAGGCGGTGGAAGAGGGACACTTTATCTCTTATGGTGTAAAATATTGGCCCTTGGTTTAACCCGAAAGCTTCCCAACCATTGGTTCAAAATAGCAATGATGAACTGTCAGTTTTGTGCAGGAAAATGGCTGGTCGAGTTGGCCACTTTAGGACAGTGCCACCGCCTCTGAAGCCTCTATCAGCCCAAATGATTTATACTAGCGTGTAGTCAAGTGTCAAGGGATCGTTTTCATGCAAGTTTCATCTAATTTGGGGAAGAAACGAGGTGTCAAACGCCTTGGAAAGGAGGCCCCTCGAGCAGGCCCTCTGAAGAAAAAGATGAGTAGTGTTTTTTCTACCAATTACGCTATAGTCCTTTAATTTGTGATTTATCTCTAATTACACCCCTAAAGAACTTCAACTCAAACTCCAGATTTCAACGCCCTTTCCCTTTGGTCCCTAGTTTTGAATTTATTCAATTAAGTCCCTAATTGGGCATCAAACTTCAATATTTATGCAATTAAGCCCCTAATTTGATCAAATCAACTCTCAAAAAAAAATTTGACCCCAGAACTTTAATTTCTTCTAATTAAAGCTCAAATTGACTTAAAAAACAAATTTTCTTACAATCAAACCCTCAATAAATTTAATTAAACCTCCAATAAAATTAATTGAGTCTATAAATATATTTTTTTTTACCTTTCTTCTTCAAATTGAATTTTCCTTATCAACATGGCTTTTCATTTGCAAAAAATATACTGTCAAATTTTAGTTTTTCAACTTTTTAGTTTTCTCAATCAATTTTTAGCTATTTTTTAGGTGCTCCGACATCCTCTTGTCACTGTTATTATTTTTTGAATTTTTTTGTTTTTAGTCTGAATATTTTTTTTTGATTTTTTGAAAGAGAAAAATGAATTTGATGAATATCCATTTTAAAAGGTTAAAAGGAAGAGTAAAAGTGTGTTTGCTTAATTACCTTGTGCACTGCAAGGTGCACCCTGTAGATAAATATATTCTAATTTTTTTTTTATTTTCGTGTCTTTTTTCTGTTTTTTTAATTTAATATTAATTATTTTATTTTTATTTTACACTTTCTATTTTAAACCACAAGCATAATATTATTTAATTTTTTTATAAAATTTGATTTTATTTATTATTTGAATTTACTTTTATCCTTATTAAGAAATTAAATGGAAAGAATTAGAAAAATAGATGCAACCAAGATTTCTTTTCTTAAATGGACAATAAAATCAATAAAAATAAAATAAATATAACTAAAAATAAATATAAGAAAGAGAGGAGTTTAGAAAAAGCCTGAAATTGTAGCAGACATTAATGCTATCTTTAGAACAAAAACCCTCAAACCTTTTAATCATTATTTTTGCAAAATTGAATTAATAAAATATATATAAAAAAAAAGTGTAGTGAAACTGAGATGAAAATAAACCTTTTAATTTCTCTTATATATTATTTATTTATGCATTTTGTTTTACCTGATATAAAGAATTCACTATAATGGCTATGCATGGGCATATTTCCTCCACGTCTCCTGTAAGAAGATGCGGTACTGAGCATTTGCATTCTTCATTTCCACCTCTTTAAAACTTTCTTGCCTTCCTGATAATGTTTCCATACCCTATCTATAGCTCAGCCACATAATCAATGCCACCTATGCAGCCATTATTCTTATTATCTAGGGTTTTAGCAGGCGTGCCGACCACATAGTTGAGGATAAACAGGAGATTGTGAAAAAAGAAAGGCAGAAGCAAGTTCAGCAATGGCAGCCTCAGTTATGGCTTCATTGAACCTGAAACCATCTCCATTCACGGTTGAGAAGTCTTCAGTGAGAGGCCTCCCAACTCTTTCAAGGAGATCTTTCAAGATTGAAGCCAGTGGTGTCAAGAAGATCAAGACCGATACGCCT
This sequence comes from Populus simonii, assembly GCA_007827005.2. NCBI lineage: Eukaryota > Viridiplantae > Streptophyta > Magnoliopsida > Malpighiales > Salicaceae > Populus > Populus simonii. Next base: position 17,375,007 of record CM017474.2, read on the forward strand.
TATGGTCTGCTTCTTCCTCCTCGTATAACATACATTTGTATATATTACTCATACCCTTTTCATATGATGCATGCATGCATGCATAAACATACATGTAGAAGAGGAAAACACAAATCTAATGCATTTTGTATGATTTGGGAGCATGAGAGAAGCTGATCTGTGATAGAAACATAAATGGAAGGTTTCTTTGAAGGGCCCATAATGATCTTCCTCTCCATTTCTGGAAGAAAGTTTATGATAAGTGCTTGAACAGAAAGTGAAATGCAAAGTAACAAAACAACAAATTAATTAATCATTGATGAATATTATAAAAGATTATGATAGTGATTTGATCTCAATAATTCTGTTTCCTTGCACTTTTTCCTGTTTACAGGCAAGTACGAGTCCTTTTCTTTCTCCTCTGATCTCTCTCACCCCACTCAAATATAATTAATTAAGAAAAAATAGTAATTATTAATTGATTTTTTCTCCTCATGTTCTTTTCTTTTTCTTGATTTTCATTTCCTCATTTAAATCCTTCTTTCCTTAGTCTAGAAGGGAGTTGGATCTTGCCTGGACTGTACTTATTGTAGCATTTAATAATTCATATACATTCATCTTGTGTTTTCTTTTTTATTTTTAGAAGCAAAAGAAATTACTTAAATAACATAAGATGGATTAGCTTAGAGTCTTAATTTTTGGTGTCCAGGAACTGGTGGTGGCATGAACCTGAGGAACGGGGTAGATGCATCTGGAAGGAAGCCCAGGGTTAGTGTGTAGTGCTTTAATTTGCTTTCAAGTTTATATTGTCTTGTTTTACTTATTTTTTTGGTAACGATTGTAAATCTTAACACTCCAAGTTCTCTGGAAGTTTATGAAAATTTTAAGTCCAAAACACTTTTATTCGAAGAAGTGTATGAAAAAATTATATAAATCATATTTTACCGTCTCTTCTAACCGCTTAAGTTAGCTAAAAGTTATAGATCAAAAAATAGAGTACTCGAACTCAATCCTCACCCCTCTTGCTAAGCATGAGTATAAGAAGCTCCTTGCCCTTCGATGTAGTTATTAGTCAAAAATTCATGGAATATATAGCAGCCTAAGTTTGAGTGTTTTTACTGAAAGTTTACAGGTGATTAAAACTTGATCCTGCAGGGAAAGGGGGTGTACCAATATGTCGACAAATATGGTGCTAATGTGGATGGTTACAGGTAACTAAAACATCAGCTAATTTTGGCTTCTGTGATTCTTCATTTACATTTGTATTTGTGGCTCCTGCTTGAGGTTTACATGAACATTTATACCAGTATTAATTGGTCTGATAAGTAGCAATGCATCTTGTAATTAGATAGTTCAAGTTAGATATGCATCTGTGATTAAGTCCTTGATAACACATATCTTTTCTGCTGATTGAAATACAGCCCTATCTACAACGCTGATGAATGGTCCCCATCCGGTGATGTCTATGCTGGGGGTAAGTAACTCAATGCGTTTCGAGAACTATACACCCATGATGCGGAGAAAGAACATTAAGTTATTGATTTCCCTGTTTATGAGGTCAATTTATCTGTTGATGACATGGATAATGTAATATTTACAGGCAAGACTGGCTTGCTAATCTGGGCTGTTACCCTAGCTGGAATCCTTGCAGGAGGTGCACTTCTTGTTTACACCACAAGTGCTTTAGCACAGTAGACTTCTGCTACTCTAATTTACAGTAATGTATCATATAGCCTGTCCCAGTGATTGTCCAGAAACATAAACACTTCCTCCTCCTTGTGAATCCCTATGTGTAATTTTATTCTCCCTTGGACTTGGATTGCAATGGAGTACATGTAGTCTGATTTTTCATGCGAAATTCCCTCGTTATTTTGGATTGCTGTTTTTCTTTTGAGATCATATTCATATTGGTCTATTTTTTTATCACATTCCACCTAGTCCTAGGTTGGTGGTGGTGGTGTCATGATAGATAGTGGTGGTGGTCTCTGGAATTAGTTGATGAAGTTGTTAGCTTACTTTCAGAATTTTACCCTTTAAAATGGAGGGTGAGAGATGTTCCTGTGCCACAGGTCCGGCAACACAATATCCAAAGAGTATATTCCCATCTTGGGATGCTATGCCATACACACACAAAAAATATTGCAAGGAAAACAATATTAAATACTGTAGCTAATCTCTTGATGATCCATTCTAAGCCAATGGTGTCACTCCAGCTGTCATGTAATCAGGTGGGGCATACTCCAGAACGACCTAGTTTGAAACACGTGGCCATCCTGATAATGTTTGCAATATCATATCCAGATTTCAGCCACACAAGCAATGCCATGTGGCAACATCTGTCACTAATTATCATCATGCTATCGCTTTCATTATCTAGGATGATAGTATTTTATTGGAGCTCAAGACCAGCAAGGAGGAGGGCAAAACAAGCAGGGAGCAGATCAAGCAAAGCTTAAACACTAATTAATCATGGCAACCAGCTCAGTTATGGCTTCATCAATGAGCCTGAAACCAGCTCCTTTTACAGTCAAGAAACCTTCTCTCCCAAGTCTTTCAAGGAGATCATCTTTCAAAGTTGAGGCTAGTCGTTCGAGGAAGTCCAAGACTGATCAGCCTTATGGTCTGTTTCTTGATTGATACATGTCCATAGAATATTATGTTAATTAATTAATTACCCTTTTCATTAATCATACACTTATAATTCTTGTTATTATTATTTTGGTATTGCTATATATAATTGTTGAAGTGCTAATTAATGTTGTGTAAGCTTAATTTTATACTGGTTCGTTTTTTTTTTTTTGTTAACCATACCCACTATGATTAATAAGTGTAATTAATTGATTAATAAAGTAATTAATTGATTGATTCCTGCAATTTGATGGGACCTTTAAGGCCATGAATTAGACATCTTTATTTATAAACAAAAATGCTTCGGACATCTATCTTCTTGAAATATTTAACCTTCGATCTTGTATTAATTTACCATGTAATCAATGAATATTACATTCTCAGTCACATGTTTGCTTCTACTAAGCAATTTAATTAAGAGCTTGTTAGGAAATTAACTATCATAAATATTCAACTAAGGAATTAGGAATCTCTTCTTGCATGAACCTTTGCAGACAATTTTTCCTTAATTTTCCTGTACATTAAAGGCACCAAATATGCGAATAAGATCTTTCCTGGCTAACACTTCTCTCTTTCCCATCGAAGATTTACGTGCTATGAATCTTTTTTATATTGTTCAATATAATTTTTTTTCATCAAATCATTTTTTTTCAGAAACGCATGCATGAGCATCTGCGTGGCCTGTATTTTTTTGAGTATGTTTTGTTCCCTTTACTTGAATACTTGTTGAAGAAAAAACATGGATTGTTGTACAGGAATCAATGGCGGCATGGATTTAAGGGGTGGGCTTGATGCTTCTGGGAGAAAGGGCAAGGTAATTATTTCTAAATCCATTGCCTTTTTCCTTTCGAGTATATATATACACGCCCATATTTTTTAAAAAATATTTTTTATTTAAAAATATAATAAAATAATATTTTATTATTATATTTTAAAATTTATTTTTGATACCTTCACATTAAAATTATCTAAATATATATATATATATATATATATATATATATATATATATATATATATATAAAATTTCAAATATAATTGAATCATAATGCAAAATGCAAAACAGGATGTAAATGGCCATTAAATTACCCTTCTTAATGAATTATTTTGTACTAACAGAGAGTCGGTGATTAGTAATCCAATTTCTGGGCTTGATGCAGGGAAAGGGAGTGTACCAATTTGTTGACAAATATGGTGCTAATGTTGATGGATACAGGTGAGCTATCTACTGTATATTTCTTAATATTTTTCTGATAAATGGAGGCATAAAGTATATGACCAGAGATTGTAATTTTGTGGTGTTTAATACACAGTCCTATCTACGACCCCAAGGATTGGTCTCCAAGTGGTGAAGTTTATGTTGGAGGTAAGCAATGCTGCATTTTGACAATTGATTTCATGATGCAAGAGAATATTTCTTTCAAAGATAAATATCTCATGTAATTCCCAGTTCAAGAGCTCAGTTTATTTGATTTACAACATGAACAATGTAATCCTTGCAGGCACTACTGGTTTGTTGATCTGGGCTGTTACCCTAGCTGGCCTTCTTGCAGGGGGAGCACTTCTTGTTTACAATACAAGTGCCTTAGTACAGTAGAGTTCTGTCATCATATCCTATCCTAATCTCTGTGTATTACTTTCCCTTTTGATGAATTCGCCTGTACCTTGTAACAATTTCCGTGGATTAATAATAATTAGTGTAAGATCTACTTGCTGCTCTTCAAACTAAACCTCGTTACCTGAAAGAGGAATCTTATGAATTCTTAAGACATATTTTCATTGAGATGATACAGCACATTCAATGGACCATCTAGTGGAGCTTTAAGACTTCATAGGCAAAACCCTGGTGATGAACTGATCCAGCCCTAGTTCTTTGCTTGAATGAATGGTTTACATGATTACTTTTGATTCAAAAACATGGCTATAATGTATTCCCCTCTAATTTCTATCCGCCATAACGGGCTGCGACTCTGCGAGTACAAAGATCAATCTGGCAAACACCTGTTCTGAGTTACTGCTGTTACCATTTGACTTCTGCTGCTAAGTCGCCTTTAAGTGCAGCAGGAGGACTTGTCATTGCCTCTGCAAGATGAAATTATTTACGAGGAGATTTGACGGGAGATGTAACTGAAATTCTTGATTGGTAATAAAATTTTGTCCGTTTTATTAGGCGGAGGCTGGAGGCTAATGAAACAACAGAGGATATATTCCTTCTGGTCAAGCCCAGCCTAGGCAGACTGGTGCATCCACGTCTGTTGGTCCATTCAGTTCAAGGGTTAAATTGGCTGCAATCAGTTTTCTTTAATCTGTATCGCTGTCTCGTGGAAACTGAAACGGCATTTTCTTGCACTTGGAAGCATCGCCAACGCAGAATGTTGATGAAGGGGAAAGAAAGGGAATACCTAGATTAATCAAAAGCCGCCCTGGAACCAGTTTTTAGCCGCTGGAGTTAGTTCCATGCGCCATTTGAAGACGGCTAACATGCTGATGATTGTAATGAATGTATCTTCTATTTTTTAAATATTTTTATTTATTAAATTATCCCTAACCAAACTCAATAATTGTTGTGCATACTGGACCAAAAGCAAACACAAATAAAAAACACAAACAAGCAGATTTACGTGGTTCCCCAAAACCGGGTACGTCCACGGAGGCAACAGATTGTATATTATTGGAGGAATGATACAAACACTCAACTCAACCCAGTACAATCCCACAAAACCCAGTGTTTCACTCTTCACTCGGTATTTCTCTCAAAGATGCATTTTCTCACTCTCACAGTTGCACTGTCTTGCACTCACCACACTTTCTCTGCACACTTCACTCACTTGCACTCTCTATGCCTGCACTCTCTCGTTTCTCTATATACAAGAAAGAAGAGTCTTGGCAGCAACCCATGTGCAGCCTAATAAATGCCAACCAACTACTACAAGGAGAAAGTCATGGTGGTTGAAAAAAGGTTGACAAATTTGCTACAAATCTCCACCTTGGCAAGATTTTTCCATCCAATCCTCATGATCAATCAATGCTACCTCTAATGCGCCATATGGCGCTGCACCCTGAAGGTGCTCAACACCGAGAGATGTTGACCAAGTCCAAACAATGTTGGAACTTGATCCCTGAGACACACTTTGTGAGCATGTCAGCTGGATTATCTGCGGTACCAATCTTCTGTAGCAGAATATCCCCTTCATCCACAATTTCTCGAACAAAATGAAAACGAACATCGATATGCTTGGTGCGGGAATGATGAACCTGATTCTTTGCAAGACAAATAGCACTTTGACTATCACAATGGACATCCACGTGCTCTTGAACAATTCCCAAATCTTCAATCAACCCATGTAACCAAATAGCTTCCTTGAAAGCTTCCGTTACTGCCATGTACTCTGCCTCAGTTGTTGACAAAGCTACTGTTGATTGTAACGTTGACCTCCAACTTACAGGCCCTTTAGCAAGTGTAAACACATAGCCTGTTGTGGAACGACGCTTGTCTAAGTCACCAGCATAGTCCGAGTCCACATAACCAACTAAATTTTGCCCGAGTCTATCATCCCTCTCAAACTTCAAACCAATATCAGTTGTGCCATGAATGTACCGTAGAATCCACTTAACTGCCTGCAAGTGACCCTTTCCCGGATCATGCATATACCTGCTCACCATACTAACAGCATGTGAAATATCTGGTCTCGTACAAACCATTGCATACATTAATGCACCAACTGCATTTGCATATGGAATTTGAGCCATATGTTTGCGCTCTTCCTCTGTGTGTGGAGACATTGAAGCACTTAGCTTAAAATGAGGAGCTAGAGGTGTGCTTACAGGCTTGGTCTTATCATCTACCCCAAATCTCTGTAGAATTTTCTTCAAGTATTGGGTCTCTGTCAAACAGACTGTGCCTTTTCTTCTGTCTCTCTGAATCTCCATGCCAAGAATCTTCTTAGCTTCTCCAAGGTCCTTCATTTCAAACTCAGTTCTCAGTTGAGCTTTCAGTCTATCAATCTCCACCTTGCTCTTCGATGCGATCAACATATCATCCACATATAAGAGCAAATAGATGAAAGAACCATCAAGAAGTTTGCGAAAATATACACAGTGATCAAACTGACTCCGTGTGTATCCATGTTCTGTCATGAACTTATCAAATCGCTTATACCACTGGAGAGGAGATTGTTTCAATCCATACAATGACTTCTTCAGTTTACAAGCCCAATTCTCTTTCCCAGTGACTTTGAAACCATCTGGCTGAGACATGTAAATTTCCTCTTCCAAATCTCCATGTTGGAAGGCAGTTTTCACATCAAGTTGGGCTAACTCCAAATCAAACTGTGCAACCAAGGCTAGCAGAATACGAATTGATGAATGCTTAACAACTGGAGAGAATACCTCATTATAATCTATCCCCTCCTTCTGAGCATAGCCTTTTGCTACCAATCTCGCTTTGAATCGGATGTTGTCTTTTCCAGGATTACCTTCCTTCTTGGCATATACCCACTTGCAACCAATTGTCTTCTTTCCTTTAGGGAGTTGTACCAAATCCCAAGTCTGATTTTTGTGGAGAGATTTCATCTCTTCATCCATTGCCTCTTTCCATTTTGCACTTTCTACACTCTGTACTGCTTCTTTGTAGGTGTAGGGGATTCCATCATCAATCACCGGAAGTGCATAAGCCACCATGTTACAATACCGAGCAGGTTTCTTGATAACCCTTTTTGGTTTACTCGTTGCAATGGATTCTTGTTATGTGGTTGCTGGAGTTGTTGCATCCTCTTCATCTGAACTTTCATCTGAATCTCCTTCAGTAGGGATTATCTGAACAGTCTTTATAGGGATGACTGAAGTCTCCAACTCCACCTGTTGTGCATCACCAGACTGTTTTTCCTTCTCTTGTGATTTCTCTTGCTGTAACATGCCAGATTCATCAAAAGTGACATCTCTACTTAAAATCACTTTCTTTGATTCAGAACACCAGAGTCTGTAACCTTTCACTCCTCCACTAAAGCCCAAAAATATAGCTTTCTTGGCTCTAGGATCTAGCTTGGACTCAGTAACATGATAATATGCTGAGCAACCAAATATACGCATAGAGTCATAATCATTTGCAGGAGAGCCTGACCATACCTCTAAGGGGGTTCTTCCATCTAATGTTGCTGAAGGTAACCGATTAACAATATGACGAGCATAACTTAATGCCTCACCCCAGAACACTTTGCTTAGTCCCGAATGTGATAGCATACATCGGACTTTCTCCACCAATGTGCGGTTCATGCGTTCTGCTACTCCATTCTATTGTGGTGTTTTGCGAACAGTAAAATGTCGATTGATCCCTTTATTCTGACAAACTTCAAAGAAAGGATCTGAAGTGTACTCACCACCATTATCTGACCGAAGAGTCTTAACTCTCCTTCCAGTTTGCCTCCACCATTTTCTTCCATTTCAGAAAGATATCAAGGACCTCATCCTTGTGTTTCATCATGTACACCCATACTCGTCTTGAGAAATCATCAATAAAAGTAACAAACCAACGATTACCTCCAATAGATTCATTCTTTGAAGGTCCCCATACGTCTGTGTGAACATAATCTAGGATCCCTTTTGTGTTGTGTACCGCAGTGCCAAACTTGACCCTTGTCTGTTTTCCAAGAACACAATGCTCACAGAACCCATGCTTCCCAGTCTTGGCGCCTTTTAATAGACCTTGCTTGACTAATCCTTGCAAAGCCTTTTCACTAGTATGCCCTAAGTGCATGTGCCAAAGTCTGGAATTATCTGCTTCATCATCTTCTATACTTTTGGAAACAGCTGCTGTACCAGTAACTGTAGATCCATCCAGGAAATATAAGTTTCCTATCCTCGTGCCTCTTAAGACAACTAATGCACCACGGATTGCTTTGAGGACTCCACCATGCATGATAATCTTATAACCACTGGATTCTAGGACTCCAAGTGAGAAGAGATTTTTCTTCAAGTCAGGTACATACCGTACCTCTGTTAGTGTCTTGACTACCCCATTATGCATCTTCAGATGGATAGTCCCAATCCCTTTGATCTCACTAACATCATCATTACCCATCAACACAACTCCTCCATTGAACTCCTCGAGTCTCGAGAATAAGTGCTTATTAGGGCACATATGATAGGAACATGCAGAATCAAGAATCTATTCACCAGAATGGTTTTCTGGTGCTGAGACCATGAATGCAGAGTCTCGTTCATCCTCATCTCGTGCAACATTCACAGTTGGTTCATCTTTTTCCTTGTTGCCCTTGATTGGACAATCTTTCTTCCAGTGCCCTTTTTTGTGACAAAAGGCACACTCATCTTTTGCAAGATATCGTCTGTTTGATGATTCTCCTCTGGATTTTGAGCGAGATCTCCCTCGCCCTCGAAATCTTATGGGGTTTGTTCTGCCTCTAACTGTCAATGCTTCTGACGTTGACTCCTTGTGAACAATCTGGTCCTTCTTCCGGTACTCATTGTTCACCAAAGCATTTGACACATCAATGAATTTAATCTTTTCTTTACCATACAGTAAAGTGGTGACAAGATGTTCATATGTGTCAGGCAGTGAATTTAATAACAGTAGAGCTTTATCTTCATCATCAATTTCCACATCTAAATTCTTCAAATCAGCTATCATTTTATTGAAATCATTCAGATGCTCATTCATAGAAGTACCTTTCTTGTGCTGAAACCGGAAGATCCTTTTCTTCAAGTAGAGATGATTCTCTATACTCTTCTTCATAAACTTGTCCTCCAGTGCTTGCCATAATTTCTTTGCAGAGTTTTGTTCTGAAAAGGCGTACTTCTGATCCTTTACAAGACAAAGTCGGATGGAACTGCAAGCCAGCCGATTTATCCTTTCCCAGCTTTTATCATCCAGATCCTCCGGTTTATCTTCTAGAGTGAAATCCAAATTCATTTGGACAAGCATATCCATGACTTCACATTTCCACATGCCAAAATTACCTTTCCCATCAAACTTCTCCACCTCAAATTTGGTATTCAATACCGGGATGTATTGTGGAGGTATGCTAGCATTCCCCGCTGATTTTTCTTCTGGAATATCAGCCATTAGGACGTCTTTGGATTACAAATGGAATCCCGAACTTGTTAAAACACACACTTTTATGCTCAAAAGTGTCAAAACAGTAACTTCGGTATGCTGTTTAACAAAACGGACACCACGGTTGCGTCCGGAATGGTTGAAAATGCTAGGAACCAACTTGACTCGGCCAAAAAATGGGTCAAAAACTCACTGAGTTGGCCAAAAAACCAATCTGACCGAGTTGACTCAGGGAAGGAATATTCTGTCTCTGATAAAGAATATTCTGTTACGGGAATATTCTCTTACTGGTAACGGAATATTCTTATTCTGTCAAGAGAATATTCTGTCACTGTTAGATGACGTGTCTGATGACGTGGCTGATGACAGGGCGATGTGGGCCCTCTGTTGATGACGTGGATGATGACTCAGCGCCTACGTGTCGGATGACGTGGCTGTCTTCTCAGGCGAGAATTCCGGCACTGACTGGTTTTTCCGGCAGATTTCCGGCGAAACTTCGGCGAGCTCTACAGGGCTCGTTTCAACTCCGATTTCGACGATCTTTATATCGCCAGACTCGTATCGATGAGAGGAATCTCTGCAGCTGGTCAAAATCAAGATCTGAGAACTTTGAAAATTCTGCAACTTTGAACAGAGAGCTGAAAAACGTGTTTTTCTGTGTTTAAGCTTCCCTAATGCTCTGATACCAATTTGTTGTGCATACTGGACCAAAAGCAAACACAAATAAAAAACACAAACGGAGGCAACAGATTGTATATTATTGGAGTAATGATACAAACACTCAACTCAACCCAGTATAATCCCACAAAACCCAGTGTTTCACTCTTCACTCTGTATTTCTCTCAAAGCTGCATTTTCTCACTCTCACAGTTGCACTGTCTTGCACTCACCACACTTTCTCTGCACACTTCACTCACTTGCACTCTCTATGCCTGCACTCTCTCGTTTCTCTATATACAAGAAAGAAGAGCCTTGGCAGCAACCCATGTGCAGCCTAATAAATGCCAACCAACTACTACAAGGAGAAAGTCATGGTGGTTGAAAAAAGGTTGACAAATTTGCTACAATAATAACAAAAAAAATAATAGTGCAATGATAAAAATAAACTAAAACTAAAACTAAAAGTCACACTTTTTAATGTAAAGTTTTGTCCTTTATAATGATTAGGATGTTCATTTATTGAGTTTTGGTATTGATTGGTGAAGATGCATTTGAGAGGAGGAGGTATATGAATGTGGTAGTGCAAAGAGCTAGGCATCCCCAGCTTAGAGATTACATTCACTCTACTGTTTCTGGGCTTCTTCCTTTTATCCAAAAGGTTGGTTCTTGCTTTTATACAAAAGGTTGGTTCTTGATATTCCTCTCCTTAGCTTACTGTATGTCAATGAATGGAAAAGAGAACTTTTTGTTGGTTGTTTTTTAATGCAGTAGTGTTGATACTGTTAGAAAAACTCCTTTCTAATACTTTGTATAGATCTGGTATGTCAATGTGCTTACAGGTATAGAAAGGAAAAACTTTTTGCTGATTGATTTTTAATACATAGTTTGAAATGCTAGTGGAAATCTTGGTTTTGTTGATACTTGATTGAACTTGGTCATTCCTGTCTCCGTCGTGTGTGTGTGCCACCAAGTTGGTTTGCAATGTTCCTGCTCTACAGTACTTTTTGGTTTTCTTTCCTCAAATTCTTTGGCAAAAATAGAATTTAAAATGTTCATATTTACTGGGTGAACTTTTTCAAATGTTTTCTTAATGAATTCTTTCTGATCTGTTGACTGCTTTCCTTGCTCCGTTGCTAAGTTTTACACGTGGTGTTGTGGATTCTATCCTCTATAAGATAGGCCGAATTGGAGTGTTTATTTTGATGTACAGCCCTAACAGCTGGTCCATTTACAATGGTGAATAGATTCCCTTTTCAGCTGAGTTTACCCTGGTTTTTTAATACCATTGAGAAAACTTTTTGTATGTGTAACTATCTATTCTATGCTTCAAAATAGGGACTGGTGTAGAGAGTAGCTGTAATTTTCTTTATAACATCCCGCTAGAGAGGTTCATTTTCAAGCTCACAGTGAACCAGTCTTGTGGCTCAAAAGTGGAACGAGAGTTTTCTCTGAGATCATTCTTGATTATGTTTGACTTGCTATAACGGGTGGTTATGAGTAGTTAGATATGAATCTGTCATAATTAGATGAGGATGTATTATAGATAGATTGTGTGAATGACTTAGCAAATACATTTATAAACTAGTGGAACAAGTCTAGATTCAAAAAGAAATCTGGTCGCAAGAAAAAAAAACTTTGATCCAACCGTTGGATCACCCTCAAATGTTTACAAGAGTTTTCGGAGGCCGTTTTTCTTAAAGTAATTATGCAATCACTACTCCGAACGTCGGATTTGTATATTTTAAAAATCTCGCCTTGGGGGCTTGATTTTAGCAATTTTTGTGATTTTTCTTGTTATTTTTTAAATTCATGTTTTTTTTCCTTTGTAATTTCAGATTTTTATTTTGTTTCTTAAATGAAGTAGGGTTCCTGACTTATTTAAGACTTTATAAACCTTCTAAAAAAAGGACTTAATGACTGTTATTTTAGAAAAAAATAAAACCTGTAAACATGGGATTCACATCTATAGTACCTTTCGCTATTAAGCTTGGCTTAACAAGACTGAAGAAATGGAAGAAACAGAGAAGAAGAGATTGAGATTTCAGAAGAATGATATACAGTTGGACTTGCTATAACGAGTGGTTTTGAGCAGTCAGGTATGGATCTATCACAACTAGATAAGAATTTGCTCTAGACAAATTATGTGAATGACTTAGCAGATACATTTATGAACTAGTGGGACAAATCTAAGTTCAAAAAGAGATCTGGTCGCACTAGACCAAAATAACAGCTCAAAATTTTTGATCCGATTGTTGGATCACCCTCAAATATATACAAGAGTTTCTGGAGGCTGTTTTTCTTAGAGTAATTATGCTCGCTATTCTGAACTTCAGATCTGTATATTTTGAAAATTTCACCTTTGGGTCTGATTTTAGCAACTTTTATAATTTTTCTTGTTATTTTTTGATTTCATGATTTTTTTTCCTTTGTAATTTTAGATTTTTATTTTATTTTTTTTATTAAGGTGAAGTTTCTAGTCTATTTAAAACTTTGTAAACCTACTAGAAAAATAAACTTGATAATTTTTATTTTAGTGAAAATAAAATCTACAAACTGGAAGTTTATATCTATAGCTATTTTTGCTCATTAAAATTCTTATGTTTTTTATTTGTTTGTTGCTGTCTTTAGCTTCGCGTGAATCAATTCTTAGTTAAACTGTCTGTCTCGGAAGGTCTTACCAAAGTTCTTCCACGAGGTAGGTGGTTAATTTGGCAGTAATTTGGTATGCATTGTCTGCTCTTGGTTGGTCAAAGTTGCTTGATCCACAAAATCCAAGCAAACGCTCTTGCCGCTTGCTGTATGATTTAGCTTTTTGAACTCTTAAGGCACTTTTAGAGGTGAGGATTGAACTTCTCTTTTACCAGATTGCAGGTGGGAGATAACTGCTTATGAAAGCGCAAGCAAGGATGCAGAGTTATGGATCCGGAGATTCCCGACAGACACAAAGCAGTGGCAGCAACCTCCATTAATAACCCCAATAAAATCCATGAGTAGCGAACCTCTGTCCGTGCAGTTATATTTGGAACATCCGAGTTTATCTGTACCAAAACCTCAAGAGGGGAAGAATTCATAGACAGCTGGTTCACATCTACAAATTTACTCTTAACTTGTCTTACATATCCTCTTGAATTCTGTTTCTTGTTTAGATAAAACCTTATAGCAACATTATCACTAAGAACTGTTTCACCCCTTTTGGTTTTTCTCACACAGGCACACAACAGTTTTAGAGTTTTAGTAATATGAGGTCTAGCCATAGTTCCATAGAACCGTATACTTCATTCGAGACGGTATACCAGGCACACAACAGTGTTACAGCTTGAGCAATATGAGCAATTTATTTTTGTTTGAAAATGCAGGTAGTTTTATAAGTTAATGAAACTCGTGATGCTTTTGTTATTCACTTGTTTTCTTTACTGCATTTTGCAAGACAGCTACAAAAAGCATGGAGCACTGGATAGCCTAGGTAGGAAGTAGTGTTTGTAAGCACTTGATGAGCAAATCCAAAGTCTTCCCTCTTTGTACGTTTCTTTCTTGAGCACCATATAGCCACAAGCCTCATCAAGAGTTCACTAATTTTACAAGGGCCAACTCCTGAGACAAAGAAAGTCCACAATAACCAAATGATCCAAGCCCATATGAGGACTTTTCTCCCTGCGCAACAAAGCAGCATTAAGGCCATGTTTGTTTCTCGAAATTCACTTTCTGGAAAATTACTTTCCAAACTTTCCTATGTTTATTTGCCATTAGGAAAGTTGGTCAACGAAAAATACTTTCCGGTCAACGGAAAACACTTTCCAGTCAACGGAAACACTTTTCGGTCAACGGAAAACAGTTTCCTGTCAAAGAAAAATTTGGTTTGGTTTTCAGAAAAGTGTTTTTCCTTTTGGCTGTGTTTGTTTTCCGAAAAGTGGTTTCCGGGAAACCACTTTCCAAACTTTCCCGTGTTTGTTTGCCATTAGAAAAGCTGGTCAACGGAAAACACTTTCCAGTCAAAGAAAAATTTGGCTTGGTTTTCAGGAAAGTGTTTTCCTGGAAAATTTGGGCGGAAAACACTTTCCAGAAGTTGTGAAAAATTTAGAAATGTCATTATTTGCTGATTATATCAAATTTGATCCTCAAACTTTTAATTGCTATATATAATTTGTTTTGAATATTTATTTTTCAATTCCATCTCTTAAAATTTTAATTTTTATATTAATTTTGGTCCTTATTTTTATAATTGCTATTTGCTTTTTCCTTATTATTTTTTTATTGAAATTTTTTATCTATCAAATTTGGTCCTTATTATTTTGATTGTTACTTTTTTTATTTGAAATAATTTATGAAAGGTTAATTATTATTATTTTAATTTCTTCACATTTTTTTTTAATTTTTTAGATTTGATCTCTATTATTTTGATTATTATTTATTTTATTTGAGATAATTTATGAAATTATATTTTTTTCAATTTCATTCTCATTCAACTTTTTAATTTGTAAGATTTGTTCCTCATTATTTTAATAAACTTGAGAAAATAAAACATTAATAAGTTATTTTTCAGCTCATTTTCCATGACATAACCAAACACTGAAAAGTGTTTTCCAACTTAATTTTCATTACACTACCAAATATCAAAAAATACTTTTTCAAAATTTATTTTTTTCAGAATTCACTTTTCAGCAAACAAACGGAACCACATTTTGCATTCCAACTGGTTGATTTTGTTTCTCCAAAGAACTCCAAAATGCATAGAAGATCCATTTTTTTATGGCTACACAAATACTCAAAATCCTGTCTGTCACAAAACGGACTACTATACACGATCACCTCCTGCCGTATTTCGAAAACCAGGATCAATATGGATTCCATTGAGGCAAAAATCAAGTGGAGGAAGAAGACCCAAGAAGAAAATATATCAGAGTGCAAAACCTTGACAGAGCAATGGACTTACAAAAGAAGCCATTTTTAGTACTAAAGCTCAAGTCCATCATCCAATCGCAAAAACATCAGTCTGTCTTTCTAAGAGACCTTGAAAAGGAAGTTGGGTTTCTTCAAAAATGGAACTTTATGTCTGTCATTGAAAAGTACCCTTCAATTTTTCGTGTTGGTGGTGGTAATAGCAGCACACCTCCTTTTGTTACTTTCACTGAGAAAGCTGAAAAGATTGCAAGAGAAGAGGTTGAAGCAAAAGAGTTAATGGAGCCCATTTTGGTTAAGAACTTGAGGAAGATGTTGATGTTGTCAGTTGATTGTAGGGTGCCCTTAGAAATGATTGAATCCATTGAAAATGAATTGGGTTTGCTTCACGATTTCAAAAACTCAATGATTCCAAAGTACCCAGATTTTTTTCAGTGAAAGATTTCAATGGGATTCTTCATTAGCAGTTGCTTCTCGTGAGGAAAGACCGAGGCTTGAAGGTGTTCCTGCTATCAATCCAACGAAAAAGAAGGCTAGATTATCGAAAGATGGTAACTTTCTTGGTCCGTTTGCTTTTGACATGGGTTTTGCTGCTGGTTTTAGGCCAAACATGGTTTATATTGAGGAACTTTGAGAGGTGGCAAAGAATGGAATTCCCTTCTCCATATTTGAATGCTAGGAGATTTGAAGTTGCTGATCCAAAAGCGTCAAAGCGTGTGGTGGCAGTGCCTCATGAACTTGTTATGCACTTGACTTAACAAGCTGGCTAACTCAAGAGAATAGGAAGAATTAGAGAGAATTAGAGAAGTAGAAAAGGGAGATGAATGAATTGCTTCTGCAATCTGTTATTTCTTATTTGTCTCCTCACAAATTCTTGATACCATGATATATATACAATGAACTCTAGCCTCCTGGCTATCTCAACTGACTATCTAACTAATAATTAACAACTCTAACCAGCTAACTTTCATCACATTCACAGTTTTAACAGCTACTAACCAATACTTCATCTTTAGCTAATTCTGCATATTTTCTTCTTAATTGTCACATACTGTTATTTATCTCCTCTTCCTTGATTGCCAAGCCTCCTTGCTACCTTCCTCTCGTAACAGAGCTCCTTCGTTTGACTATGGAGAAGAGGATGACATCTGCTCAATTGGATGCTTTTCATTCTGAGTTTATGTGGCCATCTAGATTATTGTACGTGTTCCTTGAGGATGCTTATGATGGTTCTAACTTGATCGAAAAATGCCCATTACATTTGTTTCATGATAAGTTTGTAGCTCTTAGTGGCCGTGCACCGATTGATTCATGTAGTGCGCGCATCTTAAAAACTCTTTACCTGAACTGTGTTTTGCCTATTTCTACGACAAATGCAATAGCATTTGAGACTTGTGAAGATTATGCTCTTATTGTTAGTTTATCCCATGGAAGAGTTGAATTGCCGGAAGAATATCGATTAGGAGCTATTGCATAATTAGAAATTGTTTGCTTGGAAGAATTGAAGTACTTGTTTTCAGAAAAGCCTTTATGTAAGGAGGCAGAGACTCCATGCTTGGTGTATTTAAGAAAATGATCTTGGTGGTCTTCCTAAATATTCTCTCACTGCAGTTTCGTTCTTTTGTTACAGTTTACCTTGGATGTCTTGTTATTCCATTGCAGACCAATTGATTGATGTAGCTGTTTTTGTTATTTAAGGAGAAAATAGAGCTACATTGTTCTTTCTTGTTATGACAACGAGAGAGCACAAAAGGAATATCATTGTACAACAAGAGGGGATAACAAGCCACCAAGACATTATGATGAAAACAAAGAACAAAAATAGTCTATTTAATCCTTAAATAACATCCAACTGTGGCACTGGGCCAGTACCTGTTGTTGTCATGATGAAATGATTCAAGAAAACGGCAAGTTTGTGGTGTTAGTTTACTTGTCTCTCCTATTTGATGCTGATGTTATCTGTATCGAAAGATTATTTGACACCAGAAGCTGTAAAGCTACTGGTTCCTTGTCTTTCCATAAGCTGGAAAGTTTGTATTCAGGTTCTTGCTTCTTTGACCGATTGAAAATAATAGTGATGCAAACCTGGAGAATAGATTCTTTACCGTTCTGTTACTATCACGTTCAAATTCCATTTGGCTTTGTGACCGGAGGAATCTTTACTAAGAGTTGGTACTGGGGTCTACCCTGCACATCTACTTGATTTGGATTGCTTCTGTGGAAATATTTGATCTCACTAGCATGTACTGGTTGGTTTGCGTGCCAAGAATTTTCTGGTGACTTGAAGTTTTGCTACCTATTGTGAGGATGATGAATCAATATTATGGCAGATCATGATTATCATAATGACAGAAAATCGGAGCAGCTTGATGCTATGAGCCATTGCATATAGAACAAGCAATCCGGCAATGCCATCTTTCTTTAGCAGAGACCAATGTTTCGCACGATCTCCTCATCCACTCGCAAAGAAGGTGACATGGTCTCTCCATAATGATGAAGCTCATGGACAATGGACTAACAGGATCATTTCGTACATGCATGAAGTAGCATCTAAACTGTCCAAACATTCATCTTCAGCAGAAGTTAATGTAACTAGAACAAATGAATTGAGGTTCAATGAATGGAAGATCCTCCTGGTTCTTATGTTCACCTAATCACCTTCTATTTATGTTGCTTGTTTATCTTCTATGATTTGCTGCCTAGCCTGTATGCATCCTAAAATGTATGTTTAATCACTCAAACTGTCTCGCCTCGCTCTCTAAATGATCAGTGCATTTTCCAGGTTAAAATCAGAAAGATACCTCGCTCCAAGCCTCTCTCTGAGTCTCTCGCACTCTTATATATCCTGACAATCCTGCTAGCCTGTGCCTGCACTTTCTTGTGCCTAGACTGAAAACCACTTCCCTACCCTAACTGCTCCCAGTTAACAAGCCTGTTGTTTGATGTCAGCTTACCCTTTAACAAAGACCAAATCGTCAGGCACAAACATATCAACATTTCATCAAATTGAAATTTGGTGTTCCATTGTTCTTCTTTCTTATTCTTAAGCTTATGTTACATGATGGTGGTTAATACTAGCTACCACTTTCTTTTTAAAATCAAGTCTTAATTATGAGGGTAATTGGATCCAAAATCCCTTGAGAAGACATCAAATCACTTTATCAACTAGACCAATCGATACCTGGTTTGCGTTAATTCATTAAAATAAAACAGAGTTGTAAGAAGCAAAGGTAAGAATCTTCATGAGCAAATAAAGAAACAAACAAATCTTTTTCAAATCTCCGCACTAAGATTATTAGCACATAAATCTAATTATACACAAGAGAATTGTCTACAAAAGGGTTCTTATACCTATGAGGCAGTCCCAGCTGCCTGTGCGATATGAATCATCATCATCACCATCATCATCTTTTCGTTTTTTTCTTCCCTGATAAATGCTATAGTGTACATCATTGCATTATGAACTGCAGAAAGTCAGTTTATTAATCGATTAGAAGAGACCCTTTGGTTGATTGGTGGGGAAGATCGATCATTAATTCGTGGTGGAACCCTTTATCAGCCCCATGATTTTATCAAGTCCTATCATGTTTGTATCAAGTGGCCCATTTTGTTGCTCGGATTTTCCATAAAAGGAGGCTTTTGAAGACTAAAAAAACGTGCATTTGAGATGGCTACCATTAGGTTGCTTTTTATTATTATCATGAAGGCTCATTAGATAGTGAATGCCCTATCATGGAAATATATAAAAGGGATAAACATTAATTTAATTGAAGGGATAAGGAAAGATATATAAAATAAATTTATTTTTAAAATAATTTTTTAATAAAATTCTTTTTTCTTCCAAAACATAAAGTACAAAAAACATGTTTCTTTTATCTTTACTATTTTATCTTGAAATTTTTTTAATGAAATTTTTTAATTACGAGTCATCTCGTATTTCCAACAAATTTAAATTTATTTATTTATTATAAAAAATTAATTTTTTATATATTTTGTATCGTTTTGATGTGCTGATGTCAAAAATAATTTTAAAAAAATAAAAAATATTATTTTAATGTATTTTAGCACAAAAAACACTTTAAAAAGTAACCGCAACTACACTCTCAAATAATCCCTATGCTTTTCTTTCATTATTAGTTGTATAAACAATATCAGATTCCAAATCACTTATATGATATTTGGTAGTTTTTCATCTCAACCAGTAAAAACTCATATATTATATTTCATTACGTTGCTGCAATGATGCATATATAAAACAATATATAGTAGGAATTTTTATTTTTGGCTTTTTTTTTTTGCCGGAAATTGTGGATTCAACAAATAAAAAAAAAATTATTGGGGAAGGTGAAATCATTGTATACAGACTTAGATTATTATTATTATTATGATAATGTAATTATCATTTTACATTTCTAAAAAAATCAATAACCTTTGTGTTGAAGGTATTTTGGTCTTTTCATGAGATCCAATGATTATTATTAAATTAATCAGGGTGAAATTATTTTTTTAATTTTTTAAAGCATAGTAAAATCAATCATTTATCTTTAAAAGTAATTTTTAAAAAAATTACCATCTTGGGGCTTTTTAGTCTTTGTTCTTTTTTATGTACAATAAAATGACTCAATTACCCTTAAAGTCAAAATTTTAAAAGCTTTCGTTCAAGGATTTTTTTTTTTTTTTCATCTTTTCATCATAGTTTTCTATTATTAGGGACTTGATTGAGGGCAAATTAGTCCTTAATAAATATGAAATAATATTTTAATAGAAAAACTGATGACGTGTGTGGTGCCTTCCTGCGATCAAAAACCCTTTTTCTTCATGTTGTTAGAATCTTCACGACATCCTCTTCATGTTGGAGTAGCGGAGGTGACACGGTTTGTCAGTTGTGAAACTTTTTTTCCCCTCTTTTCTCTTTCCTACCCTTGAAATTTGTGCTCACCATTTAAAATTTTAGGCTTTTACTTTTAGTTATTGATATTTCAACTTTAGTTCTTATTCTTTTGATTTTTAATTTTTATTCTTGACCCTTTTAAAAAAGTTTTATTTGTTTGCAGATTCATCCTGCAATCTCAATTTGTTATATATTATTTTTTTAATTTGATCTTTATTCTTTTGATTTCAATTTTCTTTTCTTGACCTTTTGATAAAAAAAAAAGTTCTTTTCTTTCAATTTCATTATTCAATCCCAATTTGTGATATATTGGTTTTTCAAATTTGATCCTTATTCTTTTGATTACTATTTCTTTTCTTTTCTCTATTGTAGAATTTTTATTTTATTTTAATTTCATCTTCAATTTCAATTTATAATTTATTATTTATTATTTATTATTTTTCTCAATTTGATCCTCGCTTATTAAATTGTTTTTTTTTATCTTTTTGTTAGATTGATTTTTCTTTTCCATCTCACCTTTCAATCAAAAATTTATAGTTACCTCTAATTTATTTTTTTTATTTAAGTTTTGATCCTCAATCTTTTAATTGCTAATTTTGGTTTCAAATCCTTTTGTATAATTGATTTTTTTTTCGATTCCATCTTTCAACATTTAATTGGTTGAGTTTTTCAAATATGTTGCTTTTGATCTGGTAACCTGGGTCACAAGTTTGAAAAATTGACGTGGGTTGACATTTTAAAAAAATATTCCTTCTAATTTTATCATTTGACATTGGGTTTTTTTTATATATAAATAACCGTTGTGGTTTCCTTCATTTTCTTTTCTATCTAATTATCTCAATCTCATAACTTAAGTCAAGGGTTAACCTAGTTTTGCTCTCCTCTTATTATACAGGTTACAAGTTTGTCATACTAACTCGGATTAACTCGAATCGAATTTTTTTTTGTTTTTTACCCAATTTTGTCCTTTCATATTTAATTATGTATAGCTTGAGTTGCAATTTTTCTTCCCTTCTTTAATATACGCTTACGGCACCTCAACATATTTTTAACAAAAGAATAATAATTCAGCTCCAGAGCATAGCACAGACCATGTCTAGTTAAGAAAAGAGGTGGTACTTTCATTGTGCACAACCTCATAAAATATTATTCAATTCAATAGTTTTTTTTCTAAACCTATGTTTCTTTTACTAATCTCATTCTTCAACATTTAATTTATTGGATATTGGGCTTTATAATTTATTATGGATTGATTTCTTTGTGGTTAGCGTAGTCTTATGACCAGTATCACGGGTTTGACAGGTTAATTTAGTTTACTCGAGTTTTTTTTATCTTTTTTTAATTGGAATTGTTTTTCGATTTTATCTATCGATATTGGGTTGATCAAGAATTAGACTTCATAATTTATTTCATTTTGCTTTCTATGGGTTATCTTTGTCTCACGACTCAGGTCGCGAGTTTCGCAGGTTAACTCAGTTGACTTGAGTTTTTTTATCTTTGTTTAATTGGTATTTTTTTCAATTTCATCCTTTAATATTGGATTGAATTGGAATCAAACTTCATGATTTATTTCAGTTTGCTTTCCATGAGGTTATCTCGGTCTTAAGACTTGAGTCATGTGTTTTGCGGGTTAAAACTCAGGTCATTTTGTTGTGTCATGTTTTTAGATTGATTTTTGTTATTCCATCCTTCAATAATGAATTTATTGAAAATTGAGTTTTATAATTTGTTTTAATTTTTTTATATAGGGTTATCTTAGTCTCATGACCCGAATCACGGGTTTGGTAAGTTAACCCGGATTGACTCAAGTCATTTTTTTGTTTACTTTCTATAAAGTTATCACGGTCTTATTATTTGAATCGTGGGTTTGGCAAGTTAAATAAGGTTGTTTTTTCTATTTTTTTAATTTTTTTTAATTTCATTCTTCAACAACGAGTTTATTGAGAATTGAGCTTAATTTATAGTTTGTTTTGATTTATTTTATATGGAATTATCATGGTCTCATGATCCAGGTCGTAGATTTGGCGGGTTGACTCGGGTAAATTCAATATGTTGCAATTTCAATATTTTTTTAAAATGATGTTAGCTTGAATTTTTGTGAGTTAAACTATGTTTTTACCGATTATCTAAGTTGTTTTTGGACCTATAAAATCGATGAGGTCAAATTTGATCAGCCTATGCACTATTAAAAAAAAAATTTTGTTATTAGAAAAATATTAACAATGCTTAGATATTTTTTTTACATATTCAAAGAAAAAACTGATTTGTTCCACAACATAGCGTGGGACAAAGATTTTGTATGATATTAAACTCTAAGTGCTCAACTCATGATACATGTGCACAATAACATCATATACATTCATCTAAAATTAAGAAGAGCATAAAAACATATGCTAATGGTTTATAAGCTGGCTTTCCTGTCTTGTAAATATACATGATAACCTTATTTTTATGGTTGATAGGGAAATGGGGGCAGATGAGCACATCTGAAATGACATCTAACTAATCTCCTTCAATTAATGGTTTTCTCTCCTCGCTATGTCAATTGAGAACATGTGGCACCTGCTGCTACAATGAAATATAAAGCATCCAAATATCATATTCTTATCAAAAAAATAAAGTCACAAAAGTGGAAGAAATCCCATTTCCAAAGTAATATGATCCGTCCAATACGATATTATTGAATATTTGAAGGTATTAGTGCTTGATGTAATCCTTTTGATTTGCATTGATCCTCCATTAATTTTGAGTTATAGACTGATTCGACGGGGCAATAGTGCTATAGTATTAGATTAAGAACTAGTTAGTCAATTTTAGGAGTGCTTGTGTTGATCAGATCAATTGAGGTCGGTCCTTTTTGGAACTTGTTTGGCGCACTTCAACTAATAGAATAATGGTACTTGATGTATATGCCTATATTAACACAGACTATTTTAGGACCTTGATCATGCAAATGGGATCCAATTTTCTTAGACGACAAGCTCTAATGGCCGATCCATTGCTGGTAGGCCCAATATATATCCCCATATTTTGTGCAATGAACTGGTGATGGCACCATATCATGCACTCCCCGTATTGGTAATATTACCAGATATGTCATCCATTTATATATTCGGTCCAATGTGTGAGCTGATTCTTTGTCATGTCACCTCCCATTCAACAGCTATCGAGCATTTCACTTTCAGCTTTGAGAAGGTGTGAAACTTTGAAATGGGGGTAGAGAAATAGGAGAAAAAAGATATAAGACATAGTACAAGTCGTCTCTCTGATCAGTCCTTGGTATATAGCATTGGGAATCACTTTTTTTATTTTTTTAGGTCTCTGTACTTGGTCGGTTGGTCCAATCCCATGTCTGTTCACTCATATCCATCCACATGGAAAATCAATTCTATGCTAGTTATCGTGTTTGCCCACTTACCTCCTCATCAAGCCAGCTAACATGGATGGTTTTAGTGGTTAGCTTTTCAGTGGTGGTGCCTAATGTAGACAAGAAAGAACTATTTGCAGCACTTTAGATAAAGTGCCCTATGGATATCAGGGAAGGGAAGCGAGCATAATGATTTTACCAAAGATGGGGGTGTTGGGTCTGCAACCACAATCTCCAAGACCCCATTAATGGGATGAGAGAGACTCGATGGTCATGGCACATGGATATATTTCGCTAGTGGGGGAAGCTCATGTTTACACTTCCACAGCAAATCTATCGAGAACCTAGAAAGAAAAAAAAATAGTTGCAACAGTTATAATGGTTCCTTTACTTTATACATATATGTGAATTCGATCATGTTTCTTTAATATCTTTTCAATGTTTCATCCATATCAAAATTGAAATAAATAATGTCTTTATCTTTTGCCCTACTCCACCACCCATCACACCAAATCCATCCACGTAAAGTAGACTCATGGCAGGTCATTGGAATTCCCACAAAGGGAAAAAAATCCTTTCACTCATTCATCGTGTAAGATGTGATTTCTGAGTGAATAATGGCTCATGCCTTCTTTCTTTTGGGGTGTTGTGGATTCTTAACTTGACCCCACCATGCCTTTTCAAAAAGAAAATGAGCGTATTTCCCATTAGTATTACCCTTCACCGTCTTGTAGCTAGCTAGGATGAGGAGGTGCATAATTGGAGTTAAAGATGCATTGGCAAAACCCTAGCTTGTCGGTCAATTTAGGTTAGTTTGTGTTGTAAACTCCGAAATATATAGCGGTTCGTCTATATTTATTTTTAGCCAGCATATGGCCATTGGTGTCAACAAAATGGGCTGTAAGCATTATACTAATCTTAACTATTAAGCACTTTGTCGACATGGAACCCTAAGAAATTCTTTTATTTATTTGTAACAGTTTTCACCATGTAATCTTGTTGGGCTGGGACAATGATGCACGGTTGTTAAGAGATGGTACTTTCGAGCCATCTCATTCTAGTTGACCTTGCCTTCTCCGATGGCTTCTTGTGCTATATATGCATGGGCCCTCAGGTACAAAGAGAGAAAAATGTATCACTAGCAAGTGAGAAGAAAAGGCAAGCAACAAAATCAATTCCAAGATGATGGACAGATGCATGAGTACTGCCCCCTTTCACAAGGTAAGAAAGTTAGGGTTCCCATCATGGCCCCCATTCCTGCCTTCTCTTGATTGGGATCCTTATTCTATGCTTTGTACTGTGTATATATTACTTTGGCAACCCCACCTCGACTGAAAATAATACATGTGGAATATTACTGTATGGTTTATATCACCAAAGTGGACGGCTTATACGACACAAATTTCCCATCTCTTCTTTTACATGAAGTCTCAAATTAACCCTTTAAAACAAAAGGATATATATATAAAGGGACAACAGAACGCATGGACCCCTAGATACTTACTAGGGCTAGCTTCTCTTTTTTCTGTCCTCAGAAAAACCCAAAAAACATTTAGAAAAGCCATCGGCTCAAGTGTCACTGTCCTCATCGTCGGCATTTGGTTGGCTGTATGCGTTGTGTGTTCGTGAGCCGTGACGATGAATTCGAGCTTATATAAAGAAACTCACCTTCACAAGTTTAGCATATGGTATTTATTTATTTATTCTTGTGACATGAAATGGTGGTGAAATAGGAGGGGTTAAAGGGAGGAATATGACGACCCACATGAAATGGACGTGCGATTCTAAAGTAAATCAAGGGGACCAAAATTAAGCATTGAAGATGGGCTAGCTAGCAGCTGTTTGTTTATTCACTTATCCTTTTCATTGGGTGATGTCGCGGTGTCTGGATCTCTCTCTCTCTCTCTCTCTCTCTCTCTCTCTCTCTCTCTCTCTCTCTCTCTCTCTCTATATATATATATATATATATATATATATATATATATATATATATATATATATATTTCGGTTGTTGATTTCGGTAAAGATTAGCATTGAAAACTTTGGGTTAAGGGATATTCCAATGTGCAATGCACAACAACTCAAGCAAATTAAACACCATGATACTTGCCATTTGACAACAATTAATCAATTAATTAATTAATATTTAATTCCCCCTTTGACAATCCCAATTATCTTTAAAGATACCAATTTTTAACACCTTTATTGTATAATATTACTAGGATGCAATCTAGTTTAAAAACCATCAAATGTTACACTGTCACTATCGAATATATTTCTCAGGGTACAGTATATGGGGGGGCCCATTATCCTAATTATGCCCTAATACCCTCCCATTTTGTGCTTAATTGGTGTGATCCACAATTTGACTTTCTCAATTAGCAAGATTTCTTTTAATTAAGAATTCATTTCTATAATAAAAACCGTGTTGGTTTGTGGTTTGGCTGAAAGTAAAATGAAAAAAATCCCTACGATTAATTAATTCTAAGCCATATGTTTTTAATTGTCATGCTCATGTCAACAAATCCTATATATAACAACAATGATAATAAATCATTCCTGTGATGAACAGCCAAACTAATACTTTGAAAATGAGATCATCGGAAGCCGACATGTTAAGGGTCCATGATGTCCAAATTTCTAGGTTTAACTAGTTTTCTAACGTGTGGTTAGAAAACAAATTAAGAATAATCAGATATATATATACACACTCAAGCAATTGAAAAAAAAAACAAAAACCTTAGAAATGTTCTTAAACAATCCCCAAATAGCTGTTGTTTTACGCAATGTGTTTGAGTTTTTTTAGCTTTGATTAACCGCAAATTAAGCTCAAAACATGGTCTATGCTAGCTTTCACAATAATTCTCGATGCTTACACAAGGAAGGACATGTATATATATAAAGAAAAACAATTAGGTTTTGTTTAGTTGGTTGGTTTCTTACTATAATAATGATGGATACAAAGAGACATAGATGGAAAAAATAAAAATAAATATATTTTCTGATCTATCTTATATATTATTTTTATCTCGAAACAGTAATCAAAACTACCTTATTCTACCCGTGACGAAGAGGCCACAAGAATCATAACAATGATGAGAATATTAATTTTCTAGCCAACCTCCACGCTTAAAAAAAAGATGGTGTGCATGACAAAGTGTGATGGCAACCAAATGTTCTTATTGATGACAATTGGAGGGAGTGCCATTCATTATATTGACATTTCATTGAAGTGGACTATAAATTGTACCTATCTTTTTATATGATATTCTTTTGAGAAATCAAAAATGTATACGGCAGATGGATTTGATTACAGATTCAAGGAAGAGACAATATAGAGTCGTGGTATCAAACAAATTGGTCAGTTTCATGGGCTTAGTGTGGATAATTCATTGAATAATTTGGACAAACATTATTGTATTTTGATATCATTTGTCATACAATCAGGACAGGTGAGTATACCTATGTGAATGAGCTAGTGAATGGAAAATGACAAAAGACACGATGAAGCTCATTAACAGTGCTTACCATGATTTATGATAAAGAATGGATTGATGTCATTATTGTCAGCATAAAACAACAATTATATTCGTATCCAGGGTAAAAAACAAGAAGATATTTGGGAGAAGTTTTTCCAAAGTATATTAATTGATATTAATATCATGTTTCTTATGGGGTAATATATCTGATTCGATCTAATTTAAGATTTAAATAACTCAAGATTTAGCTCGGGCTAGGTTTTATAATAAATAAAAAAAATTAATTTAATATGACCCGATTAAAAACCTGAAACTCGTGACGTTTAATAACTATGGATTTTTGTTGTGTTGGATTAGAAACTCTGAACCTTGTTGTGAATTTTATTTCCCCCCCTCGTATGCCATGTCCACCCGTGGCCATTATGATGTTTCAATTGCGCCCGTAAACAAACCCTAGACAAGGAAATTGATTTTTTTGGGGGGAAACAAACCTAACAGAGGAATCATTTCGTTTCCTAATAAAAAAAAATGGCGTCCAACATTTGATTGGATTCCTAGGCTAAGATTATACCTTTTTAAAATTGGCAAGTTCATTAGCCCTAGAAAATGGATTAGCAATATTAATCTAATTTGCACAGGGATCCTGATCAGAAACCAGGCAATAAAAAATGTCTGTCTAGGGATGGATGGACTGTCCAGAGTCCAAACCACAGCTTTTAATTAATAAGGAAAACAAGTATTAATTAACACAAGTTAATTAACAAGGGTAATTAAGAGGAGAGTAGTGGGAATCGGATTCATGAGTTTTAGGGGAGGGCATGCATGCCGGTCATAAAGGGACAGATGGTCCTAGTCTTGTGGAGGGACCCACTAACAAGGCCTCAAAGATCCTACAAACAAAATCAAAATCAAAATCAAAATCAATCTCCTATTATTTTTGTGATGTCCTTGTTACTTTCTCCTTATTAAATGCTAGCTTTGGATTTTTTTGAAGGTGTTTAGGTGGGCCCCTTGAAAAGCTCTTGTCTCTGAAATCGAACAAAATTTTAATAGAATTGGTCCATTGATTAGTTGGAAAATCTTGAAGGTTTGGTATGAAGCAGAAATGCCTGAATGCTATTGAAGATGACTTGTAAACAACTTGGAGAATAGGGACCTCCTCCTGTGGAGGCAGAGAGGGGACTATTATTGCTTGCTGCCATGTATTATTCCCAAGTGAGGGAGACCATTATTGGAGTTCATTCCAATGTGATTTTAATATATTTCCTTCGGTATTAATTTGTCCCTTCAAAATCCCATTATTTCATTTTTTATTTGGTTTCTTGATAGGAAAAAAAAAAGATATTTGAGAGTCTGGTAATTGTTGTTTTTCAAAATATTTTTTACTCGGACAAGCATTAAAATAATATTTTATTATTATTTTTTAAAACTCATTTTTGATATCAGTGTATCAAAACGATTTAAAAAGACTAAAAAAATTAATTTGAAGCAAAAACAAAAACCAAATCTTCATGAAAAACAGGATTGAATAAAATAAAATAAAACAATATTGTGTAAGGTTGTACACATTAGAAATAAAATCTAAAAGTAAATTTTTTTATTTTTAAAAATAAAGTTCATCTATATAAAGCATTAAAAAAAATTATAGACGAATCAAAATAATATTTTAAAAAATTAAATACATACAAAACAGTTTTTTTAAAATAAAACCTCCATTCAAAAAAAGCTAAATGAGCAAAATAAAAAATCATAGAGAAGGGATGTTAATTGAGACATAAATTAAAATTTATTTTTTAAAAAAATCATATTAAAAAAGTATCAATTAAAATAAAAATCAAAAGAAAAATAAGAAAAAAGAAAAAAGGCAGCGATAGGTTAGGCATCACAAGCGCGTTTAAAAGAAATACAAAAAAAAAAAGACAACGATGGTAATTGGATTATTTTAAAAAAAAAATCAGAATAACTTAGAAAAAAACCTTGGAAGTACAAAATTGAATAACGAAAAAAAAACAAAAAAATAACTTGAGACAACCTAAGTTAGCGTGATAAACATATAACAGGGATAACAAGGGGCGAGCTAATCTAGGTTAACTTGTAAAACTCATGGCTCAAGTCATGAGATCCGGATAACTTGATAAAAAAGAGATTGAAAAAAATCACAAAGCCAATCTTTTTTAAAAAAATTATTGAATGATGAAATCAAAAAATAAAATGGTCCAAAAAAAAGATATTAACCCGTGTTAACTTTTCAAACTCGTAATCCAGGTCATTAGATCAAAAGCACCATAAATAAAAAAACTGTGAAGCTCAATCCCCAATAAATCAAACAAATCCAGAAAAAATGAATCAATTACACAAAAGGTTCTAAAACAAAAAAAAAATGTAATTAAAAGAACGAAGATAAAAATCAAAATAAAAAATAAATTAGAGGGCAACCAAAAACATTTTATTGGAGGGTTAGATTGAAAAGAAAAATAGCTTTAACAAAGGAAAAAAATCAAAAGAATAAGGATTAAATTGAAAGAAATAATACATCATAAACTTTGATTGAATGATAAATTAAAAACTAATAAAACTTTAATAGAAGGGTAAAAAAAATTAGAAATCAAAATAATAAAGACTGGATTGGAAAAAATAATAGATGATAAGTCGTAATTAAATGACTAAATTGAAAACAAACAAAGGTTTTCTAAAAAGGTCACGAACAATAATTAGAAAAAAAAAACAAGGACTAAAATTGAATAAAAAAATCAACGAGTACCAATGTGTACTTCTCAAGGGAGGAGAGATAAAAGAAGAAGAAGAAAAAGAAACAATCAATGGTGACAAACCGTCATATGTTGTCGTCATACGCTGCACAGAAGAAAGAGAACCCTCGACGACACTTTCATCCATACGATGGAAGGGCTAGTTTGGCCACCGGAAGACGCTACATGCGCTGCCTAAAAGGCACAAGCGTCTTCAATGCACTGGCACGTGGAGAACATACGTCAACAACTTTTTGAATATAAAAATTAATTACTCAACATAAAAGACCAAAATGCCCTCTAGGAATATGGAAATAAAAAAAAAACCTTTGTAAAAGGATAAAAATGCCCATAGATGCATGTCTTATTTTTTATTTCAATGTAAAAAAATATCTCTTTACTGTTTTCTAAAAAATAAAAAGATAAAAATACCCTTAAACAACAGTTCTGATCTTTTTTTCAAATCTTGGGAGATGAATTAGTTATTTTGTTGTTTTAAAAAGATGTAAAAGATGCATACACCCTATGACAATCATTTAATGATAAATAGGCAATTGAAAAAGACCAAAAGACCAAATTACCCCTAAAATCAAGGAATCCTATTTTTTCCTTTAAAGAACGAAAATGTAGTTTCTTTGTAGTAATGAGTTTTTTTTATTTATATATAAAGTGATTTTCCTACGTATTTTGGAGTTTTGTTAATATACAATTACTAATTAGTTCTTGAAAATAATATAACATATACATAAAATCAAGTATTCTTTTTTCTTTGTTTTTTAACACCGCACATGAGGAGTATGGTTTAAAATAAATTGGTGGCAAAAATAATATCAACAATGTAGTAAGAAGATAATAAATAAGCAATATAAGTTTTTAATAACTCTCTAAACTTATTTTATATCCAATCAAATCAGCACAAAAAAATATTATTTTAATAAAAATAGATTATTCAAAATTGATCAATTTTCACACATTGATGTAATAATTCAACAATCCAACCCCTTTCTTAGGTAATCTCTCCCGGATTTATTGTCATCAACCGTGCCTCATTGAATTCAACAACTCATCGTCATCATCAATCAACGGTCACCAGTTGCCACCACCACCTTGCTTACCTCACAACTTTCAAACAAATCTTACACGTTAACCCCTCTGCCTCTGCCTGTTCCTTGCCTGCCACCCATTCAATTCAATTCAAACTACCGTCGTCCTCGTCATCTAATTTCTGATTTTTTTAATCAATGGACGTAAATTTTTTTAAAAAAATTATTATCATACGGTTGTGGCAGATTATTTGTACTATCATTTTTTTTTTCCTTGTCATCTATGTGCTTTCTCATTTTTGCCGTTTTCGGATGGTGGATAAGTTCATCATCATATGGAGACTATTTATTTTTTTATTTTAAAAAATTTAAAAAAATTTAAAATTTTTTTTATTTTTTTTAAATTTAAACTTTTTTGGTATTTTTAAATTATTTTGATGGGTTAATATCAAAAATAATTTTTAAAAAATTAAAAAACATTAGTCTTGTTTGGTTGTTTGTTTGGTGTTTTGGAGTAATTGTATTTTATTTTTTAAAAATTTTACTGAATTTTTGATATTTTAAATTACTTTGATATGTTAATGTTAAAAATAAATTTTTAAAAAATATTATTTTAATATATTTTAAGAAAAAATATTTTGAAAAGTAATTTCTATCACACTCCAGACATGCCTTAAATTTTTTCAACCATTCAGTATGGTTTTTATTTTTCTATTTTAATTTCAAAATTTTAATTGCTTGTGATAATTTCTATAAAATCCACTATCTTTATATAAGATGAAATTACTTGTATTTTATGAACAAATTTTGTTCTCATAATCTTGATAGCCCCAAATTAAGTATTTGTGGTCTTAAGGGAACCAAAAAAAAAAAAAAAAAACTTTATATTGTGTTGTAGACATACCTTTTTATAATTGAAATTCTTTTTATCTTCATGAGTGAACAATTATAATTCGAATATAAGAGACATCGAGTTTTCAATAAGGCACCACCATTGGTTATAAATATGAACCAACAAATGCATGATAATTGCGTTATTAAGTAGGTGAAAATATATTCAATACCCACAATTAATATTTTGTAATTCAAATTAAAGTTATTAAATTTAATCCGTTCATGATCTATTTTAAAGTCCGAGTCATTTATTAATTAAACTTAATTTAAAATAAAGTTGTTTTAATATTTTTTAATAAAAAAATTAAATAATATTATTTTAAATATATTTTTAAAAAATATCTAGAAGAAGAAAATATTTCAAGGGGGACAAATCTTTCAAAATATCAACATGAGATAATATATATATATATATATATATATATATATATATATATATATATATATATATATATATATATAATGAAAAGTGCGTGCACGAGAGAGATTGGAAAAGAAAAGAGGGAGGAGAGCATATATTATAATAGTGCCACCACCGTTGCTGCCAGTCACAGTCCCCTGCACATTAACAGCGACATTTGCGCGCGTCATACGTGTCAGCTTTTGCCTCGCACCTGTCTCTTTCACTTTCTCGTTGACCTCACGCTTTACTTTCCACGCGTGTTACCCACGCTCAACGCAGTTAACCCTGGATGAGTTCCCTGTCTGGTCTCTCTTGTACTAGTAGTAGATGCGTAGCCTACGAGTCTGGGACCCACTTGACGATACCCATGTCCCCACCTCTCCCTCCCTCCTTTTTTGCCTTCAACTCCAAAACTACGGCAGTGTTTGGGAACGCGGCTGCGGCTGCGTTCCCAAAAAATTTGAATTTTTTTTTTTTTTTTTTTTGCTAAAATTGAGTGTGGTTTGTACTTTTTGGATCGTTTTGATGTGCTGATGTCAAAAATGATTTTTAAAAAATAAAAAAACATCATTGGCATGCATTTCGGCACGAAAAGCTATTTGAAAAGCACCCGCAACCACACTGCCAAACACGCTCTACCTCATTAACTTGCGCCTCTATCTCGCCATCTTTGCTAAAATACGCCACTTTGTCCATTTTCAACTTAAAAATAATTATTTTTTTCCAAATATACAGGAGACTTTATAATTACATGGTGGAGATACAGTAAGGTTTAATTTTACAGTCATGAGGTATATTTTTGTAGTCTATTCATGGGATTTTTACTTTTAGATAATAATTTAAGATAGAGATTTTTATTTTTTTAATATTTGATTAACCCAAGAAATTTTATGGCTCCGAACTTGAGTGAAGGTTTTGAGGAACAATTATAATTAAGTGCATTTGATTTATAGTCTAATTTAATTGAAAGGTCGACAAAATTAAGTAATTGGTCAAATTAATGCAAACACTCTTGCTTGCTACGCATGCATGTTGTTTTTTTTTTAGAGACGTTGCAAAAATGATAACCACATAAATTGCAAGGAACTTAACCATTAA
Organism: Populus simonii; assembly: GCA_007827005.2. NCBI lineage: Eukaryota > Viridiplantae > Streptophyta > Magnoliopsida > Malpighiales > Salicaceae > Populus > Populus simonii. Next base: position 17,408,161 of record CM017474.2, read on the forward strand.
ACATTGAACACCAATTTCTACAATGATACAAGCATTAACTTGGTAGGAAGCATCCAAGATGAAAAGAAATCGGACAAAAGTAGGGTTCTTATCTTTCCTTGTAAGAATTTTTGGGTGCTATCTTACTATCATTTTGTAATGATTTCCGATTGGAAAGTTAGGCACTAAGTAATTTGTCCACCTTGCGGGAAAAATTGACAAACAAGGCAAGGAATGCGGTGGGAAAAGATTATAAAATCCAATAGAAGAATAGTTACTGGTAATAATGAAAGCAAGAAAAGGAAAAGGTTAAACAAATTTTTGTTTTCTTGAAATTTATCTTCTTCTTTTTTAGGGTATTTTGGTTTTGTTCATGACAAGTTAACATGGACACTAGCATTCTTGGTGGCTTTACAGATGGGGCAAGTATGGAGACTTGACCCACAAACAGTACACAAGCACAGATGCCTACAAGGCAACAACAACACACAAGACTCTGCCTTGTTACAGTTCCTGCACAACCAACTACTTGTACCTGTACCCCTTGGACCTGCACCATTATTGTCCTGCGCCCCATTTGCTAACGTGCACCTCTCCGACACTTTTTCTTCCCATCCATCATCACCATCACCACCATTGCTACCACAACATGATTGGGCATCATCCAATAATGCTGCTGTCTGATCATCTAATCCTGCACCAAGGGTGCGGTCTTCCTTAACCTGTGCTGCAAGGACTTGTTCAAGATTGGAACGTAGAGTATTGGCTGTTGCTTCGTTGGATTGTGCCAAGTCTCTCCATATTTGATTCTCTACGCACAAAGACTTGACTTTCTCTTCGAGGGCCCAATTCAATTTGCCTATCTTTTCAATTTCTTCTTCCTTTGCTCTCAATCTCTTCATCATCCCTGTCTCTATTGCCTCTATTATCCTCCTTGCTTGCCTCCTCCTCTTCTCCTCTATCTCCATCCTTACTTTCTCCATCTAAAACAAAATAACAAAAAAAAACATCAATACAACTTATGCTAAAGTAAATATATACAATATGAGATTGGCAATAGGGCAATGCAATATGCTAATCATAAAAAGAAAAAGAAAGAGAAAAGAAGGTGAATAGAATTGTGATTTTAATGAAGTGATGAACTTACATGTTGAGAAACAAGGCAATCGATGTCTAATTGCTGTTGTTGGATCTGAAAAGAGAGGTCTTGGCCAAGAAAGGAGAAGGGAGCGCAAGTCTTATTGGATTGTACTAGAGTTGGATATGAGAGGAGAGGATTGATAGAGTCTCTTGGGCGCTTTCTTTGTACAGGGACGTTGTAAGTGAGACCACTGTCTGATTTGATTGGTGTTTTATGGGAGATTGAATCAGTGATCACAGAACTGTACATAGGAAGAAGCGTATCAGCTGTTGTCGTTGTAGTTCCTCCTGATAATGGCACACCATATCCCATTTGGGTGCTGTACATATTTGTATTTGCTTCAATGGGGTTCGTTATTTCCCTGCAAATTCATCATACAAAACAGCATTAGATGATACAAACACTCGTAAGAGCAAAGTCTTTGAAACATGTGCGTGTAGATAGGCCAAAAGGGTACCAAAACCAACCTGCTGCTTATGAGTTGAGGAGGGAAGAGATTGAGGTGCCTTGCTTCAACAGCCATAAGAAGATGAATAAGAAGAACGATCTATGCGTTCTTGCTGTCTCTGCTCGTTATAAGAAAGGCAGGCTCTTTCTTTCTTTCTTGTTCTTTCTGGCTGGAGGGTTGGTTTTTAGAGGGGACGAGAGGAGAACAATAAGAGAGAAAGAAATTTACAAAATGGGCATGCAATAGAGGTGGAAAGGCTGTGTGGTGGGGTTTATTTAGGGTTTGGTTTGGTCTAGAGAGAGAAATTAATTTTATTTAAAAAAAAAAGATAAAAAAGAAAAGAATAAAATCTCCACACACTCACTAGTATATTTTCATCTTTAGAGGTGTTGACTGTAGACTGTTACAGTATAGGTTAAGAAATATGGTGTAAATTGTGTTTTGAAAAAATTTAATTTTTTTTAATTAAAATTTAATATATTTTATATGATTTAGATCGTTTTTGATATGTTAATATTAAAAATAATTTTTAAAAAATAAAAAATATTATTAATATATATATATTTTAGTATAAAAATTATTTAAAATATATACTGCTAAATAGTCTGATAATGTGAGAGATTCTATTTTAGGATTCCTTTACCATGAAAGAGGTAATGACCCTTTCCGCCTTCTACTTTACTCCAATTCCACCACCAACAAACGCGGTCAATCCTTAACCAAAAAAAAAAAACAAACGCCGTCAATCCATATTTACAGCGAATTACCAGGATTAATTCCGGAAATTAGCCGCTATTCACAGTAACCGGAGATTATGGTGGTGTTCTTCTTTTACTATTTATCCTTCCTCCACCTTTTGTGTTAAAAAAGGGTTAATCTCGAATTAACTACCTGACTATACATGAATTATTTATTTCGTTTCCGAGAATTTTTTAATTTAAATTGAGTTCTTTAAAAAGGTTTCAGCGGAGCTCTCTTTTCACGTCTAGAAATAAACTAGACATTGCAATGCTATGCTGTAGGAATCTATTATTATTTTTTCATAGAAACTGTGTTCAGGTATTTTTTTTATAAAAAAATCTAAGCTTGTTTGGAAATGTGGTAATTTATATTTTTATATACTTTTTAAAAATATGTTTGTCTTGAAAAAAACATCAAATTGATATTTTTTTAAATTTTTTTTTTAATTTTGATATGCTAATGTAAAAAAAATATATATAAAAAAATTATTTTAATATATTTTCAAGCGAAAAAACTTTTGAAAAGTATCATGCACCACAATGTCAAACACCACAATAAAAAATAATGATAAAAATTACAATAAAAAATAAATTAAAGGGTACCTACAATTTTCTCTCATTGGATAGTGAAATTAAAATAAAATTAACTTTAACAAAAGAAAAAAAAAATCAAAAAAATAAGGAACCAAATTGAAAAAAAAAAAGACAAACTAGGATTTAAAGATGGAATTGAAAATAAATAAAACTTTTACAAAAGAACAAAGAAAAAAAATCAAAAGAATAAGAATGAGAATTGAAGTTGAAGTTGAAGTATTAATAATAAAGAGAATCAAACTATAACTTTCACGGAGGAGTCAAAAAAGAAGAAAAAAAGAAAGTCTCGCAAGTGATAAACCATACCAGTGTTGTTTACATGCGTTGCACTAATAAGAATATGACATAATAATGCTTCAACCAACACGATGGAAATGTAATTTTTTGCTACTAGGAAGTCGTCCGCACCGTCTAAAGTGCATGGGCACCGCACACACCCAACAACCTTTCTTATTTAAATAATAATTAATTTTTCTTTTTTAAAATGAAAATCTAAGATTTGGAAAGGCGGTAGTTTGTGCTTTCATGTGTTTTTTAAAAGTGTATTTGTCTTGAAAAAAACATCAAATTGATATTTTTTAATGTTTTTTTGATGATTTTGATGTGCTAATGTAAAAAAATAAATATTAAAAATTATTTTGATATATTTTTAAACGGAAAAAAACTTTTGAAAAGTGTCATGCACTACAATGTTAAACACCATAATAAAAAATAAGGATAAAAAATTACAATAAAAAATAAATTAAAGGGCACTTACAATTTTCTCTCATAGGATAGTGAAATTAAAAATAAAATTAACTTTAACAAAAAGCCAAAAAAATCAAACAAATGAGGACCAAATTGAAAAAAAAATGACAAACTAGGATTAGAGGATGTAATTAAAAATAAATAAAACTTTTACAAAAGAACCAAGAAAAAAAATCAAAAATCAAAAGAATAAGAGTTGAAGTTGAAGTTTAAGTTTAAGTATCAATAATAAAGAGAATCAAACTATAACTTTCACAGGGGGAGTGAGAAAAGAAGAAAAAAAAGAAAGCCTCATAAGCGATAAACCATACCGATATTGTTTACATGCGCTGCACCAACAAGAAGATAACATAATAATGCTTCAAACAACACAGTGGAAGAGAATTTTTTGCCACTAGAAAATGTTGTCCACACCGCTTAAAGTGCATGAAGACCGCACACACCTAACAACCTTTCTTATTTAAATAATAATTAATTTTTATTAAGAGATCAAATTGCCCTCAAGGGTAAATTTTTTTATTTTATTTTATTTTAAAAAATGAAAAGATAGAAATGCTTCTATGTGCAGTTTAATTTTTTTTTTTAACTTGGAGGGTGATTAAGTAATTTTATTGTGCTTGCAATTTGAAAGAATACTTATACTCTTGGTTAATCCTTCAATGATTAATGGGCTATATGAAAAGACTAAACTATCTCTAAGATTAAGACATTTAATTTTTTTAGGAAAAGCAAAATAATAATTACACTGTAATTATAAAATAGTTAAATAATATCTATGTTCACAATGAACTTGTATTTCATTTTAGTTTATTTGTTATGTTTTGTGTACTTGATAGAGATTATTGAAGTTTAGTTTAAGATTTACTCTAAATTAATAAAAAAAAAAAACAAAGAACAAGCTGGTAGAGATTTAAATTAATATACTCAAGATAAATTAAAGTTATTAAATTAAATATTAAACTTAAATAATATATTAACTCGAGTTAATTTAAAATAGTATTATTTTAAGATATATATATATATATATATATATATATATATATATATATTTAAATTAGAACAATGTCTTTTAGAAAAGATATAAAAAAATTCAAATCAAATTAAAATTAGATTATTTGGGTTGTAAATTAACCCATCAAATTAAATAAATTACATTAATTTTTATCCTATTTAATTTGAAATCTAATTTAAATTATGGAATGACAAGTTAACCTATAAGGTTACAGTGTGTTTAATAACACTAAATAAAAGGCATCTGCGCATCCACGAAACCCCCAGCCGAATGAGGCTGCCATGGACAGCCACGCAAGCATAAAGTAGGGTCCACAAATAGACGAGTGGGGGCAGAGTTTAAGGAGGTCCATGTTCCACCACATTTGCACAGAGAAAAAAGATGGGACCATGCATGATTGCCAGCATGGCAGTAGTGGGGCCCAATGTAGATTGGATTTTTTTTGGTTAAAAAAGGAAGAACTTTAACGAGCGGCCGTTGTGTGGGGGTTAAAGTTAGGGGTACGGTATTTACCCAGAGAGTTATATATATATATATATATATATATATATATATATATATATAGAGAGAGAGAGAGAGAGAGAGAGAGAGAGATGAATATTGTCTTGGCTGCATGGTAATCAAGCGGATGTTTGGAAAATAATGGAAGATTTTTTTGAAAATATATTAAAATAATATTTTTTAATTTTTAAAATTTATTTTTAATATTAATACAATAAAATAATTTAAAAAGATAAAAAATTAATTTAAAATAAAAAAATTCAATTTTCTTTTTACTAAACACCATTTAAATTTGTCCAGCTTGACGTACCTAAATTTAACTAATTTAACTAAGTTTTTTAAAAGGTGAAACTTAAATTTTACCTAATTAAAATTTGATTTTATTTAAAAAATTAATTTAAAATAATATTATTTTAATTTTAAAAGAACTCAAAACAAGATATTTATATTATATTATCTCTGATGACACTGACTTTTCATGGCATTAATTTTTAAGATAAGCTATGCTGTTAAATCGAGGAGGCCGGTCGCATGGGAAACGTTGGCCAAGATTTGGCAGAGTCTGCCATGACGATGCTGGGATAGATCAATGGAGTTGTCGTTTTGTTTTGTTTCCCAGCTGGTTTTACTATGGTAACGTTCAAGTTTGTTGATCAAGATTTAATAAATCTTGATGATGATCATGATAACAACGTTGATCACCATTTGATTTGGTTTCATCTAAGAACCGATTTTCATGAAAATCCCGTACCGGATGAGTGAGCCAACAATATTTTGACACATATCAATCCCATAAATTGATTAAAAAAAGAGTGATTTAGAGGTGATTTCTTGGATAAATTTAGCATTATTATAATATTTTTATCAAAATATATTATTTTTGATGTGCATGATATTTGCAAATCGTATTCTTTGTCAATACCTTGAAATAGGTTATGAGAAATATAAACTATACGAATTCTAAGTAATTTTTTTTATAGCTCAATACACTACCAGAAAACCAGAAAAAACCAACGGAATTACCGATGGAATATTTCCGTCGGTAATATATACCGACGGAAATAATTCCGTCTCAAAATCTGTCGGTATATACCAACGGAATAACTCCGTCGGTATATACCGATCGTTTCGCCGACGGGGTATACAGTTTGTCTGGAAATATGCAACGGCGTGGTAACGTCAGACGATTTTACCGACGGAAGTACCGAGGGATTCAAACTGAGATAGCCGTATAGTGACGTGACACTTTCACCGACAGAATCACCGACGGAAGTAATCCGTCAGTGATTGCATCGGAAAAGACCATTATATCCCACCGTTTTGCTGACACTCTCTTCCTCTGTTTCTCCTTCTTCTTCTTTCCCATCCCACCTCTCCCCTTCCAAACTGCAGCTCCCCTCCCAAACTGCAGCCAAACACCCATCCCAACTCTCCACTGTTCTCAACACGAGCACTCAAGTTTCTTATATCTTGTACGTGGTCACAATATTCATTTCTTGTAGATTTTATCATTTTTTTGTAAGTAAATCTATCCTTTTTAGTTTTAATATTTAATTGTGAATTTTATTGTTTTAGTATATGTATTTTGTTAACGTTTGTACTTGTTTAATTGTTATTTGTCAAAGAAACTTTTTTGTATAATTTTGTAGTTGTTATAGTTTGTTTTAGATTTTGTCAAATTATATTTGTTTGTAAATTGTTGAAATTTTGTTTGAATTACACCGAATTAAATGTGTCGTTGTGATGAAATAAATAATTAATAGCTTGTTTAACGAGTCTTGTTTAATTGTTATCAATTCTATTTCGAAGTTGTGATTTTTGTAAATTTATATATGTATAAATTTGTATGTATGAACGTTGATAGTTGATAATTGATAATGAATATTTAACATAAGTGTTATTTTAGTTTGTTGGATAATGTCGGGGAAAACCAATTTTTTTGTTATGTTTTATAGAGGTTCAATAGAAGTCATGGATGATCGTTCATGGATGTATCGGGACTCACCCCAAGGATTGCGGAGGATGGATTATTGTAACGGTGTCCAGGGTTTTATTAATTTTTCAACATCTATTCCGATGAATTTTACTGATGGCGGTATTAGGTGTCCATGCAGGAAGTGTAAAAATTTAAAGTTTCTGCATCAAGATGTTGTAACGATGCATCTTCTAACCAAAGGGTTCATGGAAGATTACCTGTGTTGGTATGCTCACGGAGAACTATTTGTTCCTGATGAGAGCATGGAAGAACAGGTGGTTGGGTCAACTTCTAGTGCTAGCAACATGCATGAAGTTGGAAATGAGAACAGTAATCCTTACAGGAATATGGTTATGGATTCAATGAGAATGAGTGAAGGTAATGTCAGGGAATGTCCAATCGTAGAAGAAGAACCTAATGCAGATGCAGCAAGGTTTTTTGATCTGTTGAGAGATTCTGACGAACCATTATGGGATGGTTGCACGAACCACAGTAAATTATCAGCCGTAGCACAGGTGTTCACCATCAAGTCAGATCACGGGTTGAGTGAGGCCGGTTATGACAAGATTATTGAATGGGCGAGAAGCATTTTACCTGAAGGGAACAGGCTGAAAGAGAACTTCTATGCTACCAAGTCCATGATGAAACCCCTCGGTTTAGGATACCAGAAAATTGATATATGCCCTAACTTCTGCATGTTATACTACCTTGAAAATGCTGAGATGACCGAGTGCATGACATGCGGCCATTCCTGTTACAAACCCAGAACTGGTAGAGGGAAGACTCTCGTGGCATATAAAAAACTTAGATACTTCCCAATCACACCTAGACTGCAGAGGTTATTCATGTCACCAAGGACTGCTGAGCACATGACATGGCACCAATCACACCATGCGGTTGATGGAGTGATGGTTCATCCTTCTGACGGTGAAGCCTAGAAACACTTTAACAGTATGCATCCTCACTTTTTAGCTCAATCAAGGAACGTGCATCTTGGGTTGTGTAGAGACGGATTCAACCCATTCGGGTCATTTGCTGCTCCTTATTCTTGTTGGCCGGTCATACTGACGGTTTATAACTTGCCACCAGGGATGTGTATGAGGCCAGAGTTCATGTTTTTATCTATGGTCATACCAGGTCCGAGCAGTCCGGGGTGGAATATAGATGTTTGTCTTCGTCCGTTGATTGATGAGTTGACGCAGTTGTCCTCTAGAGCTTTGACTTATGACATCTCGAGGAAATAAAATTTTGTTATGAGAGTGGCTTTGATGTGGACTATCAATGATTTCCCAGCTTATGGAATGGTTTCTGGTTGGAGCACGCACGAGAAACTCGCATGTCCATACTACATGGAAAACAACAAGGCATTCACGCTAGTAAACGGAGGTAAAGCTTCTTTTTTTTACTGTCACCGTCGCTTCTTGCCACTTAATCACAGGTACAGAAAGAACAGAAAGGATTTCTTTGTTGGCAGAGTTGAAAATGATGTTGCACCCCCGCGTCTTTCCGGTGAAGAATTGTTTGATGTTGTGTCAAAGTACAGTGAAATTGTGTTTGGTCTCCAATCAGGTAAGCAGAAGTTTCCTGGTTTTGGTTTGACCCATAATTGGGTGAAGCGAAGTATCTTTTGGGAGCTTCCTTATTGGAAGACCAATCTTCTTCGCCATAACCTTGACGTCATGCACATTGAAAAGAACGTGTTTGAGAACATTTTCAACACCGTTATGGATGTGAAGGGGAAGACAAAGGACAACATCAAGGCTAGATTGGATGTAGCGCTGTTCTGTAATCGTAAAAATATGGAGTTGGTTTGTGATGGGTCACTGGTCGCAAAACTAAGAGCAAGCTTCGTGCTAGAGAAAAATGCACAACTACTAGTCTACAAATGGCTTAAGAGTCTGCGTTTCCCCGATGGACATGCCTCGAACATATCAAGGCTGGTTAATACGGAGGAATGCAGATTATATGAAATGAAGAGTCATGACTGCCATGTGTTTATACAAACACTCATCCCATTAGCTTTTCATGATTTGTTGCCAAAGGGGATATGGGATGCACTAACGGAGATGAGTCATTTCTTCAGAGACATATGCTCCAGCAAGTTGAATGTTGATCACATTGAAAGGCTTGAAAAGAATATCGTCGAGACAATATACAAACTTGAGATGATATTCCCTCCATTATTTTTTGACTCAATGGAGCATCTACCCGTACATTTACCGTTTGAGGTAAAAGTTGGAGGACCGGTCCAGTACAGATGGATGTATCCATTCGAGAGGTTAGATATTACAGTTGCTATGAGATTTATAATTAAATGTTTTTATTTTTATTTTAATGTTTTTAATTGATAATTTTATATATATATGTAGGTACTTGTTCAATCTTAAAAAAAAGGTTAAGAATAAGACGCATGTTGAGGCGTCAATATGTGAGGCGTATATTGTTGAGGAGATCTCAACATTTATCTCATACTATTTCAAACCTCATTTGAGAACGAGGATAAACCGTGTTCCACAGCATGATGATGGTGGTGAAGTGCATTCAAGTGGGAACTTGTTAATATTCTCCAATCCTGGATGACCCACACCTAAAAATGCCGTGAGGGGAAGATATTTGTCTGAAATAAAGTTCAGACAAGCACACAATTATGTCCTATTTAACTGTGATGAGCTGAGACCTTTTATTAAGTAAGTAGATGTTCGACTTAAACTTTGTCAAGAGTGTACTATTTATGTTTTGTGATACCATACACTCATATAATTTGGAACAACCTTGCAGGCAACATCGACGATACTTACTGTCCAATAACTCACAACTGACCGAATCCCAGATCTTTCAATTACAAGATGAACAATTTACCACATGGTTTAGAACACATGTAAGTCCTATCACAAACTCATTATCTCTTGCAATGTAATTAATTATAGTCAATGTTACATAATATCCGTTTAGTGATTATTGTTGTATTTAATTTACAAGCTAGGTTTATCAAATGGGAGGTAGTGCTGTTATTTCACTGTATTTACTATATCTGGACCCTGAAAGAAAAGTCGATAACTTGGGACCCCCCAGTATAGGGGAGACTCTGTCGAATTTTTTTTAAAATAATCGAAGTTAGTTATGTAATTATTCGTATAAATTTGTGTAGATACGTAGAATGAAATCTACAGCACGTCGTCAGAAGACGGTTGCAGCTAGTTCTTCTAGCAGCGAGGAGGATGTATCCTTAGGTGCTGATCACGGCGAGGAATCAACGCCAACTTGTGATGCTGCCTCTTCTAGCGCGGTTTCACAGTGCAGAAGCGGTGTGCCTTCACAGCGGGGTCAATTCACCCGCAAGTACCAGGCACAATGGAAGGATGACCTCTCAATGTAAGTTTGTTTAGGTTTTAGTGTTTTTTTTTATATACTTATAACATAATTTATGAACAACTAATTAATATTAATACTTTTATTTAATATCAGGTTCACAAACATTGAGGCTGCAAAGACTATAACATTGGCGTTTAAATCGTCGATGGAGATTCCATTGTTTCAATGGAGCCAGGTTTCCAGACATCCTGAGTGGAAACCTAATATCGATCCATGGTTTAAGCGATTTCAGGTCGGTGTTAATTTTTAATTTCCCGCTTATTTTTAATAAATGATTTTTATAATTTTATATCTTGTACTATTCTTATTTTATATGAATTATTTATATACACATCACAAATTTGAGTGGGATAGGGCGGACAACAATGTTGTGAGGAGGGTATGGGAGAATCACGCGACAACTAGGTAACATCGAAAATAATATTTATTTTTGTTTTATAATTTTATATTTTAAATTCTAATTTGTTACTATGGAAGTAGGTTGCGTGATTTTTGGTATGACACCAAAAAAAAAAGAAGAGACAAGCGAGGGATAACGGTCTTGAAGGATGGAATGAGGTGGCGGTTTGGCAGGAATTCAAACCGCCATTCATCTCGGGGGAAATATGGACGGTATATATTGAGCATGTGACCTCAGAGCGGTTCTCACGGCGCTCACAGTCCGGCGCCGACAACCGGAACCGGTAAATTCATGGTTCGGTGACCATGCACACTGGCGGAACCGTCCCATTCAGCGCACATGCAAAGCGGATGGTAAGATTAATTTTAATGAAATATATCGTTAAATAATTTGTCATTTCTTATAATATATTTAACTTTCAACCTATTTTTTCCTTACAGGCTGCGTCTCTTGGACGTGAACCGAGTCCAATGGAGCTGTTTGTAGAGACGCATGTGCGGAGTCAAGACCGCCAAAAGGAGGTGCAGCAGTTCGTGGACAACCGTGCTCAGCACTTCGTGGTATGTTCGTTCATTCATTTTATTTTGTAAGTTATTAATTTCTTGAATTGCATCTTGAATTGCATTTGATGATTTTTTTACTGATGGAATTTTCAAGAGACCTATAATAGCCGGTTGAGGGAGAGATATGGGGACAATCCGTCGACCCATCCAGGTTTCAATCCAGATTTGTGGATGGAGGCGGGATCGTCTGGTGGACCCGATAAAAATCGGGTCTACGGGCTCTCCAACACTACGGCTGAAAACTTGCGCTCGGCTCGTAGTGTCTCAACTGTTGGAAGCTCTCCATCAGTATCGAACACCCAGTCTGAGGAGTTCATTGCGTTGAAACAACAATACCAACAACTCTCGATAAATTATGATGAGCTTCGTCAAATAATCATGGAGATGAGATCAAAGATGGGTGACGATACTTGTGCAGCTTCTTTTTGGCCGTATGGTCCTGGGAACAACCAGCCTCCTCCTCCTCCTCCAACTCCGCCGTTATTCTAGTTTAATTTTGTTTTTTAAACACATTAAATTTGTAATGAATATTATTTAACATTACTTTTATATTTTTAATGTTTAATCCATTTTTATTTGTTTATTAAGGTTTTTTACAATTAATAAATTATTTTATTTATTTATTTTAAATACCTTATCCGTCGGTATTACACAGAGAGTTGCCAAACAATTACAGCCATGCCATCCTTACCAACGTCATCACCGACGGATATTATCCGTCGGTGATTAAATTCAGACGGATATACCGACGGATAGTATCCGTCGGTATTACACAGAGAGTTGCCAAACAATTACAGCCATGCCATCATTACCGACGACAAATCCGTCGGTACATACCGATGAAATTTCAGACGGATTTATTCCGTCGGTAATGTTCCCGCGGGGAAACTTTTTTTTGGCGCGCGCGTATCTGTCTGAAAGACCGTCGGTATTCCGTCGGTGTGTGTTTTTTTTTATTTGCGACAGACTTAGCGATGGAAATGGGAGTTACCGACGACTATTATACCGACAGACGTGTTCCGTCGGTAATTATTTCATTGACGGATTTCATTGCTTTCATCGATGGAATTAGTCCGTCGGTGAAACTGTATAATGTTGTAGTGATAGATAGAAATCCAATTTAATTTGTAAGAAGTTAATCAAAGAGCATTGCCTTAGTACAACATAAAAAAATATATTTTTAATCACTTATAAACTCTACCATACAACCTATTATAATATCAAATTATTACTTCTTAAGGAATCAATTTCATATAAACAATCAAACTCCTTTTTTTTTTCCTTTTCAATCTCCCTAATTTTATTTTATTTTAATTTTATTATTTTTTTCTCAATTTCATCCTCAAATTTTGTTTAATAATCATTTGGATTACCTTTAAATATGTCAACTTGATTAGATCACATCAAGACAACTCTCACGTGACTTGATTTTAAACCCTTGTACTTTTTTTCTTGGTCGGCTAGGATGCCTTTGAATCATCCAAGTTGACTAGGTCACGTCGGGACAACTATCTTACAGTTTAATTTTAAACACAAGCAAGGAAATGAGACGGGTCAAGAGGTTTCAAGGTTAACTCGCTAGACCTGATTTAATAAAAATATTAAATAGTTCTTTACGACCTATATATTTTTTATTATGCTTAATTTTTTTTATTTGATCCAGAATGTAGCGCATCCAAAATAAACTTGTAAGACCCATGTTTTGGCCTAACAGACCCAAGCTCGAAGTTCAACCCAAACCCAACCCAACTAACCAAGGTATTTAAAGAGAGAGAATGTGACCAGAGGATTGATTTTTCTTTTCTTTTCTTCTCCTGCCTCTCCCCCCTGCCGTGACTTTCCCCTTTAAGATAGGTTTTTGTTACTATTTTGAAAAGGAAGAAGAGATTGAGATTGTGAGAATATAAATATATTTGGTTAGAAGGATTGAGACATACACATAAAATAAATGTTACTAAAATCGAATGTAAACATAAAAAAAGAGAAGTAAATCCGAAACCATCAAATCGGCAGCGACAAAGTTTTTAGCTATTGATTTTTGAATTGACATCTGCAAAGTTTTTGGCTGTCGATTTATGCATCGGTAGCAGCATATTTTGGCTTTCATTTTTTGAATCGGTAGCGATGCAGTTTTTGGTTATCGATTTTTGAATCGGCAACGACATAGTTTAGCTGCCGATTTCTGAATTTGCAGCGATGCAGTTTTTACTGCTGATTTCTAACTTAGTTTTTGCTGTTGATTTCTCAATTGACAGTGAAACAATTTTTGAATGAATTTTTGTAATTTTAAAACAGAAAGAATATACAAGAAAATATGTCTTTTTTGTTCTGATTATCTTTTATTTTTTTAAAAAAATTCATAATAATAATTAAACACTATCTAATATATCAAACTTGATCAGTAATCTAATAAAGAAGTCATTTGATGAAAAATGATTTGCTTGATGCATGCGAGAATATCCTACATGGCTTATATATATAGGCTTCACACTATAATGGGCAATCTTAACAGCAAATCATTAATCCTCTGCTAGCTCCTGACCAATGTAAGTGTCACATGCACACACAGTTCCAAAGTCGCAATCAATCTGTATTCTCTATTACATGACCAAATACAAAGTTTTGAATGGCTTAGTTAGAAAATCTAGAAGGCACAGTCCATCTACGACGTTTCAAACATGTTTCATAGGATTTTGCAATTGCTTCCTGTCATGGTATGCCGGCATGAAGCAAGTCAATTTCGTGGAAATTTTAGACATTATTAATAGTACTGATAACCTCGAAAGCTCTTGGACAAAATGCATGGCTTGATAATTGTCTGTGCTCTAAATTAGAATTTGGTGTCTGTCCCTTTTGACTGTCTTAGCAATCACCTTGCCACAGAACAATTTTCCAATTCTTCAACCCATTAGCTAGCCTGATGAAATTCGTTTTTGACGTGCATTTTTTTCTCAGGCAGGATCTCGGATTTCCACATGCAGGGCCTACACTTTCATGGAATTGAGTTCCATTCCCATTTGACATTACCACACCTCGACCGAAATATGTTGTTTGACAATCAAATATTCTCTAACTGATTTCAAGTTTTCAAAATCATGACCTGAATTTTAGCCGATGTATAGATTGAATAATTCATCTCGAAGATTATATAACATCTAGGGTTTGTTGTTGGTGTTGTTGTGTAATATTTTCTTCCATAAATTCAAGCCACGAGGGACCACGATGAGAGGTCATCTAACACATTTTCTTTATTATTATTATTATTATTATAAAAAAGAGGTTTGAATACGAGATTTTTGCCAGTTGAGCTACATGCTCATCGGGAAGAGGTGATCTTACCTACTTAGTTCACAATTTTTGACAACCTGCCTGCCTTGTTAAAAGCTACAAGTTTAGGATCGATGGTTCTAATTAAAGGGACTAGGCAATATCGGTCGATCGTTAAATAGTCAACAACAAATTAGTAAAACAACACGGTTTGAGTAATGAATTCATGTTTTAATCGAATCCATTCATTTTTCAACTCGAAATTTCCATGAATTCAATGAAGCTAGCTAGCTGTACTATCCAAATTTGACCATATTTATGCAGCCTAACTGCAGCCTTCGGTTTAGGCGCCATGCAGTATCCAAAGTCTCATTAATTACTCGATCGACTACACCACCACACCAAAGTCTGCGTGCGGCTATACACATAGAATAATTCTAGGATATATAGTGTCCGAGAAGATATGTTAATTTGAAGAAATATTTATTTTAAAAATATATTCATTTTCATGTTTTATATCTGTTTCTTCTATTTTAAAAAACAACGAAATACCTGGGTTATAAAAAAAAATGCCAGAATAAAATTACGAGAAAGTATTTTGATGAGTAGAGCTATCAAGTGGAGATCCCACCGTTGAGTAACTCGGAAAATTAAAAAGAAGAAATCAATGCTTGTTCGGCATCTCTCTTTGACAACTCGTGCCATGCCCTAAACGGCTAAACAGCGCTACCCTCTTGTTTAGATATTATCAAAATAAAGACACATTTAATCAGACCATTCCTTACTTAATACATATAGATCCGAGCTTGTATTTAATTATTAATTTTAGGCACATTAACGGGAGGAACATGGCAATTTTACACACTGCAGTACGTAGAAAATTCAACATAATGTGAATTTCTACGATGTCTCCTCTTAATTGATTAATTAAAATATCAATCAAGTTCCAATTTACTTAATTCCCTTGTCGATCTTAGCTCATTTGTGTGTATATATATATTTTTATGGGGGCAAGAATAAGCAGATTAGCTTCAACTCAGGGAACAAAACGACAAACAATTAGTCATTTAATCACTGTAGCATCACTTGGCATTTGTTAATTAAACCATGCCAACTCAGGTCTCTATACAATTCGATACTAATAATGTCTTGGTATCATATCCACATGGGCAATATCATGAAACTAATGCCTGATCGATTATAAGATAATACGCCGCATAAGGCAGGCCGTACAGACACAGCATGGCCATGCTACATTGTATTGGTATTTCAAAATCATCATTAATGCTTTAAAGATTAGCCTTAAGTTAAGGACACCTTATATATATATATGTGTGTGTGTGTGTGTGTGTGTGTGTGTGTGTGTGAAGCTATGAAGATTGAGGAGAAATTAATATTTTTGATGCAATTGCAGTTGGGGCATGGTAGAGAGTACTGTTAGGTGATAAAACTTTGAGTGGAAAGGACTCTATAGGTTGGACCATACCTTTCCCATATTTCCATAATGTTATAATTGCTGAGTAGAGTCTAGAAGTTAAGCTTTTAGTGAAGTTCAAGAACAATCCTACAAAATAAACTAAGAAATTTGAGTTCAATAATAGTTAAATTATCTTGAAGCTTCGTAAATTACAAAGGGGAAAGAAGAAAATTGATAGAGAAAAGGAAACACACAACAGGGAGATTAGGTAAAGTAGATACATAGATATTGAATGCTATATTCACCCTTCTCTTTTATTCTAGCTCTATTATTGCATGCATCAAGCCAAGCATATATCAACTGCACTTTCGTTCAATCACCACCGAAATTGAAAAAAGAAAACATAAAAAGCAAAGAGAAAAAACAAAAGTTAGGAGAAAAAAGGAGATCTAATTAGATATTGGGTCACAACCCATTTTACATTTTGATGATATAATTACTTTATTGCTTGATGCATGTTGTCATGATAAATTAGGACAGTACTACAATAGTAATACAATATACTAAAAAAAGAAGAAAGAATTGGTGAGGATATAAGAGGAATCATGTGTGTTTGTGCTTCCCATCTTCTTAAGGCAAAATGTATTGCATGATTTTGACTTGGTTTGTTCTTCGTGGAGTCATCTTTTCTTCTATTCAACTCAAAGTTGATGGAGTATTCCACATGTGATCTCCACCCCCCTTTTTACCCTCAACACATTATGAGAATCTCAATGTCTCTCTCACACTCATGTACATTACATGGCTTTGTTTTTGCTTTTTGGGAATCTCATTCATCACCCCCACAAACAAATAAAGCCAACCCTTTGAACATGTCAAGCTCACTCCTCTCTCTCTGTAAATTAATGCATATAATAATTCAAAGAGAGAAACGTAGTTGAAGAATGGGAGCTTTTTTGTTTATTAAGAAGCAAAAGCACTAACTTTTCTGTCTTCTTTTTTTTTATTTGTTCGAGTTGCCAGAGTTTGGTTGTGATGGCTATGTACTGTTATGTTTCCCGCCAGGGTCAGTTGGACCATCATTATTTCTTGTATTGGAAACATACCTTACTTCTCTTCGGCATACTTGAAAAGGCGTTAGCTTTGTATCTCTGCCAAAAATTTGACCGTTAGGTTAGGAGCAAGAAATGTGAGAGGGACGTATAGATATATGCATTAATCATGCATATTTGTGGACCCAATTGGTAAAGGTGTGTAGGGTACACGATTCTCTCTATCTTTACACACATTATTGATTTTTTTTTTTTGGATTTGATGATAAGAAATATTTCCCCTTTTTTTCTTTCCAAATAATCTTAAAGACGGCTATATATATATATAAACCTAGAAAATCAAAGAAATTATCGTATTTAACTACTAGCCATCTCTTTAAGATTACAAATATTCTTGTATTATAATATTTAATTATTCACCTCCAAAAATCTCAGTTCTTTTTATATAAGAACAATTGAAGAAAAAGTGATTTCACTATCAAGAAATTGAATGAGACACGTAAAGCAAGAAAGAAAGATGAGAAGGAGATATCAATAGGACTGGGTGGGTTGAATATAAATGGGAAAAAAAGAAAGATAAATTCTGCTTAAAGTATACATGTCGCTTTTCTCTTGTGATTTTCTTTTTTGCTCTGATATGGTTTGCTCCTACTGTTTTCTGCCTTTATGTCTCCATGTGCATCCATATGCTTGCTCTACAGACAAGGACAAGTCAATTCACATTCATTTCCTAAATGCTTGTTTGCTTGCAGGAAGATGCTTGCTTCACTCATGCCGGTACCCATTAACCAGAACTGAATTCTAGAAGGACAAGATTCTTATTACCGTGCATGCAGAGTGTTTTATTGCTTTCCATTTTTTCCTACAACTTCCGCGCAAAGGTTTTGATACAGCTAATGCAAACATTTGTACTTTCTTGTTACCCTCTTGTAGTTAAAATCTAAATGGGCATTAAAATTGTTTTGCTGATATACATCCAAGAGGTTGCCATATAAGATTTGGGAGGCTCGTGACTTGCTATCCCGTTTGAAAGACAATAAATATGATGGCTTCAGTAAGGGCGGGCCTAATTGCAGAAGTTTTTGGATACATGCTTCCTTCTTTAACTTATGATCGTGGTTAAGAGAGTTGTTGAGTGACTCACTGTCATTAAATAAGCAATTCTATTCTCGTGATCAAACTTAGAGGCTTCGGCTACCATCAGCAAAGTTGGATGGCTAGAATAGACTCTTTGGATTCTAGGTTAATAACAATAGCATGTAATTAGGCATATACTAAGCTTCAAGAGCTTTAAAGGACCAAAAATCTGCATAGGCTTCGAGGCTTCGGCTACCATCAGCACAGTTGGATGGCTAGAATAGACTCTTTGGATTCTAGGTTAATAATAGCATGTAATTAGGCATATACTAAGCTTCAAGAGCTTTAAAGGCCCAAAAATCTGCATAGGCTTCGTAGCCCAAATGACAAATCTCAAGAATTTCGGATGTAGGGCAGTCAAGCAAGTTAAGGCCCTACACTATCTAAACCTAGGAATAAGCTTAGCATTTAGCATTTAGCATTTAGCACTCCGGAGAAAGGAATATTAAAACTATGAATGTTATTGGTTTTGGGTTTCAGCTCTTGACATTTAACTCTTTTAACCTTATCCAGGAGGGTTTCTTTTTTTTTTTTTTTTTTGGGGGTAACATTTAAGGGGTGTTTGAGATTTATTATAGGAAATTGCATAATATAAGATGTTTATAATTAGGAAAGGTTAATAGGTTTACTTTTGTGTTGTAATCTCTACATTAACTATTATAAACTGTCATA
Source organism: Populus simonii (assembly GCA_007827005.2). Lineage (NCBI taxonomy): Eukaryota > Viridiplantae > Streptophyta > Magnoliopsida > Malpighiales > Salicaceae > Populus > Populus simonii. Next base: position 17,427,178 of record CM017474.2, read on the forward strand.
CATATATAAATAGTAAAGGTTAACTAATTAATTAAACCTCTTATTATTCTCAACTTGATATCAGAGTCTTAAACATATTAAATTCTTTTTCTTTTCTTCTCTCCAATGGACTCTACTCTTGTTGCTCTCGTTGCCATTAACCACCCTCAACCTTTTTCTTCTTCACCACCGGTGCAGACCTCTGCTTCTTCCTTTCTTGGACTCATCTACTACTATTGTCGTGCCTACTGCTACTACCGTGATTACTATTGCCATGAAGGCTTCTATTGCGACAATTGTTCCTCTTTCTAACACTCAACATGTTATCTCTTTGAAGCTTACAAACATCAATTATCTTTATTGGTGAATGCAGATGAAGCTCTATTTTCTTGGACAAGGTGTTTCTCAATTTGTTGATGGCGCTTTTATGTGTCCTTCTCCTCACATGGTTACTACCGATGACTCTTCTCTTCAGGTTAATCCCTTATTTCCTCGTTGGATACTACAAGATCAACTTATTTTGAGTGCACCCATTTCTTCTCTTTCAATGGATGTACTGTATCTTGTTGTTGATTGCCAAACATCGCACTATGTTTGGCATACTATTGAGTAAGCACATGCTTCTCCATCCAATTCTCATATTATGCAACTTCATGACTCCTTTCAAGATCTTCATCAAGGTGATGATTTGGTTACCATTTATCTACAACAAGTAAAGGCATTATTTGATGAATTAACAGCAGCTGGTCGAACAATTTTGTTTGTAGATGTCAATTTGTATGTGTTTTGTGGACTTCGAGTAGAGTTCAAGGACTTAGTGACTAGCCCCTCGACAAGGGCATATCCTCTTTCATATGTAGACCTTCACAATCATCTTCTTACTCATGAGTTTCTTCATAAGAGCTCTTTTCAATTTATGGGTGCTGTTGTCACTGCTTTTTTACTGCCCATGCTGGCTCAACTACCATCAGCTCTTATTGCACAACGCTAGCCCTCTGGTTCTTTTAACAACAAATTCATTTCTAATCGTGGTAGGGGGCGTTATTATGGTAGTTTGTGACACAACAACAACCATAACAACAATTACTCAGGGTATGATTACTGTGGGTTCAATGGTTCTTCCAATAACGACTGAAGGTAAGGTAATTTGCAACAAAACAAAAGGAATAATGACACCTAACAATGGTCCAATACACGCCCTTTTGGGTAGAATGTCAGGTGCTAGCTTTGCCATTCCTTTGGTCATTCAGCGCCTCAATGCTCTTAACTTCACACCATGGACAACAACCTAATGCCAATCTTCCTCTTAACAATGTCTCCTCGACGAACTCTGTGGATTGGTTTCTGGATACTAGGGTGAATCAACACATTACTCTTGATCTTGTAATTTTAACTAGGTCTGAACTCTATTTTGGTAATGATCACTTGCATGTTGTTGATGGTAAGAGCCTTATTGGGTATACTATGTTACATACACCAAAACACACTTTTACCTTATCTAATGTTCTTTATGTATCTCATATTACTAAGCCACTGCTTTCTGTTCAGAAATTTTATCATGATAATAATGTCTATTTTGAATTTCACGAGTCTGTGTTTTATGTTAAGGATCTCAACACCAAGACAGTGCTCCTTTCTCGTCAGAGTAATGATGGTTTATATGTTATGTCGAGTCTTCCTCCACCTCAATTCCTCAGGCTTATTAGTCTCTTTATGTATCTGCTTCTATTGATATTTGGCATTTACCAAATGGCCCCAAAATTATCATCATCTTGATGAGCTGCATAAAAAGCTACTAGGTTTGAGAATCTCTATGCTAATCAAAGAACAAACATTTTTTTTTCCAACACAAGAAAAATAAGCATTGATAATTAAGGCCATGATTTAATGTATATGTATTTAATTTAAAGGTTTAGTAGCTTGATAGAAATTGATCTAAGAATTCTCTGGTTTCCTTTCTTTAAACCTCCATCTAGCTAGCTACCTCACTCCACTGCCCCATTTCATGTCATGTTATCTCAGCAATTATACTTACGAGTATATAAAGGAAGAGCCAAGGGTCCCTGCCCTACATACAATCATGATTCATGACAAAAAAAAATAAAAATTATCATAAAGTTATATGTTATTCACAGAACAAATTAATATTTAACAACTTATAAAGTTTTTCAATTTTTTTTTATAAATAATAAGTTATATGTTATTTTTTAAAAAATATATAAACAAATTACGCACCATCACTAACTCTTTGGATAACTAATTAATTCGACAGATATATGCATGATTCGAAAAATGATGGTAATTAATTCTTGCTTTATTTGTCGTATTTCTCCCTTAATTTGCAGCTTTTTTTTATTATTATTATTAATGTGGGTGTCCGGGTTAGCTTGTGCGTACCTTGACTAATCCTACGAGCCTTGAAGTTAATGACCATATAAGCCTTTACTGGCCATCATATAAGCAATTACAAGACTCAAACCTGAAATCACATGAAAAATAAATTTTTTAATTTCAAATTCTTATTACTGAAACACTTCTAGATGGTTACTAATTTGCAAATTTTCCAGCTTTGAAATTCATGGTTGCTGCATTGTACGGAGCTGTGCTACGAATTACAGATCATATGGCCATATCGATTTGCTATCCTGTGGCTATAAATATTCCTTTTCATTTCAGCTATGCTTAAAAACGTATAAATATATCCACCGTTCGTGCCAGTTTGCAAGAAAAAGATTTTTGTCTCTTTCCATGACAGCTCAAAGCTTGTGCGCCAGTAATTTTATTTTTTTTCTTTTGTTTTTTCAGTTTATGTCTTAGATAGCTTTTAATATTTCGTTATCAAAAAAGGGATGGCAGAATTATCAGCTCCGATGTATAATTGACTTAGTACAGGTCCACATCTATGAAAGCAATTGGTGTGTTCAGTTAAAATTTCTTTTTAATATTACATTCTAGTAAAATATTTATCATTAAATGCATTTAATATTGAAAAGTAATTTTAATTCACTCCCTAAAAGCAAAATCAATAAAATTTATTCTAAACAACGTTTAAAAACATGAACAACTTAGTTTATTTTTTTTTTAATAAATTAAAGTAATAGTTACAGTATTCAAGTTAACTCATTTGCTTTTTATTCTAGCCTCTAACAACAATTACATATTAAAAAAAACTATAATGGAATATATACATTCTTAAAACAATTCAATAAATATGAAAAGAAATCAATAATATAATTTTAAAATAAAGATAAATAAATACTTGAATATAAAAATTATAATGATAACGATACTTCACACAACTTAATAATAAAGATGTTATCTATTTTTCTTGAATTGATATTAGAAATTAGTTGCTCATCGCCTATTAAAATTCCAGCATTAAAGATAATTTCTCTTCAAATTTCAGCAACAAAAAAAACCCCATCGTCCAGTTGGTATTCCCCTGTTTGTGTATCTTAGTAGGTTGTTTTCATAATTAGAAAAAGGCTAAAGATTCTAAAGATAAGGAGGTTAAAGGTTGTAGAAAACAATCTTTCTAATCGCCTTGGATTCCTTCCCAGGATAGAACTCCTGGCGCTTAATTTTCCAGCGGATCAATGGCAATTCTGCACTTTAAAAAGGCATATACAATTGTTTGTTTGAGTTCTAAATTGATTACAGTTATGACTTATTTTCTTGATAAAAAAAAAAAGGGTAAATTAACCACTAAAAACTAGTGGCTCTTTTTTTTTTTTTTTCCAAAAAATTTTGTACTTATTTTTCACATATGAATATGTAGACACAAAAGTGTTGAATCATAGCAGGCCTGTTTTAGGCCATGTCTAGGCCCAGTTTAGTTGGGTCGAGTATCGGCCTAACCCCTATTTTGGGTCGTGTCTCGGCCTAGTTTATATGGGTCGAGTCTCAGTCCTGTTTACCAGCTTCTGTTTTGGGTCGGTCCTGACCCGATTTAAATTGGTCAAGTCTCAGCCAAGCTTCTGTTTTGGGTCGAGTCTCGGCCCAGTTCAAGTGGGTCGAGTCTTGGCCCGATTCATGTGGGTCAAGTCTCGGTCCAGCTTTTGTTTTAGGCCGGTCTAGACCCACTTCCTCATGGGTCTGGACTAGGCTAGTTGATGATTGTGCCGATCGTGACCCAATTCCTTTTGGGTCCAGGCGCGGCCCAATTTCCCTTGGGGCTGGTCAAGACTCAGTTTCTGATAGGTTTGGACACGGCCTGGTTCCTTTCTGGGCCAATCTCGGCCCAGATTTCTTTAGGCCAAATTTAGGCCCAACCAAGTAGGACTCCACCCACAGGATTGGGTTGGGCCCAAGCTCGACATATTATATTAAAAATCCTGATTAAAAAAATCCAAAAACCCTTTTGAAAATTTATGATTCTCCGGTGTATTTTTCTGTCAATTTTGATTAATATTGGTTTGTATTTTTATACTATAAATATACAAATTCGATATTAAAATACTCGGTTTTCGGAGAAATATTGCAAAAAAAATTACACAGAAAAGAAAAAAGATGTCTTGTTTTCTTACATACGGCCAAGTTTCTCAAAGAAAAAAATAATATCTATTTTCATACAACAAAGAAAATTTCAAAAAAAATATCTTAGCATACATTTTCGGCTTTAATAACAAGTTTATTAAAGCCACAAGAACTAGGCCAATATTTCAAAAAAAAATATTTTGTTTTCTTTTAGTATATGGGATTATGAATTTTATACGTAAGATGTATTCCCGATACTAAAAAGGTAGTTCTTTTTATTGACGATTTAACGTAGAACAGTTAGGTTTTACCTGATAAGATAAGAACCTCCTCATCGAGGAGGGCTTTTCTCAAATTTTAGATAGACTAACAAATAGCAAACACAACAATACCTTAGATTTTATCAGACAATCAAACAATACAGTTTATCTTAGGTAGGACGTATTTGGAGTGCTAATAACTTCTCTTTACGCAATTAGTTTCTGTACCTGATCTCTAAGACCAGTTAGGGTTTCTAGTGATTAAAATATTAGGTGACGGCTCTCATTTTGTCTATATATTGATAAAAGACAAGGAATCATTGTCTTCCATAGTTTCCTAATTTTCAAGGAAGCTAACCGGAAAGAGTGAACGTTCTACGCGACACCGCACTTTTGAATTCAACGAGGAAGTCAAGGAGTAAGCATATCTCTTAATTAACCCCAAATTATTTTCTAACATTAAATCACACAACGTAGTTGGCATTGGCATGTGGTAATCAATTCCAGCATCGAGCAGCACTTTTGATCATCTAATTTCGCTTCAATTTCATGCTTGAATTTCTCTATAAATACCACAAGGTAGCAACACTTGTACTCAGGGGCGGAAGCAGGGGGGGCAAGCAGGGCCCGGGCCCCCCCTGCAATCCTCTTTTTTTTTTTCCTTTTTTTTTCTGTAATGGATAATTAAGTAATTAAATAGAAGAAAATGTTATATTTTTTATTTTAAAAAGATGGCTCTCCTAAATTAAGTGTGATTTTATTTTTGATTTTCTTTGAATTTACTCTTGACCTACATGGAAAAGAAAAAAATATAAAGGCATTATTTTGTGAAATAAAAAACAGAGCCACCAATTTACCCTAATATCCTGCAGCCAATCAAAAACATAAATCACGAGCAAAATTTTTCTACAAAAAGATTGAAGCAGAGCTACTAATTAATTTATGTTTTATCAAACAAAATAAGGTAACTTAAATTTAAAATATATTTTTGTTTTGTTTTGAGATGTTTGTTAATAATTTGATGAGGTTTTTTTAATAATTCTATCATTTTTGCTCTTTTTTTTTCTTAGATCTTCTAGTTCTATCAATTGTTTTTTGAATTCTTGTTATATTGATTTTTTTTAATTAATTAGATATATTTTATTGGTTTGTTTTGATTATGCTTAGATTTTTTTTATGTTCTGTTTTTAGCAAAACAGCCAAAATTATCAATTTTTTCTTATAATATATGTTTTGATTTTAGGTTGAACCATGAAAAAAATAAGAAGAATTAATTCTTTTTTTTAAAAAAAAAGAAAAAAATATTGATAACTCACAGCCTACTGAACGAGCTTTTTCAGTGATTAAAATTGTTAAAACAAGACTTCGCAATCGGATGGAGGATGATTTTCTTGCAAATTATTTGATAATCTATATAGAAAAAGAAATTGCTGAAAGATTCACAATTGATATGACAATCGATAAATTCTATTATATGAAAGAACGACGAGCACAATTAAAATAAATATGTAAGAATCATTTTTTATTATTTTTTGCTTTATTTCAAAGTTTATCAAACATAAATAATGTTTTGTTTTAGCTAATGTTTCTTATATACTTTGTATGTTTATATTTGATAGGTATAAAGACCAACAACATTAAAGTGATGGATATATTATGAAGATGAAATTAACTTCATTACTTTGACTCAATTTGGTATTGCTCCAAACCTTTTACCTTATACAAAGGTTATTATATATTTGTAGTAAGTTATTTGAATAAAACTAAATTATATAGGTTTTGTTTTACAACTCATGTATAATAAATTAAAACAAATATTATATTTTATTATATTAATTTTGACCCCCCCTAACAAATAATCCTAGCTCCGCCCCTGCTTGTACTCACAGGCTCCCTTGAAAGCACGAAGCTTTAAGCCATTTGAGTTAATATACTTTTGTCTTGATACTGTATCTTACTAATCCCTAGCTATCACCATATTGGGTAGGTAGAGATGTCCTCTCATGTTTCAGCTGCTCCAAACTCAATCCGAAAGGCCATACCAGATGTCACTCGACGCTCTGCAAATTTCCATCTGAGCATCTGGGGTGATTATTTTGTTTGCCACACTTTCAACTCCATGGTAAATGTAATATATGTGCGTATATAATTCTCTATTATATATAGGTAGCCAATTTATTCTCCATCATGGTAATACAACTCCTTAATTTGTCCATCGAACAACGAATACTAAGGCTAATTTTCTAATTGCTTGTCTTCTATCTATAGATTAGCAGGGTTTATCTATGTCAATATGCATATCAACTCCCTTACAAATTAGTATTATGATACCTGTGCAATTTAATTTTCTTCACAGTTTGATGATCATTTTGAGCAAGAAGTTTATTAGGCTGAAGGAGGAGGTGAAGGAAATGCTATATGCTACTACCAACAAGCTTTCGCAGCAACTGAACTTTATCGATGTAATCCAACGTTTGGGAGTGTCTTACCTCTTTGAAAGTGAAATTGATGAAATGTTGCGTGACTTGTACTATCAAGGTAGTGGTGGCGCCTATGTCCATGATCATGACCTTCAAATGGTTGCTCTTCGATTTCGATTACTTAGACAGCAAGGGCACTACGTTTCATGTGGTACATACCGCTTCTCCCTAGATAACTTCTAATTTTTATCCTTTTTGTCCATTAAATCTCTTGGAAATCAAAATTTTCCATATTTTTTCACAAATGAGGAACGAAATGATGAAAGTGATCATATGGTGCATATATATATATACACATAGATGTCTTCAAGAAGTTCAAGGATACTGAAGGGAACTTCAAGGTTTGCCTAGCAAATGATATTCAAGGAATGCTAAGCTTGTATGAAGCTATACACCTCAGGGTTCACGGAGAAGATATTCTAGAGGAAGCACTTACCTTTGCTACCACTCATCTCAAATCAATAACAACAGACATGTGCCCTCCTCCACTTTTGGTAAAGCTAAGACATGCCTTAGATCAACCCATCCACAAGGACCTACCATGGCTAGGGGCAAAGCATTACATCTCTATCTATGAGCAAGAAGCTTCACATAGTGAGGTTCTGCTCAAATTTGCAAAGCTAAATTTCAACTTCCTCCAAAATATGCACCAAAAGGAACTTGCAGATATGACAAATGTAAGTTTTTTGAATGTTAGGTCTCTAATTAGTTATTATATAATAACTATAAATTTATTATATTGAATTTAATTAACTACAAGTATTTTATTTTTTAATTTTTATTTGTTTTTGTCATTTAGGTGGTGGAAAAAAGTGGACCTTTCAAAGAAGCTTCCATTTGCAAGAGACAGATTAGTAGAATGCTACTTCTGGATATTGGGAGTGTGCTTTGAGCCTCAATACTCTTTCGCTAGAATAATTATGACTAAAGTAATTGCCATGACATCAGTGATGGATGATGTATATGATGTATATGGTACAATGGAAGAACTTGTACTCTTCACAGATGCAATTGAGAGGTTTGGTTCACAGAACTAGCTAGCTAGTATACATGAAGTTATCAATTAATTAATTAATATACATGAAATCATACTAGTATACATGAATTTCTTTGAACGGTATTCACAATAGGATATGAAATTTATTAATCAATTATAATTACTAATATCTTTCAGGTGGGATATCAGCAACATCGATCATCTCCCAGAATATATGAAGTTTTTTTACAAACAACTCTTAGATGTTTACAAAGAAATTGAGACGGAGTTGGCCGAGCAAGGAAGATCATACAGGGTTGACTATGCGAAAGAAGCAGTACGTATACTGTCAAGTCAACTCTTAACTAGTTTAAAACTTATTGGAAAAACTTATTACAAATTAATTCACTGGAAAAAACTTTGAATGTTAGAAGCAATCAGAAATTATTTGCATAAATTAATCAATAGCAACCTCTTCTTCTTCTTCTTCTTCTTCTTTTCCACCTTATGGTGACATTTCAATCAATGGAAATTGTCTTAAAGGCATTGAAAAATATATTTACATAATAAATTCTTTATAGTCAATTTTATCATAGTAGTATTCTTCTTGTATGTTTCAGATGAAGAAACAAGTTCAAGCCTATTTTGTTGAAGCAAGATGGCTCCATGAAAATTACATGCCAACAATGGATGAGTACATGCGCATCTCATTGATTTCCTCTGGCTATCCCTTGCTCACATGCATATCTCTTGTTGGGATGGGAGATATTGCAACAAAAGATGCCTTTGAATGGCTAAACAAGGATCCTAAGATTGTTAAAGCTGCGTCCGTCATAGCCAGACTCATGGATGACATTGTATCCCACAAGGTATGTGTTCTGTGCTTTCTTTCTAATATATTGGATCCATCTCCGACTAATTTCTATTGAATCCAACTCTTTGCAGTTTGAACAAGAGAGAGGTCATGTTGCCTCAGCAATAGAGTGTTACATGAACCAGCATGAAGTTGCAGAGGAACAAGCATATGATGAGCTACGTAGGCAAGTTGTGGAAGCATGGAAAGACATCAACGAAGAGTTGTTAATCATCCCTAAAGACCATGTGCCGATACCCCTCCTCACTCGAGTTCTCAACCTTGCCCGGGTGATGGATGTCATGTACAAAGATGGAGATGGGTACACAAATGCCAATGGAAAAGTGAGAAATTACATTACTTCATTGCTCATTGAGCCAGTGCAGCTAGCTACTTCGAGCTTATTAGTTTCATAGATAACACTGTTAAAGTGTAATTTATAATTTGAAACGTCATTAATTATTTGCTTTAATGAGTCAAAGTTGCTTTTATTTTCTCTGTACCTAGGAAGTTTATGTCCTCCTAGTGTTTATTAAATTAGTCTCTGTTATATAGAGACCTTCTCTATCCAGTATTGGATGATCATAACAAAAATAATAAAAACATTTATGGTATTGGTTGTAGCTCTACCAAATATTTCATACAAAAATCTTCTTCAATTATGTTTCCGCAATCTGTTTCCAACATATTTGGTATCATAGCTAGTTTCTTTAAATGGCTTCTTCATCAAGTATTCCTATTTTTTTCTATACAACTACTTAGATTCCTATCTTTAATGGGAGATCAACGTTATGAATACTAGAGTTCTCATATGGAGACTATCTTCATTTCACAAGATTTATGACATTATTTGACGAGGCATATAAAGAACTAGCCCAAATAGGATCTGTTGCATCCTGGACAAAACAAAATGCAAAAGAATATAAGCAGAATGTGCAAAGAAATGCAACAGCGTTAAGAATAATTAAGCAAGGAGTAAGCAATCAATTTATCCCAGAATTTTCTCTATTAAAAAAGCAAGAGAAGCATGGGAGATTTTAAAAAATGAATCTCAAGGTTCTTAGCAAGCTATCTCCATACGACTGCAGAATCTATTGAGAGAATTTGAAAATCTTACAATGAAGGGTAGTGAGTTTGTTAAAGATTTTTTTTTCAAGAACCATTGAAATCATCAATCAGATAAAAAGTTGGGGTGATAATGTTTCTGATAAAAGAGTTGTTGAGAATATTCTCAAAAGTTTTCCATAAAAAGTTTAGTATATAATTATTATTATTGAAGGGGAAAAAAAAAGATTTGTCAAGGCTTACGATTCATGAATTGATGGGATCCCATGAAGTACATGAACAAAGAGTAAACCAGTATAGCAAGCAATCATTAGAGCAGGCATTTCAAATCAAAGCAAATTTTTTTTATAAGAAGACAACTAGATTTCATCAAGATCAGAGAGAAGGAAGATCGTTTTTCATAAAAGAAACACGTGGAAGAGCAAGTGAAAGTCATAATTGCAGCAGAAGCAGAGGTAGAAGTTGAGGAAGAGGAAGAACAAATTTTCAGCAAAGAGGGAGCACCAATTCTTATTGTACTATTTGTAAAAGAACTGGTAATAAAACTCGAGAATGTTTCTTCAAATGTACCAGATGCAAAAATTCCTCTTATTCCGATAAAAACTATTAGCGCAAGGAATAGGCAGATGGTAGTGGAGAGATCAATATAACAAACTTTTCAAAGGATGAAGATCAGTTGTTCTATTCCTACATGAATGTAGAACACAAAATAGAAGAAATATGGTATCTTGATAATGGTTGTAATCATCATATCACTAGTGATTCTTCAAACTTTGAAACTCTTGATGAAGCTTATTTTTCTCATGCTGAACTTGGTGATAGTAAAAGAGTGGAAATCAAAGGAAAAGGTGATGTTGCAATCCACTCCAATGAAGGTAATGAAAAACATATTCATGATATGTTTTACTCTCCTAGCATTGGTCAGAATCTTTTGAGTGTAGGACAAATGATGAGAAAAGGTTATAAGTTGATTTTTAATAAAGAATAATGTGAGATTTATAATAAAAAAAAAACAAATAAGAGAATAATTGTTGTCAAAATGAGTTCTGATAATATTTTTTCCTTTAAACATGAAATCACTTCATAATGCTGTTATGAGAAGTGAACATGTTGATGAATCTCATCTATGGCATTTAAAATATAGGCATCTGAATTATAATGGCTTGTAATTGTTAAAGCAAAAAATATGGTTCTAAGTCTTTCTTCTGTTCAATACCAAGTCAGAAACTGTAAAGGTTTTGTGTATGGAAAAATACATCGTTTTCTATTCCAAAGACAGCTTGGAGAGCCAATGCACTTCTGGAATTAGTTCACGCAGATATTTGTGGCCCCACTCGAACTCCATCTATGAGTAACAAGAGATATTCCTTACTCTTTGTTGATGATTATTCTAGAATGATATGGATTTATTTTCTTGATAAAAAAATCAGAAGCATTCTCTATATTTTTGCAATTCAAAGCTTTTGTAGAAAAGCAAAGTGGGTGCCAGATGAAGATTCTGAAGACAGATCGTAAAAAAGAGTTTATTTACAAACATTTTCTTGATTATTGCAAAGAGAATGGTATTCATAGGCAACTTACTGTTAGACATACTCCTTAGCAAAATGGAGTTACAAAAAGAAGGAATAGAACTATTGAAGAAATGACAAGAAGCATGTTAAAAGGGAAAGGACTTCCTAATAAGTTTTAGGCTGAAGCTGTCAATACTACAGCTTACATTTTCAATAGATCTCCAACAAAGGCAGTTTGAAATCAAACTCCATTTGAAGCATGGCATAAATGAAAACTTAATGTTAGTCATTTTAAAGTCTTTGGCAATATTGCTTATGCTTTTATTCCTTCTCAAAACAAAGACAAGTTTGATGAGAAAAGGGAGAAATTTATCTTCGTTGGCTATAATGATAAATCAAAAGGCTTTCAACTCTTCAATCCTAAAAAGGATAAGTTACTTCTTTCTAGAGATGTTATTTTTATGAATCTGCAGCTTGGAAATGGAAAGATGCAATCAATCTAGAATCAACAACATTAGAGTTACTTGAACCTCCAAAGCAGCCTGATATTTCCAATTCTTCTTCTTAAAATGGAACTGGTTCAATTTCTCATAATGAAGGAAGCTCATCAAGTTCTAATGAAAAAGCAAACACAAAATCTTCTCCAAGGAGATATCGACCATTAACTGACATTTACAATTCTTGTCATGTTATTTTCTTTTCAAGTGAATCTCAAAATTTTAAAGAAGCAATATGAAAGGAAGAATGGAGGAAAGCTATGAATGAGAAGATGATAAGTATTGAAAAGCATTAATTATGGATGTTAGTTGATCTCCTAAAAGAAAAGAAGGCAGTAGGCTTAAAATGTATGTTCAAGATCAAATACAATGAGGATGGCAGTAATCAGAAGCATAATGCTAGAATTGTTGCAAAAGGCTACTCACAAGCAACCTGGAGTTGATTTTACAGAAACCTTTGCGCCTATTACAAGAATAGAAATTATCAGAATAGATTTTTTCTTGGTTGCACAACTTCAATTACAGGTTTTTAACTTGATGTTAAGTCAGCATTTCTTAATGAAGAATTACAGGAAGAAGTTTATGTTGAGCAGCCTCCAGGATATGAATTAAAAGGAAAAGAAGATAAATTTTACAGACTTTATAAAGCTTTTTATAGATTAAAACATGCGCCCAAAGCATGGAACAACAAAATTGATCTTTATTTTCATCAAAATGGATTTGAAAGAAATCAATCTAAACCATCACTCTATGTAAAGAAAAAGGGAGAAGACTTTCTAATAGTCTGTCTCTATGTTGATGATCTAATATATATAGAAACAAGCAAACACATGGTTGCAGAATTCAAGGATGCTATGATGAAAGAATACAAAATGTTAGATCTTGCGTTGATGAGATATTTTCTTAGCACTCAAGTGAAGCAATCTCCTTGAGAAATTTTTTATTTCACAAGAAAAGTATGTTGCATATCTTTTCAAAAAATTCAACATGTCATAATGTAAACCAGTAGCATCCCTTGTGGTAGCAAATGAGAAGTTACAGCAGAATGATAATGATGCTAAGGTGGATTCAAAGATTTTTTGAAGTCAGGTTGAATCTTTAATCTATCTTATAAATTCAAGACTTGATATACTATTTTCAGTATGTATTATTTTCATATTTATGGAGGATCCGAGCAGACTTCATTTTACAGCAGCAAAAAAATCTTGCGATGTCTTTAAAGAACAAAGGATCATGGAATCTTGTACAAGAAACAAGAAGATAATAGTTTGATTGGATATTCAAACAGTGATTGGGCTGGAAACTTTGATGATAGGAAGAGTACATCTGGTTATGTGTTTTGTCTAGGAACAAATATAATTTTGTGGTATTCAAGGAAGTAGAATTATATAGCTTTGTTTTCTGTAGAGGCAGAATACATTGTTGCAAATGAAGCAATATGTCGGTCAGTGTGGTTGAGAAAAATTCTTTCTGATTTGCATCAAAAAATCCTTAATCCTACTATTATATTATGTGATAACATGTCAGCAATTGCAATGACCAAGAATCCAGTTTTTCATGCAAGATCAAAACACAGAGTTAAGGCATTATTTTATCAGAGACATGGTTAGTAAGAAAGAGATAAGATTGGACTTTATCAATACAAATGATTAATCTGTTGATGTTCTCACAAAAGTCATTCCAATTGAAAAGTTTCAGCAATTCAAGAAGTTTATGAAGATTATAAATTAAGAGGGAGTATTAAAGTGTAATATATAATTTTCAGTGTCATTAATGTTTGGGTATTGCCATTTATGGCAATACCCCACCACCAAGCAAGTGGAAGCATGAATTATGGCACAATTCATGCCATGTATTATGGCTTTATTGGCCCATCCATGTTGACCAATTCATGCCATGTATTATGGCTTTATTGGCCCCTCCATGTTGACAAATGTGCTGGAGGGGCTCACCATATTTGTTTATATGAGAGGCATGTTTTTTAGAGCAAAGTGAGAGTGAGAGAACGTGAGTGTGTGCAAGAGACTGGAGAGAAAGAGAGAGCTGCAATGGCAGCAGCCTTGCTGCCATTGCAGCAGCTGCAAGTGCAGCAAAGAGAGCTGAGAGTAGAGTAGAGTGAAGTAATCCTCCTTCTCCATGTATTTGTTTTGTATCCTTTCTCTAATCTCTAATAATATGGACTCTCTCCCGTGAATGTAGGCGGTTTTGCCGAACCACGTTAAAATATTGTGTGTCAAGTGTACTTAGCCTCCTATGAGCAACTATCAGAACACCACCAGTCGGAATCCCAACAATTAATTGATAGCTTTAATGAGTTAAAGTTCCTTTTATTTTTTCTAGATTGAGGATGTTTATATACTCATAGTTTTCATTAAATTAGTCTATGTTATATAGAGAACTTCTCTATTCAATATTGGATTATCAGAAGGAAAAAAAATTAAAAAATATTTATGGTATTGAGCTGTAGCTCTAGTAATTATTTCATATAAAAATCTTATTCAATTATGTTTCTGCAATACTCTATTTCCAACAAACACAACATCCATTGCTAGGTTAAAAAGAGGAGCAAGATGTTATTATATGTGTGTCTCATATTCATGTATGCATGAAAAGTATGTGTATAGTTTATATTGTTTGTCAAGATTGAATTCAACATATTCAGCTAGGTCGGGCATGGTTTAATATTTATGCTCGGTGGCATGTCATGGTCACAATGCAATGTAAAATCAACATAAAAAGATTCGTTAAAAACAAACAAAAGAGAACAAGACCCACTGATCTCTGGCGTTTATCTCAAACCTAGTACTGTATGCTATCCTTACCAAGTGGCCCCAAAATTGTCTTACTTTTGATGAGCTTCATGAAAAGCTACTAGGTTTGAGAATCTCTATGCTAATCGAAGAACAAACATTTTGTTTCTTCCAACACAAGAAATATATACACAGATAATTAAGGCCACGATTTAATGTACATGTATTTAATTTAAAGGTTTAGTAGCTAGATAGAAATTGATCTAAGAATTCTCTCTTTTGGTTTCCTTTCTTTAAACCTCCACCTTGCGAGCTGCCTACCTCACTCCTTTGTTTTTATAATTAAAAAAAATAAATTTTTATTTTTTAAATTAATTTTTTATATTTTTAAATTGTTTTAATGTAATGATATCAAATATTAAAAAAAAATATTTTAATATATTTTTAATAAAAAACATTTTAAAAGATAATAAATCAAATAAAAAACCAAACCCTCTTGACCACTCACCTTATGTCATTGTCTAATTTATCAAAGGGAACAGATTGGGTTGTTTAGGTGCTTAATTGCCTTATAATTAGACTATTTAAGATGAACTTTGTAATATAAAATATTTATTTTCTAGATTTCCACTCAATTTTATTCAACTTTCTTAATCATGAATAGAACCTGCTCGGCTGCACAGTCTCCATTCTGCATAGCTTTCCAGCAGGATCGATGTCAATTCTGCATTTAAAAAAGGCTTATACAATTGTTTGTTTGAGTTCTAAATTGATTGCAGTTATGACTAATTTTCTTAATAAAAAATGGGTAAATTAACTACTAAAAACTAGTGATAGCTATATAAATATTCTTTTTTTTTTGTTTTCAAAAGGTTTTATTTTTCATATGAACATCTAAATACAACTTTTCCATTATAGCAGGCCACCAAAATTTAAAAAACAATTATTGGAGACTAATATGAAATCAAGTGAACATTGGAGGAGTGATTTGTAATTCGTCCAAAAAAGCCGTAAATCCATTTGAAGCTTATGGGGTTTGTACCTTCCTACTACAATTATCTCATCTCCCTCTCTCTCTTTTTTTCTTTTTGTTTTTATCTTCTTCTTATATCTAAACCATAAATGGCAGTGTCCACCGCCTTATCCATAGCGGGTGCAGGTGCCGGAACTCGCTTCTCCGGTGATTTTCAGCAGCTGGGGCGTGTTGAAACTAGGCTTTCTCAAAAACCCAGAAAGCATTCTGGCTGGTTATTCCTGTATAGGCACCAATTACCTCATTATTACAAGTGCTTTTGGCAAGAATCCAGAACCGAGAAATTGAGTTTCAAGCAAAGTTTAGCACTTCGTAAAGATTCTGATGACAGCTTTCTCTCGGTAAGGTGTTTCATTTCTTGTTGGCTTTTGTTTGATGTTCTGTTACTGTTGGAAACTGTAGAATGTGAAAACTGAAGTTTATGATCTTTTGTTGTTTTGTACTTTGGTTTGTTTTCTTTTGGTTAACTTGATCATGATATTTTTTAAATGGGTGCTTGTAAAATTGAAGAAAGTGTTAGAAAGTTTGAGACTTTGTATTTGAATCACACGTTCTATTGTAGTTTTGTTGTCATATGTACTGCTTGACTTGTGTTTTGTGTCATTCCTGAAATTCCCAATTCTTGTCGCGAGAGTCTTTTAGATACCATCAAACAAATTGTTCAGGTTGGGAAAGTTTTGAAATTCTTCTCCTTTCTTGCCGATTCTATTGACTTGCTTGATGTGGGAATGTATGAAGAAGCTTGGCAATGAGATTTAATGAGTAAAAGAATTGTGCTTTTGAACTTCTTTATGAAGTAGATTTTATTTTTGTGTTGACTTTTGTGAAGAGACCATGCTGAGTTTGAGTGGTTGTCTCATCCTACATTTTGGAAGAAATGGTTGCTCTTTTTGTCTCATGTCTTACCTCTGGTTGTAAGCCTAAGAATCTCATAATTTCCTTTAAATGATTCTTTTGAATTTTGGGAGAAGCTATCGGAAATCTAATTTGCACTTTTATGGTCAAAATAGTTGATATGTGCTTAATCAAGACTTTAGTCCAAGCATGATCCACCATCACATCTAATGTTTTGCTACTTGAGAGCACATGACGCTTTAATTTGTAATCAATCCCTCACAACTCACATTTGATTTTGTTCTTCCTTTACAAATATGCTAAACCTTAACCACACTTGTGCATATAGAAGAGTCCACAAAGTGGATGAATGTGTCGGCTACCAATTTAAACATACGAAACCTGTATCTCCACATTGTGCTGCCGGTGAGATTCACATTCATTTGGTGATTCGCAGTTTGTCTGAGAGATTCCAGTTCTGCTGTTTCCTTTAAATGTGATGAATCCTGGTTAGATTCTAGAAATGGTTGCTCTCTTATTCTTAGTTATCTGCCCTTGTTAATGTCATTAACCTGTGGGGCTGGTTTTACGCGGTTACTGTATTTTCATGTCACTATATTATTTTCAGTTTTATGCATCCTTTTTGCACTTTAGGTATTTGGCTTTTTAATGGCCAAACTCTAGGGTAATGATATATTGCTTACTAGTAATTTGAGGATGACTGTTCTATGTAAAACACATTCCAGCATAAATAAAACTAGAGAGGTGAAAAATAAATCAAATGTTATTTCCTTCACTGAATCTAGTGCATGGGGTTTCTTTTCTTTCTTTCTTTCATTTTTTTTCCCTGTTAAATGCCGGAGCCCTTCCTCAAGTTTTGTAATTTTGATTAGTCAGAATGAGATCTAGTACCATGTTTTTGCTTCTGTTGTTTCCATTCTTCTTGTGTTTTTAAGGCATTCTACATTACAAGCATAAGATGCCAGACAAAGTGAGAGATTTCAGCTTCTTATTGGAGTCCAAAGGAATTGATATTCATTAGGTTAGGGAATTCTTACTATCACTAGAAATTGAATTGTTTACTTGGTCATGGATACTGAAAGAAATTTTTTCTCATTTTGTTTTGACTACATGCTACTGTAGTGATGGCTGGAATTGGAAGATTGTTATGATTAATGCATTATTATCTATCTGCTTGTTGGATGTTAGGGTGAGTGCTTCCAATACCTTTGAGGCAATGTTCCTGACATGATTGATATCTTTGCAGAATGTAGAAGATACAGATGAGATGTTTGATGACTTGTTCAATAAATATGGAAAAGTAGTCTTTAGGAGCAATGACAATAAACCTCCTACTGCAGAGGTTGATGATGATGCTGAAAGCTTGTCGTGTAAGTTCATAACACCCATATTTAAAATCATGGTTACTGCCTGTGTTTTATGTAAATATAGTAATTATCTGTCTGCACCTAGTTTTCCAGCTATGCATGTGCGTTTTGGCTGATATCAGGTATCTTATTCTTGGATATCTAATTTTATACTATTGTGCTGTATTTTCCTAGTACTGATTACAATTATTGTAATGATGTTAGTTTGTTCAGCGCTGCTAAAGGACCCTTGTTGTTGCTTTTACTTTGCTATCATATCATTAAATTACATCATTGTTCCATTAAAATATTAAAATATTTCTTGCCATCTTTGACATGGTACATTGCTCCAACCAACGCTGTTCTGCTTTTTTCACAAGTGCTGCTAACAGGCATTCTTTATGTGCTTGAAGGTACTTTAATGCGGGCAATCATGTTTTTAAGAAATTTGAAAATGAAAAGTTGTTTTTATGCTTAGAAAACGATTTCATTATAACAAGACATGCATGTCTTTCAACTTCTGCCAAGTTTTGGCTGAGTTGGTGTCATTCAGCTAGTTGTGATGTCTTTCAGTTCTCTTTGGACTTTCGTGTTTTTTGTTCTTTTATCCTTTTTGTAAATGATTTGTGTGCTTCTGAAGTTCACTGGGTTCTTTTCTGAACAAGACACACATATTGCAGTTATGCACACAGGCCTAGGTAATCTACATATAATCCTTCCATTTTTATGTAGCACACCTCTGATTGACAATGTCCTGCTTCTTTTCTTCTGTTCTAGTTGCTATTGAAATGGCCAAGGTTGCAAGTGATGTTAAGGCTTCAGATATAAGGGTCCTCTTCGTAAAGCCTCTTGTGTACTGGACTAGATTTTTTATCATTGCAACAGCATTTTCACGTCCTCAGATTGACGCTATCAAGTATTAACTTCTATTCATGTCTTTTATCTTTTTACATCTGGTTGATATAACATTAAAGATGTCAATAGTTGGAGCAATTCCTCAGATGATGTTATCTCCCCTTGTAGTTCCAGAATGAGGGATCTTGCTGAAAAGAAGTATGGAAAAGTTCCATCTGGGGACACAAAACCCAACTCATGGACCCTGTTGGACTTCGGTGAGTTCTTGAATAACAATCCCAGTGGCTTCTTTTATATGAAATTAACTCAACAAAGAAACAAACTAGAAAAAAAATGAGTTTCACGGTTATGAACATAGCCATATCCTCAATTTGTGTACAAAATTGAAAAATTGAAGAGGTTGTCGTGTGCTGGTCAATTGATTCCAGTGGCTCGTTATTTTTTCCTGAAATATTAGTATTTAGGGTACTTCTGGTATTGGTAATCCAGAGTCTTTTCTTCTCTTGATAGATTTTTGGCTGGTGGTTGGGCTTGTGTATTTTCACTATGAGAAATTTCTTCTTGTTCATTGATGTAATTTAACTTGTATGTTGTTCCAGGTGATGTAGTAATCCACATATTTCTTCCTCCGCAGAGATCGTTCTACAACTTGGAAGAATTCTACGGTAATGCAACACCAATTGAGCTTCCTTTTGAGAACCAACCTCCATTTGGCAGATGAAATAAGTTTTGCTCAAGGATCTGATTGCTTTTAACCATCTCCACATGGCTGTGGTGTTTGGTTGGCAAACGAGGCAAATTTCACCTCTGCCTGTTTGTGCTTTGCTTGATAGACATGCAGAGGCTGATGGGTGGAATAGAAACTTCTGCGAGCAGTCCTTGCTGAAGACATTCTTTCACAAATTTGTAATGGAGTAGGAGGGGGGCGGTGTCGACATCCTTAAAGTATCTCTTTTGGCTTCCGTTGCTGCAGAGTGTACTCAAAGCAGTATATGTGAAAGCCATGTGGTATGGATAACATGAAAAAATGAACGTATTGCCAACCATAATAGCAGTTTTTATTCTTCAAGGAAGCTTCTTTCCTCCTCATTCCCAATGAGTTTTAATGTTTATCGATGACAAATAAAATGAAGGATACCAAACAAAGGTTTCCTTGGAATTTAAACATTCACAGGATTCCTGAACAAATGCAGAAACAGAAAGTTTAGCTTTCAGCTGATTAAAAGAACGACATTGAATTGTATGACAGTGATTGTTTAGTTATATTCGTATAGAAACATTACAAGGACCAGTAAGTATACATCTGATTTCAACTCTCTACTGGTAATGTGTACGGATCCGAACCAACTACTAACGTGGCTAAGTAGATCTCAACACAACACTACCACGATCTTATCAATTTAGACACAGAACGACCCAAGCCAAAGTAACCTGTGTTTCACATATCCTCAGGTGATTGCAGCTCAAATGCTCTCTTCTCATACAGTTTTCATACTGTTTTGGAGAACCACTGTAGCGTCAAAACCTGAATGAAGACTGGTTAAATGGTCCATACAAGACAACTATAGAGATCATCCAAGTCAGTCTCAGTCATGAGCTGATCAATGGTTGCCACCTATTTAAAACAGTTGAAACTGATTCCTGCAAACACAGAATGAAGATATGTCTTTAAGAGACAGCATAAACGTGTGTTGTATAAGAACATTCCTCCCTCTCTACAATGTTTGCAAGTATATAACATACAAAATTTATGTGCATGCATGTGGATTCGTGCATGCACATGCAGCCTTGCTTATGTTTAAGCCTAGAACGACATCTACTATGAACCATAGAGGGTTAATTAGATATAAGAGGAGAATTACAATTACAGCTGGACGCTTGTTGACTGCCTTGTCCAGGGTCTGTGAAACTCAACTCCATATCGTGAGTAGCACCAGGCTCGTAAGCTTCAAGAAAACTAATCTTTGCCTTATTTGGTAAATCATGGGGATGAACAAATGGCACTCCAGGAGGCCATCCAATCTCCATTCTTATGTTTGCACATGGGCTATCTAGGGCATGAATGTGATTCTCACACTCTTTCAGGTTGCAGAATCTTAACTTGATACCCTTTTTATCAGCAATGTCCTGAACTCTTTCTTTCAGAACCCTCTGGGCCTCAAGCCTTAGCCTCTTTGAAGGTGGTAGAGGTCTCTTTGAATTATTCTTCCTCCTCGTCAAGGGCTTCGCAGATCCTGTACCAGCATGTCATCGATCCAAGGACCTGCTGTTAAAAACTACTCACTAAGGACTATTTGAACAAAAAAAGAAAGGTGAACATCCAAAATGATGATGAGCCAACAAACAGAAATGGACAGAACATATTATCAGGACCAGCCATAAAAACCTTTATTGACCAAACAGTGGGATGCTGATTTCAAAAACTCTACATTTGTCAAATGGCATTTACTTCTTATCCCAAAGAAAACAAAAAATTGATGCAGGACTGAGCTCACAACAGAAAACGAATAACTATGCAACACAACAGAAGAAAGCAATTAAAAATCACAACTATTGCTGCACCAATCGATGCTATTCTAAGAAACTACACAATTCCTAAGCAGAAAGTTTTGTCCGCACCATATGAAGAGCGTAACTAAATCAGAAAGACAAGGGTAGCATGCCATCCACAGCATAAGGTTTGTGCAATAAATTTCTAGTGCATTTTAACAAATATACTAATTTGCTAGTTGAAAACCCAAAACAGGAACATTATGGGAGTGCTGCATACCATCTTGCGCTGTAGGGAAACTGAAACTCTGGAAATTATGTCTGTTAAAGAGCTGGTCGGTAGGATGAGATCTCTGCATGAAATCATCCACTGGTATTGGTAGCTGAAATTGAGCTTCAACACCATGACCAGCTGCTCTCATCTCTGAACAATTGAGACTGGTCATGGATTTTGGCATAAGTTTAAAAGCCAAAGAACAGCGTCCATACATGCTACCCTGCATGCTATTAAACTCTGTTCTGAGCAGTGCTGGGTTGACATAGCCTGCAGTTGCCTGGTAGAGGGCAAGACCAGGGTATACAATGGCTTCTTGAGGACCAAGATCAACATCCACAGGAACCCACCGACCATGAAGGTCTCTGATGTGTAAACCTGGCTTATCTGGCTTGACAAGAGATATTAGGCTTTTATCCACTTGGTTCTCATGGTCTGGATACATAACCAGCTGCCCGTCCTCATGGGCTGTTAAATTATGATGTTGTGTGCCCTGAAAAGATGGCCTTGCATGACAACAAACAGACAACACAGAAGATGATATTTCCCTGTTTCTCAAGGGAACATTATCAAGTATTTCAGTGAATGGAGAGCTACGCAAATTCAAATAGAAGCTGATGGCATCCAGTATATCCCTAGCTGCCTTTCCAAGCAGGCAAAAGATGTCAGGCAAACCTCCTGGAGGAATTTCCATTGTATTGTTGGGCTCTATAGGAGTGAGTCCAGGTCTATAATCATATGTTTCCTGCCATAGCTGAGGATCCATGTAGTAACCTGATGTCTTGCACCATTCGCGAGAATCATTAGTGTGAATCATATCTGGAGCTGGAAATGATGATCGTTGATGGAAATACAAGCGAGCAGAATCCAAACCAGATCTTAAGAGAGCCCCGTCACTTGATGAAAACTGAATGATGGCGGCAGAATATTGAACAAGCGATTGTGACAAAGTTGTTACTGATAGTTTGTAAGATTCAGAAGGAAGGCCTTCAGAGGGAACTAGATCGCTAAGCTTCACACGACCCAAAGGTGGCAGGCCATTGCCTGCCATGAAACTGTCACTGTGATGGTTGCCTGCGCTTAAACAGAACCAAAGCACCCTATGAACAGCAGAAGTGAACTACAGCATCAGTCACAATCCAAAAACTGTTAGCCATCATGTCAATAATCAAAACTTGTTTCAGTTGCCTTGAACTTAGAAACTTATTCATTTAAAATGGTCATCTAATCTCAAATGAAAAGACATGTTACAGGGAATTTTGCAGATAATAACAAGAATGCAGACATCTACAGGTCTTATGAAGGGCACTTTAGTTTTTCCACATGAATCAACTGTGGCATGCCATTCCTACTTGTATTTCCAGTTTTTTCAGCAGAAAATAACACTAATTTGTCAAATGAGTCATTTATCTTCCTAAATGAAACAATATAACAAAAATAAACTACAGAAAATGAAATAGTAATGACGATAAAATATGCTTTTACAGAACAGTAAGCTTTTCAAAGCCCACATCATTCAAACAACATCCTCTAAGTTTTGTATCAACAATTTCAGCTCATACCCACTTCCTAAAATCACATTTTCTCTTGCAAAAACCACCTCTTGAGTTCCCAATTATGAAGACCCAGTTCCTACTCCTAGCTCTAAAACCTAAAAAACTCATCTTTCGTAGTGAAATCAAAAATTAACTTCCCATAAATAAACTGCCCTTTGAACATCAGCTATGAAATAGCCCTTTAATGCATATCCTGACCCAAAAAAAAATGACAATCTTCTCTGTTTTTCTATCAAAATGACCATCCTTATTTCCATTTATCAATAAAAAGCAACAATCCAGACTAAAACTAACTTCAAAATCAGAACTTTTTAGCATAAACTTTGTCCACAACTTCACGAAGTGGAGAGAAAGAAGCCACCTTTTTCCAAAGAAACTAAAGACGTTGGCTTGAACAATCAAATGCCAAATTGGGTTAATTCTGGATTAGGGTTTTGCAGAGGAGACAGAAAGGACCTGGTGGGTCAGGAGTTATAGACAGGAAATGAAGGAGCCCTTTCGCTTTGTTCAGTTGAGGAACTTAAGGGTAAGAAATTAAGACATTAGGATGACAACTTGGTAAATATTGCTGGATTTGTTTTGGTTGATCTGGCTGTGACTGTAAGATAAAGCTGTTAAAAAATGTTTGCTGATGTTTATGTATTAGCCTGAAAGAGAAAATAATATAAAATAAAATAAAAATATGATTTCATTTATTAAAAAATGTGGATGGAAATTTAATTTTTGAGGTATTTTAAAATGTTTTCTTATAAATTTAGTGATATCAAGAGGTGCAAAAAACAAGAAATTTTAAAGTGTTTTAAGAATAATTATTAATATTTACTTTATTAAGAAGATAGATATAAAGAGAAGAAAAACAACATGTAAAAAATAAAAATAAAAATATTTATTGTGCCACCCATCTAGGAAGATTATTCTTAGATATTTATTCATAAGCAAAAGGGAAGAGGGAAGGATATAGAGATAAATTTAGCTATAACCCATTAATGTAAATATTAAATAAATCTAAGGTTGCACTTCTTGACTATTTTTTTTTTTACTCATTTTTTTTTATAGAAATGATTATTTTCAGTTCCTTTCAGTTTTTATCAAAAAAATAATCAAATCAAAATTTAAAAGAAAAAACTGAAATTTATTCAAGCTGACTAGTTTCGGTTTGGTTCGGTTTTTAGAATAAAAACCGGTTTGGCTTGGGTTTGGCTTGGTTTTTTCTTTAGCTCTGTTTTTCCTTTTGGCTCGGTTTTTCCGGTTTGGCTTGGTTTTTTTCCAGTTTTTTTTGTTTGGGTTCGGTTCAGTTTGGTTTTTTCGATTTCAGGCTTATAAAACGAAACCGAACCGAACCGGTCGGTTTTTTCAAAATTTTAATCGGTTTAATGGTGTTTTTTCACGGTTCGGTTTTTTCGGTTATTTGTTTTCCAGTTTTCTCGGTTTAATCAATTTTTTTATTTTTTTACTCACCCCTACCCTTTTATATATATATATATAATTTAAAATTTATTTTATTTTTATTGATATCCACTATTATCCATAATTTTTCTATCTCCTATCAAACGTACATAACACTTCATCCTTCAACTTTTTTTTATATATCTTTTAACACTCCAAATCAAACACGACTTTACATAAGAGGAGAAAATACAGTTCACAATATATTTAGAATAATTACTCCTCTTAAGGAGGCAGACGCCTGATCATGGTGAAGATGGGAGACATGGAACCACCAACTGGTTCTCAAGGGAAGACATGAAGGTTTTGCAATGTTGTTACAAATTAATTAGTCTTTTATCTTTCTCTTTATCGGGTTTTTTTTTTTTTTTTTGTAAATGAACTTGTGTGTGTTCTTATAGTTCTTGATTGCAAAGCTCTTGCTTATTATCTTTTGTATTATTGAGGAGGAAAATGCACTAAAAGAGGACAAGTTTTAGCTAACGATGCCAGTTTAGTTGGTGACGATTTCGCCTTGGACAAAAACATCTTACTAGTTTACTAGATTTGTAGCTTGTTGTCCGCCGGCTGGGAAAAAAAATTCAAAGTAAAAATAAATGTTTAGGAAAAAAAATATAAGATTTGAATTATTGGCTCAATAAATAATTTAAATAATATTATTATAAAAATGTAACAACAATAAATAAAGGACAGAAAAAATAACAATGAAAACAAGGTTAAAAAAACTCGATTTAAGCCAACATAGATTCTTAAATAACTCAATAATAAAAGAAAAAATTAAAAAAACAACAAAAAAACCCTAGTTAAACCGAGTTAACTCGCAAACTTTACGATCATGGAAATAAGATTGAGATAATCTTATAGAAAAAACAAAGGGAAAAAAGTTTGAAAACTAATCCCTAATAAATCAAATGAAAACATGATAACTTCACAAAAAAAAAGGGGTTAAGCTCAATCTCTAGCAAATAGAACATTGATGGATGAAAATTAAAGCAAAAAATATAATTTAAAAACGTCAAAAAAACTATATCTGAGCCCACTCAGGTCAAGATGCAAAATCTTTATCCAGTCGTGATACAAGGGTAAACACGTTAGAAAGCAAATTAATGTTGAAAGACAAAAATAAAATAAAAATTAATTTAAAAAGGAAATGAAAAAAAAATATGAGTCAACCTGGGTTAACTCACAAACCTCACGACCATGAAAATGGTGAAATCCTTGAACCAGGTTCCTTCAACAATTTTAATTCCTAATTAATTTAAAAAACTTATCAAAGAAAAAAAGATAGCTATAAAAAAAATAAAGATCAAATTTGATAGGAAAAAAACTCATAGAGGATGAAATCATTAAAAAAAAATATAATCGGGATAACATAATAAAAAGAAAATAGAAAAAAATAATTTTCAATTAAAAGAAATTAAATTGATTTAAAACAATTGAAGTTGTGGAGATCAAATTTGAACACTAGACAAGTGTTGAGCTCCTTTTTTCTTTCAAATATCAGATACTGAATTACATGGAAGAGATTTAGCCCCAGTTTTTTTTTTGGTCTCTCAATTTTTTTTTCAATTTGATCCTTTAACATTGAGTTTTTTTAAAATTACACTTCATAGTTTTTTTCTTTTTTTTTTGCCTTAATATGGATATGCCACAATGTCAAGCAAAAATTCCAACTCTCATTTTATGCTTGATTTTGCAAAAAAAAATAAAAAATTATTGATCTAAAATAATTAAGGGTTAAGGAATCAAATTTTAAAAACAAACAATTCCAAGTATTGAAAAAGATAGGCAAATCAACTTGGTTGACTTGTGCAACGAACAAATTAGCTTGTAAAAAGAGATCGTCGCCTTTTGGTAGCGCATGCACCTCTTTTGATGGCTCCAAAACACCGTTAACGGTTGTATTTGAACTGTCACGATAAGATCTTTCTGGTGGTTGGGCACATGCTCACAGTGGAGCGACTATGAGGATCATGTAGCATTTTCTTTCTTCTCCTCTCTCTTTTCTCTTTCCACTCCACAGAAACTGCAATGGTTTGTCAAAGTTGAAAGGTGTCATATTATTTTGTTTTGGCATGAAGTCTAGTTCTTATTTTTATGATTGCTATTTGTTTTGTTTTGCATTATTTTTTTAATTTTTTTTTCAATTTCATCCCTCAACATTTGGTTTCATTTATTTTTTATATGAATTTTAGTCCCTGATCTATTGATAGCTATCGTTTTTTTTTGTTTTTTTTTAATTTCATCTCTTAGTATTTGGTTTCATTTTATTTTTATGTCAAATTTGGTCCTCATTCTTTTGATTGCTATTTTTTTTGTTTGGGATCTTTTTTTATTGATTTTTTTCTAAATTTCATCCCTCAGTATTTAGTTAATTAAAAATTTAGCTTCGTGATTTTTTTGGATTTGTCTTATATCCTCAATCTCAGCTAACCTGGATCACTGTTTTGGAATATTAGATCGAGTTGACTTCAGTTTTTTTTTATTGATTTTTTTTAATTTTATCATTCGATATCGAGCCGATTGGAGATTGAGCTTTGTAAAATTTTTCATATTTTTCTCTATGGAGTTATCTTGATCTCATGTCCCGAATCGCGAGCTTGACAGGTTAACCTGAGTTGACTAAAAAAAATCAACTTTTTTTTCACTTTTGCCCTTCAACATTAAGTTGGTTTGATTTACTTTTATTCAATTTGTTTTATACAGGGTTATTCCAGTCTCACAATTAAGTCATAGATTTGGCTAGCTAACTCGGTGGACCTAAGTAGTATTTTTTTTATAAAAAAAAATTCCGTCAACATTTGATTTGTTGGGAATTGAGCTTTAATTTTTATTTTTATGTTTTGCTTTTTACAGGTTTATTTTATTCTCATTTAATTTTTGCTTTGTTATTAAATAAGATTATAGAGAATCTTTTATAATATTGGCAAGTGTTTATTTTTTGCAATTAATCCTTATCAAATTTTTTTATTTAATTTAGTTTATTTACTGTTATTTACTTTTTTTTAATCATATTATTAAATTAATCAAGTTTATTAAAACTAGTTAAATCAATTATTCACTCAACCTTAAATTTTTTTTTTATATAAAAAAATATCTGGCTTGTGTCATGAGGCCACCTATCTGTGGTGTCTAAATCTAAACAACACGAGTGTGGCATTACCTGTATTCATTTTCTAGTGGATCTCCAGAACATTTTATGAACTGAACTCTTGCCATGTGCTATTATAGATTGAACAAGTGATGAGGGTGGATTGTTCCGACCTTTAAGATAGCAAATGGGACTTTTTCTGGGCAGGTTGTTGGGCTTGGGAGCGGAGCCATTGAATCCGATTGTTGAATTTGGACGTTTTGAGTATCTGAAAATATAAATCCCCTTAGATATTTCAGTTAACATCAACGATGATGAAGGAAAAACTTAATCAAGTTACAAGGGTACGTAAAAATATGCCCCTTTTCATCAGAAAACTCTGCCTCCTTCGATTACCTTGAAAATTAAAAGAGTCGTCCAAGCACTAAGGGGAGCTTCTCTTTCGACATAACACGAGCTTGGAAATGGAAACCCCAAGCCCATGGCATGGCTTTGATAGAAAATTATAGCCATACAAAGAAATATCAACTCGTAAACTTTCTACCTTTTCACTATAAAGCACTATACATAATACCATCTCGGGAGAGCTTTCGTTTTAACAATCCCATAATTTTTTCACCCTAAAATCAAATCACTTTAATCTAGTAAGGTTTCAACCATGCTGTTTCCAATTGAAGCATTCACTGAGGGAATCTGGGTTGGACTTGGACCAAACAAAAACGTTTCAAGCTTCAAGCTGTTGCACGCCGGAAGAGATTTTATTTCAATCTGAAGACCCTAAGTTCGATTCACATACAAATTTCATATGAATTTTCGAATCTTGATTCCATCCTTGGCCTTCATTTCTATATTTATCTTCCAACCATTTTACGTTCTCGGCAGCATCAGTTACTGAAAATCTCTAGTGGGATCACTCTCTCCCTTAGCATAGATTAATTTCAATCAGCCTATATTCACTTGTCCGCAAAAAGCTTTCGAATTTCCTTCCCCAGCAGAAGCATGATTTATTATTTTGGGATAGCTGAGCATCCCATTTCATCAGGAGATACCTCGAATGCTAATTGTCTTATACACCCAAGTTCTCTACAGGTTTTAATACATCTCAACAGATACCGTGACCCCAAACTCCAGTCCTTGAGAGTTCGCAAGACTTATTCAATAATACTTGCAACAGAGAGCTCAGCAAACTTCGAATGGCTGGATATTCCTAACAATCTTCCGATGGCAATTCATAGTAATATTAAGTTAGCTTCATTTAATACCTTAAAGAAAAATGCAGTGATGCATTCTTAATTTGTCGTAGCAGGGAGAAGCAGGGAAAAATACGTGGAGAAAACCAAAATTTCCATAAAGGAATAAAAAAACACAGCCTATTCAACATACTTGAATATTAACTACAGCCTCCATAAAACACAGGAGCAACAGAAGTATCAACCACTAATCCATACAGGGCAAGTCAGTCAAAAACAGAATAAAATCTTCACTATTACATCATTCACAGCAATCAAGTCAGGGAGAGCAAGAGAGAAGGTGGGTGGCAAAGGAGGGGGAGAAATGGTGAGAGGAGTAAACATTACCTATGGCTTACGAGGAGGAGAACTGCTGCTGCTACTGTTACTGCTGCTTCTTCCTCTCAAGGGCCTACAAGAAAAAGATTTCCCATGAGTACAGAGCAGAACTACAACCAACAGGAAGTAACAGCAGTATGATTCAAACTTCACAACAAGCCAAACGCCTGGACAAAAAATCCCTTCAAGTTTCAAAAGCAGTTATTTAACTAATACATCCAATATGACTGAGATTGAGTAGATAATTATTGGTTACATTCGTTACATTCAAGTGAACTATAAAATCTAGAAAAGCCAAACATAAACAGAGAGAGAGAGAGAGAGAGAGAGAGAGAGCTCTCACTTTCCACTTTCTTCAGTTATGCAACTTTCTTTTGCATGAAAATCAAGTTAAATTGACTATAGAATGACCCTTACACAGAATGCTAGCGCATTTTAACTATTCCTTATGCATCCCTAGGTAGAAAAAATTTTCCATGTCTGCTAACATCACCAAAGATCCTTGCATATTAAACACACCCTTCAAAATTAAGCTTATAAATCATAAAAAAAACCATGCATTGCATAATGGATTTTGACATCGATACCACATAATTGATAACTGAGAAGCAACACCCATATCAAAAACAAAAGGTTAAAATGTGTGCTTATATCCTAATTGCCTTTTTCAGTGTCCGGAGCACTCAATGCCTGGAGTGATGACAGATGCCTGTGGCCTCTAATCCTAAGGTATTGGGTAAAACTTCTGTTCTATACTTCAAGGTCATTCACAGTTCTTTCAGTGAAGCCCAGGAATAAATAATAATCTGAGCAAGTGCACACCAGTAACTTCCATACTCTCTTTCAGTCTTTTTCCAAACAGAATCCCCAACCCCTTATCCCTCTTTTTAAATAACAATAATAGAAAATTTTGAATGCATAGTGGTCATTCAACCAACATGTGCATATGTGAGCAAAACATGGATCTTAATGAGTTACAAACAATGAAAGGACAAAATGGTCCTAATATGGACATCTTCTATCAGACATGACAGTCATGTAAAGAATAATGGAAAAATCTATATAGACTAAAAAGGAAGAAAATGAATTACCTTCTAGGACTGCGACTCCTTGATATCTTGCGAGTTGCCTGTTACAATTGAACAGACAAAACCAATTAATAAAAATAATGAAAAGGTTCTTGCAGGAAAACACAGAAAACCTATAGCACCAACCTTGCGTGGACTAGGTGATCCAGAGTATGATGAAGACCTCCCACGCCTTGCAACTGGAGCTCGGCCCCTGCCACATTTAAACACCAAGCAGAAAAAGATAACATGATGAGAGACATCATATGCAACACCAAGGAATGTAACAAAAATATTCCGAGATCATACGTTTGTTTTACAATGACATAATAGAATAGGAGGTTCAATCAAATATTGCTATTAATTTTCCAAAGCAAGTAAAGTATATTCACTTAAGCTGAAAAGGCCACACTAGTAAAAGGATGTTGGCTCCACATTTATAAAAGAGGTAGAAGTTCAGAAAACAGTCCAGGGTATCTTGTTTCAGCTTCATCTTCTTTAAAATACAAGTCTGAACCCAAAACTAATTCAACATGCCCCTTATGCGCTAGCATGAAAGTTTCAAACAAAAGAGTGCACATTATATCATCAAACTTAGTGAAATTCACTAAGGACTTTAACTTCAAATTTACACAAATAAGTGTAGGAAAACCCACAGACATTAGCTTGAATAAATCTGACAGGAAAGAAAGTTGAGGGGGGGAAAAGGGAGATAAAATAATATTTACCAAACAAGGTTTATTTCAGAAAACAAGAAACTCATATCTTGGGTATTTGATGTTACCTTCGTGGCGAGAGTGACCTTGAGCGAGAACGAGCTGGTCGACGAATTGGAGAGCGGCTACGTCTACGGAGTGGAGACCTTCTTGGAGGACTACGAGCTCGTCGAGGAGGTGTGCTGTAGTAAAGGAAAAGGAATTGTCAAAAGTTATTATCCAAAGTATATAAAATTTGTATTTATTTACAACGAAGAAAACATATGAAACAATGGCTTTGAAGAATTTCAGGTTTTAGATTGCATTAATTTGATAGATATAATTACCGCCGCCTTGGAGGAGGAGAACGCCTGCGCACAGGGCTACCACGCATCCTTCTGGGTGAGGTCCTAGGGAGAGATGACAATGTGGCATTATCTTCAAAATACTGATGATATCACAGAACCAAACATGTAATAGATAGTCAACTACCTACCTCAAAGGGGACCTATATCTCCTTGGAGGTGAGGATGGAGAACGACCTCTGGCTGGTGATGCAGGTCTCCGCCTTGGAGGTGTCTCACCACGACGATAAGGAGACTCTACTCGGCGACGACCAGGAGAATCTGCACGTCTGCGTGGTGGAGAATCCAGCTGACGTCTAGGAGATCCACCCCTTCGAGCAACAGGCGACCTCCTTCGAGGTGAAGCCAGAGGTTTCCGATGGGGAGAAGCTGACATCATCAACAAAGAATAGTGAACACAGGCATTAATTCATGATGATTGTAGAGAATAAATAAAATGTGTAGTGACAGTAATCTTATACAAGCCATACGCTCTCTTTGCCTTTTGGGTCCATCCTTCTCAGCATCTGCACTGGCATTATCAGTTTTGGGAGCATCTCTCTTTGGAGCTGCGGCAATTGGCTTTGGGGGTGGTGAAAGCTTCTGTCGTGGAGGTAATGTGAACTTTGCCCGAACGACATTGCCATCAATTTGAGCCTGCATGGAGGCAATTTACAACATTAATAGTCATATTATGCTTTTCTTGTCACAACTACAGTTAGTACCCATGTCTAGGCATGACCTACCCCATCCATGTATAGCAAGGCCTTTTCAGCATCCGCTCTAGTCTTAAACTCAACGTATCCAAATCCTTTAGGAAGATTAACCTGCTCAAGCATGTAATTACACCTTAAAAAACACATATTCTACCGATTACAGAATAAAGAAAAGCTTTTATAGACTTACAGTGCGATCCATTGCCAGCTCCACATGTACAACTTCACCAAAGTTGCCTGAACGAATGAAACATTAGTTTCCTATCAATGATCAAGAAATTTTTGCACAGAGTTCTATTACTATTAATGGATGCTTTGGTTAACAAATCATTAAGGATTCCCTTAACAATTTTATCCAAGAAGATGCAGCAAAATACAGAAAATAACCATTAATTTCATACACTTGATAGCTGGAGTCGATCCATTCTTCACTACTAGAAGCTTTTAAACAAATACCATTGCAAATCTCAGTTACTGAGGCAGGCTCACATTACTGTCTAAGCCTAGCAGTAATACTGTGATAGTCCATGTGCATTAAATAGTAATATGCAGCTCAGGTTAATTCATAGTTAGAATACTATAACTTCAGAAAAGAGGACAGAGCGGGGACCATGTCCATTATGACAACAATTGAGTGACTCAACCTCGAAAACAGTTTTTTTCCAAAAGAACAGTGCCCAGTTCTCTTTCCACTGATAATGTTGCATTGCTATACATGTATACATTTGTATGCAAGCATTCAAATATTGCATGCATGTATCAATAAACACGAAACTGAGATACATTTACAATTAGACAAGGCATACATGAATACCAAGGCACAAGTATCAACCTATTCAAGCAACAACAAGGGCTAGGAAAGAATACGTGTGTGTGTGTGCATTCAAATCTTTACATGCTGTTGCATGTCAATAAACAGGAAAGTGAGATCCATTTACAGTTAGACAAGGCATACATGAACACCAAGGCACAAGTATCAACCTATGCAAGCAACAACAAGGGCTAGGAAAGTAACAGAATAAAACGAAAATCTTCCAGAATACATAACGGAATAAATACTGAAATACTAGTTTCAGTCCAGACCACAATCCCAATCAGAGACCAACTGCCACAAAGTATAAGACCAGTATCAATCACCACAAACCAATAGTCCATCCACATAATGCAACCTCCAGCACATTTTTTTTAAATTCATAAAAGAAGCAGAAAGAACTCACTAAATATTTCTCTTAGGTGACCCTCATTCACGTTCCTGGTCAGAGAGTCAACGTGCAGAACAAGAGACTCGCGAATTGGTGAAGCTTTCCTGAAGTGGATGGCAATGCAAAAGATCATATATGGTAAGCAATAAAACCCACAAAAAAAAAGACTGTAAAAACTGAAGACCCCCAGTTTGCAGATATTATAGACCAAAAAAATAATGCAGAAAACAATTTCAACAAAAAAGTAGCATATAAATTTACCTTGGAGGTGGAGAAACCTTTTTAGATTGTGGTGGTGGAGACCGACCTCGCCTAGCTCCTTCAGCAGGACTTCTTTCAAATTAAATAAATGAACAAAGCATATGACACATGTTAGAACAAAATAATACAACAAACCCCAAAAAAAATGTATAAGAACTAAACTCATACATGACTCAAGATGCAAAAATACTCATTAATCTAAACAATGCAGAAATTTGACAACAACAAGGACCACTTTAATGAATCGTTGATGCTCAGGTTTAATGGTAAATGAGGTACCAGTTATCAATTGTGCTTAAACACCCTTAAAATATATATTTTTCCGATCAAAAGCAATCTTAATAAGTTAACTTCCAGCCCATAAATTAACCACAAAAAATAGAATTTTAGGTTAATACGTAAATTGAAGGGGAAAAAAAATTAGGAACACTTGATAAATAATCACAGTTACTCTCCATCAAAAATCCCAAAAAAAAACCTCATATTAACTATCGCACTCTACATTAAAGATAATCATGTTTTAATTAACTCAATGTGCCAAAAATCAAAATCATCATCAAGAACCCTAAATGGAAAAATCGTAAACTCATTCCTTAATCGGATGCTAATGTCAATGAATCATCTAAAATTCTAAAAAAAAACTAAATTTAACAAGAAAAAAGAAACAGGAGCGGCATAATTGTGAATTCACCTTTTGCGAGGAGGAGGGCTTCGGCTTCCAGAACTGGCGCTGCGAGAAGGAGACGAAGAGGAGGAGGACAAGGACCGAGAACGAGATCTGGACCGGGACACTGAACGAGAGCGAGAGCTGGAGCGAGAATCTGAACCGGAGTAGGAGCGGGAGCGAGAGGAGGAGCCGGAACCGGATCCTGATCGCGATGTAGGGCGGCCTCTCGTTGGCTTCGCCATGACACAGAGAGGGAAATGGAGAGGGAGAGGGAAATGGAACCCTGGATAAACCCTAGCGAATTTGGGGATAGAGACAGTGAGTGAGAGGGATAGTGTCCGGTTAGTGGTTTTTATTTGTGGACCTAAGAAGAATGCTGGGCCTGCTTTGTAGATCCAAAGGCTTTATAAGATGGGGAAAAAAGTGGTTAAATAAATAAATTAATTAATTTTTCATTTTTCTTGGAAAAAAAAACTCAATAATATATTTTTACAATAATAATAAGAGAAACATTAGCCTAATAAACTTGAAAGGTTGTAAAAAAGATATATATTTTTATGCAATGAATCCTAATAATAAATGGTTAGCCCATTAAATAATAATGTAATTGGTATGTTTCAATCATTTGTTATCAAGAAATTTGTTAATATATAGCCCCACAGATTTCGTTCTTGTTTTTTTCCAGATGGGCAACTTGTTTATAGTCTATTCCGTAATTATTAAATTTTATCTGAATTGAATTGGTTTATTATTATTAGTTATCAACTCGATTTAAAGTTTGACCTAATTAAGTTTGGGCTATATAAATTAATTCAGATTACTTAAAAAAAAAATTGATATTTTAATATTTTATATGGATATAAATTATACATAACCATTTTATAATGAAAAGATTAAAAAACACATCTGGAAAAGTTAAAAACATAAATATATTTATCTCATACGAAAAAATTAAAAAACATTTAATGAGTTGTAGGCTATATATATATATATATAAAAGGTTAAGTATTTACAAATTAATTTTATATTTTTTAGGTTTATTAAAAAAAAAATCAGGTCGCGGTTATATCAGATCATCCAGGTTTGACCGGATCAATTGCAAGCCCGAGTTTTGACCATTTGAAACCTAGCCAAAACCCCAAGTTGCCTGAGTCAACTTTGACAGACCGGTTTTTATATCTGTGCTCATGATTGTATCCTTTGAAAATTAGAAAGGGAATTGATTACAGCTGGTTTTTCTGTTTTTTGGCTTCAATTTACAGGTCAAGTGTTCAAGATATGGATTAACATTTCATTGAACTGTGTTTCACAAAACCAGATAAACCGTCCAAGTTCAAAAACTCTCATTGTTTGAGCAGCAAATACCAAGACCAGTGCAAAACACAATATGTATACAACAGAATCAACAGTTAAAGATGGTTCAGAACTCCAAATGTTTGAGCCACGCCTTGGTTGCCTTGGTTTACGTAGGTTATTCCATGCTGGCTGGAGAATTCGAACGCCTCCTTTTGGCTTCATTGTCACCGAGGTGCAATGAAACAAATATGTCTTCATCGCAGCCATTCCTTAGCGAAGCAAGATTCTCAGACACCTTCTTATCTGATACATTGTTTTGATGCAGTGGGGACTGCCTGATGAAGCTCGGAATGAACTGGTGTTCAACACTGGGAGTCAACTTGATGCCATCTTCCAAGTGAAAGTTAGTTTCCATAAGTGATGATTTTGGGATACCATTTTCAACTTCTGAAGGTATGTGCTCAATTTGAAGACCCAATGATTCCAATTTGTCATCCATTCTGTCATTTGGAAGCATTCCATCAGGCGGTGATGAGTCTCCTATAGTGGAGCAAATTGCAGTTGCTGAGGCAGCTCTTTGTTCTTGTACTGCAGCTGCAAACACAACACCAATGAGAATAAAAAGGACAAGTGTTTAGATAAAAAGATAGATAAGAGTGAGAATCAAGAAGAGGCTATGTAAAAACATTTCCA
Source organism: Populus simonii (assembly GCA_007827005.2). NCBI lineage: Eukaryota > Viridiplantae > Streptophyta > Magnoliopsida > Malpighiales > Salicaceae > Populus > Populus simonii. The sequence goes on from CM017474.2 coordinate 17,463,480, forward strand.
ATTTTCAACACAATCTTTTTAGCCAAGTCAAAACATGTTGAGCTTGAATGCCAGACGGGTATACAGATAAAAGTTAACAAGAAAAAAAAACCGGTATCGTAGAATATCAGCCATACGACCTAGGACAAACCTTGAAGTCCTTCATTGGTAGTGATCAGATCAAGTTCAAGATGATAGAGAAGGCGTCCAAGATCAACTCCACTAGTCCAATTCTCTGGAGGCTGGCCAACTTTCAACTTAAGTCGACCACGATTAGCAGTACCACCCCATATGATCCCAATAGGCCGATGCTTCTCACCGTTCTCACCCTTCATTATGATGAGGCTTCCACTATCTCCTTCAAGGTCAAAAGTCTGTTGGTTCTCACCTACAACAAGAAAGTCAGTTAAGAAGCATATGCCTTTCTCATCATTGTACTCCAGGCCATAGGCAAATACAGTTCCAGTTGTCAAGCCAGAACTTCTTCCAACCTTCATCACTTGCTTCCCAATAAGGTCACTGATTGGACATTGCAAATCTATAATCTTGACATCACCAATTTCACCTACACCTTTCACAGATGTATTAACAGTGGACATATCAAAATCATCAGTAAATGGGATAAACGCCCCATCTGCTCTCACAAATGTTTCTGCAAGATGCCAAACAATACTCTGTAAGTGTGCTGTTAAAGGTTAAATTGAACCATTCAACCATTGAGGAGTCAGAGATGAAAATGCTGTTTCCAATTTAAGAGCATGTAGAAGAATCCTAAAGAGAAGATCCAGAAAGAAAAGAGGGAAGAAGAACAAGGAGTTAATTGGACTCATGGAGCTTAAAAATGATGCTGACATTTGTTCAGAGAAGGCATTGAACCATAAAAATCTTAAAAGAAAAGGCAGCAAGAAAGAGTTCAAGATGATACCATGAAGCCAAGCACAATAGTCATAACAAGCATGTTTGGGGAAAGAGAACAAGATATGACATATTGCACAAGTTCACTGACAGACACTAGTTAATTATCAGATAAAATAATTAGATGTTGAATCAGAGAATAACCACAGCACCAATCATGTGAGCGCATTGCTTCTTTGTTGTCGGGAGAATCTGGATTTTAGTGGGGTACTTCAAACCAAGTTCTTAGCTAGGCAAGATGCTATACTATAAAAATGAACTTATATCAAACACAAGAATACCACACTGAGATTCCTATTAGGTTTACAGTTCTACAATGACATTTAGTGTAGCAAGACTTAAGACCCGTCAGACTGGATGAGATGATTTCATTAACGACAAAACCATGATTAATTGGTAGATGAACAAAAAGGATAAAAATAGCGACAGCAAATCCATTTAGTCATATCTGTGCATTTATGAAGTTCGTAGGGTTTAAAAAATTTGTTCAGTGACACTTTTCTTAGCTTGGCTGAACACAGCTCAGTAAGCAGAATGGTTCAGAAAGAAGACTAGGTGTGCAAATTATGCCTATATAAATTCATTGGAGGGTAGCATCAGTTTTTATCATTATTCAAGCTCTCTAATTAGAATCATAAGTTTGGAATCTGCTTACCAGGGTTTATTCCAGCAAATATGCCATACCAAAGATCATCTGTAATAAATGAAGTAGCTCTCTCCACTGCACCAAGATTCACACCAGGTCCAAGTGTCGGGGGCAAAGGATGAAACATTTTCTGATTTGGGTAATCCAAGTCAACCGCAACATGCCTGTTAGTTAGAAAACCAACTTGTCGACTGCCACTTTGGCTCCTTACAATAGCACCCAAGGTTCCATAAGTCTCCTGGCTTGCTACCTGTGCACACGCAACAACTCAGATGTACTTATCCCCATCAATTATATCAAATAAAAATTATATATATTTAGAATAATTGTGTCAAGACGAAGAGACAGACATAATTAGCACTACATGAGTGCCTTGCTTGTCCTTCCAATTATAGACATGATCAATTAACAAATTGTCCATTAGATCAAGTTCTTCATGGGCATATTAGCATTGTCAATACAATGTTTTCAGATGGCAAAGTGCTGCCTCAAGTTATTCATATGGTTACCATTTTCGTTCCTCTTGCACAATGAGGGACCCAAAATATTTTCCCAGTTGTTCAAAACAATACATCTTATGTGTGAACAGATATATCCAAATAGGATAGGCTGCAAGAACTTGCAATTACCTGGGAGCCTGAACCGATATACAGACCATCACCGCGCAAGTCATTCACAATCTCTGTGTACAACTGTTCTTTGGGAGTTGGCTGAGGTGCACCAAAATAAGAGAACTCGACCACATCAACATCACACCACACACCTCCTGGTCCCTGTTTAGAAGGATATATAATATGCAGTTTAAATGCAAATTGTTCCAAGCAAAATAATAAGTGGCAGGTTGAGAAAATATCACAACAGCCAGCCACTCAGAAAATCATTATATCAAGGATGAAATCACAAAATTTAGCATCCTTTCTTACTTCTAGAGCATTTGGTAGACATTGGACGGTGCTGAGCCATTGCTTGTGAACTTTCCTAGAGACAAAAACAAGAATAGCTGGTATATCAGTAAGCACACCTTGTCGAATACGAAATCCAATTGCTGTTCCAAGACTGTAACACCGAAGGATCTTGCTATGAAATGCCCTTATAGTCATGAGATCAAGTAATGTTGTTGCTCGCTGCCCTTTAGGAAACTGACCAAGAGTTTCGGGAAGAATCCCTTTCTGCAGATTGGCAAAGTAGTTTGCCCTCTCTTCGGCGGCATCACTTAAACGGCTGGACGTGGGCCATGAGAAGTAAGCAGCATTACTCTCACAATGCTGTCCAGCTGAAGCAAAAGGTTGAAGAGTTGCAGAGCCTACTGAAGTCAGTCTAGGATGACTGCAATAGTTTCTTTCAAGAGCTGATTCATCTGATGGTGTTGAAACATTGCAGCGCGCTCTCATGTTATTTCTGCTACGCTCCATCTTCTAGATTAACTAGAGAAATAGCACAGAAAAGTTGAACAACGGAGACTTTATGAAATGAGAAACAGCAATGCATAAAGGGAGCATGAGAAAATGAGCATATACAATAACAGTAGCAAAATTTTGAAAACAACAAACGAAAGTCACATGCTTTACACATAAATCAAAAGGTTGATCTATCACAAGCTGGAAGAGGCGTTAAAGCTTCGTACAGACATGAGAAAAAAAATATGCTAATGTGTTGATTGAATGATCTTGCGCAGTCTTCAATAAAAATAAATAGAGTACCAGAAAATAACAGCAATTAGAGAGGTCTTTGCAGAACAACAAGGCAGCGAACAAAATTACGAATCACAACCCCTACATTCCCTATTCTACGTATTTCTTAAGTGAAAAGGAAGCATTGAGCGCATTCATTTCTTAGCATAGATTATGCATCTTGTGGGCTTGTAACAACTTCAACTTCCCCTTCATATGGAAACTAACTTACATCAGATCATCCTTGAACCCCTAAAACACAGTGTAACACATCTTATACCCTTAAACACAGTATCTCTTTATACATCCTGTACTTAATTAGTCTTCATGGTAGTTAAACTTGTGTGAAATTTCCACTTCTCTAGAAAAAACCTTCAAAACTTTCAAAAAAAGACCCTGGAACAGGTGTATATCAAGAAAACACTAAGATTTACAGTAGGCCAACACTGCAACACAAAAAATTAAAGCAGCAGGAAATAAAGCAAACCCAGGAAGTCAAAAGGCAGATATATACCTTTTGAGCGTACAATCAAACACCAATCATTTCATACATGATAAAAAGAAATTCAAGAAACCAACAGAAGTAGAGAAAGAGAGGGACAAGAAGGATTAACTCACTGTTTAGCGAGGCCAAAGGTGGTAAAGAGATGGTAGCATACAAGAACAAGATTAGCAAGTCCAATTTGGAGAGATAGTATAGATGGCTTAAAAGAGCCAAACCCACATGGTTTTAAGAGCCCAGTTGAATGAAGAATCTGGCAAAAAGGTGCAAAGGTTGCCAGTTTGCACTATGTGCAGCAAAGTGGTTGATGCTACGGTGATGGTTTGTATAGAAGAAGTAGCCCATGAAAGCCATAACAACATAAATTATGTACATGGCAAGGTAAAGTTACTTCTGTTTGTAATAATTTAATGAGGCCCTATTATATATATATATATATATATATATATATATATATATATATATATATATAAAGAGCATGTACATTGGTGGTTGGGTGGGTGTTGTTTGTGATGTGGATGGTTCCATGGTTAGAGCTCTGGGGTCTATGACTTTTGCCGTTTGATTAGAATAATTCTGTGTTTGATTTGGACATTTCTGGTTCTGATAGAGAGATTTATCCCATCTATTGAACGAGTTGTTCTGTAGAAAACTACAGACAAATTAGGGTAGGTCCGTGGCCTAGCATTAGGAGGCACAAAACATGAAGCTTGACTGACCACCAGGAGGCCGTTGTGATTCCCTTCGCTGCAGGCTATAGGCACAATACAGGATCTAGGACAGTATCAGAGCTGCGTTACTTTGTCAGAAATGATATAAATTTATTCTGAAATTGCCTTGGGAAACAGATTTTTTATTTTCGATATGTTGGAATTTTATTTTAATTAAATAAATTATTGGTAAGGGGAAAATTAATCTTAAATAATTTTTGTTTTTTTCACTCAGAAACTCTTAATTTTTTAAAATTTAATTATTCATTTATGATGAATAATCAATAATTGATAACAATCTTTTTAACTTTTAAATTTTACTATAAAAAAAAAAGTGAAGGAAGAGTTTTAAATTTTAATTTTTTCTATGGCCTTTTTCACCTTATTTTTAATGTTTTTATTTATTTTTATGCTTTGTTTTTTTTTTCAAATTTAGAGCTTATGTTTATATTGTTGAAAAATATTTGATTTTTATATTCTAAACTAAAATGATGTTATTGGAATCCTATGAAGCATATGATATACATCCTAATTACTTGTTGGTATAATTATGCATTTTGTCTTTCTTGTTTAAATATAATGTTTTGACATGATGCATGTTTAGTTTGAACTAAAATAAATAAAAATATTTATTTTTTATCTTATATAATTTAAATATTTTTATTTATCAAGTTACTTTATTTCAAGTTTTATATATTTTTTAGTTTAACATGGGTGTCCGGGCTAGCTTGCGCGCACCTCGACTAATCCCACGGGTCCTAAAGTTAACGAACATGTAAGCCTCCAGTGGCCATCATATGAGCAACCACAGGACTCGAACCTGAGACCACAGAAGGAGCAAACCTCTTGGTTCCAAGCTCTTACCACTGAGCCACCACCTAGATGGTTATTTCAAGCTTTATATTAGTTTGCTTGCTTGTTGTGGAGCTAGATATTTATTTATAAATATTACTAGCTATTATCTGTATAATTTATATTATATTTTTAACTCGAGAATTGGTTTTTTCCAACCAATATTGCTTCAACAAGTACCATCTCGATAGTGAAGATTCCATCATCACTTTTTGTAGTGCATAATAAGAATTCTAAAAAGTTCAATGGATTAAACTTTAAATGGTAACAGCATAAAATGTTGATTTATGTACCCACCTTCAACTTGGTTAAGTTCTTGTAGGGAAAATGTTAAATTTGTCAAATAATGAATTTAATTTTATTATTATGGTAGCTTTGGACGTACGGAATCATATTGATTTTGTGTATTTTAAAAAAATACATTCTGAATAAATTAAATAATACACAATATAATGTGTATGGTTCAATCAGGAGTGTAAAGGCACTCTGAAAAAACTTTTAACAAAAAGTTTAAGATTGAAGTTATCATTATAAAAAGATTCATAGTTAGCAAATCTCTAAATATAAGAATGACATCAAAGTTATTTGGTTAGATTTATTCATATATTCAACATTATTTACATATATACTACTAATTACATATATAAAAAGTTGATGTGATGGATAGATACTACCTAGTAAGTTATATATAATAAGATTGAGTTTTAAACGAGACTGTTTGTAACCCCTTTAATCTTTTCTGAAAACTTACTCAGTGAAAATACTATTTACACGATACTGTTTTTGCATACAGTATACTTCATAAATGAATTTGTGATAATTGAATAAATAGTTGTGAACAAAATAAGGTTCAACAAAGCAACCCAAGAAAAAAAAATGACTTTAAAGTCAATGTTAATAAGGTTGATTATCTCGCTGATGAAGTTTTAGAAATGATCATATTTATTGCTTTTAAAGTCAAATTGATTATTCAATTTTGAGTAATGATGGGTTGATATTAGTACTACAAGACATGTATGCGCCAAGAAAAATATATTTTTCACTTACTAAAGAAATGGATGGAAAAAACCTATACATAAAGAACTCATTAACCTAAAAAATTTTAGGCGTTAGAAATTAGGGGTAAGTAAAAAAACTGAAAAACTGATTAAACCGAGAAAACTGGAAAAAAAATAACTGGAAAAACCGAATCGTAAAAAAACCGATTAAAATTTTGAAAAAATTGACTAGTTCAGTTCGGTTTTATAAGTCTGAAACTAAAAAAACGAACCGAACCCAAACAGAAAAAACCCGGAAAACCGAGTCAAACCGAAAAACCGAGCCAAACCGAGTTGAACCGGTTTTTGTCCTAAAAAACCAAACCGAACCGAAACCGGTCGGTTTGAACCGGTTTCGGTTTTTTTTTTAAATTTTAGTTTAGTTATTTTTTTAATAAATATCAAACCGAACAAAAAATAATCACCATGTTAAAAATATCATGCTGAATGTGGTATTTGAAAAGCCTCTCGCCCTCAATAATCCACTGCATGTTGTTGAAATTTAAAAACAATTAATGTCTGACTCATTTGAAAAGCCTCACCCTTCATAATATAGTTCAACTAATAACATTATTAGTTTTCCTCTTCCAAACAACTAGTTCGACTCTAAACATGTTTTTTATAAAATTTATTTTATTTTAACATATTATCATTATATATATATATATTATATTTCAAACGATAAAATAAGTTTGATTTATATATTATGTTTGATTTCAATGAAAGATACTTCTTTTCTATGAATGCATAAAATATATAAATTAAATACATTAGCTACTAATTCCAAGTAGCTGGGTAGTAATTAAAAAAGTATGTTTATTTTTTTTAAAATTAAAATTCGGAGACCAACACTAAAATAAATTATCCCGAATATATTAATATGAAAAAAAAAATCTTGGTTATTTTGAGAAAAACAACGTTGACTACTAAAAAGTCAAACATAGTTGAAAGTTTGACGGGTCTGAACCAAAACCCAAACCCGGAACCCATTTTTGTCCATGAAAACCCGAAACCAAAACCCTACTAAAACCTTCTCCATCTCTCCTCCCATGGCAACTGTCTTGCTCTTCAAGACATAACAGCGCCAAAAGAACCCTTTAAACCCTCCTCTTTCTCTTAAACCCCAAACCCAAGGTTTCTCTATACACCATCTATCATTTTATTTCCTTACACAGTAAAAGAAAAAAAATGGGAAAAACAAGTGAAATTGGAGGGCTAATCTCAGCAATAGCAGCTTCCTTTTCCTTTTCTCAATCAAATTTTGTTTCTTTTGCTGATGGCCCTTTTAGTTTCTCTCCTTTCTCTTCTTCAAACCCTTCTCCTTCCCCTCAATCTTCTTCGCCTTCTTCTTCTGTACAATCTCAGCCGTCCACTTTGCCTCAATCAACGGCGGCGGATAATAGTGAGCCTGCTCCTAGAGCTCCTAGGAATGATCACCCACGAACGACATCTGCTGGGTTTGATCCTGTGGCTTTAGAGAGAGGTGCTAAGGCTTTGAGAGAGATTACCTCTTCCTCTCATGCTAAAAAGGTTGAAACTTTATTGTAAAGGAAGTAGTTTTTTTTGCGGGATTTTGCGGTTGCTGTAAGGGTGCCTGTACTTTTTTTGTGTTTTTGGTGGTGGGATTCGCGAAAAATTTGTGGAAATGGGTTTGTGTTGTTTTTGCTGGGTTTTTGGAATTGAAATTGGATTTTCTTTATTGGGTTTTTTTGTTGGGTTTTTAATTGGGGGCATTTTTGAGGAGTTGGTGAAAATGTTTTTTTTTTTTTTGCGATGTTTGGTTGGTGGGTTTCATTGGGTTTTGGAATTGTTTTGTGGAGTTTCGATTTTCGTTTTGAAGTTTTTGTTGTTACTTTTAGTTATAGAGACGAGTGGATAGAGAATTTCGAAAATGGAAAGAATTGAATTGAATTTTCCTTTTTCCCTCTTTTGTTGCCGAGAAAAAATAGCGTTCAAGTTAGTGTTATCCGGATTGTATAAGACTTGACAAAATTGAACTGCTTTTAGCTTTCCATTTCCCGGCCCTTGGATTCATTTTGCTGTTGTGAAATTTGCATGCTCGAAATGGTTTTTGAGGGGATTTGTTGATTATTTATGGATGCTGAATGTGGATTTAAATAGTTTCCTCAGTTAATGGGTGAATGGACTAATAGTGGTGCTTCTTGTTGGTGTAGGTCTTTGAGACTATAAAGACGCAAGAAGCAACGAGGCAGGCAGAATTGGCTGAAAAAGCTGCAGAATTTAAGGCATTGCAAGCTCAGGCTGAAACTGTAAGTTACGATATGATGTGTTCCGTTCTTTTTTTAATTTTCATCAAGCTTGTGACTTCTGAGGCCTCTTGGTTAGTCGTTAAATGGTTGGTGGCTCAGAAATCCTTGAATGGTTGATAGATACCTGAAGCCAAAGTGCATCTTTGCTTCATGGCTTCTCTGCTGTAGTTTTGTTGGAGCCACGTTATTTTTGTAGGCCTTTGAAATAATTACATGACTGACCTCAATTTTTTTGAAACTGCTGAAATATCTCGAGTCATGAACTCAAGAAAGCATATTGCTAGGACAAGCGTTGAGTTCTATACTTATTCATTTATTGCTCCTTGAATACAAATGAAAGAGCACGGGGGCTTTACCTGGACAAAAATTAAAGTTAATCTGCTTGGTTGCAGTTTTTCCTTTGTTGACCATGTTTTCTGGTTGGGGCATACCAGGTCTTCCCTTTGTGTGAATCACATAATGTGTTCTTTAATCATTGGCTTGCTGCAATTGCTATGCGATCTTTGATACCTTTTTACTAACATATAGTGGGTTAATTGTTGACATGAAACATTTATCATATGCTATTATTTCTAGATGGCTTCTTTCTACTGCCAGCATTTTATCCCTATCAAGTATTAGATGTAAGTTGAGCTACATTTGTTTCTTTATTTGAATCTAACAACTATGGAAATTACTAGGAACACCTTTTCTTTTTATATCTTAGGTTATTACTGATGTGAATTGGAGTTCTGTTGGGGGAATAGCTGTGTTTCTCTATTGAATTATCCTGTGTTTTATTTGTTATTATTATCGGATCAGTTATGTTAGGGTTAATATGATTTTTCTGTAGCTCAGCAGCTGCTTAGAATTTGTTAGTGTTTGAGTCATTGCTTTCCTTAAAATTCCTGTAGCTGTGTAATTTTAAAGTTTTGACTGAAATCTGTTTGTGTGCACTTATAAAATTTCTTATTGATGAGCCCCTTTGCTTTCTTGTTGATTAAATGAAATCCATTCTCCCAGGGGAAAAATAAATTTCAAAATAGTGGCAGATAATTTATTTTTCTCTTCCCATTTATTCACTGAAAGCAATGTAGTTGTTAGTTGTGTCAAATGACTTGTGAGAGATCGGGCTTTGGTTTTTTTATAATGAAAAGTTGACCACAGAATCTTTGTTACTAGATCAACGAATTTTGCCTCCGCATGCCATATGTGTTTTGAGAATTGGCCCATTGTTAGTTGCTGATATATCATCATTTTTTCTCAAAATTTCCGTCTTTTGCTTGGCAGGAGAGACAAAGAGTGGTATATGATGAGCAGAGGAAGCTGGCACAGCACCAGGCACAAACTAAATCCCAGATGGCTCGCTATGAGGATGAACTGGCTAGGAAGAGGATGCAGGCATGTATCATAAACATTTTAGGATGAAAGGAGTTATTTCACAGAGAGGAGTTTAATTTCTTCATATTACAGGCTGAAAATGAATATCAAAGAGCAAGGAATCAAGAGCTTGTGAAACTGCAAGAAGAATCATCAATAAGACAGGAGCAGGCTCGAAGAGCAACAGAAGAACAGATTCAAGCACAGCAGCGACAAACAGAGAGGGAAAAGGCTGAGATAGAACGTGAAACAATTAGAGTGAGAGCTATAGCAGAAGCAGAAGGGAGAGCCCATGAAGCAAAGTTAGCTGAGGATGTTAATCGGCGAATTCTGAAGGATCGTGCAAATGCTGAAATGGAGAAATGGGTTGCTGCAATAAACACTACCTTTGAACACATTGGAGGTATATATTCAATCACATGCACTAGCTAAACTTTGAGAAAGCCTTGTTTGAAGAGAGCCTTGGCTATGACTTCTATAAACAGTTATGGGTCTTAGGATGGGCTGGACTACTCTTGGTTTACTGAAGGCCTTGCCTCTCTTCCCAAGCTCAGGGACCCTGTCCTTGCAGCGAATTAACTGAATGCTTGATGGTCCCTGATTTCTCTATATCAAATTCGGTGTTCTACTAATTAAATTTAACCTTAGCCTTCATAAACCTGTAGTGGCATTGTTTTGGTTTTCTTTGCTCATTATTTGTTTTTGGGACATTATCTTATTCGACTGTAACTGTCTTTTGTAGGTGGTTTGCGAGCAGTTTTAACTGATCAAAACAAGCTGGTCGTTGTTGTGGGAGGAGTCACGGCACTTGCAGCAGGGATTTACACAACAAGGTAAAAATTACCCTTGCTTGAAGACACATATTGGTGGGCTTGTATGCTGGTAGTCACCTTTGGAAGTTGAAATCCCTTTTCTCTGCACTTAACATGTCATTAAACTTTAAAGAATTTGAGTTCATCATGCTTGTTGTTTTAAGGTGAGAATTTGTTGGGCCTTGAATTGATATGGTCTTAAATAGTTGATCAGTGATGTGCCGATGTCAGTTTACATCTCTGTGAGCGTTGGTCATGTTTGGGTATGTTGTCACACAGCTAGTGTGGAAGTATCAGTAGTTGATTTTCTATTCTGTGCAGTGCGTCTCTCGGGTGTGAAGTAACATTACAGCTCATGCTTCTAGTTTTTGAATTGCAGAGAAGGTGCTAGAGTGATTTGGAGCTATGTAGATAGATTACTGGGACAACCATCACTAATCAGGGAGTCCTCCAGGGGCAAATACCCTTGGTCAGGAGTTTTTACCCGTTCCTTGAGCACTTTATCAAGCGGTGCAAATAAGGGATCGACTTCTAAAAATGGAAATGGATTCGGTGATGTGATTTTACATCCTTCTCTTCAGAAACGAATTGAACAGCTGGCTAATGCAACAGCCAATACAAAATCCCATCAGGCTCCATTTCGGAACATGCTTTTCTATGGACCTCCAGGAACCGGGAAAACAATGGCTGCTAGAGAGTTAGCTAAAAAATCTGTAAGACATCTACTAACCTTAAATTATTTTTGTTATTATTATTGAAGTCTTCGGTGCATTACTTATGCAATGAGATGGTGATCTTCTTTGTTCAGTAATAAACTTGCAAGCATATAATGTGCAGATTGTTATGCATTGACTTTTCTGACATTGCCACATCACGGATTGATTGAGATGGAGGATGAAGTGTTTGAATCATCAATGCACTTGTTAATTTCTATAAGGAAGATGGAGTACTCGTGTCATAAATTTGCATGTTAATACCCGTAACCATATCTTCTTTTCTGCTGGCTAGCTTGTAATTTTGATTTGGGATTAGAGCTTTGGCACTTTTGGTTTTCAAATCTAAGTGCAATAGGTGTATATTTACTGGTTCTTCAAATTACTCCTTTAGAGTGGGGATTTCATATGTTATCATATCATATTAAGATAGCTTCTGAAGAATGTCTTGCTTCTTCTTCTTCTTCTGACTTAAGATTTACATGCAGGGCTTAGATTATGCTTTGATGACTGGTGGAGATGTTGCTCCGCTGGGATCACAGGCAGTCACAAAGATTCACCAGTTATTCGACTGGTCCAAGAAGTCTCGGAGGGGTTTGTTGCTATTCATTGACGAAGCAGATGCATTTTTGTGCGAGTAAGTGGTGATTTTCTATTGGATAAAAGAATTGCATCTCAAAGAGCTTAAAAACTGTCTTTGTTAATTGCTTTATATGATAAGGCTTGAGGTATTTTTCTTCAGTATGTGAAAATTGAACTAAAATGAAATTAACCAAATAAAACAGACTAAAATCCCTTTTATTTCTGTGTGTAGTTACTGATGTTTTGTGAAGTGTCAAAATTACTCCTACTTGATGGAGAGGATATTTATTTTCTAGCAAATAACTATAGGAGTTCGGAATTGGATGGAACCTGTACTGTTATTATGAGTGAGCTGGTAAAATGCCCCACTCTATATAATAATGTCCAATTGGGAAAACTGCAGACTGGAGTTTCTCATGCACATTGCACTATCCCTAGTTATTTAGTTCTAGTAAGTTTGTTTTCAGTTCTACAAGATGTATAGTTTCCTGCATGAGAGAATTAATTATTTGCCTAAAATTGCAGGCGGAACAAGACCTACATGAGTGAAGCTCAACGAAGTGCACTGAATGCCCTTCTTTTCCGCACCGGTGACCAGTCCAAGGATATAGTCCTTGCACTTGCCACAAACCGCCCTGGTGATCTTGATTCAGCTGTTTCAGACCGTATAGATGAAGTTCTGGAATTCCCTTTGCCTCAGACAGGAGAACGTTTCAAGCTGCTCAAGCTTTATCTGGATAAGTATATAGCTCAGGCTGGATCAAGAAAATCCGGTGGTTGGCTCCAAAATTTGTTCAAAAGACAACCACGGAAGATAGAAATAAAGGGACTGACCGATGATATCTTAAAGGAAGCAGCAGAAAAAACAGAGGGATTTTCTGGGAGAGAAATAGCCAAATTGATGGCAGGTGTCCAAGCAGCAGTTTATGGAAGTCCGAACTGTGTGCTTGACCCAACCCTGTACAGAGAAGTGGTAGATTATAAAGTTGCAGAACATCAACAGAGGAGTAAACTGGCATCAAAATCAGAACAAAAGAGTCATTAGGGTGTCTGCCTGTTGAAGTGATATTTTTTATGGGCTGTTCTATATTCGGCTAAGGATAAGGTACACGAGTGACTTAGCTAACGGAAAAAGCCCACATTTTTTTGGTTCTGGGCATCATGTTTATCATTATTTCCCCCCCTTTCATGGGGGAATATTGAAATTGCTTATTCTAAATTTTGTTAGATTTGATGATTGTTACCTTTATCATCCTGTTCGCTTTTGGATGGGGCAGGGAAACCTCATTGGTATAGGTGCTATTATTGCTCCAATTCACGGACACTCTAGGGTTTTAGGTCAACAAATAACAAGCATCAAAGGCTTCATCTGTTTTGTATTCTTAGAACTTTCAACCCAAAATTACAAGTTTGGTTCAGCCATTTGCCCTATGCAGTCTGTGTCTTGTATTACTAATTTCCATGGAGGTCTGCTAACTAAGATTCAAGTCAGACCTTCAACTTCTATTGTAAATTTATCCAAAACTGAACGTTGGAGGTGATCTGTGTTGGCAAACTCGTGAAAACTTTATTGTAATAAAAGACATGTAAACATAAAGAACAAATGGCTTGGTCCTGATATGGCACTTGCCACCAAGAATCTTTCTTGTATGAAAGTCATCAATGGAGACTCCACCTTCATCGCCTTCGTCTTTAAGATATCATCAATCTCCAACTCTGGCCAGCTGCCTTCTTTCCCATATTTCTAGCATGCGACGAAGTGAGGAAGCCCTTCTTTGCTAGGGTAATTCTTGAAAACAGGATGCTGAAACTCTTCTAGCCACGGCCCATCAACTTTCTGTGGTCCCTGGCAACTTTTGAAGAAAGAAACTTGGGTATCTCTTCATGAAACATGCCGTTCAAGGTTGCTACTCCCATATTGATGATTCCATGAGGCTTGCCAGGTGTTTCGCACGAGGAACGCCATGCAATTCTTGCCATTGATCTTCAACAAGTCTTCAAGCAAGACATGAACCACACCGATCTTCTCATCTTTCCTGAATCTACTCACCCGGTAGATCTCCAAAACCAAGCAAGAATTAGGTCTCCTACGCTCGAATTCTTCATCTACAGAAAAAACGAACTTGTCATTCCAAGTGGGGTTTGTGTCCCCGGTTCTGTCAACTCTTGAGACAGCCTTTTCCTTAGGGTCGATGAAGGCCACGCCGTAACTTTGCATTGGTTTTGAAGACGGCTTGCTCGTAGAAGACATGAGCTCTTGGGCTGATATGAGATTGATCTCCATGATGATTGCTTTACGTAGTGACGATGTTTCCATGCTGAGGTTTGAGATGAATATAATAACTGAGTAGGATGAACAACTAGGGTTTCTTTTATGGGTGTGAAGAGTATTTGTTAATGGTTATATATATATAAGGGGAGGTAAGGTGAGAATCCGATGCTTGTTTAGGAAGGCAAGACTCATGACCAGCCTTAGCATCGTCGTACTCAAATATGAAAAAAATCAAAAGGCATATTTCTAATTTTTTGACAGGAACATTTAGAAATTAATATGTATATCACTTTTTTTATTATTATTCCATTTGCTTAAATTATTTTAAAATTTCCACCCCTATTGCCAAAAAAAAAAACTATTAAATTGAAAATAGATGGACATTTTTTTTTAATATAAAAACACCATAACATTTATATGGCTTGTAAATTACACACTAGTTATATGTGGAAATTCACTACTTAGGGTATATCATAAAATAGCCCAACCGGCCGCTTTACTCAGGTTAATGAAAAGGCTCTAGAAGCCCATTTCAGGGATGTTTGTGATTACAGTGTAATGTATTTTTTTAAATAATTTTTTATTTAAAAATATGTAAACATATTTTTTTTCAGATTTTTATTTTAATTATAATATTGACATATCAAAATCATTAAAAAATATTAAAAAATTATTAATTTAATGTTTTTTCAAACAAAAAACACTTTTAAAAAACATCTAAATAAAATAAATAAAAGTTGTGCCAAATACCCCAAACTTCTCCGAGCCTTATAAGTTTATGCTTATACTATCAGTCAACAACAAGGAACAATAATTTTATTTTATTTTCAATAAAAAAAATATTTTTGGCCATTTAAATTAATCTCATGCATAATTAATTTTTTTTTATTTCATTAAGTTAAACCAAGTATTACCATAGCATTATATTGCAAGGCTTTTTAAATTTTCAACTTCGAGTCAATTCTCATACATCAAAAATAAATTCAAGATTATATAATTTTCTTGATGTAATAAAATATCCTAAGATTTCAATAAAATATCGTAAGTTATAATATTCTAATCATAACCACCAAAAAGCTAGGAATTAAGCAATGATGATGGTTTTTGGTATACACTAACATTGGTGTGTGTGATTCGCCACTAATTCAGAATTTTTTTTTATAAAAAAATTATATTTAAATGTTGAAAAGATATAAAAATTTAATTTGAGATATTCTGATTTGAAAAAAAAATATCATTGTATTAAAACCATGAGTTAATGGATTAATTTAGGTTAATAATTTTTTATTAAAACAATAATAATTTATTTTTTCCTCTTAATTATTGACATGATTAGATTTTAACTGAGTTTGACCTAATCAATTAAATCATTAAAAACTCTAGTATATAAAATAAATTTTGTTGGGTTAATATCTTTTTCGATCCAACTAAAACTTCAACTTGAATAAAATTTTGATTTTTAAATCAATTTAATAAATTAAATCAGATTTAATAACTATAATTATAACAAATTCAAACCTGACAATCCTCGTCATGCACAATAATTCTGGCCACCAATCCAAAATGGTAAAACTACTCAGACCTTCTTTATTCTAAATCATTTGAACTTTATTCGTTTGGCTATTAGTGGAATGCTAATAGTATTGGTTGTATAGTCACAACCAAAATGCATATTTTATGCAAATTAATTAATATGATTAAACTTAAAATTTTATAAAAATATAATAATTAAATGATGAGATTCAAGATCTAATGGTCAAGAAATAAATAAAAGATAAGATAATATAGCAGGAGAGAAAAATAAAAGGATAAAAAAAAAATCATCAGAAAATATCGAGACTCCATTTTCAACACGCATGTTAAGCTGTTACTGTTAAAAATATCTCAACAAGATAATTCTAACTAAATTTTAAAAGACTATAAAATGAGGTCGTAATTAATCTCGAACAAAATTATATTATTAAAGATCTTTAATGATTGAAATTATATTATTGAGATCTTTTTAACAATATCAGATATATTAAAAACGAAGCTCCGAGGTGTTACCAGTAGCTTATTCTTTCTTTACCTTCAATTATATTTAAACTGTTCTATTATCCTAGTACTTTCTAAGATGTGCTATTTTCCCGAAACATTTATCATTTATCGAAACTATGTTAAAACTGTAAAAGATCCGAATTGTTGTTTATGTAATTTGAGCTGCCTTTTCATGCGTTGATGTGACATTGAACTCATTACTGGATTGTAATTTTTTATTTTTTTCAGATTTTATGAACAATTAATGATTTACTTATCTCCATTCATCATGTCACAAGTTCCTTATAAACATTCATAACTTTTTTCTTCAAAGAAATTTCTTTTTACCAAAAAAATTGTCAAGAACTACCAAAAAAATATCAAATCTCTGCTTGAAACTTAACTTGTATCATGAAATTGAACGTTGTACTTGCTGAATTGTTGATTCACAAGGCGATGTATATTATAATTTTTTCGCAGCCCTTTAGGGTTTTTATTTATAAGCAAGGATCAAGAATAATGAAATAAAAACAACAAAAATCACCATGACTAAACATTTAATTCATGGTGTTTATCATACACTATATCCAACAGAGACAAATAGTTAGAACAGAAATTCGACAATTAAGAATTGTATTAATTAGTGCATTAATTATGAGAAAATATGAATTGAATGCATCCCCACTTTGAATTGAGATCTTGCCGACACAACTTGCTGCCTACATGAACATTGATCTTGTCCTTGGCTGGATCAAGCAGCAGCATCAATGCATGCATGGAG
Organism: Populus simonii; assembly: GCA_007827005.2. Taxonomy (NCBI): domain Eukaryota; kingdom Viridiplantae; phylum Streptophyta; class Magnoliopsida; order Malpighiales; family Salicaceae; genus Populus; species Populus simonii. Next base: position 17,480,596 of record CM017474.2, read on the forward strand.
GCAGAGAGAGATAGAGAGAGAGAGAGAGAGCGAGAGAGAGTTTCATAGCTTTAGAACATGTAGAGATCAGCTAATTCTTCCAAAGAATCAAAACTAGCATTTGGATCAGCATTTTCAAGCATCCATAAAAGGTGGTCAAAAAAGACCACCTCACATTTCACCACCAAAATATTATCCTCTCCTGGTTTTTGCCTTGACTTCTCAATGAGAGCGTTCACCAGAGGATGGCTCAGATACTTGGAGCTAATGACATACCTCTTTCTTGTGCTTCCAACAAATATTGTTTCATGATTTTCGTCTTCTTGCTTGTGATCACCCCATAAATCTTCCCTTGTTGATTTAGACCTTAGGCTACTATAAGATGAAGATCTCCCTAGTTGCCTTGACAAACTCTTGCATTTCCTTAGTATCAAGTTGATCTTCTTCATTATATTTTGTGAGACCAAAAGGAACAGAAGGACAAGTTTAGAAGTTAATACTGCATAAAAATATGAATGCGGCATGCATATATAGGAGACTTGCTATACACTCACAGAAGGTATAACAGCAATTGGGGTGGCTAGATGAGCCATGGTGGGTGCTATGTCATTGTTTACATCTGCTGGCAATGTGGGGCATGTTGAGCCTTGCAACCGAACATTTCAATCATCAATGACATAAAACAAGCCATCTTTTTTAATTTTATGAATGAATGTTGTATGGTGGGGCTTTTACAGGCACAAAAGGACATACAAAATCTCTATTTACAAGTCAATCGGGCATTAATGTATGTCCAAGCCCTCAGTTTTCACACCAGGCCTGAAATCTGTGGAAGTCTTCTTGTTGAGTGATTAAGCTAGCACTCTGATGATAGCAGCGGATTGCCTACGGGAAAGAAAGCCACATAGTTTGTTTCTTTTCTTTTCCTTTTTGGTAGAAGACAATCCAATAAATTAGTGGTTAGGCACTTGATAGACAAATTCCTAAATCTAAATTTCTCAGCACTACAAACATATATATACCTCACAGGAAGGCACAGCTGGTTATTAATGGTAGGTAGACACTTTTTTAGCATAAATCTTGAAAAAATTGCATATTGGCAAGGCAAAATTGCCCATGCCCGTCAAAAAACTGACTACCATACTCTGGAAAAGATTTGGAATTTTGAGGTTCATACCTCCATAACTATACCATCTATTTTTTTCTTCTTTTAATTTGAATGTCATCTAAAAATCTTAAACTCAATATATATAATTGTCAATTGAAATGGTGATCCGTGATCAGAATTGAGAAAGGAGGATTCTTTTCTTATCATGGGATTTTGTTTGATCAAGAAAAAAAATATTATTTATCATGAAAAGACATATAGTGATGTAGCTAGCGTCTAACAATAAAAGAAAAAAAATTATTTATCATGAAAATTTTTTGTTTAACTTTTAATTTTTAACCTTGTTTTAGTCTCTAATTGTTTAAATAGAAGCTAAAAGTGATCTAATGAAACATAAACAAATAAAATTTTTGAAATCTAATTAAGAAAATAATCTGAAAATAACTAGAAAAACAAAATAGATTAAAATAATAATTTCTAGATCTAATTTTAGCCTGGTGCTAGCTACCGATCGATCGAGTTGATCTTACCTATAATCTTAAACAAATAAAATTAGAAAGCTCGCACGTACTACTTCGTATAAAACTTGAATTTTTGATAAGCATTCCACGTCATATAGTAACTGAAAACATAATTCTCACAATGTTAGCCACACATATTAATTTCCTCGACAGGGAATCTATAGATTAGATCAGCTAAGCATGATGTTTGTGTAATTTAACGTAAGACATTTTTTTTTTCCTGTCTGGAAGATGCCGAAATGTAACATGCAGATGAGATATATCAGATGTGACTACAGCAAGAGAGGTCTTGCTTTGCATTGTACATTATAACAAGAAATAGCCATGAGGAGTGAGTCCCACCTGGAATGGAAGGCTCGAACGGCTGCCTAAACTTTCATGGGTAGCTGACAAAATCTGTGATCGTGGAAATTTTGTCACAGAGCCAAAACCTCGACCTTTCCACATGGCCTCTGCAAATCGAATTGGCTAAGAGAATAGACTACCAAATTTCATGAAGATTACCTGCGAAAAAGCATCTTGGTACCCTGTACATGCTACCTAGGCATGGGCTGTTCTGATTCCTTGAACCTAAAATAATTAATAATTTGATTCAATGCTAAAAAATAATAATATTTGTTTGATATGAATTTAAGAGTATCTGATGAGATATATGTTCTCTGTTCTATGCTCCTGTCCAAACCTAATCTAAAGACATGCATGCACTGGTTCATCGATCACTGACCTAACCAAGAATGCCATTTGTCTCTTGACTCCTACAGCAGTCAGTGTCATGTTGGGTTCTTCCTAAATACAGAGAAACCCTAAAATCAAAATCTAGCTCAGCCATGCCACATTGTTGAGCACCCATTGGGTTGTTATACCCCTTTCTGGTAAAACCAGGGGCAAAGTAACATGGCAATGAGCCTGGCCACGAAGACTTGTAGCTTGACGTGTCATTTTCTTGGCACCTGCAAGACCTGGGTTTGAGTATTCCTATATTATAAAAAAAAGAAAAAAAAAAGTTGTATTGAGGGAAGAAAATGCAGTGTAATATAAGGCCTGAGGGTGTTTTTAGAATTACTGTACCTGATTGATCATTCTCTAATAATGGCTTAATTAAATAGAAAAAATAAAATAAAATTCAGCCATGAAAGTTTTCGTAAAGCATAAACCCTCAATTCTCTAAAATTTGCGTTGACAAATTAAATTAAATATTATCATCTCCTCCTCCTTGCCATCACTTTTGTAGTCGCCACCATTTCTACAATTTTATAGTGTTCATCTCAAAATCAACCAACAATCACACACACCTCAATTTCTTGACTTTTCTTCTTCCTCTCCGTATCGTCACCATTTATACATATTTTTCCTTCTTCATAACAATATCATGACGGAAGAAAACTAACTCTACAAGTCATGATAACCTGTAAAGAACAAGTAGAAAACTAATTCTTAATTGTAATTAATAAGAAGCAACTTGAAACAAAGATCAATGCAAAGGTCAACAAATTAAGTGCTCATGGCTGCAGCTATAACTCTCTATTTTTTTTTTTTTAGTTGAATGTGGGTGTCCGGGCTAGCTTGCGCGTACCTCGACTAATCCCACGGGCCTTGAAGTTAACGACTATGTAAGCCTCTAGTGGCCACCATATGAGCAACCACAGGGCTCAAACCTGAGACCACAGAGAGAGCAAACCTTTTGATCCCAAGCTCTTACCACTGGACCACCACCTAGATAGTTATAACTCCCTATTTATATACTCTCATGGTGGTGTTTCCTGCAACCTACACTTGAGTTCATCCCACCACCTTGCCCATCCTCTATAGTAAAGCAAACCCCAGTATGCATCCCTGATTTCTTTCCCTCCATACTAGACATATGCAACTTTAGCAAGGATTATCAAAGGCATAGAAAACAGTTCCTCCAAGGCATCAGACTCTAAGTAAAGATTAGTGAGAAGTATTGGCTAAATGATAGATCGATAACATTATTTCTCCTTGACTGACTGACACATAAAATCATCTTGAAAGAAAATACAAGGTGCGTATATAGTAACATGTCAACGATGGATCATATCTTTATCAATCTTATCTGCCTTGACAACTGGATTTCCCTTTGCAAATAGCATCCTGTCCAGTATACTCTTGTAATAAAAAACGCAGTTAATTATGCTTGTCTGAATATCTGTGCTGTGAACAGAACGTGTATATGCACCGGCACTTAAACCCCGTCAAGCCCACTTTTCTCCTGCAAAAGTTACACCTGTTTGCCACCACCACCAGCCGTGGACACTGTTGGTTTCATATTGAATAAAGTTAATTCTAGATTAAAAAATGGGGTTTACGTGAAACTAAGGGTCTTTTTAGGTTTTCTTTTTTCTTTAAGAACAACAATTAATTTAAAGATTATAAGTTTGATACACAGTAGTTTTATGTTGGAAAAAAGTTTGATGAAGAGTGAATTTCTGAAAAGTGAATTTTTTTTATGTGCGGTAGTGTTATGAAAAAAAAATTAAAAAATATTTTCTAGTATTTGACTATGCTATAAAAAATAAGTCGGAAAATCGCTTATTAATTTTTTATTTTTAAAAATTTTTTATGAAAAAAATATAGACTAAATCTAGCAGATGCAAAAGTTGAAGGATGGAATTGAAAAAAATTCAATTAAATAAATTATTTCAAATAAAATAAATAGCAATAAAAAAATTAAAACCAAATCTGGCATGAAAAAGTTGGAGGAGGATGGAATTGTAAAAAAATCTTATTTTATAATTTATCTCAAATAAACAAGTAATAATCAAAATAACAAGGACCAAATTTGAAGGAAAAATAAATTTAAGAGATGCTTTGAAAATTTAGAGGGTCAAATATGAAAATCAAGAAAGAGAGAGAAAAGAAAGAAAAATAAAAGAAAAGGTCGCAAACACCAAACCTGAAATCGATACACTACAAGCATCGCTTAGACAGAAAGAGGTTGTGAGACGATTCTAACCACATTAAGGAGGGTTGTCTTCGGAAACTGTACACGGTCTCACATGCATGCCGCCTAAATATGGCTACACGTGTGACGTGTTGGCACATCCATTGCATCTGCTAATCACTTTTTTATTTTAAAATTATATTTTATATTTATCAAAATATTAATTGCCTCTCAATCAACTTAATTATTATTAAAAAAAACTAATATGAAAATACAAAAAAGCCCTGGAACCCACTTTAATAAATATTGATTTTGTTATTTCACTTTATTTTTTTGGTTAAAGATTCAGAAAGTGTTTTTTTGGAGTTGAGAGAAGGAAAATGCTTTTCTTTGGAAAGACTTAAGGTTTTTCTTTAACTAGAAATCACTTTTTATTGATCAATTTTTTTAAAATTAAATAAAAAAATAAAATTGAAACGTAATTTATGAAAAGGTATTTTTTTCGAAACAAAACACCCCTAAATATTATTAATTTTAACCCAAAAAAATTATTTTTTAGAGTTTTGTTGGATAGGGATTGACAAATATCATTGTACAAAAATTGGGGTTTTTTTTTAGAATTTGAAAGTGAGGTTTTGTCCGGGATTTTACATTGCCAATACTAACAAAAAAAAGGCACTAGGAATTTTGACATCTCGATTTGTGAAAACTATTGTTCGGGTTTAATCTTATATGCCTAACTTATGCTAATTTCCAGATTAGAGGATAATTTCGAAAGATAAAAGAAGATAAAACCAGTACAAATATATAAATAGAAAAGAAAACGATAAATCAATTACAGATTTGTGTTTGATTTGTGTTTAATTTTCTAATCACAAAGGAGGAGATAACAAGTCATGGAGAGGGAGAAAAGAAAATTGAAACTATACATCCTCGTGTCATTGATTCAGTAGTTTAAAAAGTTCAGTTAATTTAATAATATATATATTATAAGCAATTTTAATTTAATAATATAAAAAATAAAGTAATTTTAAACGAATCTTTTAAACCTGAGTTAATTTTCTTCTATCGCAACCCGTAAAATCTAAAACTCGGATTCAATCAAGAAACTTAATTCCTAATCAATTTAATATTAAAAGATAAAATAAATAAATAAAATCAATCTAAAAAACTTATCAAAGCAAAAAAATAGCAATAAAAAGAACGATGATCAAATCTGATAGAAAAAAAAATGGAGGATGAAATTGAAAAAAAAATCAATTTTAGAAATCATTTCAAATAAAAAATAACAATAAAAAGAATGAGGGCTAAATCAGTGAGATAAAAAAATTGGAGGATGAAATTGAATATAATTTCCAATTTGAAGTAATTTAAGAATAAGGAGAAGAGAAAAGAATAAGTATTAAATATGAAGGAAAATGAAATTTAAGAGCTAATCTATAAATTTGAGAGGGTCAGGCATGGATTTCTAGGAGAAGAGAAAAGAAGGAAAAAAAATGTTGGTGCCAAACTAGAGATTCATTGACCATACACGCCATCTAGAGAGAAAAAGAACGTCGAGACGGATCGAATGACACGAAAGAACAATGATTTCGACCATTAAAGTCAGTTGCACACGTCGTTTGAAGTTGACAGAGCGACTGATACGTGGATGCATGCATCATCAATTTTATTATTATTATTATTATTATTTATCAAAATACCACATTTCCCCTGGGATCAAATAATTATTATGAAAAAACTATTGTAAAATTACATAAAGTCTCTATAATCAAGCTTTGAAAATTTTGATTTTTAGAGCAATAAAATCATTACATTGTGCTTAAAAAAGTGAAATATTAAAAAAATTTCTAAATCATAGCTCAATATTTTTTACTTTTAAGGACAATAAAGTAATTTAATTGCACAAAAATTGTAAAAAAAAAAACTGAAAAGCCCCTAAAGAATTCTAGAATGACAAGGGAAGTTCATGAAAATACTATTTTACTCCTGAAGACTAATTCTCTATGGTTATTTTTGTCAAGGGCAAAACCATGAATCCATTGATACAATCCACCGTGATTCACGGCATCTTTACTGGGTTTTTTTCCACATCCTTCAGGTTTTTGTAAAGATTATTTTTGTACTATTTTAAGGTTGCGAGTATAGTTTCTTTAACGACAAAGGCAAACCATGGAATCTTACTTTCATAATTTCATCGTCACTGATGTTTTGGTCTTCTGGATAAGCATCCCAATAAAATATTTTCAAACGTTTTTCTTAATATAATTTCATTTTTGACATTAAATTAAAAAAGTTTTTGTAGTGCTAAGCTGCAAACTAATCTGGACAAGGAGGTGCTCAGTGGCATTGAAGTGTAAAGATCATTTGATGACAACCTAACAGTGATCACAAATGAACCAGCTAATAATGCTAAACGAGGTTGACGAGTTTTGAGGATTGGAAGCAATGAAACTTCTTTCCAGCTTAGCTTCCAAGTGACAGATGAAGAGATTTGTATTAGCTTAGAAGCAAAAGCATAATCCATCACAATCAACTGGAGAATCTATAATAAGTCAAGGTCCCACTGCCACAACTGAGAGCATAATCAAATACAAATGATGCTATCAGTTGGAGACAATGACAATTGACCATGAGTTTGTACAGGTTTGGAGAGGCTTTCACATCTGCAAGTTAGGTCAATTGCTTGTGCAAAATTGTAAACAGATAGCATTATGTTCTTGACGAGAATTTCAAGCTTTTGACCAATCTCAGCCCCTGATGATGCAGAATGAGCTTGTCAACATGCCAAGAAGCATGTATTTGATTATGGAGACCTATGGGGATAAAATATAACCACGTCCAGTAAATTCATTTTTTTCCCTCTAAGAACTTAACGTGAGAGCAAATTCAGAACCCAAAATCAGCAAGAAAATGCATCTTCTGACTTCTGTCCAGCACCTGAGGTTACTCAAGTTGCTGTCAAACCTTGATAGCACCTTATCTAGACCTTGTTCTTGTACAATATTCAAAGAACACTTGGGGAGATAATAATCCAAATCAGCTTACTTGATACGTGCTCTGCTCTCAACTTATCTATAAACTAATGATGTCCCGATGAATGGGGTAAAAATAATTAACAACCGATCCTATGTATATTATGAGCTATTCTACTCATCATAGAGCGCTTGGATTACTCGAGCAAAATTCTGTGTTTTGAATGGATGAGCAGGTAAAAAATGAAAGAGCATATGCCCCCAGTTCAAGATGATTTCTAAATGAACTCTAAAACCGTTCTTTCACTTGAGCTGTATTCAAATTGTTCCCCAGCTTGATTGTGTTGGAAAAGAAACAAGATCGTGTTTATATGATGACTGTCAAACGTTGAAACGAAACAGCATTACATCTCCTTCTTGAACTATTCTCAACTGCAACAGTCAAAGTAATGGAGGTAAATAAATCTTCTCAAGGGAAAGAGAACCTAAAATAAGACTATATGCACATGAAGTATTCACAAGTGTGCACGCACCCACCTCCCCTGTGTGTGTGTGGATGTGAGGGTGTAGGGTGTGTGATTTCTCTCATACAGTCTTCAAGCCTGGAGAAGCACAAGGGCAGTACTGCTTCCCAGGATGTGTCGATAAGTTCTTAGTATTCATTGAATACAAATGTGCACAGTAGAGAAACAAACTCACAAAGTCCTTGGGAAAGTCAAAACTTCTAATTAAGATGCTTACTGTCTCAGCTCGAATAAAACCCTTCTCAAAGTCGGAATGTATAACTCCAGCAGCTTGAGGTGCAGTCATTCCTGAATCAAGAGGAAACAAAACTCAGGCAACAGTCATAACTGTCTGAATATACACTGAGGTATCGGTTGTGTTTTTGTAAACCATTTGAGATTTACTCCATGACACAACTTATACATGCATCCCATATAAAAGACTTAAACGAGTAAAAAACACATTTTTCTCTCCTACAACAGTCGATCAAACTGATTCTCAAACTCCAATAGAACAAAAGATTAAGAACATGTTTTAGATTGTCTGTAAAGACTGTTTTTTAAAATATTTTTGGTTTAGAAATGCATTAAAATAATATTTTTTTTTATTTTTAAAAATTTATTTTTAACATCAGCACGTAAAAACGTTTTGAAAACACATAAAAAAAATCAATTTCAAGCTAAAAAAATTCAAAAATTTTCGAAAACACATTCCAACCACAAAAACAAACACTGACTAACATTTGCTTCACTGTGTCAATTTCAAATAAGAAAGTTCAGCAGACAGTAAACTAACCTGAAAGTATGGTCCAAGCTTTTGTTTCCTGCAGAGAATATGAAAATACTCCTTCAAATAATGAATACGTAAGGTGTATTCAGAAAACTTTTTTTCAAATAATTCACCTTCTCTCCATAAGTAAAGTATGTACGCAACCCCAAAAGGCTATATGTTGCTCTGATGAGGTTCCCGAGGCAACTTTCACTAACGCCGAGTGAATTCAAAAATTCACTTCGTTCTTCAAATGGCAGTTCTGTAAGCTCTGATTCAACCTGCAATAATAGGCATCCTCAGATTACCTGCTTCATGCAACATCTGAAAATCGACAGTATAAAGGTCACAACAGGTATATTGATCTGAAAAAGACAGCACAACACATGTATTGAGGTTAAATTTTCTAAAAGGAATCACCACACCTGTGCAGAAATTGTCACTAGTCCGGATTGTAATTCAGATGCAAGATTCATCACTTCTTTGACATTAGGATTAATTTCAGAATTAGCTAGGTCAGATTCTGCAACATTTTCCACATATATGACCGGTTTCATAGTAAGCAAGCAAAGATGATTCACTGCATCCTTTTCAAAATCTGTTAATGTAACAGATCGTGCTGGTTTTCCATCCATGGGTGCATGCCGAATCCTTTCCATGGCAGACTTTTCAGCGTCTTCCTAAAATAAGAAAATTGCAATACTTTATATATTGAAACAGCCATACTTTATCCATCTATCAAAATTGAAAGCTGATAGGCTGCTTGCATAGGCATTGAAAGCAACAGGACGTTATTTTACCTTGAGTTTAGATTTTGAATCCTTTGCCTTCCCTTTCTTAAGCTTCTCTAATCTTTTCTCGACCTGCATTTCTTGTAAAATGCATGAATTAGTTCTTTCAGCTTACTTGACAATGATTAACAGATGTAACTGTAACATACAAAGGTTATCCTCACAAGGAAATTTCAAGTAAATGCAATTGAAAGACAGAAGACACTGCTGAAGAACCAGAGTACAAGATCCCATTTGAGCACCCTATTCGCTTTATTTTTGCACCAAGTAATGTGTTAGACCTTAAATACTATCACTAAAGTAAATCAAGATTTAGGCAAGGATTTAGAAAATCCTCAAACTATGTAGGACAACAATAAAATGAAGTCCTTGTATAAACTTCCAAAAAACCAAGCACTCATACCAAAAAAAAAAAAAAAACACTAATTGGTATAGAAATGTATGGCTATATTTGAGGAAGCTACAGGCATAAAATTTGGTCATAGGAAAATGAAGAAACATTGAGATTTTAATCTGCACAGCATCTTCCTGGTACTGCTGAACACTGCCATGATAGATGTGTATTTTGAGTTTGAGATATGGCAAATTGATAATGGTATAGTCAAGAATTGCAGAGGTAGGAATTAATTTTCAGGATTGACTTGATGAAATTAATATGAAATTTAAATCAGTTTTCTGCAATATCAAAGAAAGTGTGGAATTTTGTAAGCATCTCAGTGAAGATCGCAAAGACAGCTAAAGGCTTTTGAATTCTAAAAATCAATTGTCATCCTAGGTTGATTTCAGGCATAGATGCAGGGTTACTAGAATTGGACCCCTTATTGAAAACCAAGAACTTGGGCAACAAAATACAGTTTACTAGAATGCTCGTCATCTTTCTTGTCCAAGTTGAGCCATAGCCCCAAACCTAGCCCCGCGAAGGCATAATAAAAGCCGGTGATCAATCATGACTAATAAGCATGAGTTGAACCACCCAACTGCCACCAAGAACATAATCCCAGGATGCCACTAAATCTCTTTGGCACTAGCAAGCCCTTTCCAACACCACCAGCTTTTCTAGTACTAACCAGTAATAGCATATTTGGCATTACGGTTTAAAAATATATTAAAATAATATTTTTTTTAGCCGCAACGCTAAACACATTATACGGAAGTAATTTGGTGTATATATTTAAAGACTCGACTATAATCTAATCAAATTTAAGAAAAATGATAAAAACACGTCCCATGCATTCTACAACAAAAGTTACGAAGCGATTGTACTCAAATGTGGTGGGGAGAAACCTAAATAAAATGAAACCAGCTACTCTTCAAGACTATGAAGTAAATAAAAACCAACTTCAGCCTATGAAAGGATCCTAACTGGTGCAATATCGAATATTGAGCAAAAAATTCAATTACTTAGGCATTAACGCTTGTTCTTTTGCAAGCTTTTAACATCCCATATCAATTTGCACTTTGTTGTCTATGAAGTACCATCACCAATAAAGATTTAAAGACACAAAATAGTATTAACATGCTGAAGAAGCAAATTTTCTAGCTCTATTCAGCATACATACCTGATCCAAATCTGAGAAAACAAGCTCTAAGTTGATTACATCAAAATCCCATTTAGGATCGACTTTCCCATTTACATGAACAATGTCATTATCATCAAAACAGAGAACAACCTGGAGCAATAGTGAACAGGCCTTTAATACACAGATGAAGAACATAAAAAATAGCTGTACTTATTTTCTAGCAATAGCCTTCAGGATTTTGTGAGAAAGTAGCCTTCGATTGACATTCGAACTAATAAACATGGTTTTGTAAGCTAAACAAGTCATTCAAACTAATCTTAGCTTCGAACCTAAAATGGTTTGGGATTGGAAAGGTGGGTTTTACCTCTAGGACAAACCTCCATAGAGCCCAGAACAAAACTACTCTTAGTCTTGACTTGCCATTGGACAACTGACGTAGCTCAGCTACTAACAGAGGCAGCAGGACATCAAATGGTTGTAGCATAGGTCGTAGTTCAATTCCTTTTTTTCTTTTTGTTGGTTGGAGTATTGTCCTTAAATGGAGGGCAGTCCATTTCCCGAGCTTCTTTCTGCTCCTTCCACACTAACTTTTTCGCCTAAAATTTTATGGCGGCAATGTAGAGTGGAAGCAGCAACGAAAAGCTTGCGTGGAGCATTCATTTTGGAGGCGAGTCAGGGAGGACAATTAACTTGTTGGAAGACTGTCTTGCAGCACCTTTTTACTTTAGATATTTTTGTGACAATTTTTTTTTAAAGAAAAAGAGATGGAGAGAAAGTGATAAAAAAAATATAAGATAAGGTTATTAGAAAGAAATAAAAAGGGTGTGTTCTTGAAAAATCATTTTTTAAATTAAAATAACTATTTCAAAAATACTTTTTATTTTTAATCTGAAAGATTCTATGCGGTGGATAATCTCTCACTAGCTTTTCTTGGCTATTCGGTGAAAGAGTAAGATCGTCCGGTGTGTGAATGGAGAACTTCTCCATGATAATGTCTGTAGCTCGATACAAACCAACCAATAACCCACCAAATTTCCGCCACCACTCATCTGACCTCCACTGCACAACCATCTTCTCTGCCATAAACTCAACAACACCCATAAACCAAACCTTACCCATCTCCCCCTCTCACTCTCATGCGATCTCCCTTTTCCCTTACATAACCATACGCTAACCCATCACACAACCCACCATCGCCTAACTTACCATCACCGTTGCCCTCTCCTCTCACAACATCAAACCACTAAACCAGCCTCTATCTAAAACCAATATAGAATTGGTCTAAAATCCCAGCCACGCACAACACCATCAATGCACGAAAACAATAACACGACCCATTATATTCTCTCTAGCTGAAAAAGTGAATTCATACATTGATTTTTACTATAGTGGTTCAATTGGCTATGTTTTTTTTGCAAAAATTCAGGGATTTTGATATCAATATCATTGTAGAATTATGTTTTCACCCTGTGAATTCATTACATTTATGAATGAGATTGATGGTATACTTGCTTGTCAGCGGTGGAAAGGGATTTTGGTTGAAGATGGAGGATGAACGCATCAAATGCACTCGTGCAAGAGAAGCCATTGTTTGTGAAGGCAAGCTAAGGTTTTGGTGAGGTCAACAGGGATGGGGAGAGAAGTTTCGGTGCTCGTTATGAATTTGAAGGCGTTGGTGGCGTTGAAGCAGTGGTCCTTGAAGGAGTTTATTAGGGAGGTAAAGGAACACGTGGTAACCTCTGATATGGTAGGTGGTGTTAATGATCAATAGAAATACCAACCAGTCCCGTGTTGTGGCGCCACCAGGAAGCCATTACTAGTTAACGAGTGATAACTGATAAAGATATCACTCCATCAATTTATAATAATAATAATAATAATAAAATAGAAGGTTAAAACATTGTGGCTATTGATATATTTTACTATTTATTATATATAATAATAATTATTTTCTCTTTCAGGAAAAAAAAAAAAAAACAAAGTTCTTAGTGTTGAGAGTATCTTTATCTTTTTGAAAGATTCATAGGTTATTACCATATTAATTAAGAATAAAATTGTTTTTATTTTTATTTTTTAAACATGATAGAATGATTTAATTATCTTTAAAATCAAAATCTTTAAAACTAGTATTTAAAGGTTTTTTTAGTCCTCACTTTTTTAAACACGGTAAAATAAAGCAAAATTTTGGTGGATCTTTTTATTATGTTTTTTTTGTTTGTTACTATGATGCTAAGCATGAAAAATTTGATTTTTTTAATAAATATAAAAAATTATTTAAATGAAAAAGTAGATGCTGCGTACAATGCAAGTGTTAATGTGTGAGAGGCGTCTATGACCTTCTGGTAGCACCTCCAAAAGATCAACAATTACTTTTTGCCATTCTGTTGGAATTGTCATGGCGTCTTTTTCTTGGTTGCCGATGCATGACAATGATGACATGACGATTTATCTCAAATGGAGCTTTTTTTTCTCTCTCATCCCTTCAAAAATCACGCTGGCATTCAAAATTTTAATTTATATTTCAGTTTTAATTTTTATTGTTTTGATTTCTACTTTTTGTTCTTGATCTCTTTGTAAAATTTTTATTTTTTTTCAATTGCATCATTCAATCCCAATTTATAATATTATGTTTTCCAATTTGATTCTTTTTTTTTCTTTTGTTAAATTGATTTTTCTTTTTAGTTTACCATTCAAAAAAAATTTATAACTGTCATCTAATTTGTTTTTTATTTCAATTTCGATCCTCATTCTTTAAATTGTTATTTTTTGTTATGGATCCTTATATAATTGATTTTTTTTAATTTCACCTTTTAACATTTGATTGGTTAGGGATTGGGCTTTGTGATTTTTCAGGATATGATGCTTCTAGTTTAATGATCCAGGTCACGGGTTTGAAAAGTTAACACAAGTTGATATATATTTTTTTACTTATTTTCAAATTCGATTTCATCATTCGATATTAATTTTTTTTAATGGGCTTTTGTGGTTTTTTTTGTTTTCTTTTCTAGAGAGTTATCCTTATCTCATGACTTAAGTCGTAAGTTTAACATATTAATTCGGGTTAGCTCACCTCTTATTACCCAAGTTGCAGGGTTGTCATGCTAACTTGGGTTTACCCATTCCAATTTTTTTTTTAATCTTTTTTTTTATCCAATTTCATCATTCTATATTTAATTGGTTAAAAATTGAGTCACATTAAATTTTTTTTATAAAAAGATTATTTTTTCAAGTTATCATGATCATTTTTTTTGTCTATTTACAATCATTGTTTTTTTTTTATCGTCTAATTAAAATATAATCAGTTTATTTGACCCAACCATGTCTATAACCCAAGTTACTTATTTTTTTTTCCTTTTTAATAGGTGTTTGCAATATCTAAATATTATTTTCTTACAAAAAATAATAATTTAGCCTCATAATGTAGCGCAATCTCACATTTAATATTTAAATAAAATTGAATAAATTGAATAAGTTTACTTGAATAATGGCTAATGTGTATTATTTTTATAGACTAACAGGGTATTATTATCAAGGTCTATCATTAATACTGGTGGATAAAATTATACAACAATTAATAATTGGTCAGTAAAGGGATTTTTGTTTTTGTGGTTGAAATCATGTTTTGTAATTTTTATTTTTTTATTTAAAATTATTTTTTTTGTTTTTTTAATTGTTAATATAATAATGCCAATTTTTTTTTAAATAAAAATATATTATTTTCATACATTTCTAAATGAAAAATACTTTAAAAAACAATTACCACAACAATTCTAAACACAAATAAATACTTAATTTTCAAGGAAACGTTTCATTAAATTCCATGATCCTAAATCTACCAAGAAACATTAGAATTCACGACTAATAATTTAAAAATTAAACATTAATATAATTCTCACATGCCAAACACCCTATTGAACCTTCATATCAACATACCTATTCTTGATTAAATTAAAGTCTCTAGTGGAAGAAACCCTCCTAAAATCAGATCAAGAAAAATCTCTGCCTACCTTTCCCTAAAGCACAAACCTTCCTAATTTTTTAATTAAAGAAAGCACTAATCCAAAACAATCAACAACATAAACCCATCTCCATCACAAAGCTCATGACACTCAATCTAAATAAATAAATAAATAAATAAATAAATAGTCTTCAATCACATCATGTTTTGAGCTCCACCACCCCCTCTATAATATAACAGCAAAACTCCCATTTCATAAATGGAAAACACATAAAATATAAGTAGATGCCTCTTTACCTTTCTCTTTACACCAAAAAGCAAAACCACCACACCCAAAAATACACCAAACAAAGCCTTAAACCACAAAATCAATAAAAAAATATATTTTAACTCAAAAAATATATTTTTTAAATAAATCATTAAGCTATTTGCAAATCATTCTATAACTCTAAGATCATTCCAAAGAAATATTTTATCACCCAAAACTATCCAATTTTAGAAAGAAAAAAAAACCCAAAATTTTGTGAAAAAAAGACAACAATATTATATTTAAAAAAAAAAAACAAAGAGAGAAAGAAATGGATTATTCTTTTTTGACAAATACTCACCGTCCTCTCTCTGTATGGTCTATTATATTTCTACTCTCTATCATCCATCAATGAAATAATAATAATAACTATTAAATAAATAGTATTAATAATAAAAAAATATTTTTTAAATATTTCTAATCGATTCGTTATCTCTTTCTCTCTAGGGCTCCTCTCTTCCTTCCTTTATAACCCAAAAAGAAAAAGGGGAAAAAAGAAAGAAACTTTATAGCTTAATTAAGCAGCATGAATTATTGTTGTCGTCTAAGCTGCACCCAATTCTCACTGTACAGAAACGGATCCTTCTCTCAAGAAAAACCCTTTAAGGGTTTTTAGCATTCAGTGCCTTGTTTTGTTAGATTTAGATTATTTTTTTTGGATTAAGAGTCTTGCAGTTTTTTTTATTTTTGTGGGGTTTAAAGATTTAAATAGAAAAAAACCCAAAAGAAAGAAAGTGTAGATGATGATGGATGGGGGTGGCGTCGAGCAAACTCCCAAGATTGGAGATAACTCTACAGGTTTGTTTTCTTGATTAATTTTTTGAATATTTTTTGGAGATCTGTTTTGTTGCTGTTTGTGTTTGTTTCTCGATAAAATGAAGGAAAACATCATGGGATGCTGTGTAAATGGTTTGTTTAAGTTGTTTGGTTTTGTGGGTCAACGTTAAAAAATTGTGGGCTAACTTTGAATTTTAGCATGATTTGTGTTTATAGGATCTGCTTTGTTTTGAGCTTAGTGGAACTTGATGGGTTTATTTGAAGTTAAACTGAACAGTTGTATATTAGGTTTAAATAGTTAAATTAGTCCTTGGATTTTGCAAATTCTGCTGTTGCTTTTGTTGTTAATGGCTGATAAGGGAATGCTTTTTTTTTTTTGTGATTATTAGTTAAGATTAGCTTCAAGGCTGAGCTTAATGTAAATTATTAATGCGTTCTTGCTCAAACACTTGCCATCCATTTGTTTGATGCATTTTTGGTTTTGTAATGTGAGTTTAGCTTCTCTAAACATGGAGCGTGCACCATTTTATTGGAATTGACCTGGTTTTGTTACTTGGATTCTTTTTGTGGGCAGAAGACACTGTATTTGATGCATCTCAATATGCATTCTTTGGTAAAGATCTTGTTGAGGAAGTTGAGTTAGGCGGATTGGAGGATGATGAGGAGTTGCCTGCAGTTGATTTAGAAGAGGAGGAGTTTTTCTTTGATAGACAAGAGGTTCCATTCTCTCTTCATTTTGATATTTTCTCTACTTTTTATTTGATTATTTGATTTACATTGAAATGGAACCATTTTGGTTCCTAGGAATGTTTACATATTTTATCAGAAGAATTAGGGAAGTGTTCCATTTTGTTGTGGGTTCTTAATATAAGAATGAGGATCTTCTGTGGTGTATGAGTTTCACTCTGTACTCTGGCAGCGTCAAATTACCAATGAAGTTTAGACAAAGGGGGTTGAAATTAGGATTATAAACTCATGTTGTGTGGAATTTTGAAATAGGTCCCTAAACTAATGAATTAACACCCAACACTTCCATTAACTTTTTGTTATGTCACCATTCAAAGAGTGAGGCCTGTCAGTTGTTGTTGTTGCACTTCATGCCAGCTATTGTTGTTGAAATTGTGGACTAAAGAACTCCCAACTACTGATCGGATGTTATATTAGAAGTTTTTGTAGTTGAGGGATGTAATTCCAATTGGATAATTATTGAGGGGCCACAGTTACAATCTTTCCTATTTTCTTGGTGGCCTTTTCATTCTGAGGAGGTGGGGTTCAAGATTGGGTCCTAAACTCTAGAATAATGTGTGAATCCCTAATCAATTTAGAAAAGCTAGCAGTTGATCTCTGTTTCGAAAGTGGTAGCTACTTTGATGGTGCCCCTAATTGTTCCTTTCTTATTTGCAGGGTGAGGTTTTAAGATCTGTATCTGATGTTGATGATCTTGCAAGTACATTTTCAGTGGTCAGTCTACTACTCACTTATGCTATTATGTATGCTATGAAGGTTGTCAAAAATAAAATCTCATTTATCATTCTTTTTCATGTTTCCAAGTGTAAGGTTGTGTTTAGTTAGAGTCCTCTGACATAAGGGATAGATAGAAAAGGGACATAAATGTGTTTGGTTGAAGGGACAAACATAGAGACATGAAAACAAATGTGTCTCTGAAATATTTTTGGAGTGAATGTCCTTTAAATCCCCTTTATCCTAATTGTCTCCATTTCATCTCTTTTGTGTTGAGATAGTAACTAAACACTATTTGTGGTTGTCAAAAATGTTTTTTTAACACGACACGGACTATACAATATAAACTCGGATAGTAAACTTGAATCGTAAAATCGTAAGTAAAATATTTTAATTAATTATATATTAATAATTTCATTCAAGTAGTAAATAATAACTTAGTGTGGGGTTTAGTGATTGTTTAATAATACGATAAATCTTGTTTTTTAAAGTGTTTTTTAACTTTGAAATGTATTAAAATAATATATTTTTTATTTTTTAAAATTTATTTTTAATATTAATACATTAAAACAATTAAAAAAATTAATTAAAACTTAAAAAATAATTAAGGATCAATTTCTATGATGTTACTCACAAAGTCAATCCACAGTGTTTTTCTTTGTCTTTCCTTCTTAATTGATGTTTTTTATTCACAAAGCAATGTAAAATATCAACAAAAGATAACAACCTCGCACGTGCCATGGAACCACCACCACCTCAGCCACCATCAACAACCACTACCTTATCTTTCACAGCCAACATCACCACCTCTGAATTTATCAACCAAATGGAACAACTTTAAATGTTTAGCAGCAATTAGCAAACAAGCCCAGCGTTTCTTCTTTGCAGTATTGCCCACCGTTGCCACAAGAGATACTTCAGCTACTAACTGTTTGATCAAGAAATTTGTAGCATCATCACCGAAATCAATTGCCCTTGATGCACTCTCTCATCTTCTCTCCCTCGACCCCACTCACCACCCTCTGCTGTATCTTCTCACTCTCCTTGTAAGTAATAACTCAAGACCCATTAGATCTGCTTGGTAGGGACTTGATGTTGAGGGTTTTGAACAACCTCAATGCACGCAGCGTGGCACGATGCGTCGTCGTCTCTCGTAGCTGGAACCGTGTTGCTTCCAGTGATCTTCTCTGGACCTCCAAGGTGTTTTTCTTCTGTTTGAGATGGACACAAAGATCAACAGAGAGTTGAAGAGTTTATCAGCTAACAAATACACAGAGAGTTGAAGAGTTTGTCAAACTCGTAAACTTGGTCGGAGTTTACCGAGTTTGCTGGTTTTCAAGTTTCTAACCCGATTGTACACGGTATATACAAGTTAACTTGTAAAATCGAGTCGGACGATTTTACGAGTTAACTCGCGAGTTTGACAACCTTGATTTAAAAGTATCTAATAGGCAAGAAGACAACCATCTTATTCACGTGTTAAGTGCTTCTGACAGTTGAAGAAAACAAATAGGTTGGATATTTAGGCAGAATTTTCATTGGATTTGAGGTTGCAACTATGTAGTTAATATGTTTTTAGATCACCTTTTATTTTGGCAAGTTTCAACTTGCTTTATGCATGCGATTCCTTTTTACTCAATCCTCCTGCACAGCAATTAGCCAATTAGTCACATGTTTAAGGACCAACCTTTGGGTGAAAGTTCTTCACATGAGGGATTAGTATTTATATTAGCACCAGACAACATTGGTCTATACATAGCTTCTTGAATGCTGTTACCTGCCAATAGACCTGCCCCCATCTAGAGAGGAAAAAGGGAGAGCAAAGAAGGAAAAAACCCTTCTACTTATGAACAAGTTTGTTCATTGATGTCTTTTCTGAAACAAAGTTGAAACGTGCAGGTTTATGTGAAATTTGAAAGTCAGTGTATGCTTTGATACTTCGACAAGTGTGGAGAACCTTTTGTTTTCAAGAAGATGGTTTGAATTTAAATAAAGATAACGATAGTGATGTTGATTTTCAGTCTTGGGTCTTTACTCTGTTTGGTAAAGGAATGGAGTGTAATTGGGGCATATTGTAAATTTAATTCTTATCAATTTGAAAAGAGAGGGGAAAGGAAGATTGACCAATATTTTGTTTACTTTGGGTCTTATTGGCAGTAGTAGGTATATTGGCTGTTTCATATCGTTGTATCAATGTGAGAAATATTTCAAAATATTAGATTATGACGGGTTTGCTTAATTTTGTATGCTTGATTACTCATTTATTTCAGTTGAACAAGGTTGTGAGTGGACCAAGCACTGGGATAATTGGTGATAGGGGCTCTAGAGAAAGTAAGTATTCGATTGCATACTTTTATTTATTAATGTGAAATATAAGATTGTAACTTAATCAATCCATAAATTATAGTTTTCTTCCTTAGTATTCTGTTAGAACATTCTTTTTCATTCCTGTGTTTTGTCACTTTATCATGCTATGGTTTTTGCTGAAGTCCAGCGATTTACTTTTTTGTGTTTAAGATTGCACGTGGATGAGGCTGTTCTACTGCACTATTGTCCTGGCATATGTTATATGATGTGTGCAGTATGGAGCTCTTTTGTTATGGTCAAAATAATAACATCAAATGTATGACAGTTTGAACACTATAGTAGAAAGTTATGGTAATTTCTTGTTCAAGATGTATACTTTTTGCAAAATGAAAAGCAAACATGTACCCATGTCACCTGTTATTTCATAGAAATGTAACCGATATTGCTTTAGTTTACATGAATGTTTCAAGAAGATTTTTTATACGTTCCTTCAGCCTTATCAATTGCATTTCAATGGAATTGGATAAGCTATGTAATTGCAGTGCAAAGTTATCCCAATAAGGGTGTAGATTTACCGTCGTGAGAATAAAGGGAAGTGATCTGGCTAGTTAAAATTCTGGACTTGGCTGAACTGAATCTATATGCTTGACACTTGTTCTGCATCATGATATATCGAAATTCTTTATGATGATTTCCTTGTATCCCATTTATTTAATCAGTGTTCAAAAAATTAGTAAAATGTTAATCCTTAAATTGTTTTAAAAAAGAATTTTCCAAGTTTGGATTTGTGTAACAAATATAAATGAAACCTGTGTATAAAACCTTCCAGGTTCATCTGCTGCTGAATGGGCACAGGGAGAGGAATTTCCTAACTGGTTTGATCAGCAGCTACTTGATCCAGATGGCGTTCAGGATGGCAAAAGATGGTCTTCACAGCCATATTACTCTACTGCTCGCCTTGCAGAATCAAAGCCTCTGCACAGAACCTCTTCATACCCTGAGCAGCAGCAGCAGCAGCAGCAGCACCAACAACCACACCACCAACACTACTCTAGTGAACCTATTCTTGTGCCAAAATCTTCCTACACTTCATATCCTATCCAAGGTGGACAATCTCCACAGGCTTCACCAAACCACAGTCATCTAAATATTCCATATCTTTCTGGTGGCCACCAGATTGCGTTATCTTCACCGAATCTCCCTCCCTTCTCTAATTCTCAGCCTCTGCTAAGCGGCTTACATCATGGATCACCACATTATGGTGGGAATTTGCCTCAATTTAGTTCTGGTCTTTCTGCTAATAGCCGGCCACCAAGCCAATGGGTCAACCATACAGGCTTATATCCCGGAGAGCATCCCAATCGCATGAACAATATGTTGCAACAACCATTATCTCATCAAAATGGGCTAATGCCTCCACAGTTGATGCCACAACTGCAGTCACAACAGCATAGGCTGCACCCCTCAATTCAGCCATCATTGGGCCATCTATCAGGGATGCAGTCTCAAGTATTTAATCCCCATGTCTCTCCATCCCCGCCTATGATGAACAACTTCGACACAATGCTTGCTCTTGCTGATAGGGATCAAAGACCAAAAGCTGCTCAGAAAGTTAGAGCAATTATGCGATATCCTCAGCAAGGCTTTGATGCCAATGGTCAGAAGATTGATATTGGCTGGCCACAGTTCAGATCCAAGCATATGACCACTGATGAAATTGAAACTATTCTCAGAATGCAGCTGGCTGCAACACACAGTAATGACCCATACGTGGATGATTATTACCACCAGGCATGCCTTTCAAAAAAAACAGCTGGGGCAAAGCTCAAACATCATTTCTGTCCAACTCACTTGAGGGATCTTCCTCCCCGAGCACGTGCTAATAGTGAGCCACATGCTTTTCTCCAGGTAGATGCTCTTGGGAGAATTCCTTTCTCTTCAATTCGTAGGCCTCGCCCACTTCTAGAAGTTGAACCTCCAAATTCATCTGTTGGTGGCAATGCTGAGCAGAATTCTGTTGAGAAGCCCCTAGAACAGGAGCCAATGCTTGCAGCAAGAGTCACAATTGAAGATGGTCTCTGCCTTCTTCTTGATGTAGATGATATTGATCGTTTTTTAGAATTCAATCAATTCCATGATGGTGGAGCCCAGTTGATGAGACACAGGAGGCAGGTCTTGTTGGAAGGGCTGGCAGCATCTATGCAATTGGTCGACCCGCTTGGCAAGAATGGGAATACAGTTGGACTTGCTCCCAAGGATGATTTCGTGTTCTTGCGATTAGTATCTCTTCCCAAGGGACGGAAGCTTCTTGCAAGGTACCTTCAGCTTCTTTTTACAGGCAGCGATCTCATGCGGATTGTTTGTATGGCCATTTTTCGTCATTTAAGGTTTTTGTTTGGAGGTCTCCCTTCTGATCTCGGAGCTGCAGAAACCACAAATAACCTTTCAAGAGTTGTATCTTTATGTGTACGTCGCATGGATCTCGGTTCACTTAGTGCTTGTCTCGCTGCAGTGGTTTGCTCCTCAGAGCATCCCCCACTTCGCCCCCTTGGAAGCTCAGCTGGAAATGGGGCTTCCCTCATTTTGATGTCTGTTTTGGAGAGAGCAACTGAACTATCAAATGATCCTCATGATGCTACCAACTATAATGTGACAGATCAGGCACTTTGGAAGGCCTCATTTGATGAGTTTTTTGGCCTCCTTATCAAGCATTGCATAAATAAATATGATAGCATCATGCAGTCTCTATCAGATTCAGATCCAGCCGAAGCTATTAAGAGGGAACTACCTATGGAGCTCTTACGTGCAAGTGTTCCCCATACTAATGACTACCAGAAGAAGCTGTTGTATGATCTTTCTCAGCGTTCCTTGGTTGGTCAGGATGGTGGTAATGGTGGCCACATCAATTCTCAAGCAGTGCTGAGTTAATATGAAGCTGCATGAAAATCTAATACCAGGTCACTGAGAAACATAGTTCTGGTAATGTGAATATGGCAGGAATTCTGTTGGAGCAGCAATATCACTGGGGATTTGCTTTTAATTTGTTGTCCACATTGTGACTAATTCAGAATACACGAACTAAATGAAGCAGCAGGCTTCGGGAGCAACCTGTCATAAGAGTCGGCTTAGTTTTTTAGTTTCATTTTTTTTTTGTCATTTCAAATCAATTCCGTGCTACTGCCTCGACAAAACCTGTATAAGGCCTGTCCTCTGTTGTGATAGAATTCTGTTGGGTTTTTGTCACTTTCCCCCGTCCTCATAGTTCCTTTTGTCTCGAGGGCCTATTTTGATGCTCTGTTGTGAAATTCCTGATATTGAGATGTAGTGGGGTAGTTTGTACAGGGTTTGCAAAAAGGTTTCCCACTTTCCTCTGCTATTTGTTATCAAGGAGGTGGGGTGGATATGATTTTCATGTTCTAGTATGGGCACTGTGACATCCTAGTGTTAGTAGATGGCAATAAAGCCAGGCAGGTGCTGGTGGCTGTGTTGTCGAACAGGGCAGCTATGGAGTTTGAATTCTTCTAGTAATTACCAAGTTGAGCCTGTAACATTGCCTATCAGTTTTTCTCATAACAATCATTTATATTGCATTAATGCTATACTGCATGCGTTTCTCCTATTGCTATATTATTCTTCCATCGTGCCATGTTTAATCTGTGGAGAGATATCATCGTGGTTTTTTTAGAGTGCTTGCTGATGTATGTTTATGGACAATCAGTACTGACAAATGCTTGCATTCAAACATTCCTCCTGTATTGGGTGGTTTTAAAAGGGATTGTTTTTCTTAAACATAGGTATTGTTTGTTCGCTAGAAAATAATGCTTTTAGTTCAAGGGGTTTTTTTTTATAGAAAGTGAATTTTTAAAAAGTAAATTAATTTTTCATGCTCAAAGTGTTATGAAAAATAAGTTAAAGTTATTAATGTTTTATTTTTTAAAAAGTTTATTAAAAGAACAAGGATTAAATCTAAGGATTAAATCTAATAAATAATGAAATTAAAAAAAAATTAGTTTTATAAATTATTTTAAATAAAATAAATAACAATTAAAATAATAAAAATCAAATTAGATAGATAGAAAAATTACAAAATATTGAAATTAAAAAATATATATAATTTTATAAATTATTTTAAATAAAATAAATATAATCAAAGGAATAAGAAATAAATTTGATAAATAAAAAATTTCAATCAATAAAAGGATAAGAAAAAAGCAAATAATAATCAAAAGAATAAAAATCAAAGTTGCTATAAAAATCAAACTTTATATGAATTTTTTCTTAAAAAAATATTCAAAATAAAATATATAGCAATAAAAAAAATTGATGATCAAATTTGATATAATTAACAATTAACAAGATATTTTTGAATTTTTTGTAATTTCAAGAAAGTGTTTTCCATCCAAAATAAAAATAAAACATTTTCTTATAAACTAAGTTAAATTATTCTTTAACTAAAAAGTGTTTTTCATTGATTAACTTTTTTAATAGTAAATAAACATATGAAAGTTTATAAAATGATTTACAAAAAAACTATTTTTCAATAACAAATGAGGCTTTAAAAGATGTAAATGATAAATCTTTTGATCTCAATATTTATGGCTCTATTTGCTATTATTTTTCATTTCTATGGTTTTGGGAAAGAATAAATGTAGAAACTATTGGATTGTTGAGTTTTTGATGTAAAGATAGTGGCAAGTATAGAAAGAAAAATGACCAATCAAAATAGGGTTAAACCTTGATAAAGTAGAAAAGGATCATAATCTTAAAATAAAAGTGAAAGATAGCTAAAAGAATGAAAATAACATAAAATCAAGATAAATCCAAGATAAATAACAAAATTAAATCAAACAATATTTTTAGGATATAATTTGAGGTCTAATTTCAAGCTTAAATATTCAAATTAAAAGTTATTACATGTTATTGTTGTTATGTTGGTTTAGCTTGAACAAATCTTCTTTTAGGCTTAACTTTGTCCTACTAGGTTTAGCAAAATTAAATCAAACAATTTTTTTTGCATTACATGAACATAGGCCTCCATTAATGTTTGCACACCCTATAGATTTGTGATGAACAATACTCTCTTGAACTATGCAGGCATGTTTGCAGGTCATGGCCGGCTCTTCTCTTGGGACTCTAGTTTCGCTGAAGGTGAATTCTCCTGACTGATCAAGTGCTCTTTGTGGAAGAGAGAAGATTCTACACTCTTCACGTTAGAAGTTTCTACAGGAATGAGTTTGAAGGAGAATATGTTGACCAGTGTGATCCGGCAACCACGTTTGCTTGGAGTTCCATGTTATTGCCTTAGTCTGTGTTAGTTAATTCATGTAACGACTTGATACAGGTGAACAGCTGAGGAGAGCGCATTATTGCTCCCCCACCTGAAAAGGAAAAGGGTTATGATTTGGACTTATGTGCACTTAGATTTAGGGCTATTAGAGGTCATCAAGATTCTGGAACAGGAAATCTTGGTAATAATGTTCTTGAAGCTGAGGAGTGCACACTTACAGTAAGTCTTGATATAGCGATGGTTTCGCAAAGTGATCAAATTGAAGACATTCCTTCCACATCCTGCCTGCAGAAAGCTAAAATGCGGCTGCAGGCAGACACAAATTTCTGGTAGAGTGGACTTCCTGATTGCTTGGTGACTTTCAATGCTTTTTGGATCACATAGCTACCAAATTCGTCTTTAGAAACATGCAGTGGTTTGTTGGTTTTACTAAGAAAATCCTCAATTACCAACTCTTCTATTCTGTATCCAAGCATTTTTGGGTGATATGACTGCCTCCTTTCTGCAATGAGATGGTTGCATAATAGCCTCAAAGCAGATGACATTTTTTTTTTGTTTAGTGATATGACCTTCTGAACCACATAGTTCTCTTCCGGATCCTGTGACAGGAACACTGCATTTATCGACAGATATCCAGGAGCCGATATCTTTGCAGACCTTGGATGGTGTTAATGAACCTGATTAAGGCTATGGATCCTTCATGGTCTATTGCTAAATCAAGACTACATGCAATGGCTGCTTCATTTAATAACTTGTTATCTTCAGCACCCAGCTGGTTAATGTACTTTGACACAACATATGAGCCTATCTGATTGGTCATGATAAGATAAAACACAGCTCACAGAATGTTTGTCACTAAAGAAACCAAAGGTGATCTCCTGAGTACTCGAATGACCTTCTTTATCGAGTTTGAACCATGTGTGTGGACCGTTAATGCAACAAAATCGTATGAGTCCTTGGTCATCTCACATTTAATCAATTTCAACTGTTGATTGTTCAATGAATCAACTAGCTCAGCAAAGACAAACCATCCATGTTGATCATGCATCAGTTCGAAAACAATGGGGAGTCATCTTGATGACGAGGCCAAAACTTTCTTATATATCTTAGACGTAATATCTGGGTTCCTCAACCTCAATAAACCATGAAGTTGTTTATTGAGGTTGAGGAACCAAGAAAAATCCTTACATTGTTGAGCTCTTCTTGATTCCGCACCATACTGAAATCAATGCCTCCTAAGTTTGAACCTACTCTACTTGTTCCCTCGTCAAGCACAGAACCACTCAGAGAACTGAGATTCAGAACAAAAATTCCTGCCCCTGGTTGCAGTATTGAACCTTGAAAATCCCCTCGATTTCCCAAACTGTTTGATCCTAGATAATTTGGAGAAACAGTGGGAATGTAACTAAAGTTGAACTCGTGAACCCGGCCTGATATTGTTGGAGCCCATTCATCCTGGTATCTTGAATGCTCGGCAAAGAACCACCAATATCAGCCAAAACATAGTTTCTTGTGCCACGTATCCCTTTTTTCATGCAAAGCATAAGGTTTTCGACAGGAGAGCCTGAAACAGCAGCAGACATTGAGTTTGAGCTTTCAGGACCGTTTCGGAAGAACCTGAAGATTTCTCCATTGAAAACAAAATGCAGAAAAGAGAGCAGGACAACAAGAATTACAATACAAAGAAACAAAAATCTGAGTAAACAACAATTCTCGTGGTTTCATAGAGGGAATTGTAGAGGAGAGAGCATTAGTCCTTGTTGGTTTAGGATTCCTTGTTCGTAAAGAAGAGTAGGTCTTTGTGTGTGTGTGTGTGTGTGTGTGTTAAATTAACTTTTTTATTTCTTGTGGGACAACGTTTCCTAATCTGGAAAGGAGATGGTGTTAACTTTCAGGGTTGGGTTTCTGTTAAACTAGCTAGTAAAAGCTACAACAGAAATCAAATCCTTGACGAACATTTATATGCATTAATGCTGTGCTTCATGTGTTTCTTTTGTTGTTTCAATTATGATTATTCTTCCACTTGGATTATGAACTTGCAACCACTTTTACTTGGGAGTTCCTTGTTATTGTATGTTTTCAAATTAATTAGTTCCGACGAAAAACAAATTAATTAGTTCCGACGATGGCTTGTTTTGTCTACGTGAGACTGGTTCGGCAGCTTTGCATGAGTTCAATTGACGATCTGATCTCAATACAAAAAATTACTTGCTTTTGATTTTGACAGCAAGCGATTAAGATTATATCATTGCCTCCTTTTCATGGTGATATGGGCCAGTAGATATTGGTGTTTTAGAGACTCAAATTGTTTCTGCTTTTATAGAGATTGATCATACTAATTCTATAAAAGCATAATCTTGAACAGAAATTCTTGCCACAAAGAATCCATTTCTTCTTCTGCAACATCTATGGCTTGTCAAAGTAGTGAAGTTCTCATAAGGGAAATTCTATTATTGTGCAATGAAAAACCCTGTATAATCCTGAAGGAGAAATGATATCTATGCAAGGCTAAAACCTGAAGGAACATGATCTATCATGTTTGTTTCATGCAAAATTTCTAGGATATGTTCTTCTTATCAAGATTATCAAAAAAGAAAAAATGTTTCTCATCAGATCGATTTGTTACTTCCTGTAAGCAGTGATGCTTCGTTTTTCTCTTGTAAGTGTTGGACTTTTGGAACTATATAGCTTGATCTTATGCAAGGTAAAGTCTCCTAAATCATCCTTAATGATCATTAACTTCCAATTTCATAGTTGAAGATCATCATCCAACAGCTAGGGAGTGCGCGCAGATAAGAACGAGCATACAGCAATGGCAGACTTTCCCACTAGATGCAATTACATTGAAACCTATTGTATCTCTTATGATATTCATATATTGCAAGGCTTACTCTAGCCATTAAGAACAAAAAGACAACAACTACTTGTGTTAATATTTTCATTTAAAGTGCTAAACAACATTGTATTACGAATCCAACGTAAGTATGACAAGGACTAACAAGATTACTTACAAAACTGGACAGAGGAGGGGGGGGGGGGGGGGGGGGGGATTACAGCCTAAATTCTCTAAAGACAAAATTACTTCGTCAAACACTAAAAGACACTAACTCTTACATACGAAGTAGCATAGTTAAGACACAATGAGAACAAGACAGAATCAACACCAACCTACACTTTCTTAACTGACCTTCCTCCAGTGATCAAATTGAAGACATTCCTTCCGTATCCTGACTGCAGAATGCTAAGATGTGGTTGCAGGCGCAACAAAAGTTTCTGGTAGAGTGGACTGCCTGATTTCTTGGTGACGTTCAATGCTTTTTGGATGACATAGTTACCAAATTCGTCTTTAGCAACTTGCAATAGTGTGTTGGTGTTGCTCAGAAAATCCTCAATTACCCAACTCTTCCATTCTGTATCCAAGCATTTCTCGGCGATATGACTGCCTCCTTTCTGAAGTGAGATGGTTCCATAATACCCTCTGAGATGATGGCATATTTTTTGGGTGAATAAAGGGTTATTGAGTGATATGACCTTCTGAACCACATAGTTCCCTTTCGGGTCCTGCGAGAGGAAGGCTACATATGTGGACAAGATATCTAGGAGCCGATATCTTTGCAGACCTTGGATGGTGTTGATGACCCTGATTAAGGCTAGGGATCCTTCATGGTCTATTGCTAAATCAAGACAACATTCAATGGCTGCTTCATATAATAACCTATTATCTTCAGCACTCAGTTGGTTAAAGCACTCTGATACAGCATATGAACCTATCCGATTGGTCATGATTGTAAAAAACGCAGCACGCAGATTGTTCATCACTAAGGTAACCAAAGGCGATCTCCGGAGTAGTCTGATGACCTTCCTTATCGAGTTCGAACCATGTGTGTCGAGAGTTAATGAAACAAAGTCGTCCAAGTTCTTGGTTATCTCATATGTAATCAATTTCAACTGTTGATAGTTCAATGCATCAATTAGTTCACCAAAGACATGCCATCCATGTTGATCAAGCATCAGCTCCAAAACAACTGCGATTCCTCTTGATGACAAGGCCAAAACTTTATTATATATCTCACGTGTAATCTCCGGGTTCCTCAACCTCAATAGACCTTGAATTGTTCTTGAACCATGTTGGTCTGAACAATAGTTGACAATGCTATCTCCTTGAAGCAAACCAAGAAAAATCCTTACTTTCTTGAGCTCTTCTTGATTCTGCACCATACTATTATCAACGCCTCCCAGGCCCGAACCAGCCCTGCCTGTCCCCACGTCAAGGGCAGAACCACTCAGAAAATTGTAATTCGGAACAAGACTTCTTGCCCGAGGTTGCAATCTTGAACCCTGAAAACTCCCTCCATTACTCAAACTGTTAGATCCCCAGACAGATTCTGAAAACAGCGGTGGTGGGAGCAGCATTGAATTCTCAAACCCGGTCTGATACTGTGAGAACCCATTAATCCTGGTTTCTCGAATTCTTGGTAAAGAACCACCGTTATCATGCAAAAGATAGTTTCTTGTAGACAAACCGTGATGGTTATTTGTATCAGCGCTCCCTTCTTTCAACGAAAGATTCTCAACAGAAAGCAACAGGTTTTCAACAGGACAACTTGCCGCAGCAGAAGAAGACATTGCGTCTGAACTTTCAGGAGCAATGTTATCAGAAAAACCAGAAGATTTCTCCATGGAAAACAAAACAAGAAAAATACAGAAAAGAGAGCAATATTCAAGACAGGGAAGAGTGAATAAAGAACAAGTCTCTCCTGGTTTGTTTGTTTTTTATAGAGGGAATTGTAGAGAAGAGTGCACGAGTCCTTGATGGTTTTGGATTACTTGTTTGTAAAGAAGAGTATTTCTTCCTTTCTTTGTGTTCTGAGGGAAAGGTCTTGCGTCTTGTGGAACAATTTTTAGTGTTATAAGAGAAATTAAATTCTACTGTATTACGGACAGAATAATAAATAAATAAATAAAAATAGAGAAGAAATTATTTTTTTATTTTTTTTCAATTAATAAAAGGAGAAAAGGATTAACAAAAAAAAAAGTGGGTCAAAAAGGTTAATTATGAATACAAAATATGTAAGATGGGGTTTAAGAGGTTTTTAATGCTTAAGATATCCTTGTGTTTTGATTGAATTCAAACTTGAGATCATAATATTGAAAGAAAATCCTTTATTTATTAGAGTAAATGCATAAAAAAAAATAATTGCTGTGATTTTGAATTGATTTAAGGATTGAAAAGAAAAGGAGTAAAGAAGAAATAATAATCTATCATCGCTAGAGGTGAGTAAAAAACCAATTAAACCGAAAAAATCGAACCGTGAAAAAGAACTAATTAAAATTTTGAAAAAACCAACCAGTCCGGTCCGGTTTTGGTTTTATAAGCCTGAAACTGAAAAAACCGAACCGAACCCAAACTGAAAAAAATGAGTCAAACTGGAAAAAAACCGAGCCAAAGCCGGTTTGTCCTAAAAAACCAAACTGAAACCGATCGGTTTGAACCGGATTTGGTTTTTTAAAAAAAAAATTCGGTTTGGTTACTTTTTTTTTAACAAAAACCGAATCAAACCGAAAATAACCACCGCATAAGCATAATTCCACCCAAAAAAGGTTACATGACTCATATTCAATGTACATTCTTCTTAAGGAAATTTTGGATCTTTACATATAGAAAAAGATTTTAATGCACAATAAATGCAGAGATAATAACCTCCAACAATTGTATTTTAATTTTAATTAGTTCACGAAAGAGTAGGTAAGTTTGGACTTTTATTAGAGATTTTTCGATGTAAAATTATATTTGGTTATTGTTTAGTGATAAAAAAAAAATTAGAAATAATGGAGGACAAAAAGGACTCTAAAAAAAACATTTATTTTATGTTTTGGTTTTTATTTTTTTTAACTAAATATATTTTTGTCTATTAGGGAAATTAACCAATTTTGAATTTTTTCTTCAATCATAAGAACACACTTGAATAAATTTTAATTATGGACTCAAGATTAAGAAAAACTAAAACTGGTGGGTGTTTCCTTTCTCAATTTTTGGATCTCTTATTTAAATTGTGGTTTTGCATAATGTCATTGTTTTTTTTTTTCCATGTTACTTTTTTTTCTCTTTAATTTAATCCTTTTATATATGTTGATATGTTTTGCAATTGGACTTGGTATTGTAAAGGGAGAAGAAACAAATCACATTGTGGAATTCAAGGGAGTAGAGAAAAAAAAACATAGATAGAGAAAAAGAAAAAAAAAATCATCAGTTTCATGTTATAGAAAATTATGATACAAGCGCTACCAGAAAGGATAGGGATGCCAAGACAATTCTAGGACACTAAATAAGACTGTCTTTAAAGGCAGCAAGAGTCTACACGCGCTGCTTAAATACGACAGTGCTTCTTACATGTTGGTGCGTGCTTAGCACGCGCCGACCTTTCTTTTTTTTTAGTCCCTAATTCGATAATAAATTTTCAACTAAATCTCAAATCTCATGTAACCTGTTCAATTTAATCCCTAATTCGCTATTAACTCTTTAATTAGATCCCAACTTTCATTCGATTTAACCCCTAATTTAATAATACCTCTTCAATTGGAGCTCGGACCTCATCCCACCTCATCCTTGTATTTTATATTAAATATCCGATTTAATATCAATTTCATCCTATCCAAGTTCAAATAATGCCAAAGCAACAATAGAATAGGGGAAGGGAAAGGAAAAAGATAGTTGTCTGATTGATTAAGCGTATTATAGTCATGTCTATGATCTGAATCATACATTTAATGTTTATTTTAGTTGATCATGTATGATCTAATATGCTGTCGTTCCAGTATTAAAATAACAGAAAAATATCATTTTTTTTAGACCGACCCACATTTTCCCATGTTGTCCAAGATGGTTTTGCACCTGCCAAATCATTTAGCTCATATCATAGCAAATCCTACATGGTTTAATTTGAATCTCAACCTAGGCAAGCAATCACATCAAGTGTTTTCAAGGTTAGGTTGTTGGTTCTTTTTTTTAGATTTTTTTCATAATAAATGAAGTTTGACCATTATTGACTTATGATTTTCTAAATCATATTAGGTTTTAACCAGGTCAACCTTATATCTCATGGATTTACATCATTTGTATTTTTTTAAAAAAAAAACACATCTTTGTTACACCTCAAGTTTATACTGGCTAACGAAACTAGTTTAAACTGAAGTAAAAACTGATTTTTTTACTATTATTAGGCCTTCTATTTTAATCCTTTTGAAGCCTCATGTAAGTGGAGGCTTTTCATAATGCTTTCAAGCAACGTTTGGATACAAGAAATAGAGAAATAATGGACATATTTCTCTATACTTTATATTTTAAAAGAAAAAAAATCACTTTAGAACTGTCACTGAAAAAAAATTATTTTATGTCTTTGTTACCATCACTATTCAAAGGCAACCTAGTGATCAAAAGCTATCATTGAAGTTTTGGATTGGTCCATTTGTGCATGTTCATGTTTGCAGAGTTTTGATCTAAGATTTTCTGCAAAAAGAGAGACAGAAATTTTATTCGGAAAATGAATGGACAGTAAGCATTTCCCTCATTTTTGGTGTAACTTTCTGTTTATGTTCACCGCCACAAATGCTGTTCGATCACCTTCCATGTAGACCTAAAATAGGAATCCTTGATAAAAATTATTTCCCATTTATAGCATTCTTGCTTGATCAAAAAAAGCATTTTTCCTTTTACATCCATCACCTTTAATTTTTTGATTCTCAATGCTAAGAACTTCTACTCAGCCCTTGATGCTCTCTTTTCTCCATTTTTTTTCCTTCTGATCCGACATGAATCGTTTCTTTTATACAGTAGGGTTAATATTCCTCTTCAGCTTCTTCATACTCTATTCTCCGAAGACATCTGACTTGTCAAATAACGTGGACCTTCATCAACAGCTATTGATTTCTCTACAGAAGGGTAAATCTCTGAATTCTGATGTCAGGAAAGGAAAAAAAAAATCCCATTTCTGTTTATTGATTTTTTCCTGTCAATCCTTTTCTTTTTTTTCAATTCTTTAGAAGAAGAACGATGCGACTTGTTTAGTGGACACTGGGTTCAAGACCTGAGAGGTTCTCAATATACAAATGTAAGCTGTTCATCTATCCCTGAATCGAAGAATTGCTTCATGCAAGGAAGGCCAGACTCAGGATTTTTGCAGTGGAGGTGGAAACCTGACGGGTGTGAACTTCCAAGATTTGATCCCGGAACATTTTTTGAGATTGTCAGGGGAAAGACGATGGCGTTTATTGGAGACTCGGTAGCTCGAAACCATGTAGAATCACTTCTCTGCCTCTTGTCATCGGTTAGTTCATGTAATTCTTTTCCTGTAGTTGACTTGGTAAAATCAATGGATTGTATATCCCATTGATTTTGGAACGGAATCCCCCATTTTTATGACCTCTGTGTCTTAACAGATTTTGAACTTTTTCAGGAAGAAATGCCACTGGGCATCTACAAGGATATTGAAGATCGTACGAGAACATGGTATTTTCCTCACAGTAATTTTACCCTAATGGTCATCTGGACTAGATTCCTAGTACTTGATGAGGAGAGGGTGATTAATGGTAGTGTTACAGGTGTTTTTGACCTGCATCTAGATAAGATGGACAAGAACTGGGCAAACAAACTCCCAGAAATAGACTACGCAATCCTATCGGATGCTCATTGGTTCTTCAGGAAGAACTACTTGTACGAGAAAGGCAAGAACATAGGATGCATATTCTGCGGTGAACCAGGCATCAAAAGCTTGGACATTGATTCCGCCCTCCAGATGGTAATCAAGGTTGTGCTCAATTATATCAACAGCTGCAAAAAGTGCAGGAATATTTTGACAGTGTTAAGGACATTCTCACCTGCACATTTTGCGGATGGAGCATGGGACACAGGAGGGAGCTGCAATAGAACGCATCCACTCGGTGAGAAAGAGATTGACTTGGCAAGTTTAGACTGGAAAATCAGAAGCATTCAAGTAGAAGAAATTAAAAGAGTAAGACCAGTAGCAAGGAGAAGGAAAAAATTTGAAGTTTTGGATGCCACCAAGGCTATGCTGATGAGACCTGACGGGCACCCTAATTCCTACTGGGGTAACAAATGGATGAAAGGTTACAACGACTGTGTCCATTGGTGCATGCCAGGACCCATCGATCTATGGAATGATTTCTTGATAGCATTGCTTAGAAGACATGCATTTACCGATTTCACCTGGTCATGACCTGGAGCTAAAATTTGGTGCTCTCCCTACAGGTTTGCATGGGGAATAATTGATAGTTCTGTCATTTCTTTCCCAGATATAAAAATGATAGTTGAATTTATTTCAACCATGCAACTATATTGACCACCATGGCAGAAAATGCATCCATCCTCTCAAAAGCTCCTGGAAGCATGAAATCCTAGGTACTAGTATAATACAACTCTTTTTTTAAAAAAGAAATGGAAAAACTCATGCAAACTCAGCAGTGTCCTTCAAAAACAAATTTTAGATTCGAGATTTGCAAATAAGGACCCTCCATCAATGTAGGGTCAGTAAGTCATGAAGTAGTAGCGCCTAAATTCAAGAAACACTATCGTCTACTGCTCTTTCCAGAAATTCAAGAAACTACGATCCCAAAATCATCTGATGCAGCAGAAGTACATGCAAAAGTCTAAGCTGATCATGGATATCCATTTACGGAATTCGATTAATCATTGGTTAAGTGAAATGATTTGCAGAAGACCAAGTATCAAAATCGTATTTCATTAAAGTATGATTGATCCAAAAATACATGAACTCACCAGCAGCTAAACACATTTGTGTACCTCTGTTCCATTGCATTTGAGATTCTAAGTTTCAACTTCTCTTATCCTTGAAAATCTAAATCATCCAAGGAAAAGTAAATCAATTTGAAAAGTATTACTGCCCTTCTTGAGAAAGCTGGACAGAAGCATCACGAATCATATCAACTAGCTCTTCATTTAGCGCTCCAAGATCACCAGAGTGGCATAGTTGACGGAGGAAAGGGGTAAGGTAATTTGCAGCAACTTCAGCCAATTTCCAAGGAGAAAATTCTGAAGCAATATTGATTATTTTAGTAGACAAGTGTCTGGCTGAATCCATAAAAGATACAATCACTTTGTAGCTGAACGTTTAAATTCCTTTTTTTTTTTGTTAAAAATGTTTGAAATCCAACAACAAGATTCCCACAAAATCTAGATTACAAATTAAGAGAATTAATTTAAATTGGTAATAAAACAATATCATTTTTTTTTCAAGTTTTAACCAGATAATCAAGCATTCATCTTAATGGATTGATGAATTTAACCAGATGAACTCACTCCCAAGTTGATCCGCCAGTGAAGTCTATAACAATAGGATTTGGAAATCATGGAACAAAAGGCAACCTTTATTTAGTCAAATTAAAACCATTAATTAACATCAACTTGATCTTATCACTTCTTTTCTCGACATTCTTGAAGCAATCTAGAAAAAGAATACAAGAAAACGGTCCATTAACATTCCTCAACCTTTGGTGGACACAAGAGGAGCGATAAATCTTGTATATTTTTATGTTTTAAAAGTGTTTTTTTTTAATTATTTATTTAAAATTAATTTTTTAAGTATTTTTAAATCGTTTTGATATATTGATGTTAAAAATAAAATTTTTAAAAAATTACATTGGGCTCTTAATCTTTCTTGCAGCACCATCAGGGTTGTCATGGTGAGGCTGAGACTGGTCAGGGTTGGACATTTTGCATGTAGCCGTAAGGGTAGGCTTATTATTATGAGCACTAGAGAAGAGATCAACTGGTTCGGAATCAGCAATCTTCCCTCTTCGCCATTAACATTTCATCTTCTGATAGTTTTGCCTGTGCTGTTCCATGCTTTACTCATCCTTACTCTTTGCCATCTCTCTCTCTATGATCTGTCTGTCTCTCTATGATCTGTCTGATATCTGTAATTTAGGAAATGTTTCTCCTATGTGTTGGGTTAGAAGATGCATATGCCCCTCCATTTTAGATGCAGTCATTGAAGCATTTACGTGTTGGTTTCTCTAAGCTGGGTTCGACAGGTGTGGCTGAAAATGCTAGGTGGCTCGTGTTCTTGTTTGCACGTCGATATTCACGCTTGTTAGACCCCGCCCAGCCATTACACAAAAAATCTAAGTTAATTTACAGATCAACAGCTCGATCCCATACTACTTTTTTAAATTTATTTTCATGTGGATTTGATTGAATTTGAAATAGATTTATTCAATCAATTGAATTATGAATCAATTAAGTTATGTCAAAGTTAATATCTTTTTTTAATTTAAATTAAAACTAGTTATTAATTTTAGATTGTTTTTTTTTATTAATATGGATGTCCAAGTTTGTTTGCACATATCTTAATTAATTCTATAAAATTAATTTTAAATTATTAATTTTTAGTCCGATATAATTTAATAATTAATTTAATTTTATCCTTGTATGTAAAATGTTTTCCTTAAATCTTTTTTTTTAAAAAAAAAAAGATTTTAA
The DNA here is from genome assembly GCA_007827005.2 of Populus simonii. Taxonomy (NCBI): domain Eukaryota; kingdom Viridiplantae; phylum Streptophyta; class Magnoliopsida; order Malpighiales; family Salicaceae; genus Populus; species Populus simonii. Next base: position 17,517,276 of record CM017474.2, read on the forward strand.
GTCGAAGCATCAAATTCTAAATCACCATTTTCTAGTTGAGTTTTAGATAAATTATCTAAATCATGAGCATGAGAAATTCTCCCCTTTTTTTTTATCAATTTCTACTTAATTTTTAATGATAATATAAAAAGCAATTGATCGGTAAAATCTCTTTGCTTTGTTTTAATTTTTTTTATTGTAATTTTTTTGATATTTTTATTTGTATTTATTGATTTTTTAATAGTGTAATAATTAAATTTCAAAGAAAATAATTAAATAAAAAGCAAATAATTTATAAATGATTCACTACTTGACATTGATTAATAGGTGCATCAGTTAGCTAAACCTACCATGTGTGTTAGAAATGGAACAAATTTTACCAAGTAAATGTAAATTGTGTATTTAATATTTTGATGTAGAGTATTTTAAAAGAATATTTTTTGTTTGAAAAATATATTTAAATAATTTTTAAATGAGCACGTAAAACTATCAAGAAATACTAAAAACATTAATATGTTATTTTTTTAAATGAAATATATTTTTAAAATATATTTAAAAATAAAAATTATGGCGCTTTCAAACACTCTTTATCAAATCTATATCATTTTCAAGAATAATTTAATTTTCTTTTTATTAATTAAGTTCATGCCTAAGCCCAATTCAAAAGATAGATAGGATCATGAAATTATAGTTGATTGACTTAATTTGTCTTGATAAGATGATATAAAATTTTTATTATAAATTGAATAAAAATATTAATCTAATAAAATTTACTTTACTTGATTATATATTTTTAATTAGTTGAAAAAACATATATTAAGCTTGTTACGTAGTGGTTATTATTTTTTCAAGTATTTTTTTATTTGAAAAAATATTAAAATAATATTTTAAAATATTTTAAAATTTATTTTTAATATTAATACATTGAAACAATATAAAAATAAAAAATTAATTTAAAATAAAAATAAAATAATTTTTTAAATGAGTATTTAAAACGCAATACAATGGAATTAACACTAAAAAATTTAAAAGAAAAATGAAATGATTGACTCACTCACCCATAAGTTAATCTTAAGACTTTTTTTCTAGTAATTTCTTACCAGGTCTTACAGCTATGCAAAGGACTAGTAATTAGGTAAACGACAACGCGTGCCCTACACCACGAGCATAGTCTGAAAAATAAGAGAGTGGAAACGTCTCTCTCTTCGGTGTTTTTGATGGTATCCTCTACAGCATACACTTGGAGGATAATGAAATGAAAGGGCTGCAAAGTTACGGATAGAATGAGACTGGACTGAACCTCAAGAGCAGCACAAGAAGACCCTCCTTCAAACACAGCTAGCTTTTCTCCTCCCTCAACCCCAGTCCTGCATTTTCGGCTTCAACTTTTTACATGGTATGAGTGATACAGTGTATGTTAACATTTTTTTCTTCAATTTTTTCCTTTTTTAAAGTTGTTCTTTTAGTTCGTTATTGCTTAAAGTCTTAATTTTTAAGTCTTCAATCACTTAGGGAAACCACAAAGTTTTGATCTTTTTGGTCTGTGCTAAAGAGCCAAAGCTGAAAGTTTGAATTTTGCTTTTCATTATCTGTTGGCAATGGCAACTTTGGTGAATTCGGTGTCTCCTTTAACAAGCCCTTCTCCAGAGACTGCGCGAACGGCTTGTGGGTTCTTTTCTAATGTCCCAAATTTCTATTCTTTTTCACTAAACAAAGGTTTCACTAGAGTTTTGGCATCAACCCAGATTACAATTTCACCTAAAGACTCTGTTTTGACACTGCCCAATTGGAAGGTTGGTAGGAATGGCACAAGAAATAGGGAGATTAGGCTTAATGATGCGTTTTTCCATTTGGAGTTTATTGTTGGGAAGGGTCATAAACCTGATGTTGCTCAAGCAACACAGCTATTGTACGATTTGTGCAAGTCGAATAAGATGAAGAAAGCGACGAGGGTGATGGAAATGATGATTGAGTCTGGTATTATTCCTGATGCAGCTTCTTATACTTTTTTGGTGAACAATTTGTGTAAGAGAGGAAATATTGGGCATGCAATGCAATTAGTTGAGAAAATGGAGGAAAATGGCTATCCAACCAACACGGTTACCTATAATTCGCTTGTTAGAGGGCTTTGCATGCATGGAAACTTGAATCAAAGCTTGCAGTTACTAGATAAGCTGATGTGGAAAGGGTTGGTCCCGAATGAATTTACTTATTCTTTCTTGCTTGAAGCAGCTTACAAGGAGAGAGGTGTGAACGAAGCGATGAAGCTTTTGGATGAGATAATTGCGAAGGGTTGGCAGCCTAACTTGGTTAGTTACAATGTTTTATTAACTGGATTATGCAAGGAAGGCAGGACGGAAGAGGCAATTCGGTTCTTCAGGGATTTGCCATCAAAGGGTTTTAATCCGAATGTTGTGAGTTATAATATTATACTCAGGAGTTTGTGCCATGAAGGAAGATGGGAGGAGGCAAACCAGCTCCTGGCTGAGATGGATTCTGAGGAGCGCTCACCTTCTCTGGTTACATACAATATACTAATTGGTTCGCTTGCCTTCCATGGCAGGATTGAACATGCATTTGAAGTTTTGGATGAAATGGTGAGGGCATCATTTAAGCCCTCTGCCACAACCTATAACCCTATAATTGCTCATCTTTGCAGAGAGGGGAAGTTGGACCTTGTGATTAAGTGTCTAGACCAAATGATTCATCACCGCTGTAATCCCAATGAGGGAACGTTTAATGCCATTGCTGTGCTGTGCAAGCAGGGAAGGGTGCCAGAGGCATTCTCCATAATTCAAAACTTGGGTAATAAGCAAAGGTCATCCACCCATGACTTTTACAAAGGTGTGATTACGAGCTTGTGTAGAAAAGGGAACACGTATCCAGCATTTCAGCTTTTATACGAGATGACAAAGTTTGGATTTGTTCCTGATCCTTATACCTATTCATCTTTGATTAGAGGGTTGTGCATTGAGGGAATGCTGGACGAGGCCTTGGAGATTTTCAGGCTATTGGAAGAAAATGACTATAGGCCTATTCTTGACAATTTCAATGCCCTTATACTTGGATTTTGTAAATCTGGTAGAACAGATTTGTCCCTGGATATTTTTGAGATGATGGTTGAGAAAGGATACACACCGAATGAAACAACTTATACCATTATAGTAGAAGGGATTGCCCATGAAGAAGAAAAGGAGCTGGCAGCACAAGTTTTAAAAGAGTTGCTCCTCAGACAAGTCATGAGACGAAATACAGCGGAAAGACTTGTTTTGCAATACAACCTCGAGGCTTTACCAGTATGAAATTGTATGCATCATCCAGATTAAGAACACGAAAGGGGAACATGGAATGAAGATACTTTGAGCAAGCGTGTTCATCAATACCAATGTCCATGCTTTGTCAGAAATTTGTATTGTGACATTCCGATCAAGACTGGGAAATCAAGGATTCTGCATATTGAAATTGAAAGAGATTGTCACAACACTGGAATGTGTTGAATATTTTGAAAATGAGGAAGGAGCAAAGGTTCAAACAATAGGATTCTTGGCTATGTACTTTTATTCCTGTATTCGCTTCACCCTGGGTTCTGTGAGCTGAACATTGTACAGAGAACTTGCATCTTTATTTTATGCTGTGCAAGTCAAATTTCACGATTCATCTGACATATGATCGTACAAATTATTCATTATGACTTGGGTTTTTCACTCGTGATCGAAAATGCTTGTGGCTCCGCTCCCCTTATGTATGCAGTATGATCCTGGCTGACCCCTAAATTCTTGCAAGGTTCTGCATCTGATTTTGTGCCATTTGTGTTGATGTAAATTGCTTTGCCCTGCAATATGAGAACATATATCATAGGAACCATCTTGTCTGCGTGCCCCGTGCATTTACTTGTTCGTGTTAATGTTCATCTTATGCCAGAGAGGCAAAATCCGTTGATTTCAAAGAGAGCGAACAAGATCCTGTTTCACCGCGGCTTGCCATCAAGTTGACAAGGCAGGATCACCCTTGCCATATTATTGCTAGACTCGTTCCTTTTGTTAAGTATTCACAATTCCGTAACTGAGATGAAAAGCCTGGAAAAGCATTCTCCAAAATCAATCCAGCATTTGTTTCCGCCACCCTGGACAGTAGTTCATGAGCCTTTGCCAACATAATTCGAACATCTATCATAATTCCAGATTTGTTTATGTTTTTGTCTTTCCATGGACAGCAGTTCATGAACTTTCAGAATCTTTTTGCGCTTTTCTTTGGGGGAAGACTAACATAAACTAGACACCCAACATAGCAACTCATGAATCCAAAAAGGCTTACATAAGCCATACAACACAAACAGTCCTTGCACCGTTCTAGATTCCAGCCACTTTGCGTAATGGGGTCGAAGGGAGTTTGAACTGTGAAGGAATTACCGGTGCGCACAGAGAAGGGGGAGAGAATACAGAAAATACACCCTTGACTATACGGAGGATAAGAAATTAGGCAGGACTGATTTCCCTTCTTATCTTATTGTCGAGAAGGAAAGCAGTCAAGCGAGTCGATGCATCTATCAGCAGTAGTAGGACATAGCGCATAAGATGGTATGGTCTTAGGAATCGTAACAACTAACAATTAAACTCAAATTCAAAGCAGGCGAAATTCAGTACAAGGCAGATGTAACTCAAGAAGGTTTGTGATTCCATGGCATATCTAATGGTTAAAACCACCTTCGGATGCCACATCTTGCATTCCTTGTGAATTAGAAACCTATCGCCTATCAGATAGGTCTGTTTCAAAAATGGCCACGGAGCGATAAACCTGTACAAGGCAGAAGTAAATCAAGGTGTGTGATTCCGTGGCATATCCAATGGTTAAAACCACCTTCAGATGCCACTTCTTGCATTCCTAGTGAATTAGAAACCTATCGCCTATCAGAAAGGTCTTTAAAAAATCGGCCACGAAGACTCTAAACCATGCTCAAACTCTAGTAAAAATCTTGATCACCATTGTGGAAAACAATTCATAGAAGTTCATTGCTGTTTTAATCATTTTCTAACAAAGTTTCATTCATCCATCCATAGGCAATATTAAAGTAAATATGTCAAATACAACACAAAATTAAAGCCAACAGAATACTAAAAGCAGAAGCAGTCTTAAAACCCTACAAGATGAAACATTCCCTAATACACATCCCTCATCCCCACAGCTTCACGCAGCACAAAGCCATAAGCATCATAGGCATGTACCAGTAGAAAAAAGATCCATCTTGTCCAAGCCCGCAGCCTACTTGGATCTCTGCCTCATCTTTCTGCGCTTCCTCTTCAACCTCCTCATACGCTTCTTCTTCCACTGAAAAGAACAAAAAATAACAAAACAATTAGCCTCCTCGCAATTTAGTCACCAAAACACAAGGCACCAGCAACAACACAAACACAACCACAAACACCTTCCGAAACAGATCCCAAGAATTCCACAGCGGTCACAAACTCAAAAACGCTTTACACGTTTAAATAGGCACCAAGTCTTGAAAGAATCAATGGATCTCAAATCAAACAAACCAAGTTACATGAAACAAAGGCACTAAAACCAGCAAAAGAAAAAACTGTAAGGCAAACTCAACATCGCATAAAATTAGTGTCTAAACAGCATCAATAACATGTAAATTCCAAGATTAACGAAATCATTTGGCAAAATTCTTGTTTCGTAAAAAAAGAGGCAAAAACAAGCATGCTTCCAACCTAACAAATCACAAGTTTTAGACAAGAAAAGCGCACAGATTTGATTATCTAGCTAAAAACTAAAACCCCAGACTACAAACATAAAGAAAGATTCCACAGGAATAAAAAAGAAACGAACTTGAAGCAGAGATTTAAGAAACCATGATAAACATTCACTATATATACCAGATTAGATAATCTAAACAACACCCGTTGCACAGAATCATTCTGAGTTAAAACCCATTAAGGGTAATAAAGAGAGGAAGACATACCTTAGCTCTCATCCTGGATCAGAGGTATCTGTTTCCTTGTAGATCTCTTTCTCAATTAGCCGATGTAGAGTGGATGAGATTCCTGGAGAGTGAATTTTTGAGAGAAAGATGGGGTTCTGTGCATTTTATAGGCACAGGGTTTTTAGGGTTTGAGAGTCACGGTTGAGGGGTATTCTTGTCCAATATGTTTGCTCTTTTTTCTCTTTCTTTTTCTTTTCTCTTTTTTGTGATATTATTTAGCAATTTTTAAAGGAATTGAACCTTGTCAATTCTATTATGGTTTTATGTTGTATTTTTTAATATTATGACGTCACCATTATCTAATCTCCGGCAAAATCAACAAATTAAGAACTTCTAACCGTGGGAGATGCAACTTCCAGCATTGTATTATTTTTTAAATTCTTTTTTTACTGTACTATTTTGAAAAAAAAAAAAACTCTTAATAATCAGTTAATCTGTTTATTTAGCATGGCCTGTAAAAGAGAAGAAGCCCATAATGGGCCAGACCAAATACTCAAGAAGAAGCCCATTCGGAAATCCAATTCCCTCATAAATGCCATTTCCTTCCCCTGGGAAAGGAATTCCACTCCACTGAAACAGAGCAACGGGAAAGGACGCTCTTGCTGACTGGCATCATAGATGGACTCATCAGTTTCTACGGGTGAAAATCCGGATTCCAACGAAAATAATCCTCAAGAATCTGAATTTGAATCCAACAACAGCCGCAGTGATGCATTAGGCAAGGCTTTATCAACGATGCTGGCCAATGTTATCAAGGATCTCGACTCTAAAGCTCAAGACACTCTCAATAGCCAAGACAAACTTCATTCTGCTATTGATCGTCTTACTAGAGGTAAATTATTTTTCCTTTTTAATCTCATTATGGTCTTGTAATTCTATGCTTTTAGAAAAGGTGCTTGAGATAAGATAAGTAGCTTCTTCACCTCAGCTTTTTTCTACTTGTAATGTTTGCAAGTCACCTGGTTTTGCTATAAAATTTTATTTTTAGGCCTTCTTGGGTTGCTAAAATGAGACCCTTTTGATGGGTTTTTGTTTCCAAAGTGATTTCTTTTCTTTTAGAGAAATGCTTTTGATCAATTTAGAAATGGACCAATATCATAAATGATCAATTTAATCTCTCTCTGTAACGTGATTAGTAAAGATTTTGCTACACATCAGCTGTTTTTTTTATGCTACTGAATACACAACTGTGATTTGATGCTAGCAACAAGTGGGATAGTTATTAGAGTTTCTCATTTTCTTTATTAATGATAATTTGATGGATTTAACATGAGTTTTTCCATGCCCACATACCTGGTTATCTTTTGAAGTACGTAATATTTAATAAACAAATATACAGCGACAACATTTATAATTATATTGAAAGAATGGAGCAGCTCATTAAGCTCCAGTATCAAGCAGTTCAAATCAAGACGGACAAAGCTTCCCATAGTGCATGCAATTTGAATTGGTCTTTATTCTTTTTCTGCATTGATCCTTAAGGTGTTTGATTATTCTATGTTATTGAGCATTTGAGTTGGATCATCGATAAAAAAAATTGTGTTTTGACTGCTATCTATGGGCATGTTTCAGGGTACCTATATCTTCTTATGTTGCATGATCTATTTTTATATCATTCCTTTAAGTTTCTTCATCTACAAATTCTTATATGTTAGTGCATATATCAAAATACTTTGCAAATTTGTTTATGTAGTTTTGTTGTTGTTGCGTCATATGTTTTGAACTCATAAAGTTGGATAATTTGCAGGGAAGACAACTATGGACAGTTCATCGCAACACCAGTACTAGTCTTGAAGGCTCAGGTACCTTATTTAGTTATGGTTTCCTATTGTGTGGTTTGTGCATCATTTTCTGCCGTAAGGGGCAGTGACCATAGGATTATGAACCGATATATCTCCCAGAAGTTTTGCTGCTAAACTAAGGTTTACCAAATGCAAATGCATGTGTTTTATATGTTTAGATGGCATCCAGTTCCACAAGGTAAGATCAGGGGGGAATGCTTATCAATCAATATCAACAAAACTCAGCCTTGACTCAAGGACATGCTATTAAATTCCATAGAATGTTTTGATTTTTGTTGATTTAATTGAAATTACTCTGTTGATTTATAAAATCCAATTAATGATCCTCTCTAATTCTACCTATATCATCAGGTTAGCTTGTAAAGGGCATCATCACATAAAGCATATTTCACAGAAGCTATGAAAAGCCTCTCAATTTTCACCATTCTTCTGCTTGTCATCTTCATTCTTCCAGATAAATATTTCCCATTTGGTTTTAAAACTATGTGCACACCTCTTTTCAAAAACAATAATTAGAAGTGGAGACCTATGTAGAGGCTATTTATTTTTACATTTGAAACTGTGTTATAGTGTGTTTTTAAAGTGAATTTGGTATGAAAAAAAATTTAATTTGTATTTTTTTTAGTGTTTTCTGATGATGATTTTGACGTAGTTGATGTTAAAAATAAAAACAAATCTGAATTTTTTTTTATTTTAATGTATTTTTAAGAGAAAAATACTTTTGAAAAATTTACAAAGGTTATAAAGCCATTGTAGGCTTTATAGCCATCCTGCATAGCAATCATGTTTTTTTTATCTAATGACTAGCAAGGAATAGAAACTCTCATCTAACAATATTTCCATGATTTTGTAAACACAGAAGGTTATGGTAATATTTGTGGATATTGTTGAATCCATGCAGGCGAGGAGGAGAACTTTGAAGGTGGTTCTAGCCTTGTTATGTGCGACGAGAAGCCATGGGGAGGTGGCTGCAATGACTCACAATGCCATGCTGCTTGTGTACAAAAAAAGACCGGCTGAAGGTGCTCATGGGTTTTGCTTGACAATTGAAAACCCTAACGACTCTTGTATCTGTCGTTACCCTTGCTAAAAAAGTTACCAACATGTTTATGCTTCATTGAATTTTATCCCTCGAAGGAGCTGATGTTAAACTGAATGCAATAAATCTTCATATGAAAATTGCTTTGTAATGGTAAATATAATTTAAAATCAATTCAAGAATATTTTTACTGTTTAAATAATAATAATAATAATAATTACTATTATCATTATTATTATGTAATGAGAGCAACATTTATTGTTCTAATTATTAAAAAATTATATAAATTAATTTTTCTCTATATGATATCAGAATTTTGCTGATCAAGTAATTATGAGCTTGAATTTTATTATTTTATTTTATTCGATAAAAATTAAACACAAGATGCTTTAATTTTAAAAAAGTTTCAAGCTTATTTTGTTTTATTTAATAAAAATAAATCTATACAAGTTTTTTGAAAAGTATTCATTTAAGAAATGTGAAGAATAGTTATATGAAAGACTATTATATGTTTTGAGTAATATCATGTACTTTTTTTTAATTAAATAAGATTTTACTTGTTATTTATTTTTTTAAAAGATTATTTTGCTAGCATTTATTTTTTATTTTTTGAGAAATGACATTTTTTATAGCATGAAGGGTAAATAAAAAATTAGCCATAGGCAGGCCTAGAACCCATTCCCACAAGAGATTTTTCTGAAGTTGGGCTTAAGAAACCCACGAAACCTCCAAACCCTAATATCCCTCTTTAAATACACCCTCCGTTTCTTGTTCAGCCACACAGACCTGCCCACAGGTCATCTCTCTGTTCTTGCTAGATCAACCGTGTCTTTCTCTTCCATCAACTTTTTCTTTGCAATGCTGTGATGCGTTTTGATAAAGAAGAAAATGATGATAGTCATTGTCGCCCCAGTCTTACAAGCATCAACTCTTTGATGCTTGATGGTGTTTGACTACTTATATATCTGATTCTCTTCTTCACATGATAATTTTTTCCTTTGCCTTTTGATTTATTGTTCAAATACTGCTTGTTGAGCATGCAAGAAAGAAAATATGATGATGCTTATCATAGAAAATTCTGTCATCAAACCATGATGATCTCAAAAACATGCACTACCATCTGATTTCTCTTGCACCCTTTGGCTCTGTTCTTGTTTCTTTTTTACTAAATAAATCTCTTCTTGAAGATAAAAACTTTTGGTTTTTCAAACGTTTTTATGCAATCTGTGATGTAATAACTTACCCAGTAACTGATTTTACAGTGATTAACATATTTTACAATCACCATCTTTCGACTGAGATTGCACAATTTGCAAGACAAAACTCTGTGATTTGATTTATGTATGCCTGAGGTATCTAATGCCTGGATTTCATTTTCATGGCTAGGTGTTTCGTAAAGAAGGCAAAAAGAAAACTATAAGAACAGGTCTTGCGACACAGTTTGCTTCTTATAATAAGCTTGCTGTTACTTTAACCCTGTTCACATTCTCTTTCTCTGGATAGGAAATCTATCCCAAAAATTGACAGTTCTTCCTTGGATTGAAAAGAAGAAATTGACCATCCCATTATTTTTTTTATTCACAAAAGCATGTGAAATTTCCTTGCTCAAATAACGAAGTTAAGGTACAAATCCTGTTAGAATGCAATCTTACCTCATTCAAAAGGAAATAAAAGGGACAGGTTTTTTGCTCGTCATTTACAAAGAACAATTGTAAATCTCCAGAGCACTTGAAAAGGAGAGATGATTCGGCATTTGTTCCTTAACATGTACTAAAAATTGTTACGGCAATGAAAAATGGAACTAGGTCCTTGTCTCGGCAAAGAACAATTGTAAATCCCATAATACTTAAAAATGAGTGTAACTAGATGGAACTAGATGATTCGGAAGTTGTAACTCAACATGTACTAAAAGCAGTTTTAAACCTTAACAGGAGTAAAACACAAGGAACTAGAGTCTAGGAACAGGATATTGTTCTTCTTTACAAAAGATGGTATAGTTTGAGGCTTGAGCTGGTTAAAACAGTGAACTAGTTACAATTGGACAGTGGGAATACTATGATTTATGTGGAGAATTGTTGACCTATTCTGGTATTTTAGTTCTATGCAATTGCACTAACGCACATTTCAAAACAAAATGGACGTAACTAATAGTTGCTGTATCAACATTTGATAAAACCAGAGTTACCACCAGTTATCAAGGTCCCTTCTTACAAGCCCTCGGCAGTCCCTTCCTTGACCTCTTTAAATCTCGTTTGCCATCCCTCTCGATTTGATTAGAATCTTCATCGCTAATACCTATTACAAACCAAGTATCAGAAACAGATTCGATATGGTCACTGGTCACCAGTAAACGTGGAACAATTTAACAGCGTTTGACATTAGCATAACCAAAAGTGGTTAAAATGGGGATTGTTCATTGAATCAAGCATCATATTTTAACTGCATAGTGAACATCATAAAAATAGCATATCATTCCATAACATATCAGAAGTGATAGAGTGAAAGTACACCAAGAATTGGATACTAACATGCTGCAATCCAACCATGCTTTCATGAATTGATGCATTAAAAGAAAAGGGATAAAAAAAGAGAAACAAAGACGAGCAATGTGATTGCAAAATACAAAATTTCCACAAGTGTAGGCCATCCCAGAAGATATTTTAATTATCTGGCGCAGCACAAAATTTATTAATAAAAGACTTTGATGGCTTACCATCTGAACTGATCATAGCATCATCGTCAACATCTTTTATATCCTGTCTAGTCTGTTTTGCGGACACTGTGATCACCCCACGATCAACCTTTCGCTCCGGAATTTCACATGATCCATTGAAAGGACCCATATAACAAAACCTGTTACAATAGAAGTTTACAGTTAAAAAAAAGATGCATTATCACCTGTTCAACAAAAACAAATATACAATCCATGGACACCAAAATGCATATATATGCAGACCAATCCTTCTCATAATGAATGCAAGTACATGCATGTCTGCTAATATTGTTTGATAAAATCTCTAGGTTGCATACTAAGTCAGCATTTTTGTTCATCCAAAATAAACTTTATATAGGTAGTGTAACAAAGATGACGTTCATTGTTTCCTCTACAGGGAAGAGCCAACGCATAATACAAACAGAATATAATATACAGCAGGAAAAGAAAAAATTGTCGCCAACAGATGACAACAGGTAAGGACACAGGAGGAGCTGCAGGCATGTGAAGACGTCGCATCCAATTGAAAAAGACAACATTGTCACATTAAGCAAAGATCTATTATGGTGAGATGAATATTGGGGAGCATACTCCTGGAGTACGATAGCAAGCCTCTCCCTGGTTGACAGCATCCAGGACAAGGGGGTATCAGTCAACCATCCACCCTCAAGATTCAAATTTGATGAATTGATCTCCTTGTCCTGCCAGGTCGCAAACTATATTCTACCAAGGAGCAATGAAAATTCAAAACATTCCCAACAAAAGAAATGGATCCAGCTCCCCTATACAACCACAAAGTTACTACAAAATTGATCTGGCTGATAGAAGGAATCGCAGCCTTCACCACATAGAATAGCCAAAAAAAAGGCAAAAGACATCCTCCTGTCTTTTGACACAAGTATTTCTCCAAAAGAGTTTTGGATAATAATGAATCATGCTATACAAGACAAGCACAAGAAAGAGTATTCAAGGATATGAATGAATGATCTACTGTGAACAAATGAACAGTAAAACATATCATGAAATGCAATTACCATTCTTCAGGTAATGTTTTAACATCAAACCCCGAACTCAACATCCTCCACTTCCTGCACTTATCACACTGCACCCATTCGTGGTCAGGTTTGTACAGGGAACCACCTTTTTTCTGGAGAAGTAAAGAGTGCATAAATGAAACATGTCTAGGGAAACTGGAAAAAAAATAAGGAAATCCATAAAGATTCATTAAGAACACAAAATGAGTGAATGTAAAAAAATGGGGAAACTGACAAGAAAAAGTTCTTGCCGCACTATTGAATATTTGAATCAATCCCAAATCTAAGATTGTTTCATTTTAAAAATACATGGCAACCAGTCATTGCAAATCAAAAGATAGTTCATCTTCCCAATACATAACCTCTATGCTTGCTGGTTACTACTGAAATTTGGAAGACTAAAGTGTCTAGAAGAAATAAACAACATTTTTCTCAAATAGATTGTAGAAGAAAGTAGAACAAGGCAACAAGCTGCATGTCTAAAATAGAATGTCCCCACTACATATCACCAAGCCACTTGAGTCAATTTCTTAGTTGGATAGCAACACAGTAAGCCTGTTATGTCGCGTCATCAACCCACCATTCAGACATTTTTCAAAGAGATTTGAAAACTATTTTCCCGGCTAATCCATCTTTGTCAGACTATGTTTGTTTCATTCATTGTTATATTTGGCAAGATAAAGTGTTCCACATATGCCATATATCTTCTAAAATCTTTTAAGAGCATCTGATGTATGATGAAGGTTGCATTTTGATGAAAGAAACTTCTAAAAGAACATATACACAAAAAATCAGTGGCGGAAAACTGATCTCATAATTTTATTTTTTTTTAAATCCCACAATCAATAAAAGGTCCTTACCAACTTCAGCGTTTCAAAATTATTAGTCCAATACTCATCTGCCTTCGCTCCCAGCCACGCCTCTAGTCGAGCATACGGTTCACAATCAAGGAAAGATTGCTTGGAATTATGCACGCCCACCCGACCATTTCCTTCATTCTGTTCCAGGTTGCCGAAATAGGTTTATCAGTTGAAATGAACAGATTCGTGACATATACATATCCTTGGTTTTATCAACTAGCTTTTGGTTAATTAATAGAGTTAGATTTCAATTTCCACAAAATCAGAAAACTAAAAACATAAGCCCACCATCATAGCTACAGAAAGCTGAAAACTGCAGTTGGTGCTATAATAATACCAGCATCATTATCTTCTCATTCATCCTATAAAATGAATGCAAGTTGGAGGCAAGGGCATTCAAGATCTTGTATGAACAGATATACCAAATTTTCTTGTAAGCATCATATCCATATTATTACTTTGTATGTATAAAACAGGACCATGAACTTCAAATTTCTGCTCTGTTTGTATCCATGAAACATAGCACTCCATGCACAATTAAATTTTATTTGTAAACTTCAAGTATTTATCTCAGACTTTCAACAACTAGAAAAGAGTAAAGGTATCTAGGCTCATCTTAGATTACCAAACATAATAGTGTTGCAAGAAATATATGTCTACATGTTCTTCAAACCAATCAAGACTGAAAGCAGTCTAAGAAAGCAAGTCTTCTTGCAAGCATCTCAATCCTGTACCAAACGTGCAATGGGAAATAGAACATACAAATAAGCTAAACAACTAAAAATATCTAAAAAGAAACATTGCTACCATTAAATCAGTAACATCAATGACACCAATCACGCCTCGACCCCAATCGCCATTGTGAATCATGCCACCAACTCTCTTATAAGCCTACAATGGGAAGACAAATGTCAGATTGAAACAATGAAACCTGATGGCACATTAATAAAAGGAATGTGTTGGAATTGATTTGAGATTATAAGGGAAAAAGAATCCTGCCCCAATAAGAAATGGAAAGGCAACTATAATCATATATAAAAATCTGTTTACAAACCACAATCAAGAGCATTCATGATTAGCATCTCCCTTCTGGTAAGAAAGAGAGAGATCCCTGTTAACATAACTTCTTGGACAGTTAATACAATGTAAACTTGAAACTCAGCTATAGAAATATTGGAAGCCCTAGCAAACTGATTAACCATGAAAAATGATTCCAAGGAGCAGAAAGGTAATATACATTTCAATGAGCATCATAAAATGCAAACCAAAGCTCAATTGGCTCCAATGTCATTAAAGAAGATAGGTTAAAGGATGAGAAAAGTGAAAACACACAAGAAAGCAAATGTCACAAGTTGTAAAGAATGGATAAAGTAACATCATAAAACAGAAATTCACCTCAATTAATCGACCATGCCAATACAAAAATATTCCACAATTTGCCTGCTCAAATTCCAACTGAGAGCGACCAAGAGTTAAATGAACACGTTTCCCCATGATGTTACCAGTTGCTTCCGAAGTCTGATTCAAATATTTCGCCAGTGGTCGACTTTTAACCTTTTCAAAAGATAATGACCAATATGAAATGAGAAAGGTAAATAGTTATTAACAGACACTACCTAAGAACCAAGAGATCTTATTAACAAGCACATACCAATGAACCTTGCAGATAAATCCTTATTCGTGGAACTAAGAAGATGACTTCAAGATATGACCTAAGAGAGTAATCTAAAAAAACCTAGAATTAAAGAAAACACAAGATAAGTGAGATTGAATATAGAGCATAGACATTGAGGCACATGGTGTGCATTTGCATACATATTACCCAACACAAAGTGACATGCATGGGAATTATAGTGTAAATAAAGAGAGAGAGAAACAATTGTAAGAAAAACAAGAGTGAGAGCAGAGAATTTCTGCGGTAACAGTTTTTCAGAATTTTAAGAGTAATGGAAAAAAGAAAGTGAGAAATTTCAAAATCATACCATCTCATATTATCAGTAGCTTATACAATGTTCTTGTTAATTATCTATTGACTGCGAAGCAAAGTTCATCGCAAACCAAAGCTACTTGTTTTATACTTGTTTCTAAGAGTGAAAACAAAGAATTTCTGCAGTAACAGGTCTTCTGAAAGAGTGATGGAAAAAAGAAAGTGAGAAATTTCAAAACCATGCCATTTCAAATTAGCAGTAGTTTTATACAATGTTCTTGTTAATTATCTATTGACTATGAAACAAAGTTCATCACAAACCAAAGCTACTTGTTTTATACCTGTTTCTACTTCACTATCGAACTAAATCAAGAGAAGAGAATACACTACCGTTTTGCTAATCTGGCCAGGACGAGATCTGAGCCTTCTAGAACGGATCAGAATGTCACCTTTATGAAAGGAGCTCCCACCAGTCAATCCACGATCCCATTCCAAACAATATTGTGATCCCCATTCATCTAAGTTCCATATGAAAATTTGTGTCCCTGTACGGTTTTCACGGAATAGACCTGCTTTTGCACCAATCAAATATTTATCAAAAGGCGAGAATTCCTTAATAACTTTCAGGTTGTACTTTGCTAAAGCTTCCGACTGGACACTAGTGTTGACTTCCATAAACTGTCCTTTTCTGCGGTAGCTTACAATGGGTATCTCAAGATTCTGCAGAATAAAAAATTAAGGTGACAAAACAAATATTAAAGCTAATTAACACATAAAAACAGAAATGGGTCACTGCGTACATCTTTTCTTTCATTTAAAGATTGTGAAAGAAAGGCTATGGATCTGGAATCATTAGTCTGAGTTATAACCAGAGCATCCCTGCCTAATCTCATTGCTCCAGTCTGAGAAACCCACATCCAGATTATTGCATAGGTGTTAGTAGTTGATCAATACAATTTACAGGCACTTACAACAATTTAGTACTAGAACCGCAAACATAAAAGCAAGAAAGGCTACCTTAAATCCAACACCAAATCTTCCAATGCGATCCGGATCATCGGCTTCAGGTTTCTTGTGCCCAAAACAAACCATTTTCTCTACCTCTTGATGGATCATGCCATGACCATCATCTATAACTGACAGCATAGGAATTTCTTTGCCAGCTCTTTTTGAATATATTTCCTCAATAGAAATGTCCAGTCTGTCAAAAATAAGCCAAGAGATTAGAAGCACATCTAACAAAATCAATAACACAATGAAACCAAGACAAGTCAAATGCCAATGTACAAATTAAAATTTATGTATATGAAAGAAGAGGAAAAGAAATAATTAACCAACTGGCTCAATTTAAATTACCTAGTTGCTTCAGCATCCCTGGAATTATCAACAAGCTCAGCTATTGCACCAAAAATCCATGCATAATGCACTTGACCAAGAGTTTCCAGGTAGCTTGGATGTGCCTGAGCATAATTTTTCTCTGATGGTGGAACCTGTTTCGCAGCAAGAGGCTGGTGTCTCCGACAAGTTTCAGTTGCAGTATTGCCACCATGGTGATCTTCAATAGAGCCTTGAAACCTGTCACTAGGAGAGCCATTATCTTCACAGTGTTCTTGACCATCATTCCCACTGCATGTTTTCTCCACCCGATAAACAACTTGGACATGGCTAAAATTTGATTCTTTATCAGGAGGAAGTATGTAGAATTGACAGGACTTAACTTTTGCAATTCCAACCTACAAAAGTTATGATGTCAGTTCTATAAGTTATGCTTCAGGGAACAAAACAAAACACACCAATAGTGATAAATTTAACTAAATCAGCATAAAAAGTAAGCCTCATTTTTCCAAACTGGTAGAAGTTAACCCTATGGACTTTGCTTTCTCCATTTCCCATGCACAGATAAAGACTACTTTCTAAATTTTGCTACAGAAAGATCAATGGTTGTAGTGCTCCTTTACTCAGAGAAAAGTAGAAATTTAGAGAAAAATACCCATTGGGAGGGGGGAAAGAAAAACAGTTAAAGGAAGCTAACATATCAACACTGAATAAATTTCATCCAGAAAATAATGATCAATGTTGGCATCTGCAACAGTGTATTTTACATAGTAAATTGCAGGTATGTATTTCTACTATGGGAGGAAATTTGTGCCACGAGGTCAGTCGAGGTAAAATCATTTGGATAACTGTCAGCTCAAACGCAACGGATCAAATATTCACATCAAAACCTGACACAAGTATGACTTATTTATCAAACAGGTACCATGAGAATCCAAGAAATCCATTTGATAAACCAGTATGTGTCAGGTTGGCACACCTATTTAACACAAAATAATGGTCTCCGTTTATTTTTCAGTTTATATATTAGTTACACAAGGAAAGTGCACTGCTAGCATTCCAACTGTAGTTATTTGAGTGACCCCATGCTATTGATTTATAGCTCAAATTTAGATAATTAGCAAAAAATTCAATTTACATTTTTTTTTTTTTTTGGCTAGTACAGGGTAAGTATGTTCATATGGATAAGTCATTAAAATTATTAACAGGTCAAGACATATGTTTCCAGTCTTGAAATAATAGGCAGTCCTTACCGAGTCTTTCTTTTGAAGATAAGTCAAAAATCTGCCCCATTCAGATCTGTCACGAGAAGACTCTGGAGCAGGACTCAAAAAGCAACTAGGCAGATCACCAAGGATATGTACCCTGGCTCTTGGAACTATATCACTTAAACTCCAGCATTTTGGCCTGACAATTATCTATCAGTCAGAAAATTCAAATTTCTATTCATCAACACTATTTATAAGTTCAGATGTTGAATCGAACAAGTATATCTATTCAGTGATTTGCACTTACAATAAAAAAAGGTAATGGCACAATAACGAAAAATATAAAACAAATACCCCTGTTAACAGCAGAATTCCTGCAGAGAACTAAGCAATTACCTGACTATAACAACCTGGAATATGAGCATTCGAAAAGAAAAGTCAGTTTCTCGTATTAGTATTATCACCCAGATGGTCGCTCTTGTTAATTCATGATCAATACATGGTTGAACACTAGCAAAATGACCTGTCTTTTTCTTGTATTTTCTCTGCCTGATTGTATAGGACAAGCCTTTTGCTTTAGTCTTGTTTTTCCTTTCTACAGATGAATATCTTTTTACACAAAGAGATGCAGAAATGACTCAAAGTACAGCAGACCATAACCAACCATTAAGGTATACAGTGAGCCCCGGATTCTACCTACTAATGATGTGGTGATGAATCGCAGTTAATTACACTCCAGAACAAGTTTAGAAAATAGTATCACAAAAAAAAAATAGAATGATCAGAGAATGAGCGCATACAGTTCTGCAGGAGGATTTAGGCACTGTGTCCGGCATATAGGTTTGTGGTCTTTCATAAGCAAAACATACGGGTCTGGAAAATCAAAATTACCATGTCAACACAGACTTCATGCAAAGGAACCTTCCATAAGCACAAATAAGAATTTCTGAATCCAAAACACAGCTTCTATATAGTATTTAAATACATTGTTCACATTGACTTGGCACTTACAGGGCACTTGCCACTTTCATCACTCATTTGTATTTTAAATATCAACACAACAAACACCAACACGGGTACATTCTATCACGTAACAAAATTGGCTTTTATTACAGAAATGGATAAAAACTAACCTGGAGCCAAATTTGCTTCTCCCATTTATAAACCTGTCAAATCAAACCACATGCCAAGTATAAGATAATGGAATGTTAAACCAAAAACAACAGCACAAGCGAACAACATTGTTAAGAACTACAAACAAACGACAGCATCAACTATTCTCCGAAATGGTGCACAGTCAACTGGCATCCCTTCAAGCCATTTTCTTCAGAAATTCTTGAAAATAAACTGAAACTTCCCAACTTCGAACAAATAAACTTTCTTTACTTCTCTTAACCATCAAGGAATCAACATTGAACTTCCATAAGATGATTAACCTGATTTCAAACGTTGCTTAATACACAGAGAACCAAACTAGAATTCGAGCACAATCACAACTTCCAAAAAGGTTTGTCATTGAACTTTAACAACAAATTAATAGTATCACTGCATGAAATATCAATTTAATGCATATCATATGCATATGAATAAAGCAAAAGGCATATAATAAATGAATCCATCTATACAATCACATTATATTAATTTCAATAAATCCTCACCCAAACACAAGAAACCTAATTACTCATAATCCAGATAAAAATCATATTTTAAGTAATAACAGCATCTAAAACACAAAATGTAATAATCAAACTCGCAATTTTCCAATTTTGGTATGCAGTCACTTAGAAACCCTAAATGTAAAGGCAAGTATACATGCAAAAAAATCAAAATGTAGCAACATGCAATCCCATTCTGAAAAAATAAAAAAATATTACGACTGATTTTAAAAAAAAATCAAAAACCCTAGACTAAGCCAGTTGCAATACAGAAACAAACTTGCTAGGAAAATCAAAATCCTCCTCCTCTCTCTCTCTGAAGAAAAACCTTCTCGCTTAATATTTTCGGATACGTAGAGAGTGTGATCGTCGAGAAACACTAAAATAAGTTTTAAAAAATTGATACTTTGAGAACTAAGAAGTTAGAAAGAAAGAAAAACAAGAAGCTAAAGAGGTTTTTACTAACAAATAATGCTGCTAACAGAAGAAAGAAGACAACTTGAAATAACCAACGGGAAAAGGAAGATACGTGAGGAAGAAGTGAGAGAGGAAGAGGGAGAGTAGAAACAGAGGAGAGTGTAGGCACCGATCAATGCGGCGGTTTTCCTGAGTAATGGCGGTGGTGGTGGTGGTGGTGGTGGAGGTGTGAGAGAAAGTACAGTAGTACACGTCCTGCTGACTGTTTTTTCTTTGTTTCGAAAGGGACAGGAAGGCAAAGAGATTTTGAGTGCGCTCTTTTTTTTTCTTTTTTTTTGGATTGAATAATTGATGCTGGTGGACGGTGGCACCGTGGCAGTGAGTAATTTTAGATATAACCTTAAATAATTTTCTTAAGGTATATTTTTTCATCCCGGTGATAAAATATAACCTTAAATAATTTTTTTTATTTTATATAAAAAGATACAGGCAAAAAAAATGAGATATTTTTATTATTTTTAATGTGTTATAAATTTTATTATATTATTTTTTATCATAAAATTTTCTAAGTTTTATTGTCAACTGATAAGAAAGTTATTCCATTCGAGTTTTTTTATTTTAATAAATCGGATCGAGGTTATATGTGAGAAATAAAAAATAGCAATATTTTATTTTATTTTTTATTATTTCCCATTTTAAAGACAAGAAAAGGTAGTTATTTTTTAAAGTTATTTAAAAGTTATTAAATTAAGTGTTTTTCTTGGAAGACATGATGACTAAAATGGTTGTTTGATGAAAGTAATTTTAATGGAAAATAATTTTAATGTAAAGTGGATTATAAAAAAAAATGAATTGTTATTTTCTATTTAATAATTTATAGAAATTGAGATGGAAAACACTTGAATGTTTTGGCCATAACATGAAGAAAAAAATAGAAAATCATTTATTAATATTTTTTTAAGTTTATGTGTGCATATAAAATTACATGTAATTATCTGATCACATCATTTAACATAAAAAAATAAGATATAAAAAAAGAATTTATTATAGCATATATTTATATGTAGTTTATTTTTCAAGATGTAAATTTACATATAATATAAATATTTTAAATATAATATCATAGACATTTATATATTTTTTGGTTTATGGAGACCACTGAGAATATTATTTTCTATTGTATCCTAATTTCATAACACAATTTATATGATTTAAAATATATGATTATTGTATAATATGGCATGTTTTGTATTTGAATGTATTTTCTAGCAATATTATCTAGATTAAAGCATCATGTGTACTAGTATATCATGTTAATATACTTTTATATTGTATATTAATATATCTTAATATATTATTTTCTATATAAATATACTAGTAAATTATTATTTTCTGATAATATTATATTTGGAAGTATTTTATTAATATGTTAGTGTTTATATATAAATAAAAATAATCAAGTGTTGTTCCATTTTAGTTTTTATATCTTTCATGAAAAGTATTTTTCAGTTTTTTTAACCATAAAATACATTTTTTTCATCTAAAACGTGCAGGAAATCCACATGCAAAATGTACACTGAATCCCCGTATAGTGGATGGAATGTTTATAGTGCATTTTTTTCTTTTTCTTTATTAATCTTGCCCTTATTAAATCAAATTATATACCAATTTGTTGAGAAATAATGTGATTAAAAAACGCAGAATCAAAATAAAAAACATGGAAAAAATGAGTGGTTTTAACAAAGTTTGACAAAAATATTTATTGTAATTCTCATACTTTTTAAATTATAAATATTAGTTTCCTTTAGTTTCTAAAATTTAAGGGTAGAATCAATTTTTATCTCAATTTTTATTTTATTTTTTTGACCCCTGGTTCGAAAGAAGTTAGAAAAAATTGCTGAAACTTAGTTCTTGAGAGAGAAGATTTTTGTTCAGACCGATTTCAGCCACCAGAAAAATCAATATTGGTGTCATATTGTTTAATTTAATAGGAAGAGTTCACATTAGGTGGTTTTTTTTTTAACTTGAAACCACCTAAAAAAAACATGAGCTTGGAAAGATTTTTTGTTTTAGTTTTTTAGAGATGTTTTTTATTTTTAAAGCCATGAATAGGTTTATAAAGTTGCATGAGATATTTTGGGTAAAAAAATAGGTTGAAAAATAGGTTTTGAGTTGAAAAAACTTATGTCCTATTTTTCCAACCATTGTGATGCCAAAAAACTAGGCAGTATCAAATGACATACTGTTTTACTTGTTTTTTTTTTCTAAACAGTTTAGGTTGGATGATCGTCTGCTCCATTAAAAAAAATTAAGAGTCCAAGCCCACGCATGGGCCTAGCATGTCAAGCTCAACAACGCCTAGTCTTTTCCTGTTTTTGTTTTAAATGTATTTTTTTAATTAATGCCTTTTTATATGTATATTTTCAAAATAATATTAAAATTTATATGTAAATTAATACCTCTTCTTTCTTTTATCTTGGTTATCTAGATTCTTTTAAATAGCATCTATTTTTAGTTATTTTGTGTGCATTTAGTTTTTTAAGAGATTATTTTAATTCATCTATAATTATTTTAATGTTTTATATAAATAAAATTTATTTTAAAAAATTAATAATATTTATTTTTAGATAATATTTTTAATAGGTGTAACATTGCATAATATTTTTTTTGCTTTTTATTTCATTTAATTAATTTCATGTGTGTCTATTTTATTATCTTTTAATTAAATAAAAAATTAATTTTTGTGAATGAAATCGATAAACACAACCATCTCAAAGATCCGAGTTGTGAGACCGAATATTTTGGTCTATATCCGACTTTCAACTTTTTATCTTATTTAGTGGTAATGATTTTTTATTTATTTATTTATTAACACTTCTCAATTTAAAAATTGTCATAAGCTTTTTGATTTTGATTTTCATATAAAAACATGTTGAAAAATCTTGTATATTTATTTTTATATATATGTAAAAATCAATCCAAAAGAAAAACACATGTTAAATAACTAGTAATTATTTAAGCATATATGAAGGCCATCGAAATTACAAGAAAAAGAAGAATAAATCAGGTCAGAGGCCCATCTGCCTTCAAATTATGCAATCGGTTTTCTGTGCAGCGGTCCAGAATTTGAAACCGCTAAAAAGGTGATGAATGCAAGTTAAGCGGATGAATGCTTATTAACTCCAAAATCTATGCTAATGATGTGTTAATTAAGTATATGTTCCATGCAAATCATGTTGTTAATATCATCAAATTAGTGGTGCCAAATTTATTAAACGACACTGCACGCATCCCAATATTAAACCTGTTTGGAAACGTGCACATATTTTTTTAAAAAAATGAATGATGTGAAGGTCAAATGCAAGTTGCCTCTTGCCTGACTAACGTGCTGGATGGTCAAAACCTCAGAGGGCTTTCTTTCCTTGCAGAGATTCTATCTCCATCACTGCGCTGTAATAATGACATGTAGCAAATAATTATGCAAGGAGAATATATTCCATTATGGACAACTGGATAGGTGGAAGACAGATGTAGAAAGTAGAAACTAAAAATGGATGAGGCGCCTGCATAATTGACCAGAAATGATTTTTCCATTCATGATATGAATATGGTCTCGATTCTTTTCTATGGGCTATAAATGGAAACTGAAAACATTTGTTTTGGAGTATAGCCAGAGGAGTGCAAGACTTTATAATCTCAACAACTATTATTTATTTATTGAATATTTTTCGCCCAATTCCTTATAATTAATATCATTTAATATCGGTAGGACCATCACCTTGAGAAGAGGGAGAAAGCATGCTCAATTAATCAAATTCTAAATTTGTTTTATAGAAGTTATTAATTTAACTATCGTAAACTTTAATACCATTAAAAATTTATATAGTTATTAACTTCAGGACATATAAAATTAATCAAGATATGCGCAAACTGACCCGAATACTATGTTAATCTAAAAAAAAAAAAAAAGTGAGAGTCGAGATCATGTTCCTCCTACTTCTTTGATGTGAAATTGTATCTTTCTCTGTCTCGAATAACAATGGCCGTTCTTCCTACTTCTTTGATGTGAAATTGTATCTTGCAGGTGATGGGATTGTTCCTCATCACGTGCTACTGGGTAATATACTGGGGTTTTCAGAGAGTCCTATAAAGGAAAAATATTATGCTTATTTTTATATATATAAAAAAAAAAATCCTTGGATGCGTTCAAATTCTTTACTGCTCAACCAGAGTTATATAACGAGGATCCGTTTTCAGCTTAGTTTCACTCAAAGATATGGTAGGGGGGAGCTTGCTTTCAAATGGAAATAGGTTAATCATCATTCTAACATAATTAGCACAACCACCCATGGCATCACTGGCTCCTATCATTAGTGGACCGTTTGAAGCTAGAGAGATGGCTGTTGCAACAGAGAAGACAATCACCCCTAATTTACCAAGTGCATCAATGTATTTCCTTTCACATTTTTATTCTGTGAACATTCAAAAAAAAATAAAAATATTACAAATCTAACAGCATGATTAACTTTATCTATCATCTGATGCAAACTTCGAATCCCATGTTGGCACTGCAAAATCTATAAATTGACACCTAGCAAACAGGACTGTGTTGTCAAACATTTTAACACCTACTTGAGGTTGCACATTGCATAATATTTCCTTTGGAATATAAGAATTTCCTATTAGGAAATCAATCTTCCCAAACATGCAAATCACTGTACTAACCATAACAAATTAACAATGACGATATGACATACCAGGATGGATGAGTGTGCATTTGTTGGAAAAAAGAACCAGGATCCCAAACTCAAGCTCTCTGAAGAGATTTCATCCAATTGGAAGACTCCAACTGGATTATCCTTTTCAAGTCTCCAGAAAGATAAGGTCCAATTAACAACAACGCATCCTCCCATAGGGCAGAGCAATGATACACTGATTAGTAAGTGCGTCCTTCAATGACTGGACCTGGTTTCTGCAAAATATTTACCAGCAAAGGGAGCATTATTTACTCGGCTCAGATGGATTCCAGTTTATTGTCTCCCATATCAGTTGTTGTGAAATGTGGTTTAGAGGGGAAGACGAAGACAGTAGATGCAGCGATTGCGGGTTGAAATGTAGCTGAATATCTTGCTGAGGTCACTGTAACTCGAGGCAATTGTTGTGAACCTGAAGCCAATGGCACAAGCTTGTAGCTAAGGGTGTGATCAGATTTTGGAAGAACAAAAACTGTGTCACTGTGAGACCCAGATAACACAAAACTCTGTGCATCTGCCAGTGAGAACTTGACCTCTTGAAGCAACTGTGTTTGATTCCGAATTTTAATCAAGTACATAATGGGATCTCCAAGAACAGCATAAGGAGGACATTCCAGACTCAATACCAATGGGGGCGACTCTACTTTTATGTTGGGAAGTTTATGTTTGGTCAAAACCCACTCTTTTTTTGCATCAGAAGTGGACAGATCTTCCTTTTCAGAATTCCTCCTCCATCTTAGAGACACTGACCCCAAATCAAGACTTGTAGATTCCACTTCTGGAATGACAGTGAAAACCTTTTTGAACTCTTCTCCAGGAACTAGATGGGCAGGACTCAAAAGATCCACGCCACTATGTTGCAAGGTACACGGCCTCTCAACGCCATCATCCACTTCAATAGACATTGACTGTAATAGCAAAGGAACCTCACTGCTGTTCTTGGCACCAATGACTAGTACACTAGTTTCATTAAGAGGAAGTGACGCCAACTGATCTGATCCAGGGACAGACTTGATTCTTGAGAGCAACAGTGGATCCTGGCGGAATGGCAGCATAAACTGATGGCTAAACACAACAGCAGTCTTTCCTTCAATTTGCAAGCTCTTGTGGACATGGATTCTTTGTGAAGTTGATTCATTGCTATCTGGAAAATAGCCTAATGATACAAAGAGCATAACCGGTTTGGGTCGATGCCACTTAATTTCTAGCTTGCAGGACCATGATTCTCCATCTTTTAAGACCGGAACAGAAACCAGACCAAAAGACTGCTGAATTTTCTTAATTTTGTCAGGACCCACTAGAGATTCATCTTCTCCTTCTGGCCCAGAAACTCCAAGAAGTTCAACATGATGGCTGTCCATAGAGAATGGTTCCTCTTCCCTGGGACTAAACAGCCCACCTCCTTTTACATCTACCAGATTGATTTTCAACTCACCAGAGAATATGGCATGGTCCTTGGAGACCACAGTGACAGGAATTTTGAAGCATTCCCCAACTAATGCTGGCCCAGTAGCTCCTAAAATAAGATCCACTTGTGGTTCTGGTTCTTCAACCTGGGCAGCCTTCTGACCAGAAAATGCAAGAGCGGGATCCTTCGTTGGAAAAGTTTCAGCACGGTCTTCAAACTTCCAAAGAGGTAGATCCTCCATCGAAGCAGGACTTTCAGCACCACAACATATTGTGAAGTGGGGTCTCATTTTTGCAATGACATATATGCACTCTAGCTTCCCACTTTGTTCTGCATTAAACCAAACGTGGACATTATTAGTATACGATCTCACCAATCATACTGCAAGGAGATTGTTAGACAAGAAGATAACATGATAAGAAGCTCCAAATATTCAAATCTTCAACAGGATCCATCATCTTTGTCAATTAGGGTAAGGTAGTGCCAATTCGACCCAGTCAAATTGCTAAATGAACTGTATAGGGATTTGAGATTCATAGGAAAAGGAGCACACAGTAGCACCAACATGTATGGACTATGGACATATTTTATAAGGTAATTTATATTCAAAATCAACAATGAATTCATGACAAGTATTAAGTAAGTCCCTCTCTATCCCTCTCACATAAAACCATGCACAAGGACCAGGCTAAAATTCAAAATTGGGAGGAGAGGGACACACCACCAGATTATGGAGGCATAATCAATATACAACAATGCCCAGATCAAGAGCATGAAATGGATCACCCCTACATACCACGCATTATAGGAAATGAAATAGGAGTTGGGGGTGGGGTAGAGAAGAGAAAGAGGGAAGTGGGAGAGAAGAAAAAAGCAGGGTGATAGAAAAACGAGAATATCATTAGAGAGAGAAACAAACTTTAATCTCAATCTCAATGCTTAAATTACAACCGCAAAAATCAGGGTGATAGCTGCTCTTATTTAGGGACCCAAACCTACTAACAATATGAAATATAATAGATAAAGGGAATCCTAACTAGGAAATGGAATAGACCTGATTGATACATACTTCAAACACTAGATAGGAAATAAAACAAATTTCAAAATCTCAAATAACAATTAAAAATCCAATGCAAATCATCAAACGGTCAAATAATAAACCCCAGAAGTCTGGATTTGTTCTCCTTCACCACCTGGTTCAAACTTCCAAAGTGAAACCATTTCTTATTTGTGTGAGATATGACTTGTGTAAACTGTGATGAGAATGTAAATTAAAAATTTCATAAAATAAATTAACTGACCTGGTTTGACGTCATACGTTAACCTCAGCCATTTGTTTGTAACAAGTGCCAAAGAAGGAGCACTTTCAATTCGCCAACCTTGTTGGCCACTGGATACTGCAGCTGATGGGCTTTCAGAATTTGTGATGACAAAGTTACACTCTGATTGATTAAACTGTACTTCTAATTTATCTATGTCAACAGGTAGAGGTAATTGTGATAGAAGTGACACTGTAATCGAGGTGGATGCTCCTGGCTTAGTAACTGGTTCGTGAAAAGCAACTGAAGCAAGAAGTACCAATCTAAGGGGACTAACGAGATCAATTTCAAGATGCAGTGGATTTTCTCCATTCACTTTGAGATCGCTATTGCCTTCAACTGACTGTAACCCGGTTTCTCCGCTAACAAGCTCAAAAACCTCCTTGTGTATAATTTCTCTCTGCGCAAGACTTGCAGGACCAGCAGGACCACATTCTTTATACCTGAGAGACTGGATCCCAGAATCAGATGATACAGGCAATGCAGCCAATTCAAGAGAATACTCAACGAACTCTTTCACTGTACCATATTTCCTTGAGCACTCTCGCAAATAACCCAAGACTTCCCACAACAAAGTGACCCAACCCTCTTGTCTGTATAGAGATGCAACAGCATCAAGTAATTGTTTTGCGTTACTTAAATCACCTACCCCAAAGTATTCCTTTGCCATGTGGAACCCACATAAGTGGGCCATCCTCTGGGCTTTGAGATTAGAGAATGTTTCATAAGCTTTTTTAAGAAGAGCAATAATTTCAAAGGAATCTTGAAATCTTTTTCCTTCTGCAATAGCATAATGAGTGTACTCTTCATCAGTAAGGCTGCAGATTGAATAAACAGCACAAATAATTAGTAGAAGTGGAATATGCAAAGCAAACATTTTGAATACTAATCAG